>OY992526.1:23040212-23721106 GCA_963921215.1 Scoparia ambigualis
TTCTACTTACAAGTCTAATACGACTTAACACCCATTTGTTACACAAAACATTAATTTGTTACTGAACTGATTACTTTATTCACGGTAGCCTATTCATAATAATACTTAGTTTAATCACCCACACACAAATGCACCTCACATACACTCCAAAACTTTCCCGAGGAAACTGCACACACCTGCTGCGCTGCGCTGCGCAAGAGACTCAAGTGAGTTCAGCCGTGCGATTCTCTAAGCTAAAGCCTTGATAGCTGCGGCTGCCGCAGCGCTGAGAAATGACTCTGTCTTTTTCATATTCATAAAATTGGAAAGAGACAGCAGATCACAGCAATGCGCGCAGCGTATATGTGTCGCTTAGAGAATCGCATAGCAGTGACTCGACTCAGCACAGCAGTGCCACAGTGCGATTCTCTAAGTTAAAGCCGTAACGTTGGTACACCGCCTGCCGCAGCGATAAGAATTTACTCTGTCTCTTTCATATTCATAGAATTGGAAAGAGACAGCAGATCGTCTACGTGTCGCTCGCTTGCGCATCTTGCATCTTTGATTTTATTCGGCAGTCAACTTATGCATTCTGTCTGGTGCATTCGCGTCGCGTGTGCGTAAAAATGCCTAAAGCACGCCGAATTAGTGTAATAATAATTATGTGCCGATCACAAAAGTTGTTCTAGTTTATCCTTTAATAAATTTTAATTTATTTACGAAATTTTAGCACAGGTTTTTACTTTTATTTAATCATTATTACATTAGTTTGACAGTGGGAAGCTTATCACCTTTCCTGTGCGCTAATGTAATAAACTGGAATGCTCTATAACACCACGTAAGTACCTGCCTACCTATCAATTACGCAGCAGTTTAGGTATCAGCGTTGCCTTTAATGCGATACATTAGTTTAACTTAATTTAGTGTAAGTAGGCAAGACTGAATAGTGAAATAACGGTTGACTAACAATAACACAAAATAGGTAATAGGTACATACTTATTTTAGTTTAGTTGTCGTAGACATGAAAGGTCATCGTTCGGTCGTTGGTCGTACCTTAGATAACTACCTACATTTGATCTTTCATTTGTAAGGAAAGGTAGCTGTACCTATCTTCTCATAATGTGTGATAGATTTTTTTTTGTAAGACGTAGGGTAGGATTGAGTTGAATTTACGCTAATACATAACACTTATCATAATTACAGTTAAAATGTGGCCATAACTTGATGCAATCGATAGTCGTTGGACTTAACTGCACCTTATACCTACGCACATTTCAATTAAAGGAAAATAAATGGGGTCTCATGATTGCAGGTAAAACGTAGGTACTTAACGCCCAGCTGACGACGCGGACGTGTCAACCGACGGCCTCCCAGCAGTTCGTTGAACTTCGTTGCCCGCGCGTTGTAAATAATCGTTATTTTTAATTGCTTTTCATTTTATTTTTCTTTTGTTATTGCTTTAAAATAAATAAGATACTCAAAGACAATCTAATTAAAATTTACAGAATGAATTATTTAATAAAAAATTAAAAAAACACGAATTTTATTTTTGTCATTTTTGTCATGTTTAAAACACTTGACCTGACCAGCCCTAGAAGTTTTTTGCGGTTTCCAGCAGTCACCTTATATATAACAATTGCCAAAAGACATAATAACAGCGTTTCGATCGATGTAGAACATAATCGATTCCTGATTAGTTAGTTCAATTAACCGTATTGATTCTACAGTAGCTCTTCAATACCTACCTCCTTATTTCTGCTCACTCTCTCACTTTTGCTCCCGTAGTTGTGTAGTGTGTTTTTATGTATATTTCTGGATTTCTTTTAATAACTTGGCCATTCTTTTGGACTCCGATGTATCTTGCAGTAACATACATACCACGGCTTTCATCTAAGGACTTTGTGATCTGCTCGAACGATAACTTTGCATTGACAACGGACTTTTGCTACCCACAAAACGAAATGGAAGGTGTTTGTGTTAATTGTGATTCTGCTGGTGGTTCCATGGTATTGGAAAATGAGCAGATTTTTCGCTGCATACAACAATGGTTGGCACCCCGTCAAGTAAGCATATTTTGCTTTGCTATAAGACAAAATTCTTTTTTTTTGAAGTGCATGATTTCTTATGTAAGTTTGTATGCTTGCATGAGGTACCTATCTACCTATATTAATTTACAGACTAGTATTTATTATTTACTATTAGGTAAGTAAGTAGGTACTTGTAATTATTATATTTTTTGATGATTTGATTAACATTACTGAAATAGCTACGTAAACGGAATCAAAATATATTGTAACCTCAAAATGTAATAGTTACACTTCGCGTGATTCTACGATTTCCATAATTGTCCGTTTTTAAAGAAAGCCCAGCTCTATATTAATGAATTATTTACAAAACGAGCATAATTTCATAGCTGTGCATTGATAAGGCCAACAATGTATGGAAGCTTAGCAATGTCCTTTAATTTTTAACACAACACAAGCGCGTGATGGTTTTGCACATTTCGCAGAAAAAAAAACATTGCTCTAATGAAATTACTAGGTCTGAAAGTTCAAAGCAGAAATTGTTCTAATTATGAATATCAATATGATTGATCTTGCTTTGAAGTTCACTAAGAGACATATATCTATTTGCGATCGCGCGGCACCGTCTTAATAGAATACTACCGGTCGACTAACGGGCAAAAACTAGTTAATAAATCTAAAAAGATACCTCTATGTAAGTAACAGCCGCAACCACCAGAGTTTCTCAATCGCAGGTGCAGCCAGTCTTTAGTATTGCGGAAAGTTCTTTTGAAAGTAACTAGTGCCGTTAAAGGCTGTATGAACTCCTCGAGAGCCTGACTCAGTGTACCGCGGAAACCTTTAACACAAACTTTTGCCAACAGACTTGTGATATACTAACAACTAAACAGGAGTATTATAAACTGAAGAGGAGAGCATTGAATAGCTAAGGTTAGTGCTGAGTACAAGAATAATCTTTGATCATATTACACTACATAGGTACCTATTTTAAGTACTCAAAAGATTGACATATTTTTCTATACAGAGAGCTTTACAAGCAAATTTTTGTTCCAAAAAATTATCACATTCCTTCGATTATCCACGCACGCAGCCTAAAATTATCGCAGTCGAAGTCGCGGGCGGAAGCTAGTAACAAAATATTTGTAACGTATTTCAAATTGCAAACTAGGCGAAGGCTGCGTGTGTTTAATCATTGAGGTAATTATAACTAGAGACGACTCGAAGCAAGTTTTTGCTTAGTTGCGGTCCATGAGCTGTAAACGCCTCAGTGATTGTTAGATATCTAAGCGATTGTGGACCTAGCAGCCGCAAATGAGTGCGCAAAAAATTACTTAGGGGTGTCGTTACTAGATTTATATCTAAGTGTTATTACTTGAATGTGTTTAAAGCTGCATGCCTCAGCAGCAGGCGCTCAACCGGTTCTAAGCACCGTCATACTGCACAATATTAAAAATAAGTAAATGGTCACTCTGGTTACTCTGACCCGTGTGATGGCGGCACCTTCATAATATTCATAATAATCACTACTGAAGGGTTATTCGGAGACTAGGCAATGAGGACCGCAAAAGCAGTAGAAGACTGCTGTTGGATGGATTGATGGATTATAATCCATAGTCCACTTTTCACGAAATAGCGAAATTAATTAATACAATCAAATCCTAGTCAAAAACTTCCAATCCATCTCTTCCATTAGGTGTCGTAAAAAACGACTAACGGACTAAAAACTGCACATACATCCAACAACATAGAGGGGCGATGGGCTCACCATCTGTCACGCTGAGCGCATGTACAGTCTCTATTTGGTGAAAACTGGACTATGGTAGGGAACTACTTTTGCGGTCCTCATTGCCTAGTCTCTGACTAAACCTTCGGGGATAATAGTCGTGATTATATGTACTCGTATGTATGCTGTATCCACCACCTGTCACGCTGAGCACATGTGCAGTTATTATTTAGTGAAGTCAGTTTAGTAAAGATTTTGGTCAGTTGTTGTTGGTTACACTTTACTGCATAGGTTTCTATCGACATCAATATTACGAATCTTATAAGCTCCTCTCTATTTTTTACCGTCGGTGCGCTACGAGGAATAAAAATATAATAACTTAATTACCTATTCTGAAGCGCACCCAACAGGTGCGCTTGGAGGAATAGTTTAGGTGCGCTCGGTCTGGTGCGCTTCAAAATAGGTGCGCTTCGAGGAATACCCCTTATTATTGTTTTGTCCGAGGAGCTCGATGGTGCAGCGGCTGAAGTGTTCGGCATCCAATCTTGCCAGTTACCTACCTAAGCAACTTTTGTAATGCCGGGTGAAGGCACGTAAAGTTGATCCCGGTGGTTCTCGTAAGATGGTAAGTACTCGTTAAAACCTACCGAAACGCTTTGGGCCAGCGTGGTTTATTATGAACCAACCTCCCCATGGAGGAGTCCTTGTGCTCAGCAGTGGGACGTTTAAAGGCTGACGATGAAGCATTCTTGCAGTCAATTCCAGTCAAGTTTATTTATTTATTTTTATTTTTATTTTTATTTTTGATTTATTTCAAAATCCACAGCTCTTAATCTAATTTTAACAAACTTATATTCTAGAAACATAAAGCAAATAACGGATTTTACATATATTTGTAAAAATATTAAGTAAGAGGAGACATACATTGTTCAACCTTTAGCTAGGTATTTCACTAATATATAAAACACATAAATATGGATACAATATAAAGATAATTATACATAAATACATAATTTTTAATAGGTACCTATATATTAAATACATAAAGTAATTTATTTTATTTTATATATATTTTTTATTTTATTTTACTTTTATTTTACATCCATTTGCCTTTAACAATTTTACGTTGGAACGTTAGGAACAAAATAAATCCAATGATGAAAATCTATCATTATATGTTTTCTGAAGACGATTAATAACAGAATTTTGAGCATAATTGCTCCGTACAAACTTGGTGCTAAAAAGTTTTGTATGTCTAGTTCGGGTAGATGGAACACACAAATGTAATGCCTTAGACAAAAGGTCGGCGCTGTCTATTTCACTGTTACATATTTTATAAAGAAATAACATGTCGATAAGGCAACGTCTATTTTCAAGCGTCAACAGGTGGAAGTATTACATGAATCCCTGTACTCGGAACGTTCACGATGATCTCGATAGCATAGATGTTTAAGGAACTTGAACTGTATTTTCTCTATATTTTGGGAATGTATGAGATACCGTGGGTTCCAGATACTACTGCAATACTCTAGAACGCTCCGCACATATGTATAATAAAGTATTTTTAAACATTGTATATCAGAAAAATGTCTACTCACTCGCAAAATGAATCCTAGGTTTCGAAATGCTTTGGCTGTAATATTATCAATATGATCTTTAAAAGTTAATTTTGAATCCAGTAAAATACCTAAATCACGAACTTGTTTTGTTTCTGTTAGTGATGAACTATTAATACTATAACTAAACTTAATAGGTTTCCTTTTACGAGTGAAAGACATGCATGAACATTTACTTACATTAATATTTATTCTATTTACGGTGTAATAAGTATTTAATCTATTTAAATCTTCTTGTAAATCATAGCAGTCTTGTATTTTGTTTATTCTCATATAAATTTTTGTATCATCGGCATACATTAAAAATTTTGCAAACTTAAAACTTAAAAAGTTGCAGACGGGTCACCTGATGAAGAGCAAAACCAGAGGCGTCGCAGATGCGTTGCCGACGTTTAAGAAAGGAATAGGAATTGGGAGGAAGGGGGGGGGGGGAAGGAGCCTCCGGAACTGAAAATAAATTTACTTACTTACTTTAAAAAAAAACACTCACTGGCCGGACGAAACAACAGTACCTAGTGCCATTATTTCACGCCGGATATTCGTGAGAGCTGCAACGCAGCGTGGCTCTACCACTCAGTCAGTGCCACTCATTGCACCACATAAGGGTCACGTGTAGGCTCTCAAGGGTAAACCTACAACGCGAGATTTGCTTGCGAAAATCACACTTACGAGTAAGTAGGTATATTACAAAAAAAACAGAATTAAGTACAATGACTGTGATTTTTTTTTGCCCAATAATATTATCGTAGATAGGAGAAATTTACAGTTAATTTAAAGCGATTTTCGAAGTTTTTTTAGTTTAGAATAACATTTTTTTTCTATATAAATTCAATGATATTCAAAAACTCCGAGGCTAGAGGCTAGGAACTATACGACTATAATAAAAGAGATAACAATCTATTTTTTATTTCATTTGTTTAGAACAGTAGTTTAATCTAGGAGCTCAAAAAAGTGCCTTCGGGCATTTTATGAAAGTCTTTTTCTGCAATTTTGGGTTTAACTAAAAAGTTAAGCAAAATTTACGAGGGCGAGGCCGCTACGAACTATGCCAATAGCTAGTCTACACTATTCAATAAGTCAAAATTGTTAATGTAGGTATTTTGTTTCTGAGATCAAGAACGCCAAGATTGGCCATTTTTTGCGGGAATCGCGGTCGATATGTAAGGGCTCATAACTATAACTTAGTTAAGTGTTTTTGATTAGTATTGACGTCGATTAGTGCCCGTAAAGGTTTACATTGAATAAATAATTTGACTTTGACTTTGACTTTAAGAGGTCAGTTCAGTACATGTTAAGCAAATTTCGCACTACCGGGTCTAGGATGGGTGACCGAATTCAAGCTCTGCCGGGCACGTTAATCTGTTGATCCCTGTTGTTGATACGTTAATAATTGTATACGAGTACTAATAAGAGTATAATTCTCAAATCATTTGTCCACAACCTTGCATGCCAGCAGTGACCCCAGTACCTACTGACTGCAGCCACCCAGTGACAATCGCCGATAATTGGAAAGATACGCTATTCAGATAGTGTTAATAGGAAGTTAATCACTTTGCGGTTGTTTCACTGCCATTGTGGTGGCGACTATATAATTAGGAAAATGCCCGTAATCACGGAACAATGTGAGAGAGGCAACTACTAAGCGTATGACGGTGTTATTAAAAGGGATAACAATAAAAGCTTTAACAAGAAGTTTATTTTTTATTTATTGTTTAATACATTTAAATTACCAGTCAATCTATTATCAGCAAAACCCCATGGGCAATGGGCAAAAGCTTATAACAGAGCCGAGATTGTAAAGTCTATAAGGCCCTGTCAGAATAACAGCCCTTCTGTTACTATTATTTATTCTGTGCTTCTGTGTCGTTCTGAACATCCACGAACGACACAGAAGCATTATGATGAGACAGGGCTCATTAACGTCACACTCTTCATATTTTTTTTGTTCTCTTGTATTTATTATTCATCTATTGTTTTTTTTCTCTTTTATTTTATTTTGTATACTTATTTATCTTGCAAGTGTGTATCCATTAATAAATGTCTTTATATTCTATCTAAAGCAAAAGTTAGGAAGAACTGTAGAAATCTGAAATAATTCTGTCAATCCTGTGATGAATGATACCTGTGAAAAGTCATAATGTCAACGTTGCAGTGTTCAAAAAAATACTTTAGACTCAGACTTTAGATAAGGTGGTGGCTATTATTTTATTCATCATCATCATCATCATCATCATCAGCCTATAAACGTCCCACTGCTGGGCACCGGCCTCCCACGTGAACAATAGCATGTGGGGAATTATTTTATTAAAATTAAAATATTACTGCACTCATATAATCTGTGACCGCGTCGTGTACATATCAGTGAAAGAATACTACCACTCCCTCTCTTCCCTTGGGTGTCGTAAAAGGCGACTAACGGACTAAAGACTGCACATAGATCCAACAGCATAGAACGGCGATGAACTCACCACCTGTCACGCTGAGCACATGTGCAATCGGTATTAGGTGAAAAGTTTACTGCTAAGTTTACTAAGATTAAGTAGCTATATAATAATCAACGAAAATTCCACTTTTTTGTTGTTAAATATAAAAACAACAATAAAAGTGGAATTTCCATCGTGTTTCAGGAACGTAAAAACTCATCAACTCAACGCGGAAAAGTGTTGAATAACATTTTTGTTCCAATTTCGTGGAAATTTTTGCAACACACATTTTCTGAATTTTTATTTTGTTCGCTAGAAAATTGGCTCTAAAATCAAAATGTACGAGTATTATCCCCGAAGGGTTAGTAAGAGACCAAGCAAGAAGGACCGGAAATGCAGTCCACTTCACTGCGCTGACAGGTTGTAAGCCCATCGTCGCTCTTTCATGTTTAAGCCGTTAGTCGCCTTTTACGACACCCAAAGGATGAATCTTTATGAAAAATCTTATTCTGCAAATTTGTGTTTATTTAAAAAGTTAAGCAAAATTTACAAAAAGCGAGGCCGCTACGAACTATTCTAATAGCTATTCTACACTATTCAATAAGTCAAAACTGTTAATGTATTTTTGTTTCTGAAATCAAGAACGCCAAAGTTGGCCATTTTACGCAAAAATCGCAGTCGAGATTTAATAGGCCTCTTAATAAGTACCAAGTGTATTTTATGTACCGCAAAAAGAAATATTGTGATAATAAATCAACCTGTGATTACTATAGCAGATTTTCATTTTTTTCAATATTACTTTAAGTAAGTATATTAAATTTAATTGACCACTTTTTCTGCTGACGGTTCTTATAAACTAAACATATTATTGATTAAGTTCATGAAGATAAAAACATATCGTGATCCTCCGCGACATG
Source organism: Scoparia ambigualis (assembly GCA_963921215.1). Classification (NCBI taxonomy): domain Eukaryota; kingdom Metazoa; phylum Arthropoda; class Insecta; order Lepidoptera; family Crambidae; genus Scoparia; species Scoparia ambigualis. Next base: position 23,048,896 of record OY992526.1, read on the forward strand.
ATCCTCGGGGAATAACCCAGGATGAGATGGGTCGGTAGTATTTTATTAATAAGCTGCTACCTGCCCAGCGAAATGTTTAATACCAATTACTTGAAATTGCAGAAGGAATCATCTTTAAGGTCGAAATCGATTGTTAAGATAGAACCGATTTGTTTACTGGCAACTAAAGATTAGACCGTTGCTGTGGTCGTGTCAAGGAAAACGAGTAAAGCAGGTAAAGCTGAGGTATTTCACCTACTATGTATACAAGCATATTGTCTGCGATTACGTCACCTCACGAGAACACCGCTACGTGTGGACTTACATTCCTTAGCACGTTTAAACATAAAGATGACCAACAAGATAGATAGATATGTGATCGAAAAGTTGTAACCGCTTTTAGATATTACAAATTATTATTGATGTTTCATAGAAGGTTTTTTTATCTACAACTAGTAAACACTTGTCTTTCATCTCACCTGATGGTAACTGACGATGAGGCTGAAGTTGGAAGCGCGCTTCACCCGGAATCCTCAACCACTGAGGAACTGGCTATCTTATCTCCAAACGGTCCGAACACAACAATGTTTTTAACATTGTTGTTGAGGCTCAAACTCAAAAGATATTTATTCAATAAACTCAATTAAGTACTTGGAATCGTCCAAATCTTATTAACCAACCACCCATTTAAGATGTAATTTTTTAACTGTGGCAAAGGAACCACAGCGCAAAGAAGCATAACGACATTTACAAAAAAAATATGTAGTTACCAGGTCATGAAATACCTACAAAATATGAATTTGAATGTAAACTACGTAAATGGTACTCTACATAAATTAATTATAGACAATTAGAAATAGCTGTTGGTGTAATTGGAGCATTTCAGACCCAATTTGGCTTCTGTGTAATCTGACACTTTATAATAAGCTTTTGTATAAAGATCCTTTTTATTTTGATTAAAAATTTATCAAGAGCACTGTTTTTTGAAAACATTTCAATATTTTTATGAACATACATCAGATTTTCATAAATGTATTGTGATGCAACTGTCATCATTATACTTATATCCCTAAATTTCTCTCTGAAAGAGTCACCAGCCTTTAGGTTATACAGGGTCAATTTTGGACCCCCCGCCAAAAATAAATATGAGGTATAAAAAGTAATAATAAAATATTTGACGTAAAAATAATAAATGTTTTCTATTTTTAAATATAATTTATTGGCTGCTTTTTAAATCCTATATTTCTAGGTGCGTGCGCTCACCCTTGCGGTCCAAGCGAACGGAGCGCCGTCATTGGTGGAAGGGGGAATAAATAGCGGTCACGCGCATGCGCTTTAAAAACGAGGCGGCCGCGCGCTAGGTGACAATGATTTTAATTTTCGTAAGAAAGAATTGAGACAAAAATGTGACAAAAAAAAATGTTTTTTTATTTGATTTTTTGGCTGTACTGCTGTTTTGGCGGGGGGTCCAAAATTGACCATGTATATTGCTCGAATATCCCTTTTCTGCAGCACAAAGATAGTTTGAATGTCGGCAACATTTCCCCACAGTAAAATGCCGTACGACATTACACTATGAAAGTAACTGAAATAAACTAACCTAGCTGTATCAACGTCAGTTAACTGACGGATCTTCATTACTGCGTAAGCCGCAGAGCTGAGCTTAAGCTGGATAAGCCGCTCCAAACTTCTGATAAGATAGTGGCAGATAACCAAGTCCCCCTATTATAAGCTTAACAAGCCTTACCATTAACCAAACCAAGTACACAAAGATGTATCCCCGCTGGGAACGAACCCCGGACCTCTGGGTCTACGACCGGTGACTTAGCCACTAAGCCACAGAGGCGGTTCAACTGCCTTCTTCGTGACTATTACCATCCTCGTGGTATTTGCTACCGAGCCAAATGCGGGTATTTTTAGCTGTTTCTCCTCGCATTGTAGCAGGACTTTTGTTTCGTTTTACTTTTTTGTTTTTCTTTTTCAGAGGGGGTTAATGAGCTATAAGAGCTCTACTCTAATTTTTTTACACTTTTTTTCAATAAGTACAGTTAAACTTACAAATACATTTCCTTTTTTTTGTTTTACATGTCTTCTTTTATTTTTAAATACAAGTTTTCTTATTTTCTAATACATTTCTTTTTCTTTTATTTAACAATTTCTTATTACTATATTTTATCTTAGTCTAATACTTTTTTATTTCTATACATAGTTCTTTCTTTTACGTTTTACGTTATTTTTATATTTATTACATATTTTCCCATTTACAATCCATTTCATTAAAATTTACAAAATTTACAACTTTTTCTAAAATATATCTGTTTTTCTTCTATCTTATGTAAATATATATATATTTTGGTTTTACATAATTGTTACGTTTTAATTTTATTTAAGTACTTTATTTTTTACTTATATTAATTAATACATTCATATATTTCTTACTTTACATTTCTTTTTTCTTTCAGTTTATATCTATATGGTTTTTTCCTTTTCGTTTCTATATGTAAGTACGTTAAAATTAAAATCCTGTAGTCAAATGCGGTTGGTAAACACAAACCCGGGCGCAGCATCGACAAATGTGAAAACACACTTTGTCCGAGCCGGGAAGTGAGTCCGGATCCGGATATGGAGCCGAGCGCTTGGCCACTAGATGGCTGGCGTTTGCGTCTTATCAAGAAGCCTAAGAATTGGCTTGGCATGGATATTAATGGATGCACCGACAAGAGCATGGCTCCTAAGTTCAAAGAGTGTGTAGTAGTAAGTTCAACAATCCCTATCAATCTCCGAGTCCTCGTGAATTACTCAATTACGCTTATAACGAGCTTAATTGTTTATACTGATTGTTAGGTAGCGGGCATTGTGTGGAGAGCATCCATCATCTCAGCGCTGCATTACTAAGGCTTCATGTTACCTACTTTTTAACAATCGGAATGAAAACACTTTGTTTAAAGTATAAAATGTGGTTTTCTGTTGCAGTGGCTTAAATAACTATCCCATTCGTTAGTAATAGTTATCCCAAAAGAAATATTGTCAGGTAAGTAATCTTTGTACAACCTTATTGTGTTTTAAAGTGAAGAGTTTTTAAAGAAAAGAGATGCCCATTGTCTGTCTATGACTTTTACGGCAAACAAAGTTTAGATGCCGACAAAATTGCGCTTGGCCGCTTTTAAATTTCAAAATTATTTATTCAATTTAGGCTACAATAATTGAGCACTTATGAATGTCGCTATGCCATCGGTTCGTTAGTCTTACTATTGGGCGGGAGCCTTGTACTGAGAAGAACCGGCAAGAAACTGAGAAAGGGCAATTCTTTTCTTCCTTTCTTTTACAGCGTCAATACAAATTGGAAAATGCCCTCCCTATCATAGAAGTCCATTTTCCATTACAACATAAAGGATTACAAGACAACACAACACATCCAAAAGAATATCATCTCAATTTAAAATAAAATGAACAACGTCTTACAGTATCTTTGAAACAAGAAAAACAAAGACTATTTCTAATATAATTAAAAATAAGATTGGACTATAAAGGGCAACAGCACGTGTGGATATTTGACCTCACTACGATAGTCCAATGCGGGTAGGCGGGAATTAACGACCGCCATCTTGCGACAACAACCAGCACCTACGGTTCTATGTGCCTTTTTACATGAACTATCGTAGTAAAAGGACATCGAGCAATTAGTAGTTGTGATCCTACTGCTGGACTCAATCCCAGATTGGCCTATAACCCAACCAGTCGGCCCAATGTAGGTGCAGTAAGATAATATTAGACTAATGATGATGACACAACAGTACACACGTCGTCACGCCATGACAGTTACAGACAAACAAACAATGCGACTCGGTTTGTTGATGAACATTTAATAGTTGTAGAGATGTGCACGATGACAGGCTCAATTAAGTAGAAGGGAATTTGGAGATCGCTTTTTCTTCTCAAATCTGTGTGGCCAAAAGTAGCTAAACATGCCACGAATTTTGAGATCGCTTTTTCTTCTAATATTACATGACATCACACCTGCTTCCCGGAGGGTATGCAGAGATCATAGCTTTCCATTTTGCGCACCATCCAGACACACTTCTTTGGCTTCGTTTACTCTCTCAAAACGTAAAATCAAATAAACTTTTTTTAATGGCTTCGTACGATCAGCACATTTAGCCAGTGTCAAGTTTTTAATAGTAATTATTATTTTCATTACATTAAGTGGATGATAATGAGTAATAATGAACGTTTAATGGTAAATGATTTTCCCCCAAACCCCTTGAGACTCAATAAAGCTGTGGGACTTTATTGAGGTCTCACACGGACTTCTTAAGAGAATTTGAAAAGTGATGTTGCACTGTTTTGTTTTATTTGCTAACACTCATGCACGTTCACGACCACTTAACAGTAAATAATCCACCAATTTCTTCACATTAATATTCGACAAAACACAAATTATAGAAAATAAAACAAAACTGCAGACATGACGCTTCACTTTCCCGCCAAGAATAATATTTTTTTTTTTTTTTTTTTTTTTAAAAGATGACTTAAAAACAGTTTTATGTCTATTGAAAATGTTGAATGGTGTTACTGCGTTATAATGTTTATATTCTTTAAAATTAAAACTATTTTTGTAGTATATGATTAGATATTTTCTGTAAGTCTGTACGATAAATGCAAGATATAACAGATATTACACGTATACCTAACTAACTGTACCCCTTTTAGGCAATTAATAAAAAAAAATGTACTAGAATGTTTTTCTTTACACTTGGCGAGTTTGCATCGCTTCTCCCATCAACATACCCGCACACCACCATTTATCTCACGCACAAAGAGAGCAAGCGAGCCCTTATGTGCATCGCAATAAAGGCGATATTAATCTCCAAATCCCGAGCCCTGGGGTCAAGGTTCAAATCCCGGCTGCGGTGACAGTTGCGACACTCAAGTGGCATTATTTAACGAAGTACTTGCGACCACTCGCCGACTTCCCTTCGCAGAATTTACATACATAGAGATTCACGTCACGACTATTCTCCACAAAGGTTAGTTAGAGACTAGGCAAGGAAGACCGCAGAAGCAGTTCTCTGCCACAGTTCACGTTTCAGCAAATTACAACTGCACTTGTGCCCAGCGTGAGGTGAGCTGATCGCCGCCGCTCTATGCTGGCTGTACATACATTGTTTACTATACTGTTGGACGTATGGCAGTATCTAGTGACTAGAGCTAGTCTCTAGAGTAGAGTCTAGTCCGTTAGTCGCCTTTTACGACACCCAAGGGAAGAGAGGGGTAAGTAGTATTCTTTTAATAAACCGCTACACACAGTTCTGCCACCTCACAATTTACTAAATAAATACAATTTTAAAACCTATGTTAGTAAGGTACAACTTGGTAAGAAAATAAACATGACAAAGAACGGCACAGTACCTGTGACGTGAAAGAAATAGAATTTGTCAAGTTTCTCGCGGCTTCTTCTCGGTACAAGGTTTCCACCAAAAGGTATCACTTGGAGGTTCAAAAGGCTTTGTTAAAATTGCTTAATAGATGAAAGTAAAAATAATGTTACTTAAGTTATGTATTTATTCGTATTTTGTTCTCGAAAAAAGTCAGGTCAAGAAGAGCATGTGTATGGTTTTTTATTTTTATAAATATTTATATAACTCTGTTTATATATTTTTTATTAAATGTTGCCAGCATTCTTAGCACCGTACACCTATGTGCCCACAGTTGTTATAAGATTAGGTTACTTTAAGTGCCTAGTTAAGTTATGCTGTTTCTTTTTCTTTTCAGTAGCTTTATGGTTCTTTGATTAAAATCCATAAACCATTAAAATACATATATAAGTATGTAACTTATGTATAAGTTTTCATTGTATGACTTGGTAACGACATAATATTTTGTAAATATTGTTCAAATTCAAATTCAAATTCAAATAATTTATTCGTAATAAATGCGGTACATTATAGTGATGGTAAGTGTGAGGTTGAGAATCGCACATTTAGCTAACATGTTAGCATACAAATAGTAAATTAAATTAAATTAAATATAAATAAAATGAAATTAGAATTAATTAAGTATACATGTCACAAGATTATTTTCAAGCATTACAATTGTTATTTATAAATTCATCCATAGTATAAAATGTATTTTGTATTAATCATTTTCGAAATGTCAACTTAAATCTAGTATATGGGAGTTCTTTTATATGTACTGGTATTTTATTATAAATGTTTATGCACATTGCGTAACAATTATTCTGAAAACATGCGGTTCTAGGAGTACTGTCTAATATGAGTCTATGTGGGTTGTTCTTACTATATATCGCTGTAGAGTTTGTAGAGCCCATTTCTCTCCACGGCTAAAAGTCATTCTGAATGAGTAGCAGGCAAGAAATGTTTGGATCATTCAAAAGCACTTAAAAAAAAGTTTATTTAAATAAATGATGTTTGAGTTTGAGTAAAAAAGGAGCAAATCAAGTAAGTATCCGGATCGGAGCAAATGGTAATTAATCTGTGTTTCCTGAAACCGATTTGGGAAACGGGCGTAATGATGATTTATGTATGTATATGTATGAATGTATATACTTATTCATACATACCTTACGAGTAGCGAAGGCCTTGGCACTTTCATATTAAGAAGCGGCCCGACCACTTTGGCGACACTCATTCAAATCTCGTTTCGCCATTAGCATTTCAATGGATGTTTTGCATGTTCTAAATTATGTTTTGAATACTACCAACCTTCTGTGAGTATAATAGACAAGACACTATGCAGTTTTACTACGCATTAGGTGTTCACACTTAACGTTTTTTATTAAATAAATAGGTATTCAAATAACACGTCCTCCGTAGTCGAGTGGTTAGCACACCTGTTCCGGCCTCGGTCGCGCCATTTTTGAGGTACCGGATTCAATGCACGGTCGGGTCAATTTAGATAAATAAAAAATGTATTGCTATACCTTGGAGAGTGAAGGCGCTAATGTTAAATTAGAAAATAAAAGATTAAACAGTACCATGCTTCTATTACCACGATGCCCTTATCTTTAATGATACTCTAACTACAATCTGCAGCCAAAAAAATATGTACCGCTTTAAAGGCATTTAAATGTATGAATCCGTGTCACAATCGCTCTAACGCCGGAACACTTGTACAAACGCCAATTGCCACATACCCCGCGAAGCCTAATTCAGAATCGAGAACAGCCACCTTTCAAATAGATAAATAATTGTGACACACACACACACACAAGTTTTTATAGAAAACCTGTAAAAAAAGCGTATTTTTTATTAGATCAAGCCTTTAATAATATAAACGTAGATCGACGCCGCGGACAGGCACTCCACAGTCCATGTTTCACCAAAGAGAGTAGAGGTGAGTCCATCGCCGCTTCATGCTGTTAAAAAATATGTTATAAATGTCGTTACTTCTGTGCGCTGTGGTTTCTTGCGCCCGTTCTTTGCCACAGTTAAAAAATGACGTCCTGAATGGGTGGTAGGTAAAAAAAGATTTGGACGATTCAAAGTACCTACTTATTAATTGAGTTTATTGAATAAATATATTTTGACTTTGACTTTGAGATGTTGGTAGTATTCTTTAAATAATGAGCCGCCTTTAATTTTCTCTCACCTCTGTGGTCTAGTAGTTGAGCCACTGGTGTTAGACACAGTGGTGCCGGGTTCGATTCCTAGCGGAAGTTACATCTTTGTGCACTTGGTTTGGTTAGTGCTAGTGCTTATTAAGTCCGCCTATCTAGCCAGATGGTGGGCTAGATAGGCGGACTTAATTAATCTAAAGCCTGGCGCTATAACAACAATGTTAATAGCATTGTTGTGTTCTGACAGTTTAGAGATAAGATAGCCAGTTCCTTAGTGGTTGAGCATTCCGGGTGAAGCGCGTTTCCATCTTTGGCCTTATCGTCTTACCATCAGGTGAGATGAAGGCTGAGTGCTTACCGGGAATGGATAAAAAAAAACGCCACCACACAGCTTTTCCACTAACAACTTTTTTACCGCCTCTGTGGTCTAATGGTTAAGCCACCGGTCTCAGACCCAGAGGTCCCGGGTTCGATTCCCAGCGGGGGGTACTTCTTTGTGTGCTCGGTTTGGTTGGTGGTAGGGCTGTTAAGTCTGCCTGGCTAGCTACCACCATCTAAGTCTGTCGCCATAACAACGATGTTTATAGCATTGTTGTGTTCCGGCAGTTAGAGATAAGATAGACAGTTCCTCAGTGGTTGAGGATTCCGGGTGTAGCGCGCTTTCACCTTCAGCCTTATCGTCACTTACCATCAGGTAAGATGAAGGCCAAGCGCTTACCCGTTGCCGAATAAAAAAAAACAACATAACATACAGCGCGCTTTGTTCACGTCCGTCGGCCCCACGTCGGCTCTATTCTTTTCTATATTATCTTTTTATAACGGTCGTAAGTTTTTCAATGGTTTAAACGCAGTCGTTAACCTAGCGTCGCCAACTTTCCCCGTGAACTAATCACCGTCGATAATTCCTGTGGCTTCAAAGACGATTCTTCAAAATGATGCGGTCAATGTTCACTAATTTTGGGTAAACGTAATACTTTACAGTTCATTAGCCGATTGAAGGTATGCAAAGGCTCCGTAATGAGACTGCTTTAGAGAATGAAAGTGTACGGTAATTTGGTTCTTTCAAATTAAGCAATTATTATGGAGGTAATTGTTCATTTTTGTTTATTTATGGCAGAAATTAATTTTCAATCTGTCTGATGTTTTGCTTATTATTGTATTATTATACAGCACAGCACTTTCCGGGATAGTAGTATTTGTAACATAAAATAAAGTCACCCATCTTCCAAATATCTTAAAGCCACATACTTCAATACATTAAGCACGTAATAGCAGCTTAGAACAAACTTGAAGCATGTGCCGTTTGCCATTTACGCCTGAATGTTACTGTTTTGTCCTACGAGGTTACAGCTGTAGTTAAAGCCATAGTAGTTAGTTAATTATGTAAGTCCGTTTGTTTGTCACTCTGCTACTACTTAAGCAAACTGCCAAGGGCAACAAACTCAGGACAAAATCGCAGGCAAAAAATGAATACAGCCTGACTCATGTTTGTTTGGTTCTGTATGTGACTCATTTGTTTTTGTATGTGTGAAAGCCACTATGTGACTGAGTGACTAATCGCCAAAAGTGATGTATTAAATATTAACATTTTTGAGGTAGGACCCGTAGCGATCTGCTTAGAAAGAGTTTTTTAATTACCTCGGGTTTACGGGACAAGGATATTTTCATTTGTAACATGCATCCTCACAACTATTTTATTTATTTTTTTATTTAGACTTTATTACCTACAGTACAGCAAATGGCGGACTTAATGCCATAAGCATTCTCTACCAGTCATCCAGATAAGATGTACAGAAATTTTTATAGGTGACATCTAGAAACTAGTTGAATAATTTAAAAAAATATTTATAAACCGTTTACATACATAAATTATACAAAAAAATAACATAAATAACAATACGCATACATACACTACATAATTATATAATATAACATGTATAAATAAACCTAAGTGATATATTTGTCAGTTTAAGACTACTGGACAGATTTGAGAAAGTGCTCCCGTGCTAAACTCTTAAAGGCAACCTAGTTGGGAGCGTCTCTGACGTCAAAAGGCATTACATTCCAGAGTCGAATAGCAGTAATAGCGAATGAGTGAGAAACGAACTTAGAGCTATGAGAAGGAGTTTGGAGTACCAGATTATTGCTGGAGCGAAGATGACGTTGGTGAGAAGCACCCAAGAATTTAAAACGGGATTTAATTCGGAACGCGTGGATCAAAAATAATATTAAAAAGGTAGCAAACCAAACTTAAGCTCCTACTCGTACGTTCACGAATGGATAGCCACTTAAGTTGTTTTCGAAAGTCAGAGATGTGGTCGTACTTGTGTAGACCGAAGACGAAGCGTATGGTACCAACTAACTAAACTCCACGTTATATCAAATATTGTTGCCATATTGTACATTATAATTATTGCCGTATTCAGAGACGTCAATTTACGTTAAGGATCCCTTAGCACTAATGATTTTTATTGTAAAAAAGCTTATTTGGAATTAAAAATTATCGGTATTAAGTAGTCATTAATGTTAATTCTTGACTCCGAGTACAACAGTTTAACTGTTTTATCAATTAGTAAGGAATCTGGTTTAGATGGATAATAGATAAATTCTTTATCGCACATACATGTGAGACAGTTTTATACATAACAAATCTTAAATTTATACTGGCCTGCAAAAATAAGTATCACACTTTTAAAAAAAATATTTTTTTCCTAAACTATAGAAGTGAGAAATTTAAAATAAACAATAGCAATTTTTTTTACTAGTTTTCTTTGTAACTCTAATAACTAACTAACTCTTTTTCGAGTCCTTTTTGTTTTCAAAGTATATCTTGTATACTTATAAAGTTATTACAATTTTAAAAGTGTGATACTTATTTTTATACAGGCCAGTGTAGTATGAGTAAAGGCGGTCTTATCGCTATAATCATACACCTACAGTCTAAAGAAGTGGCAACTTCCAAAAGATATAATGGTACGCCATTATGGTTCCTATGCTAAAAAGGTTCTTTGTCATACCATAAAATTACAGTTTCAAGTTTTTGTTAATATTTCGAAGGATCCCTAAAAACGTTTCGTTATCACCACGAACAAAGACTAATGCCGTGAGAATTCCTCATGAATTGAAGGTTTGACAATTTGCATACGTTTGTGACTGCGTGAGTATGTAACATAAGTACATAATATACATAAACACTCTAGTTTAAATGTTGACGCGAATCGTGAACCAAAATAAGTAGACCTCTGATTCACATAATCACGACTATAGTAATGAGGTCTGCTTAATTGGTCGAGGTTTCTGCCTTTTTCGTTTTAGTACGTTTTTAGTAGGTAAAGTGTCGCTAGCACCTCTGTACTAGTAGATTTTCGTGAGAAGGTTTTTAAGTCTTGTCTGTGAAAAAAATTTTCAACACATTTTCCGAATCCTAAAATACTCTTTTTTATATACGTACTCTATTCATAACTATCTGGGCACAAGTCCTCCAACATGGTCAACAGCCCATGGAGAGCCTGGGGGTGGCCTATAACCCACCACGTTGGCCCAATGCGGGCTGGTGGGTTTTGACGACTGTCGACTGCTCCTACGACAACATAATTAGGTACGCCTTCCAAAGCACGGTAGAGCTCGAGATCTTTTTAACTGACACTTTACGCATAAAATAACCCGGCATTGCCAAAGTTGCTTCCTCATCCTAAATCGTAATACACTTAATTTTTATATTTTTCTTTATTCCTGTCTTAATAATTACAATGTCAGTTCCATCATTCCCTAAATTAATGTTGAGTAGCTTGAGCTATAGGCTCACTAAAAGAATAGGTACTACCAACCCCTTCATTGCCTTGGGTTTCGTAAAAGGCGACTAACAGACTAAACGATGCACATATAGATACCCATCATAGATCGACGGCGATCGCACCACATGTGCTCAGCGTGATCACATGTCCAGATCTGACTAACCCTTTGGGGATAATAGTCGTGAATACATGTATGTACTAGCGGCCGTTCGCGGTTTTACCCTCGTGGTTCCCGTTCCCGTGGGAATATCGGGATAAAAATAATAATATCCTATGTGTTAATCCAGGTTATAAACTATCTGTATGCCGAATTTCATCCAAATCCATTCAGTAGTTTTTACGTGAGAGAGTAACAAACATCTATCCGTACTTTCAAACTTTCGCGTTTATAATATTAGTAGGATGTATGAGTGGCTTGTGTACGTGCGTGTGTGTGTTCCTTTTACTAGTATTCAGAACTACCAAGCATACTTACAATAATCATGCCACACGTTCCGGGAAGAATTAAGGGTTAGAGCACTTATCTATTTGTGTCACTCTTACTCGCAGCCTCATCCATCACAGTTATATCAATCAAACGCTCACAGGAAAAGCATCCGCACAACTTACTATGTTTATTAGATTTTTATAGATTTTTTTGTGCAACAACGATATAATACAGTCACACTGCTGAGCAAAGGCCAACCACCTTTTGTCTGACGCCAATTTTAACCGCCTCTGCACTGTGGTCTCGTGGCTAAGCCAACGATCTCAAGCCCAGAGGTCCGGGTTTGATTCCCAGGGGGAATAGTTCGTGCAAGGGGAAGTATCATAGGTACTTGGTTTGGTTGGTGGTAGGGCTGTTAAGTCCGCCTGGCTAGCTACCACCATCTTATCTAAAGTCTGGCTCCATCACAACGATGTTTATAGCATTTGCATTTGTCGACCTCCTTGGTCGAGTGGTTTGTACGCCGGTTTTCATGGTGTCGCCATCTCTGAGGTCCCGGGTTCGATCCCCGGTCGGGTCAATTTAGAAATTATTGTTTTTCTAAATTGTCTCGGGTCTGGGTGTTTTCTATGTATAATATGTATGTATTTAAGTATTTTAAGTATGTTTATCCGTTGTCTAGTAACCATTTGACGAGTTTCTTCGAAGCTTCTCTTGGGCTAGATAATTGGTGTGATTGTAGGAAAGATTTATTTTATATTTATTTATTTATTTATTAGCATTGTTGTGTTCCGACAGTTTAGAGATAAGATAGCCAGTTCCTCAGTGGTTGAGGATTCCGGGTGAAGTGTTTCCACCTTCGGCCTTATCGTCACCGCCACAGGTGGGATAAAAGCCAAGTGCTTACCCCTAGAGGATGAAACAAAGTCAAAGTCACTTCGTGACGTCAAAACTAATAAAATACTACTAGTTCAGATTTCGGAACCGCCTTCAACTGCAAAGAGCTGGCAGAAAACTCAAAAGGCTTTTTCGGAATCAATAGTAATCGCTACAACTGATAGGCGTGGCTTAATCTCCACGCTTGCTGAATGCAGGTTGGTGATTACAAACTCGGGCTATGCGTCGAAAGCTCCGAACATAGATTTAGAATTTAAAAGATCCACGAAGTGTAGGAGCGAGAAATCCTAATCAACTTTAAATCGACCGAGAGCAAAAGAGACAGTGAATAAGTACCGATACATGTCATTTTTTTCTCGCGAGTAATAGGCCATTGTGTCCCAGTCTGAAGGCTTACTCATGAAACACAATTGCATTAATCAATTTCCATCACAAATCTAAAAAATGTCAAATGGCACTTTTGTAAGTCACAATAGGGCCACATTGGAATTAAATTGCGTGGAAATTGATATAATCAAATTATTATCGAGATGGCGTTCCAGAATTATCTTTACTTATCCCAATATCGATACATATTAAACGCATTGGAATTGTATGGAGATTGAGTTTGCGTTCAAGAGTAACCCCCCTGTTCTACGTCGCGGTGAAATTCGTGCATTTTTATATTAATCCTTCGATTTAACATTAAGAATATTAAAAGTGCAATTATAGTTCTGTATGTGAATGTGACGTTACAGGACGAAATAACCCGAATTAATACACTTTACATTTCACCAAAACAATGTAGGCAACCAATCTTACTTTTTTTGTCATCCCCGAACCGTCTCTCGTATCTTGTACTACATCCTAAATCTATGGGTCCGAAACACGTTGCCCGAGCTAACACAATAATTTTGTAATAAAAATATTGAGTACAACAATGTGCAACAAAGCAACGAGTGCGTTGCTTTTGTGTTTTGTCCTGTGAGTGACAATCCGGATACCGGCTTCCGCCCCCGCGCCCACACAATTTCTACTCCTTCCTCAAAGATTCTACTCCTCTGGTTTTGCAGGTGTCCATGGGCGGCGGTGATTACTGAATTTCCATCAGGTAACGCCTGGTAATTTGCCTCAAATTTACATAAAAAAGAGTATTGAAAGATGCGGTACTCCGATTAAAAACTTTCTAACTAAGTTCTAACTCTAACTCCAATCTCGCATAAAGTGTACATAAAGATGCTTACGTCATAATTCCCCGCCATTTTGTTTTTGAGATGAACCGCCAACGAATTATGTAATGGCGTCACCTCTATTAGAGTTCCCAGGCCGGTGAAAGCCGACCTGACCAGTGGCCGGACCTCTTGGTAACTCGATTATTCGCATGATGAGTCATTATTTTTGTTCCTCGTCTCATAACTATTAATAATTATCGAGCAACTATTAACAGCGCTAAAGGGAGGAAAAATCGCTATGCCCATAAATTAAGTCTGAAAAAAAGTTAAACCAAAATAACTTTTCAGTTTTATAAAACTAACCATGTCGCTTAGCGATGATAGAATACTACCACCCCACTCTTCCCTTGGGTGTCATAAAAGGCAACTAACGGACTAAAGACTGAACATACACCCAACAACACAGCGGCGGTGGGCTCAGCACCTGTCACGCTGAGCACATGTGCAGTCGCTATTTAGTGAAAAGTGGTCTATGGTAGAGGGCTGCTTTTGCTGTCCTCATTGCATATGCCTAGTCTCTGACTAACCCTTCGGTGATAATTAAATAGTCGTGATTTTATATATTTATGTATTTAATAAAATTTGCGGGCAAGAGCTAATTTATAAGAATGATAGAGAGAAACAATAGCGCTAATTTAAAAATTACTATCGATTATACCTCTTGCCTCACATTTCAAACTTTTGCAAGATATTGTGGAAGCAGAGCAGACTGAGCCTTTGGTCATTTAAACAGCCTACACTATCTCACGTGTTGAGCTTATCGCCGCTTTATACTGTTAGATGTATGAGCAGTCCGTTAGTCGCCTTTTACGAAACCAAAGTTAAGAGATAGCTTGGTGGAGTAGTCTTTCAATAATGAGTCACAACCGCACAGCTTACAATTGAATATAGATAGTCTTTTAAGGTATTAAATAAACTGTGTCACCGGCGTTTATCAGTAACAGACACAGTACACCGATACCATTAAGGTAGGTCCACACTTGCACTTTTAAGGCACTCGCTTACAGCATACAAACCCACTTTCTATTTGGTGACGCAACCGATAGGCCATTAGTATTCCGGGCGGGCCCTACGCGACGTACTGCGCGACAGACCTACCGCCATGGAAAACATTGGTTGCAGTACCTCCGTTCTTACGATAAGTGCAACAACTCGGGTTTTTAGGCTAACTGACTTAAAAAATGTCCTTTATTAGAAAAATACAAACATAATTACACTAACTGCCGTACTCAGAGACGTCGATTAAGTTTTAATGACAATTAACCTGCTCAGTCTTGGAATCGAAATGTCTAAAAATTTTGACAGCAGGTGCTGATTAAATTTGCGGAAATGGAAAAAAAATAAAAAAAACGAACGCAGTTCATGTTAAATTTTGCGTTTAAGATGCATAAATGTACCACATAAGCGAAATAATCGACCTTGTTCATACTAAAGTAGTCTCTAAGTGTATCAAAACACGGTACAAAGTCAAGTGGAGAGCGCGGCCATATATGGCCGCTTGGGGCTTGAGTGGTTAAATGTTTTACTTCTCTATTTAGCACTATGCTACTATGCATAAGAAAGTGACAGCAAGAGAATTGATTGTCATTAAAACTAAGTAATTGACGTCTCTGAGTACGACAAATAAGCAGTTTTTTTACTTTAGTTAAGTTTAGGTAGTTTAATTTTATTTAAGTTTTTCATAAAAAATAAAAGTAGTTTAATTTTATTTTTTATGTTGTTGTTTTCGTGTGCAAGCGAAAATCGTCAAAAAGTGGTCGACCGAAAACTTTCTCGACTATAAGTACCTACTTAAAATTCTGCACCATTTATTAAAAAGGAGACTTGTAAAACAAATCTAAGCTCAGTAGGTATTGAACCAATGCTTGTTTTTAAGGTAAACAGCATTAAGCAGTGTGGCATTTGTTAGGTCGTAACTCTAGGTCCGGCAAGTAGGTCGCAATAGGCACGTTCAGTCGCACGCCCATAAACGTAGCTAGGAAGATACACCCAAAACAAAAATAAAATGTTTAACTCGGATAAGGGCAAAAGTAGCCAAAACTAACTTATTGCACTGTTGATAAGAACAGCAGAGTAGCATAGGTATCACCAACCCGCTTGTTAAGATTGGTGATTATTTTATTAATTAATAAATTAGCTCAGGCAACAATTGCTTAACTAGCTTACAGACTAAAATACAAAAAAAAAATATTTTCATTTCCTTTGCATATGTGTGGGACAGTATGTAGGCATACTTTACATTACTGAGATGCTACGCACGACACAATGCTGAGTTAAAGCCTTTTCAGTGTCACATAATATTGTTAATTGTATTTTTATGTTGCTAAGTTTGAAGCTGAATAAACTACCTACATAATAATGTATTGGTAGGTATTGTAATTTTAAGTTTTTTATGCTGAATTTCATTTCTATTCCATTTTCTACTTTCGCAAAGATAAAAGAACTTACTGCGTTCAATTTGACTGCGTGGCCCTCGGACACTGTTATGCTAAACAATGGAGGGCTTGCGCGCGATTTACAGCGGGTTATGATGGTGAATGTACTGGGCCTTTTGAACCGACGCGACTGTGGAAACAACACTTTGTTGTTGTTGTTATTCCGCCATTTTGTTTGTAAGTAGTTTAGATTGCTTTTTTATAGTAAGAGACATGTTTGGTATCGGGTTGTGGCTTGTATAACTTTTAAATTCGAATAAACCGGATTAACAAGTTTTAATTTGTTAGTGGCTCTTACAACATAACTGTTGGTATTTAAAAATGTATTAGACATGAGAGCCGTATCGCGTAGCGGGTCATTCAAAGAATTTTACCACCCCCTCTCTTTTCTTGTGTGTCGTAAAAGGCGACTAATGGACTAAAGGTTGTACATTTATACAACAGCATAGAACGGCGATGGGCTTACCACCTGTCACGCTGAGCACATCTGCAGTCGCTATTAGGTGAAAAGTGGACTATGGTAGAGGACCGCTTTTGTGATCCTCATTGCCTAGTCTCTGACTAACCCTTCGGGGATAATAGTCGTGACTATATGTATGTATGTATGGTATGTATTAGACATCAATGTAACGCCAGAAAACAAGCACAATAATATTAGGAATCGAACCTCTGTGTCTGTAAACGTAGGTTTTAGCTCTTGGCCACTGAGGCGATTAATAAGACTAAATTGTAAGAAAAACCACAACCACGTTTAACATTTTATTAAAAGCTGTCATTTAATAATAATCAAATCAAATCAAATCAAAATAACTTTATTCAGTAAGCTTAAATTAAGCGTTTTGAATCGTCTAATTTTTTTTTTTTATATGGATGGATGGATAGGCTCAGGAACCCACCCACCCACCCCACCCATTCAGGAAGTCTTTTAGCTGTGGAGAAGAACGGGCACAACAAACTCCACAGCTTTATAATAATATAGAGGTAACGACATTAATTTACAAAACAATATGTCGTTACCAAATTATACAGTCAATAGTCATAAAACAATTATATAAAATAAAATATAAAAACAAAAGTGAATCTACAAGTTTTACTCGGGCACTATGAACGCATTAGAACGATGTACCTATGCGAAACTAGAGGAATGTTAATTCCATGCATTTTTGTCATTGATGTAATCTCTTACAGTGTAATAGCCCTTTTCTAAAAGTCTGTCCTTAACATGTGTCTTAAATTTGTCAAAGGGCAAAATTATAACATCGTTCGGGATTTTATTGTAAATTATGACACTTTGTCCCATAAATGATCCATAAACTTTCTGAAGTCGAAATTTAGGAATTACAAGTTTATACTTATTTCTAGTATTTAGTTTGTGTATATCGCATTTTTTTTTGAAATGAGTAATGTTTTGACGCACGTAAACAATACAGTTATAAATAAATTGTGATGCAACTGTAAGAATATTTATTTCTTTAAACAGCTCCTTAAGGGAGTCACGTGATCCTAGGATATATATGGACCTTATTGCTCTTTTCTGTAAAATGAAAATGGTTTCTATATCTGCTGCTTTACCCCAAAGTAGTATACCATAGAACATAACACTGTGAAAGTAACTAAAATAGACTAATCGAGCAGTTTCCACGTCTGTAAAATGCCTAATTTTCCTAACAGCGTAAGCAGCTGAACTAAGTCTCCCCGCAAGGGTGCTAATATGAGGGTACCACTGTATTTTTGAATCTAAGGTAATACCTAAGAAAACTGTTGAATCAACAAGGTCCAACAGTTCACCATTCAGTTTAATTTTATTTCCTATAATATTCTTTACGTTAGGTAGAGTAAAATTTATACATTTGGTTTTCTTCGCGTTTAATTGAAGATTATTAGTAGTAAACCAATTCAACACATCTGTTAGGGCACTGTTGATGTCATCAAAACTATTTTTATTTCGATCAGTCTTAAATATCAAAGATGTATCGTCAGCAAACAAAACAATATTGCAAAAGTTTTCCGCATAAAATGGTAAATCATTAATATAAATTAAGAATAAAAATGGACCTAGTATTGACCCTTGTGGGACCCCCATTAGCACAGAAGATCCGGATGATATGGATCCGTTCACGCTAACTTTTGGATTCTGCCGCTAAGATATGATTGAATCAATTTCAAGGCATCAGAGTGCACTCCATAGTGTTTTAGCCTTATTAAAAGGATGTTGTATTCAAAGCCTTGGAGAGATCACAAAACACTCCAAAAGCATTCTGCGATCCCTCCCAAGCCTCAAATATGTGTTTTAGCAGAGCTACACCAGCATCAGTAGTAGACCTTCCCTTGGTAAAACCATACTGTTCACTGTGAAAAAGGTGGTTTATAGCGAAGTGGGAGCCGAGTTGATCTAAAATAAGTTTTTCAAAAACTTTACTAAGAGTAGGTAAAATCGAAATAGGCCTGAAATTGCTCGGGTCATCTTTACAACCCGATTTGAAAAGTGGCAGAACTTTGCTATGCTTCATGAGATCTGGGAAAACTCCTTCGTCAACACAGCTATTGAATATGACTACAAGAAAAGGCGCAATGGACTCGATAATATTATTAATAATTTTTGTTGAAATATCCCACAAATCACATGTGTTTTTTATTTTTAAAGATTTAATGGATTTAAGTACGTCTTTACAGTTTACGTGTTTAAATTTGAACACTTCATTACACATGGGTACATACTTTTTTAGCAGAATTTCTGCATTACTTGGTGAAGAGTTGAGTAACATAGTTGTGGCAATTGGTATATTTGTAAAAAACTGTTCAAAAGCATCAGCAACTTTATTGTCTTCACTTAAAAAGCTATTGCCTATTCTTAAAGAAAACTTAGTATCACGTGGCTTTATTTTACCAGTTTCGCGGTTTATGCAGTTCCATGTTGCCTTTATTTTGTTATCAGACTTTTTAATTTTTTCACTAATAAATAATGACTTGGCACATGCACAAGCCTTCCTAAAAGTTTTCGAATACTTTTTGATATACTCTAGAAAACTTGGACTATTATTATATTTTTTCTGCTCATATAAGTCATACAACTTAGCCCTACTTTTATGCAAACCAGCTGTAGCCCAATCCCTAAATTTCATTTAAATATTAGTTTTAAACTTTTTAATAGAGAAAGTTTTATTAAATTCACCGTTTATAAGATCAAAAAAATGCTTGTAAAGAGCATCTGGATTTTCCTGTATAAATGGTAAACATGCAAGTTTAGCAGTTATGTTATGCTTGAAAATTTTAACCCGTTTCTCTGTCACTGGCCTACAAGATATTTCTTCTGAGTTAAAGTGTCCATATTCAGTAAAAGCAATTTTTTGCCCACAGTGATCTGAAGATAAATTAGTTAGTATGAACTTAGACTCAGGAGCAAAGTTACAAAAAAAATTGTCTAAGCAGGTTGCAGTGGTTGCTGTAATTCTAGTCGGTTCTATAGATTGGTAATCCAAATCAAATGATTTAAACAACGAGATTAATCTTACACTAGTTGAATGACTGTCTAATAAATTTACATTGAAATCCCCACAAATTACTATTTTCTTTTTAGATTTACAAATCTTCTTAATTACATCTTTCATAGTGGCTTCAAAGACACTAAAATTACCAGAAGGAGGTCGATATACACAAACAATTATAAATTTCTCTAACTCGACACATGACAGCTCAATAACGCGTTCAATAGAAAGGGAAACTACATCCTTTCGTTCCGTAATCTTATGTTTACTGTAATTAACAAATATTAAGGATCCGCCGCGAATTGCATTTGCTCTAGTAAAAGCACTGGAAAGCTGAAAGTTTTTAATATTAAAAATTAACTGATAATCTTTAAGCCAGTGCTCAGTTATACATAAAAGGTTAATATCTTCATGTAATAAAAAAAGTTCAATTTCTAACTCTTTGCCGGCCAGGCCCTGCATGTTTTGATGAACTATTTTAATTTGGATAGGGCTGGCTTTTGTCTTACCTCTTAGTTTAAACTAGAGGTTGTGCAACACTTATCAACTAAATTTACATTAGTAGAAATACTAACAGTGCGATAATTTTGTGTCGACATTGTTATACTACTTATAACTGTGTCTTTTAAATTATATGCTAGCAATGATGCTATCTGTAGCCTGTCTTTGTATATTAAATACATAGAATCAGTAGTCAACTTAAAACTAGATATAAATTTATTTGTATCAAAAAATACAATACTGTCACTGTGACGATAAGTGGAGTTATGCAAAAGTAAGTTCAAATCAAAGATCTGTTTGTTTTGCTTCCACGATAAGTTACAGGCATAGGGAAAGGCACAAACTATTATTTTACAATGAGTTTTAGATTGTATATCAATTAAACTCTCTATGCTTTTTAAAAGGTCACGCTTTTTTGTTGTGAGACTATCACCACACAGTATTAGAGCATTTGTTGAATGATTCAACTCCTGCTTGCTTAATGTACTTATTAAATTAGCGAATGTTTGGCCTGGATTGCAAAAGTTTATAAGCTCGTGGCTGAGTTTAGATTTAAGCTGCGGACCCAGGCCCTGACCTATCTTGTCAGAAAAGATAAGAGTTTTTCTAGACATTCCTTCAACTGAAGAATCTTTGTGTAAAGGTAGGTTGCGTTTTATTAACTTTCTATCACTCGATATATTATTATTATTAGCAAATGTAGCACAGGGTACCACTGGGATACCATTTATGACACTTTTTATGGGTGTTACGGATGGCAACAAATCTACTTGACCAACTAGTTGATTGTTCAAAAGAGAGTCATATCGTTCTGCATTGTACTTGCACAGATCTACTAACTCTGTGGCAGACTTAATGTGTTCTTCAATTTCTTTTTGCGACGACAAGTATTTTTTATTTAAAGTATCAAGAGACTCATGCAATCTCTGTATGTCAGATTGTAGTTGTTTGGTATCTCGATCATACACCTGTCTACTTTCTTTTAGTTTAGAATCGTAAATGTCTAGAGAGTCCATCAAACTCATGCGTTCTTTCCTAAGCGCAATATTTTTATAAAAACAATTATTCTTTTTAATAAGCTTTTCTGTTTTCCTAATATACCTATTAATTTTTAATAAGTACAACATACATCATACACTCAAGACAAATACCAACAAAGGGTTAGCCAGAGACAGGCTATGGGGACCACACAAGCAGAGCACTGCCGCAGTACTACGTTTCATCAAATAACAATAAATAATAAATAATTGTTTACTTTTTGGTTACACACAAAAAGTAAAAGTAAAAAAGTAACAATGGTATCACTGATGAATAAATGAAAAACAGCCAGTAAAACTATGAGTACCCATCTTTTTGGTAAACAAATCCATTTTATCGCGATTCTTCAACATCACCACATCAAAAACTTCAACAAGTTTAAGCATAACAATCTTATCTTCAATAAGTTTAAGCGTAAAAATCTTATCACATCGCATCGCCCAAGTTACACCAATCACACTCGTGTTACATCACAATCCCGGCCACCTACAATAACAAAAATAAATCTCTGCAAATTCTTGTTATCATAAAAACAAAATGGCCGCTAAAGATTTACGCGCAAAAGCTTGTCACGTAATGGCGCCCGTAAAAGAACGGAATGGCGGGAAACTACCGACTCCGCTGGGGTGTGATGAGAAATGGAAAAACTAATGCTGATTTCAGCATTCTTCTAATTCAAATACAAACTGTTTATTGCATTGCATATCCCCTTGTCTGTCACAAAGACTCTTAGAGGCTACTAAAATTTGAATTTTTATATGAATATCTGGTTTTAAGACAGCTAACGTATGCTACGTAGCATGACGAGCTGGATGAGCAGCTGCAGCGGCGGTTAGAAGAAAACGGAAAGAAAGAAGAGCAGATATCGATAAAGAACCAATGTGTCAAGGTGTCTGTTTTTGGTTTCAACATTAATCGCCATACACCGTCCAGGTCACCGGAGTCTTGCAAGGTACAATTTACTATAAAGATTCTCCTCACGTCACTCTATTACGGAAAGTTTTCTACGTTACAAAGCCGGCTACCGAGCATACGGCACTTGTGATAGTACGCGGCCGCCGCAGCCCGTGGCCCCCTTACTCTTGAAACCGAAATTTATTAGATTATACTGCCCTGTGTCACATTAATCACCGAAAATTGCACCTACCATGTCATCTCTGCACCACCCTATGGTTGACTGGTAGAGAATGCCTCAGGCATTAAGTCCGCCATGTAATATATTATGTTGCAAAAGTTTAAATAAATAAATAAACCGATCGGTCTTGGATCAGATTGGTATTATGAAATTTCGTACTTTTAAGTTAGGTACGACACCAGCGCTAATTTAGATTAATATTGGGTGAACTAAATGGCATTGAGTTTTGTATTTTTTCACTTAATATCCGCGCAATATGAATTCATATTAGCTCTAGTGTCGTAACTTAGGAGTACGAAACTTCACAATACTATTCTCGATCGATCGGGATCGGTTTCAAGAGTAAGGGGGCTGAAGGCATCACGCGCGCAACGCACACAAGGTTCAGTCCCTCTGCATGCCTCCATGCCCTCTAATGCACCTGGATCTAAGCACTCTTCAAACCACCTCCTGTTCTGTGCTTTACACCGAACCATAACAATGCAAAACAATGTTGTTTGTTTGTAAAGTTGTAACTGTTAATTGATGGTCTGTGCAAAGAATCTAAAAAGAGACCAGCAAAACAAATCTAAAGTCAGTGAGTATTGAACCAATGACCGTTTGTAAGGTAAGTGGCGTGTACTAGGCATTGTTAGGTCGTAACTCTAGGGCCGGCAAGTAGGTCGCAATAGGCACGTTTCAGTCGCACCCGCCGATAAACCGCAGCCGTTAACTCCTACGTGTAGTGTAGTTAGTAGTGTCTGATTAGTCGGTCATGTAAATGCCATTCGTGGCGTCTTGTTCTTTGTGAGAAAAGAAATGAGTCTTTAGTCTATTGGAAAGAATACAGTACATGTTGTATTTAACCTGCAATGCATGCAGGCGTGCAAAAGTCTTCATTATGTGATTTAAGTAATTTCAGAATAATGTAATAATTTTATAAGTACGATACGACTTGTAACAAACATTTAGTAGAAGCCTACCCTAGAGTCAATGCTCTTTCGTCTGCTAGACTCTGATTTACAAACACTGCATCTTGTCTTTTTAATTTTGTTAAAAATGTGAAACAAACAACATCGTACCTACTTCAAAACTAGAAATAACTTAAAATTACTGATATACAAATTATAAGTGGCTACCTTTTACACGATGCTACGTAACAATAAAATTGCTTTTGTATTGTCATTTAAAGGATACACAACCCACGACGCATTTTGTAAATGGCAGTGGTTAACTGAAACAAAATTGTAAGTCTTCCAACAAGTAAATCAATAAAAATAGGACCATACATTTCTGTAGCTAATGGACCACCCACCATTGCTACTAACCAGAGTAGGATTACCTACTCTGGTTAGTAGCAATAGCTAAAACATTAGTTTTAGTACAATCGCTGACGTCGCTGCTACTTCCATTCAATTAGATATGAATGACCGGACTGAATGCCGTTGTAGGGATGTTATTGTAAAGCCGAGTTGAATCTCATGAATGGACCATTCGGTAGACCGACTGTAAAATTAAAAACTCTAAAGCGGTACTTATCAAAATTTTTAAATTATCATTTACTTAAGTTTTTTTTTAATTATACATGGGTAAGCAGCACTTTGCTTTAATTTCACCGGATAGTAAGTGACAATAAGGCCGAAGGAAGAACAAATGAGGATCTGACTATCTTATCTCTAACAATTACATCTTGTTAGAGATAAGTTGTCTGATGATTGAGATGGTTTTAGTTAACGTCACTGGTTGCCGATTGGCTAAGCGCTCCATGGTTTAAATCCATCACGCAATGTGTCTTTCGGATTTTTCTATTCATGGTTCTTTGTTGTTCATAGTTATTTATTCCATTAAACAATTTACATTGTATAGGAAATTACACAAAAATATAAAATAATACAAATTAGAATAAGAAAGTTAATTACATTGACAAATTATTATAAATAATAATTACTATATCACCAACCCGCAGGCAAGAGTGGTGATTAGCCAACCCCCATTCAATGGTGGAAACCTTATACTGACCCGTGTCGCGTAGCGGTCAAAGAATACCACCACCCCCTCTCTTCCATGGGTGTCGTAAAAGACGACTAACTGCATAAAGACTGCACATACTTCCAACAGCATAGAGCGGCGATGGGCACCACCTGTCATGCAGAGCACATGTGCAGTCGCTCGTCTGAAAAACGGACTATGGTAGAGGGCTACTTATGCTGTCCTCATTGCCTAGTCTCTGACTAACCCTTCGGGGATAATAGTTGTGATTATATGTATGTATATAAAACCTTAATCCAGCAGTAGGACAATATGCCTTGTCTGTCTACGACGACTCCAAGAGATTGATAAACATTGAATTTCTATATTGTGTTCTGTATTACGACAGCTTAGCTCATATACATAAGTACATGTTATTACATACATAGGCCTGTTTCCCGAAAGGGGTATACACAAACCACAGTTCATTTTATTATGAAGGTGTGTAACCCTTTATTGTACGTGACCAACTTTATTGGTTTGGTTTATAATGCGAGCGATAAGAAACGTGCTAACGAATGCGTCGTGGTACCCGGGCGGAGACGCGATAACGACCTTTTCTATAAATAGTCACCTACCGACTCTATGACAGGTACTGATTCGTTAAGCAGAGTAAATCAATAGTTAAAATATAATATAGATACCTAAGTCTTTTGATTTGGTTTTTCTTAAAAATAAATGAGTTACGTGAGACGTTCTTCTAAAAGGTCAGAGAGTACGCTAACCCGACGAGTATGTATGGAGAGGAGTAAATGGGTAACTTAATAAAAGCAAACCATTACAACAATTGCTACACTATGTCTAGAATCTTTACAGGTTTTTTTAAAAAATTTTTCGGTAATTATTTCTTTCTGTCAATCAGAAAGAAAACTTTATCCCCGCCCCGCAACTAGAGCTGTCCAGAATTTCACTACAAAAAACGTTTGTCAAAACAAAATAGACAATCGCAACGCAAAACTTCGTTAGCAGAATGCAAGCTCACCCCAATGCTATGAAATAAAAACTCTGTAAAAGTCCCGTATATAGATGAAAAAATCGTAACATTTTAGCGCGAATCGCTATTCGGCGTTCTCGATTAATCTCCCGGACAAGTCACGAATAAAACCGCGTCAACCAACGCCAATACATGTGATAGGTGGTCCTCTTTTGTGCGGCCGCCATTTTGGCGAGCAAAGGCGGAACGCAACCCAGTTTTGGCGGGAAACGGTTGACAAGAGGGGTGTACTATCAAAAACCGGTAAAAATCTAATACACACACTTACACATCACATAATCACGACTATTATCCCCGAAGGGTTAGTCAGGGACTAGGCAATGAGGACAGCAAAAGCAGTCTTCTACCAATAGTCCACTTTTCACTAAAAGCGACTGCACATGTGCTCAGCGTGACCGGTGGTGAGCCCATCGCCGCTCTATGCTGTTGGATGTATGTGCAGTCTTTAATCCGTTAGTCGCTTTTACGACACCCAACAATGGAAGAAAGGGGATGGTAGTATTATTTTACCGCTATGCGACACGATCAAAAATGTAATACTAAACATTTATTAGATAACTTATTTATGAATTTATCTAATAAATGTTAACTATTTGATGAATTGAAAAAAATATATATAAGGTGACTGCTAGAAACCGCAAGGAAGTTAAAGGGCCGGTCGGGTCAGGTGTTTTAAAAAAAGGAATTCGTGTTTTTTTTTTATTTTTAAAGAAATAATTCATTTTGTGAATTTTAATTGGATAGTCTTTGACTATCTTATTTATTTTAAAGCATACGGCCGTCTGTTGACCCGTCCGCGTCAGCTGGGCGATAAGTACCTACGTTGACGGGTCAACAGACGACACGACCGGCCGGCCGGCCGTTGCCCCCGTCAGCTGGGCGATAAGTACTTACAATAAAACACAAATTCCTTTTTTGTAATTTTTGCCATGTATAAAACGTGACGTGACCAGCCCTTGAAGTTTCTTGCGGTTTCTAGCAGTCATCTTATATTAAAAATCGTGGAATAGTTTTCGGTAAAATGAAATTCGATATCAAAAAAATATCTATTCTGATTATTCTGATAGACAAACCCTTTATAATAGGTTATTTTCAAATTTTTGTTAAACGTTGTAAAAATGTAAAAAAGATAGAAATAAAAGATTGTTTGGTTTCTCACCGAATCTTCTCCGTACAAAGTCTCTCGCCCTATAGACTTACGAACTAATAGCGTAGTGACATTCATAAGTGCTCAATTACAGTAGTAGCCTTAACTGAATAAAGGATATTGAATCTTGAATTCCATCGCGACCGGGCTGGTTGGAGGAGGACTGGAGGACGATGATACGCTGAAGAAAAACAAGGAAAATCATGAATCTTATAAATGTTCTTGATCGTGTCGCATAGCGGTAAAATAATACTACCATCCCCTTTCTTCCATTGTTGGGTGTCGTAAAAGGGGTGTCTATCAGAATACAGATTTTTATGATATCGAATTTCATTTTACCGAAAACTATTCCACGATTTTTAATATATATTTTTTTCAATTCATCAAATAGTTAACGCTGTTTTATATCATCTAAAAACGTTTCTTAAAAAATCTTTTAAAGTTTTTTTGATTACCAGAAAAACGGTATATCGAACTTACATTTCATAAAAGTATTAAGTTTTCGATGAAACTATTTGTAAAAACATATTACAATATGTATCGGAACCCATAATACTTTTTCACTTAACCACTTTTTATCGCAGTAACGTTTCATCGAACGATGCATTCGCCTGTTGACGATAAATTGTGTTGCGGTTAGTTCTATATTAATATTTTTTCCCTACCTACTACAGCTTCAACTATGCAACATGCACGCAAGCATGCAGCACGCAAGCATGCAGCATGCAAACAAGCATGCAGCATGCAAGCAAGCATACAGCATGCAAGCAAACATGCAGCATGCAGCAGGCATGCAGCATGCAAGCAAGCATACAGCATGCAAGCAAACATGCAGCATGCAGCAGGCATGCAGCATGCAAGCAAGCATACAGCATGCAAGCAAACATGCAGCAGGCATGGTTTCTGTCACGGCTCCGGCGCTGCGGGGCTCCGGCGGTCCCACGCGAGCTTATCGTCGCAGATGGATGCAACATGGATGTAACGCTCACCGCCGCTTCGGCTTGCTGGCCAGCCGCGGCGAGCGTTACGTCCACCTGCTCCTCAGCTCGCGGGCCGCCTCGCCCCTCCTCGCCACAAAAATGTGGGTAACAATACTTCGATGTAACATTATTTAGAGAAAATGTATAAAACATTTAATTTTTTTTTTTTATAAAATACAATATTTATAAAACATGAATTAAAGTTCTTATCGCCTAATTACCAGGGGTTCCCAAACTAGGCTAGGCCTGACCCTTGGGAAACCAGAAATAGTTACATTTATGTTTGGCAGTTAGTGAGTCTAGTCTAAGACACCTAAGAGCCAAAACAGTAACCTACTTAATATAAAATCTTGTCCACATACCTCAATAAATCATGTAAATAATTATTTTATTAACATTGGGCAAACACTAGCTGAGAACATCTCTAGTAATTTTGTACCATCCGAATCAAATAACACTGACGACTATCATCACCTATCCTCGTTTGTTTTACTAGACACCTCTCACAAGGAAGTTGAAAATATTTTGATGTCCTTGGACTCTAAGAGCGCACCAGGATGGGACGGAATTTCTACCCTTTATCTAAAACAAACTAAGGATATTATAGTTCCATTGATCAGTAACCTGGCCAACCTGTGTTTTAAAACAGGAATCTTCCCATATATACTTAAGCGCTCCATTGTCACCCCTGTGTATAAGAGTGGGGATAGCGACGATGTTAACAATTACCGACCTATCTCCGTGTTGACCTCCATTTCTAAAATCATTGAGAAACTGTTGAACCTTAGAATAGTTAACTATCTGACTAAGTATAACATGCTATCAACCTCTCAATTCGGTTTTAGAAGGGGAATGTCGACACAGGATACTATCACTGACCTTACATCCGCTATAACAAAAGAAATAGATGAAGGTAATAAATGCCTAGTGGTCTTTCTTGACCTCAGGAAAGCCTTTGATACCGTCTCTGTCTCCATTCTTATACGCAGGCTGGAAAGTTTCGGGATTCGGGGCCCTGCTCTCTCCCTTCTCAGCAGTTATCTTCAAAACAGAACACAAGCAGTAAAAATCGATAACATTATAAGCGAAGAAGAGAATGTTACGTTTGGAGTTCCGCAGGGCAGTGTTCTCGGCCTGACGCTCTTTTTGATTTACATTAACAATCTCTGCAACCTCTGTAGCGTTGGGGGGAGGATACTGTCCTACGCTGATGACACCGCTATTATTTTTACTGCTAAGACCTGGGATAAAGTAAAGTTGGTAGCTGAGAGAGGACTGGGAAGAGTTTGTCACTGGCTCAATGAGAATCTTCTTACTCTAAACATCCTGAAAACAAATTATTTATGCATTGCTCCATACATAAATTCACAACCCTCGCCAAATTTTGAAATCAAAATTCACAACCGTGGCATCCCCATCTCTGGCACTTGTACATGCCCTATTATTCAAAAAGTAAGTAGCGTCAAATACCTCGGTATCATTGTAGATCAAAAGTTAAGTTGGTATCCACACCTAGAACTTATGATAGGTAGAGTTAGGAAGCTTATGTGGGTTTTTAAATCACTGCGATATGTCATGAGTACGGAACTACAGAACAGAATATATATCGCACTAGCCCAATCCGTACTAACCTACTGCATCACAGTATGGGGGGGAGCAGCGAAATCGCACTTCATAGATCTAGAACGGGCTCAAAGATCTCTGATTAAGGTGATGTACCGCAAGCCCTTTCGGTTTTCCACCGAAACCCTATATCAAATATCCGGATTGCTCTCCGTTAGAAAACTTTACATTCTGCACATGACACTACGATACCACAAAATGTTACCCTTTGACCTTAACAAACTTGGAAGAAGAAGGTGCGATATCGTTGCCCCTACATACCGTACTCGTACAGTCTTTGCCACTCGACAATACAAAGCTCAAGCCCCACACGCCTACAACAAAATTAACCGCACACTTAATATTTACCCCTTGCAAATTTATGAGTGTAAGAAAGCTCTGTTCAAGTGGCTGTCTGCTCTTAATTATGATGACGTGGAAGACATTTTAGTAAGAATAAATAAAACTTAATAGATACTTATTAAATAGTCACAGGCACAATGTTAATAAATAGGCACACACACGCATACTCACACACACACACACACCCCCACTCACACACTCCCACACACTCACACACACACACACTCACACACACATTTTCTCTCTATTAAAAACTATCATAACTTTTAATAAAAAAATAAATAAATATCAAAACCTGTATTGTATAACCAATTAACTTACCACCCATTAAATTAGACTGTATAAAATTGTTAACTTACTCAAATTGAAATAATGTAAATCTAAATTAGTTATAATTAAGTAGGAAGAGCGAGGCTTCCCCAACTCAAGTATCTTTGGATTACCTTCTGGGGAGCCCCGGAAACTATAATGTAAATGATTTACAGAAATAAAACATATTTTATTTATTTTTTATTTATTTTATGAGTAATTTAGGATGTATAATTTTTTTTTTTTTTTTACGCTTACCAATTATCAAGACCAAGATGAGTATTCTTGTGAAACTCGTTTATATGGTAAGATAACGGATAAATATACATAAACATAGAAAAAACACCCAGACCCGAAATCAATTTAGAAAAACAGTTTTTTCTCTAAATTGACCCGACCGGGGATCGAACCCGGGACCTCAGAGATGGCGACACCATGAAAACCGGTGTACAAACCACTCGACCAAGGAGGTCGTCATACATACAACATGAAAAGAAATAACGATGAACTGTGTTTGTAGATAATTAATATTTGAGGGAATGAAATTGCGATGTAACCTAATTCTAGAATTTGTTAATTATTGTACAAAAAGTTCTGCGAATCATTTTATGGGTAATGAAAATCGTTGAAAAGAATTGCGATAAAATTATGGATTCCCTATTATAGGACACTTTTCATTTCAAAATTACTTTTTCACAAACGAAGCTGAATTTATTAATTTTGCTATGCATTATAGGAAAGTTGAAACTTGTGAGAAATTCATAGGATGAATTTTCTTTACGTATACTACCCAATGGTGAAATATTCGTCAGTATTCGTTTTAGAGAGTTTCAATATTAGACCCCTATTTCGGACGCGCCGCTCAATTTGAAAATCGAATAGTGCCATTAATAAAACTGGTTTTCGTAAACGCGACTCTGTGTCCACCGCAAACAGTCGACAACTTTGAAACGTCCCAACTCGAAGCGAACCATTCCAAATTTGAATTTGAATTTATTTCTTTTTCTTTAGCGGCGCGCGCCCAGCCAGCGCCGCCCGCTTTAGATTTGTTGTTTATCTAATCTCGGACTGCAGGTTGGTTTTAGAATAGTCTCCGCGAGCGGCTGTCATTTTTTCGTTCACAAATTGTAGACGTCTAAAACATTGACTTGTTCAAACATATAAAAATAAATAACTTTCCCACTCTCACATAAACTATCTAATTTAATAATTAAACTAGATAACCGATAAACATACTTAATATGGTACACAGAAAACACTCAGACCAGAAACCCATTAAAAAAACCAGTTATTTCTAAATTATTGACCCGGCCGGGAATTGAAGCAGTATTTGAGATGGCGATGCCAGAACTGGCACACTAACCACTCGGCCTCGGAGTTCACATAAAATGCCGAAAAGATTTCCAACATCAGATTACATAAAAATATACTAGGTAAACACATTGACTAGTCAAAACGTATATATGAGACTTAATTAAATTGAAACACAAAGTTTGTTTTCTTTACCGTCACAAAAATACATGTTTAGCGATTCCTAAGATGCGCAGGATAATATATAATAATATCGTGTAGTGGTTGTTTGATCCCCGCCCGAGGCTGCGACCCACTTCACACTATTACTGGCTGCTTGATATTCTGATCGGGCGACGGTTTTAGAGTTCTTCTGAGGTTATTTTTTTAATGAAAAACTTCAACAAAAGCACAAAATACACAAATTACGCGCTGCCCGGAGGGGTGACACCACAGCTTTTCATTTGCTACGATCCTGGGGCATCGAAACCCGATCCACTTTTTAAAAACCCGGGTTTCGGGTTTACGTGTTGTCAAAAGCCAGGTAACCGGATTTTTCGAGATTTTTCGTTCTTTTTGTTATTTTCTTTTTAAATATGACGAAACTGTATTCTAATGTGAATTTGCTAAGTCAAATAAAACAGTACTTTCAAAATCACAAAAATATTAAAATATTAAAAAGTCTTTTAGACAATGAATATTTGTTCAAAACAAACATAAAAATGAAAAGGTAGCTAGTATTTTTTAGCTAGTAATTATTTTTAATCACAGACTCACGCA
Source organism: Scoparia ambigualis (assembly GCA_963921215.1). Taxonomy (NCBI): domain Eukaryota; kingdom Metazoa; phylum Arthropoda; class Insecta; order Lepidoptera; family Crambidae; genus Scoparia; species Scoparia ambigualis. The sequence goes on from OY992526.1 coordinate 23,080,846, forward strand.
GATCAAACTATTTATATTAATAATAGTCAGTTCTTATACTGCTAATAATTATAATATGCTGAAGACTATTTAAACTCTTTTAGTGACATTAACAATAAATTCGACTTAGTGGCTAACTAACACGTAAGAAGGCAGATAATCTTACTTTTCTTTGAAATCACAATCAAAGTTTTATTTATGTGTTTTAGTTATAATCAGTTTCTGCTCTTAGTAACTAAAATATGAACCTCAACTAAGTACTAAGACTAGCCTTTTAAGTATTGTACTAAGATGACACACACCATATCAATAAAGAAAAAAGATAAAAGAGATCTGAATTAGTCTTTCTTCTTACTTAAATAATGTGAACGTAAAAAATTAGAGCATTCAAAGTTTAGCGCAATTTATTGCAAACAAATACCAGCCGAAGAAAATATACGTTCCGGCTCCAAACTAGTAGGTGGGATGGATTTTAGATGGTCGTACACGAGAGATCGATAGTAACCTCTTTGGCGCTGACCACCATTTTCAAATAGTGCAACAGCTTGGCTTAACTCATTGTAAAGTTCCTCTTCATTTGTTAATAATTGTGTGTCAGTATTGCCAACATTCTGAAGGTGTTGATAAAGCGTAAATTCATGAGGTATATTTTGAATATTGCTTGTGCGCTTAATAGATTTACAATCTCATGTATCAGCATTTGATCACCTTCAGGCCGAGAAAAAACAGTCTCGTCTTCTTTTTGAATGTTTTCGAAATACTTTTCTGGATTGGTTAGTAATGCAGTGTTGCTGCTTGAGTTAGTCGCCTTTTGGCATATCGTTGACGTAATGCATCTGCCATTTTTTTTTCTTTATTGTGTGTTTTCATTTCTTCAAATTCTTCAACGCAAATTTTAGGGAAATATCGGCTGTAAACTTGTTTGTATGTAGTGAGATACAATGGCGTTACTTTTTGACCGTGTTCAATCAAATAGATCATTTCGAAGAGGCGTAAATATACTTAGATACGAACCCGAAAATTCGGTTTTTGATTTTCCAAACCGGGTTTTCTTGCGACCCAGAAAACCCGAAATACCCGGGTTTTTTCGGGTCGGGTAAACCTGGGTTCGATGCCCTAACTGACACACATCTTTTGCTTCACTAACTCTCATAACGTTCGTCATACATGCTCGTCGGTTTACGGTACTGTTGACCTGACTTACTTAGATTACCTATTTAGTTTCTTTAGTTTGTCATATAACCATTCTGTAATTTTCCGTTTTATTGTGGATAGTGCAATATCAAATTCATTGTTAAACATTTTTTTCTTCACGGAACCTTCCGTTTCTACGTGCCTTGTCGCTTTATCGCCTGTCAGTTTCCCGCCAAGGTTCGTTTTTACTCGATTACGCCGACAAATGGGATGTAATGTCACAGTAATATGACAAGTAAAGATTATAAAGCGGACGTGCGAATGGGGCGACTTTATTTCTGGTGACACTGAGCGCGTTTGCCACGTATCGAAAACAGGAGAAAGAATTGGAACTCATCTGCTATAACACTTACTTGAAGATAAAAAAAACGTAAAAAAATGGCTATATCAGGTGCAAACTCGCGTTCTCCGCAATCCAGACGGATGTTGACCACTCCGCCACCGAGGTGTTGGTTAGACCGGTCAAAATTAGAACCTGAGATAGTCATGCTTTTTAACGTTTTGTTGCCCTCAAGCTTTCTGGTGCGTTAATAACGCGAAAAATCAATTATACTTCGGGTCTCAACCGAAGACGATTACTTATTACATGCAGCAGTACATGAGATGGTGCTATCTTCTTCACACTTTTAGATATATCCTAAAAAGAAATATCTTATTTCCGTTCCCTGCACTGGCAACCCCGCGTCACGAGACGTCATTACGTGTTTTTGTGTTATCGGAATCACACGTACTTTTGGTAACGAAATTAAATTTGTATTTAATATGATGGGAAAATGTTAAAGTTCGAAGTTGAGAGACAGTGATCATTATGGTATTCTTCGTAAAGTAAAGAAATCATTTTTAATTAAAAAACGTTTATCATCATCGGTGTCGGTGAATAGTGATAAATGTCGTATCAACGATATTACAACACGCAGGTATTGAAACATAACGCTAATTTACCTGGAAAATTAACTATTAAGGAATGTATCATAGTTGTAAGGAACTAAGATCATTTATCATTCAAATTATCTACCCTCATTTTTATTGGTTTTTCTTGGGTTCTAAAATAATGATTGTAACAAAATTAAAAGCCATTTACAACAAGAAATTCTTTAAATGCAAAACTATTTACTTAGACACCATTGTAACAGTGTTTAACTTACTAAACGTATGATGTGTCGAGGATATATAACTGCTCAACAGTGTTGATGCTTTATTTTACTCAGTGACATTGAATGTCATTGATTTTACTCCATACAAGCCGTATCGAGGTTACTTACACCAATTAGACAGTGCTGAGGTTCTATTTTACACCACGCAAGTCGTGTCAGGGTAACTTACTCCACTTTAACAGAGTTGAGGCTCCACGCATGCCGTGTCGAGGATATTTACTCCACTTTAACAGTGTTGAGGCTCCACGCTAGCCGTGTCAAGGATACTTACTCCACTTTAACAGTGTTGAGGCTGCACGCAAGCCGTGTCGAGGATACTTACTTCACTTTAACAGTGTTGAGGCTCCACCCAACCGTGTCGAGGATACTTACTCCACTTCAACAGTGTTGAGGCGCCACGCAAGCCGTGTCAAGGATACTTACTCCACTTTAACACTGTTGTGGCTGCATGCAGGCAGTTTCGAGGATACTTACTCCACTTTAACAGTGTTGAGGCTGTATCTTACTCCAAGCAAGCCGTGTCGAAGATACTCACTCCACTTTAACAGTGTTGAGGCTATATTGATGTTGTCAATTGGTGGATATATCAAGAAAGAAAATTCCAAGGAGCCCCTCTGGATTGGAAGCAAAGGAGCCGCCACGCGGTTTTCAGGTCAGACCTCAGCATTATATATACTTATTAATTGTATTAGAATAATAATTAGACTTACTCCGCGACACAGCAAGCCGTGTCGTGTCGAAGATACTCACTCCACTCTACCAGGGTTGAGTGAGGCTATATTTTATTTCAAGCAAGCCGTTTCGGGAATATGTACTTAGCACATTTTAACAGTGTTGGGGCTTTATTTTACTCCACGCTAGCCGTTTCATAGTTTCTAACTCCACTTGAACTGTGTTGAGGATTTTTTACTCCACATTAACCGTGAGAGGCCATACCTATTTCACCCTAACAGTTTCACGTTTCTACGTCCTCCGTGGAACAAAGCAGAGTCTCAACATCGTTGAGGACGTGGGTTCGATTTCCACCGGAAGTGGACATGTTTTCAACGTTTCGTTATCTTCGGGTTTACTTATCAATAATGATTTGGTGAAGACATCTTAAACTATGTCATTGATGTTTACAATGACTCAACCAGTAGCGGGAGAAACGAAGCTTGGCCATTCGCGCTGCTTGCAGCGCTAGCGCCTATGCCCGTGCCAGCTGCGCCACTAGGATCTTCGATCTGTCGCCGTATATGACGGTCAGTCCGACGATAGCCTGCTTTCATTGGACACCCATAGATTTTACAATTTCTCAGAGAAGAACCTCATAAAAAATAAAGGGTTACTCATAATAATAATTTAAAAAAATAATAATAATATAATAATAAGTACTTACTTACCTACTTAAATAAATGAAAAAAAATATAATAATAATAAAAAAAATAATGGTAATAATGTACATAAGCCTCGAAGCTCCAAAACTAAATTAGGAAATTGAAAAAATAATAATAAGCTCTGTTGGAGGTAAATATGAATAAAAGTTTTAAAACTTCACTTTCTGAGCATAATAATATTAAGACTCCTAATACCATAACCAAGTTTGATTCGGAAAGAAAACAAAAATCCAACGCTCTGTACAGGGTCTCGGGCTGATGCCCGGGCTGAAGTTGTGATCAACTTCGAGGTTCTTTAAACTCTAGGGGGGGCGCCACTGCGCGTAGTATCATCAGCTATCGAGCTGCGATCAAGCCCACCTGCACCATTCACACCGCCGAGGGACTGCCGAGGTTCTACCGGATATCTGACAGGGAGACGTTGGAATCAGAGCTCCTGCAGTCGCTTGATCTATTTTTATGATTGAATGACAGAAAGTGTGAGCTCACTAGGGATCGTAATGTTTTACATTGGATTCGTAAATGAATTATTCATTTTCCCGGCAAACCTATACAAAACAACTATACCCCAAAACCATGTCTGTTACTTACTATCTCAATCTATGTAGATAAAAATGAATCGCCAAATGTGTTGCTAAGCGCACGAAAACGGCTCGACTGATTTGTCTGATTCTCTTTTGTTGTGTTTATAAAGGTCAGGAAAAGTTTACAAAAAAATAAATAGGTAAAGGATCTCACAGATTCACTTAAAATTTAAAGCAGCTTCAAAATAATGATATTTAAAAGAATCGAACTGCCCTTAAATTATTAAATCACAACTACTATTATCAACAATTGATATTCAAGATGCTTATTTTTAATTAAGTATCTACTGCAATTTAAGCTGATCGGAAAAAGTTAAGGTTTACTTTGAGGCCTCAGTTGAAATTAATGTTCTTCTGTTCGGCCTATTTGTGTTTGCGAAATTACTGTAACCGGTTCTAGAACAATTGCGCATAATATTTGAATTTTCTACAATAATTGTTTAGTTTATGTTTTGTACCTACGCACGAAAAATAAGCTCAAACTATGACGAGTGTGTATTAAATAATAAAACTACGAATACAAGCACCTTTTTGGAGTCATAGGGTTTGTCACAAACACTTACAAAAGCATTACTAAAAAACCGGGCAACAGAACTTGTTTTTATACATAAATGTATAATGATGGATTTAGATGAATTCAGGAATATTGACTACAGCATACACAGGGCCGTTGCGGTTTGAATCCAAGTTGTTTGAACAAGAGAAGTTCTTAGCATTAATTGATTCAGAAACTTTTTTGTATTGGCATCCTACATCCAGTCTTGTGAAAACATTATACGGATATACTTAGATACGGTGTAGGTAACTCTCCTACCATGCATTTTCACATATTATTAGTTTATTGGCAAAGCCATAATTTGACCTTACAAACCTTTACAAACGCAGAATGCATCACAAAATCCTGACCAAGCCATAACAAAAAAAAAACACTTACATTTAATATAAATTTGATAAAGCAGAAGGTATTGTTGTGGTACAGATTAGAATTTAAATCCTTGGTATACAATGTGGCCCAACCTTGTTGTCCAAGAAAAAATGTTCTTCGGCCCTAAATAATATTTGTTATACCTAATTTCCTTTCAAGGCGAGCCATCCACTTCTAGATAGCCTTATCCAGGTGGCGCCAAATTATTAGTGAATCGTTGACCAGACATGGTATACCACGAGCATCTAGAGATATATGTTTACATCTCTTGCAACAAAATCAATACTGTATTTGATAATATCTTGGTAGCTTAATTCGAAAAATAATAACTTGAATCTTTTCAAAGCTGATAGTTATAAAGTTATCATTTCTAACCAAAAAGTTTGAGGAAGGTTCTATGTTGTTTAAATACGCATAGGTCCACTTTACCTGTCATCTAAGGGAAGTAATTTACTTTACATAAATGACTGTGTTTAACACAGTTTTGTTAAGTGTACACTAACTATGATTTATTGCTCCAAATCAAAAATACAATTCAACATGGGACACAAATGTCATGTTAATTAAACCATATTTTCAGGACTATCCTTAGAATCAGATCATAATCATTGATTTGTCACTTATGATTCTTACACTATATATTCTATTGTTTCTGCTCAAAAAACCAGTCTATTAGTTTAATCAAAAATAAAATATCAATACAAAATTATGTGATTGTGATTGAAATTACCGACTTCATTTAGACTTCAGGACCCGCGTTTGGCAACCGCTATCAGATTGTCCAATATTTGTAAGAATCCCAGTTATTTGTTGCTGGTTGTGCCAACCTCATAAAAAGGCGGTCAAAAACATTTGTTGCAGATAAAAAAATAAAAAAAAATAAAAAAGGATTCCAAGACAGTGGACGACATGCCGATACCGATATTTGTCTGTCTATTTGGAGCTCACAGTCACAATACTCGCTCGGCATTTACTGCTCACACTGTTCACAGATCTCGTCTGGAGGTGTTTCGCAGAGTTGTTGTGGGCTGAGTCACTTAAATGTATTTGTTAATACTGTTGGAGAAATGTTTAGGTACAAATCAGAATGAATTTGTCAATGCAGTTTACACAACAAAACAATGTTGTTTACACAACAAAATAATAATACTAAATCAAATAAATAAATGAAATTGTTAAAGTCATTGTTTAGAAAACGACCAATGCATCGATAGCCATTAAATCCATCTTTTAAGGTTTAAAGGAGGCTTAAGCACTTATAATAAACTACCTATATATTGTAAAGTTTAAATTGACATAATTTTTTATTTTCATTGTGTTAACATTACAATGCTCTGAACATCTGCATGTAATAAGTAATCGTCTTCGGTTGAGACCCGAAGTATAATTAAGAATCAAACGAACTTACCTTGTGAAGTTTGATTCCAACTATGCGAGGGTCTCAACCGAAGACGATTACGTCAACCCATCCCTCCCAACCCAAAAAATAAAATAAAAAATTGTGGAGGATAACACAAAATTCTCTGAAATAATGACGTCTCGTGACGCGGGGTTGCCAGTGCAGGGAACGGAAATAAGATATTTCTTTTTAGGATATATCTAAAAGTGTGAAGAAGATAGCACCATCTCATGTACTGCTGCATGTAATAAGTAATCGTCTGCGGTTGAGACCCTCGCATAATTGGAATCAAACTTCACAAGGTAAGTTCGTTTGATTCTTAAATATAGGGTAAGATGGGGGATTAATTGGCGGTCACTTAAGCAGTAAACGAAATATCTTCGTACTTGAAGGACTCACGGTAAAAATAACAGACTTTTTACATAGCTTATTTAGTGGACTTAAGTTGTTTCAGATACATACTATCATTATATTAAGCTTTTGTAATTATTTGATATTTTTTTTAAACTTTACGGTGAACTCCATTACACGCAACATGCGGGTAATGGCAGTCAACTATATTAATATTACTAGTCATTATTATTATTACTACTAGATTACTATTATTAATAGACATAAAATCCAACAAGCCCTTATGTTACACTAAAACATATGTAATAAATGACTAATTAAACTTACCTTTAGCAGAAATTTTAAAGTTTTTTTTTACCAAGCGCGTCCGAAACTTGAACCAGCTTTCAAACTACACCTCACAAAGAAACATGGCGGCGCTTCGTAAATTAGTTTACTCAGGTATATACAGATGACGATATCGGTATCGTTTGTTTAATATGTTTGGATGTATTAGATTTTGATGTGACTGGCATTGCCTACTGACCGGCATTCCCCCATCTTACCCTACTTTAGTTATATTCATCACACCTGATGGTAAGGCCGATGGAAAAAGCGCGCTTCGCCTGCATTCCTCAACTTGCGACCTTATATCTAATCGTCGGAACACAACAATAATAGTAACATTGATGTTATGACCACATAATTAAGAAAGGTGGATGGTAGCAGACGATGATCCTACCAACCAAACCGAGTAAAATTATGTAACCCCGCTGAAAATCAAACCAGGGACCTTTGGTGTGAGATCGTTGGTTTAACCACTGTATCAGAGAGGCGAAATTATTTATACAATACTTTATTAGATAATGCCATTAATTTTGAATGCCAGCCTATGGCAGAACATGCTGGAAAACCCTCAAAACAACAAAATCCAAATTTTGTGCAAGATATAAATACCACCATGCAAAGCCGGGTGCGTAGCGGCTTAATACAATAATACTACCAACCCCTCTATTCCCTAAAAAAGGCGACTAACGGATTAAAGACTGCATAAATCGGCGATGGGCTCACCACCTGTCACGCTGAGCACATGTGCAGTTGTAATTAGGTGTGCCGTGGGCTATGGCAGTGGACTGCTTCTGCGGTCCTCATTGCCTAGTCTCTGATAAACCCTTCGGGGGATAATAGAAAGAGAGAAGAAAATATAAAATGGCAAATGTGCCAATGAATTATCATTTCATTTCAATAATTGTTGAGAATCTTTTTATGTATTAATGTACTTAATATCAAATAAGTACGTTAGGAAAACACTAACGAATTCTTAGTCAGGTCTTTTCCGATGTGACATGGAAAACTATGTAGCAGAAAAAACCATTTTAATCAACGTTGTTGAGTCACAGAGGTATGGCTCGCCGTTATATTAATTAATATATTCTTAACGTTTTCATTTATAATTTTATTAGTCATAATTTCTACTGATTGCGTAACAAGCAAATAATAAATTTAGATGTAAGTACTGGAATATATTGTAACGTATATGTTTGGAACAAAATGGCCACTTACGGCTGGCAACTTTTGTCGTCATAATTTGTAGTGACAGACGACTGTCAGTGTCAGTGTGACACACACTCACGTTGGAAAATTGGTTAGGTTAGGACTTGACCGCGGGGTCGCGTGGAGAATATTGACTTTTTTGGTGTAATTTGGTATGTGGGGCACATTGTTTTGATTCGGGGGGGCCCGTAGGAATTATGAAACAGTGTTCATAAATTAGTACCAGGGCGGGCTGGTTAAAATCAGTTATTGGTTTGGTTGACACGGACGCGTGGCGTGCTAAGTGGTATTGTGCATATTGGTACGTATTTTTCTGGAGTTGAGAGCTCTCAGGGGTAGCCACGGGACGCTTAGGGCCTTCCACCCACCACAGCAGCCAGAAGATCGACCACCACCACAGCAGCCCGAAGCCAGTCGGCGCGGCGGACTGCGGCCGAGCTGAGGACCTCGAGGAGACGAAGCGGCGTCGGGGAGGCAGTCACCGTCTTCATAGTATGTAAGTCGTTTTAGATTATCTTTTAGTATAATTAAATAATTTAAGTTTAGGTAGTATATCGTTAAGTCGAGAGGGTGCGGTCTACAGGTCCCGGAACAGGACCTCGGAACCAGGCCTTCTCTGGTAGCAGATTCACTTTAGGTAAGTCAGTTGATGTAGAACTATCTATATTATACATTTTTTGGTAACCAGAGCGTGGTTTTACCTACGGACCTGAATTAAGTAGTAATTAGTTATTAGTCTTAGTGTTAAGATTGTTTGCTACCGCATATTAAATATGCAATGTTGTAATATGTAGGTTTTGTTGTGTGATTACAGCAAAGTTGTGTAAGATTGTCTTACTGCGGTCAGTGTAACAATAATTAATTTGGTTTTTATCTCTCGCATTTAGAATGCTTTGAGTATGTAGGAAGTACACTGCGGAAAGTGCAATTGTCATACCTAACTTGCTGTAATTGCAATAGTCATATAAATAGTGCAATGTAAACATTTGGTTTTTGATTACACATTTGGAATGTAATTACTTGCTTAATAGTGCAAGGTAAGCATATGTTTCTTGGTTTGGTATACATTTAGAATGTGGTTAACTATGGTTAACTGTTGGTTGGATTAAAATCATATCACAGTACAGTATTTACTTGCTTTGAATTATTTGAGTACTATCTACTCACCGGGGCGGTGTAATTGTCAGACAACTTTAATGTACTTACTGATTAAAATTGTTTGTGGCAGTTTATTGTTGCTTTGTTGTCTAACTTTAATTTAGAATTAGTCTCGCTAGGGTAGTGTAAATTTGTGACAACATATAAATGTTTTGAATTTGGTTGTTGTATTTGTTGTGCAAACTGAATTTTAAGATTCTAGCGGTTTGCAAATAATTAAACATTTGTTTGTTCCTTGATTGCTTAAAAACTTAATTTGGAATTTAAAGCATTGAAAATTGTGGAATTTTGATTTGGTTTGTTGTTTCATTTTGAAAACATATTTAAATATAGTAGGCATTTGATTCACAATATTTGTAGTTAGGTTGTCTAGCGATTGCAAGGCTGTAGACACATATATTTATAATACAGTTATGTTACCATATAAACTGTTTGCTTACATAGTGAGTTTGGCCTATGTATGATTGATTGTAACATTTGTTTGTTAAATGACTTGTTTACATAGTAAATTTTAATTGAACAGTCAATGTTTATTGTGGCTGCTTTAGAATCAACTAGGGTTGATTTATTGCTTGTTTTGTTTACATGGCGGCTATGTAACATTTATTTTGTTCCCATAAGTTGTTTCTTTCTTTGAAAATAATTTAGTTTCATTAATTTGAGTTACATTCATTTGAAAACCCAGATTAGATGTATTACATTGATTGAAATTTGGTTGGATTATTATATAACGGTTTATACAATAATAATAGCACATTTTGTTTTGTTTGTGCCTTCATTTTTGAAAACCAATTTTAAAATTTAATTTGATTATTACATTGGTTTTAAATTGATTGATTTATGCATAGGGACTATGTTATAATAATACTTGTACATTATATTTGTTAGTGCGCTTCTCGTAGCAAACACGTATAAGTTTATTTTGTACTTATTAATTTTGGTTGTGGCTACATTGTAATTAAAAGGCTACATTAGTAGGGAACATTGCCCTGTCTTTGTGCTATTGTTGGACATAGAATCTAATTCCTCGTTATTTGTTTTTTGTTGACAACGCAATGGCGGAGGCAGTCCTGGCCAAGGAGCTGCGCTGGTTCGTGCACACGCAGGGTCTGCTGTCTCGGAGAGACTGCGATGATGACATCCTCGGCTCGCTCGAGGATGGCAGTTAAGGCAGCGGGTGTTTGCGGTTGAGACCGCCATGGTGGTGTTGTCGGAGACTGCTCCAACGTCCAACAAAAAGGTATGGTCGGCATACGAGCAAGAGTTTGCCCAGATCATGGAAATAAATGATAATGTCGTCCAGGCGGCCTGCGACATTAAAAGGCGACGGATAGGGGATGTCCAGCCATCCATACCGCCACCAATGGGAGGGCCTGCGATGCCTGATGGGCTTCCTACCCATCAGTTAGGAAGTTTGGGTGACGCTGTGGAAGAGGGGTCGTATGTAGACGCACATGCGCGTCAATTGTTGTCGCTACCTAGGGTAGCTAATTAGGCGGACTTAAAGACGCAACTGTTGACGCCAGTCACAGTTGCGTGTAATGCGTTGCGACAGTTAGGGTTGCCAGTAGCCAAGTGGTCGCTCCTACTGATGCAAGCTGCCAACGGACGTTCGTTCCCGGTTTGAGCGGGAAACGGCAGAGAATGGGGGGGCTACTCTGCCGGGATTGGAGGAACTTTTAAGGTTCCTCGGCGATGAGACGGGGGTCGTAGCGACCTCCCAGCCTGACCTGCCGCTATCAGAGGCGCAGGCTTCAATGGGACGCCAGGCGAATCCCATCGTACAGCCGCAGCCAGGACACAATACAGCGTGGCTCGCGGCGCTGACTGCAGCAGCCGGCATGGACCCGGCTTGTACACAGTGCGGCCAAACGGGTCATATTACGACGCGATGCCAGGACCGACGGAGGCTGCGTGTAATGATGAGGCGGCGCATAGCAAGGCGCAGCGGCCTTTGCTTTGGCTATAGGCCTCAACGCCGCAGTGCATTTGGTGGACCACAGCATTTATTATTGTTGGGTGTTCACAGGTCGGGAGCGGCTTCACCGACCACACAACAGCGGTGGCAGCGTTACACGGGCAGGGGTGCTCCAGCGCGGAGCACACACCTACCAGCGGACTGGAGGCCCAGTCATGCGCGAGGCGCGCCCCCATACCGGAAGGTGAACCATGCGCAGGCGCGCAAACCCGCGCCTGCAGGTTACCATGCCGCCGGCCCGAGTGCGATTTGAGTATCACGTGGGCGGGGGCCCCGACGGTGTCACGAAGGAGGGACCCCTCCCTGCAACTAGCTCTGTGCGCGCCAGCGTGCAGCCGCGATCGAGCTATGCCGCAGCGGTTATAGTACCACCCTCGGTATCACACGGGCGGGGGCCTTCTTTGGAGATGGGGGACCTGGGCAGGCCATAGCTAGCCTGCCCCTTTGCGAGAGCAAAACCACGGACGGTTTTGCTTTCTACTACGGCGGCCGCGTTTGAAAGATTTTAAAGAAATCTTAAATTTGAAATTTTAATTTTGTGCAACATTGTTTGGTGGCATGCTTACTGGGTGTTTGACGGGGCAAACACAAGTCACCCTTACATCGGTACATAATCTACGGTGAGGAATTTAATTTCGGTAACGGTAATGAATTTACCATTGTAGGTTAACAGCCTTTTACCGATTCGCCCACAGGGATAACGGCACATACATTGGTCTAGATCGGGCAGACCCACACTTTGTCACCTGGCCCACTTGACCTACTCTTGGGCTCGGGTGTACTAGGACGGGTCCTACTAGGCACCCAGATAGCTCTGGGTCGCTCTACACTGCTGGCAGTGCCAACTATTTTGGTTTTGTTTCTATTATAATTTTTACTCTAATTTTTACCTGTAAGCAACATTTACTTCGTTGTTTAAGCAAAGCATGTAATATTCTGGTGGAAAAAATAAAATTTAATTTAATTTAATTTAATTTAATTATGTACACAGTTTGACGACTCGACTTCGCATAGTCTAGTCATTGTGTTTGTGTACCATTTCCATAACTATGCACAAGTTTGGGAAATTGAGAAACTTCCCATGAGCCTTTCAATAGGCCAGTACGTCACGGTTGACGTCTGTTGGATGTGTTACTAGGTAACGTAATTTGTAATTTTGAATATTGTTTGTCCAAAGAGCTTTATTTGTGTAGTGCTCTTTCGGTGTTTATTTTGTCACAGTGGACGTCTTCACCCGTGCAGCCGCAGACGGGGGGTCTGCCTTCGGACCGAGTCACTCAGTCTCGTCCGTTCTTGGGGGTCGCACGGGTTCTGCTGGACCTTTCTCGGTAAAACCGATCAACCTGCGCAACGTCCGGGTTGTGGGTATATATTTTGTGTTTTTTTTTGTGCCTGGCTACTAAGGCTGTCCTCTTAGGAGTCTCTTCGTTGTCCACGGAGGCCTTCGTCGTCGCGTTAGATCGTTTCTTGTCGCGTAAGGGTCTACCTTCACTTATTCGCTCCGACAATGGCACAAAATGGCAAGGGCACGGGTGTATTTAACTGATGTTTGTAAATTTTTAGAAAATAAGCTTAGGTAAATAAGATAATTTATTATTATTTTAATTTGCCTAATTAGACTTAGTATGTTGTTGAAGGAGAATAACTTGCTCTCCTTCCTTGTAGCTAGGGCAGCATTGTAAAGTTGTTAGTTGGCGAGCATGGGACTGCGGTTCGAGTCCGCGATGAGCCACAGCAGCTGTCTCTCCTTGCCCGATGGATTGAGCTAACGATCGGAGCCTTCCGATCGGGGCAGGGGTCTGTTTGAAACAAAATGGCCACTTACGTTACTTACGTCGCGTGGAGAATATTGACTTTTTGGTGTAATTTGGTATGTGGGGCACATTGTTTTGATTCGGGGGGGCCCGTAGAAATTATAAAACAGTGTTCATAAATTAGTACCAGGGCGGGCTGGTTAAAATCAGTTATTGGTTTGGTTGACACGGACGCGTGGCGTGCTAAGTGGTATTGTGCATATTGGTACGTATTTTTTTGGGGTTGAGAGCTCTCAGGGGTAGCCACGGGACGCTTAGGGCCTTCCACCCACCACAGCAGCCAGAAGATCGACCACCACCACAGCAGCCCGAAGCCAGTCGGCGCGGCGGACTGCGGCCGAGCTGAGGACCTCGAGGAGACGAAGCGGCGTCGGGGACGCAGTCACCGTCTTCATAGTATGTAAGTCGTTTTAGATTATCTTTTAGTATAATTAAATAATTTAAGTTTAGGTAGTATATCGTTAAGTCGAGAGGGTGCGGTCTACAGGTCCCGGAACAGGACCTCGGAACCAGGCCTTCTCTGGTAGCAGATTCACTTTAGGGAAGTCAGTTGATGTAGAACTATCTATATTATACAGTATACACAACTTTTGTTAGTTGATCTTTGAAAAAACTAATAACTCAACAGTGACCACCTGAGTAGTAAATAGTTGTTTCTTTAACGTTTCTCTACTTTTAGTAATAAACATGATTTTTTTTGTTAAATGATTTGAGTAGTTATTTTATTAAATAACTTTTACATTTAATGACATCGCAACAACTGCAATAAATTAAACCCCTATTCGGCACTTAGGCTGAAAGAGCTTCATGGGTTTAGTTTGAACCGCCTCTGTGGTCTAGTGGCAAAGTCACCGATTTTAGACCCAGTGCTCCCGGTTTCGATTCCTAGCAGGGGGTGCTACATTTTGTATACTTACTTGGTTTTATTGGTTGTAGGGCTTGCTAAGACCTGCTGGCTAGCTACAACCTCTTATCTAAAGTCTGGCGTCTCATAAGTTTAGAGACAACATAGTCAGTTTCTCAGTGATTGAGGATTCCAGTTGAAGCGCACCTTTGGCCTTATCGTCACTTACCATCATTTGAGATTAAGGCCTGCTTACCCGAAGTGGCTAAACAACATCAAAAGAAAAAGAAGAATTCTCCTGAACAAAACGTTTTTCCTGAAAATAAGACGTTTAATTTCATGTAAGAGTATTTTTGTAGAATACCTTATTTGTACACATTGAATAATAAATAATCATTCTATATTATAAGATTATACTTTTATATATTCTAATAAAATTAAAGGTTTTATTCAAACAAGCTTACTCTCAGAATAATTTCATATTTTTTGTACATCATCAGTTTGGAATGCAGCATCTATCGGGTCTTCATCTTTCGGTTGTATCTACATACATTCATACTTATAATGACGACTATTATCCCCGAAGGGTTAGTTAGCGACTAGGCAATGAGGGTCGCAAAAGCAGTCCTCTAAGATAGTCCACTTTCACCAAATAGCGACTGCACATGTATTCAGCGTGACAGGTGTTGAGCCCATCGCCGCTCAATGCGTATGGATGTACGTACGTACAATCTTTAGTCCGTTAGTCGCCTTTTACGACACCCAAGAGAAGATAGGGGGTGGAGTCTTCTTTCACCGCTACGCAGCACGGTTATCTACATACGAGTGCTGGATTTTAACGAAAAAAAATTATTTAACATGCAATAAATTCGGAGGCCATAGCCACAGAGTATAAGATCGGTTACATTCGCGCAAAAAGGAACACTTATTTCGGCGAGCTTTCCTAACATTTATCATCTCACCCTGCAGGAATTTTTTAATGATTGAATTTTATTTATTTGCATTTTTTATTAATTTATTTTAATTTATATTGTAATCTTTTTAATTAATATGTTTTAAGTTTTATTATTTAAAAATGAATGTTGCCATGCCCTAACCGGGTTCGTGTAAGGACCGAAATTGCTTTTTTTAGCAGCTATGTAACTACCTACGAAAGTGCAATAAATATTTATGATTTATCTTATCTTAGTGGATCCTGCCGAGGTCTTTATCTCGTAGTAGCACGTAAACCCATCGGGGTCTTTTGTGCAACCCTATCCTATCACTCTACCTCCTCAGTGACAATGACTGCTCTTTCGGTTTCAAATATTCTGTTCCCAGGAGACTCATTCATTCGGCCTGTTACTTCGAACCGGCTAGTTCAGCCGCGAGCGAGCGAGAGCGCGTGCCATCATCATCATCATCAGCCTATAAACGTCCCACAGCTGGACAAAGCCTTCCCACATGGACATCACATGAGGAGATTGAGCCATAACCCACTACGAGTTGGTACAGCCCAATGCAAGTTGGTAGGGTTTAACGACTGCCATCTTATGACGGTTACCGGGACAAACGGCTTTACGTGCCTTCCGAATTGATCACCTATCCAGTGACTCGGCATTGCTTGACTGGCAAGATTGCAAACAAATGTGTGATTGCCAATAAATGTCTTACTTACTAAGAAACTAAACCACTACCTGCTACGCCACTGAGCTCTCAAAAGCGCTAGCTGCTACGCCACTGAGCTCTCGAACGCGCTACCTACTACGCCACTGAGCTCTCGAATGCGCTACCTGCTACGCCACTGAGCTCTCGAACGGGCTCTCTGCTACGACACTGAGCTCTCAAACGTGCTACCTGCTACGCCACTGAGCTCTAGAACGCAATACCTGCTACGCCACTGAGCTCTCGAACGTGCTACCTGCTACGCCACTGAGCTCTCAAAACGCCGAAAAAACGCTGGTCTGCAACCGGCTTCAGAGGCGCTCGGGGGGAGGAGGAGGGGGCGCGTGCGCTTGACAGCTGTCTTTACCGCCGATTTTGCGGGAAGAGCGTAGCCAGCACCCTCTGCGATAAATTGACAAATATATCGATAATGAGGTATCAATCGTTAGTCTTCATATGTGCAAATATAATGTTAAAGGATCACGAGTACCCTAACCCGACGTGCTTGTTCGTTGTAACGAAAATGTGCTAGAAAACTGTGGGCTCTGCATGTCCCTCCAGGAAACATGCGTGATGTGTGTGTATGAATTTGTATGCATGCAAACAACTTCTTTTTCTTATACTATTCATCCACTGGAACGTTCATAAGTTAATTTTGTCACAAGAGATTTGAGAAATATCGAATGTAATATTCATACATTTTATCTGGTGGTCATATCATAGCTGGGGCCCAAGTCTGCTAATTTACGAATGGCATAATTGAATCGCAATTGGATCGCATTGTAATTGTTTGACACATTTGGTATTCTCTTACTCATTTTAGAATACCAAATGTGTCAAACAATTACAACGCGATCCAATTGCGACTCAATTATGCCATTCGTAAATAAGCAGACTTGGGCCCCTGGATAGTTGTTTGATCGACGATGATCCTGTCCAACCGGTTTTTGTAATGGCGGCCACTTCTACTCCCTAATTTATTAATAATATCATCAAGGTGGCCACTGAACTCTTAAAAATAGTAACTATTTTGTCATATGGAATTTTCGCGCGAAAGTAAACACGATTTATTTTATTGTATGTGATCAGATCAATCATGATACCTACTTAAACTTTAATATTTTTATTTTGATCAACAGTTACATTTTTTTGATGTTAAAAAAAGGCAAACGAGCAAAGGAGCTCATGGAAAGGATCCTTGAGGAAGGAGCAGTTGTTTCACGCCAATATTTCGTGTGAGGGTGGTATTACGCTGCGTGCCTCTACTACTCAAACAGTGTCAGCATAAAGCATTACCCAGGCGTCACGTGTAAGGTCTCAAGGGTTAACCTACGGACGCAAGTGACTTTATCACCTCGAAAAAGGAAGTGGCCAGAACCTCATTCATTTGTTTATACCTAACCTACTGTCTCCACACAGTCAGACAAAGACTTCAATCTTCAAACACCTCTTCTTTTGAGTTACGTTTTAACAAAACAACATTACGACGCGTAGGTAATAAACTCGTAAACAACACAAACAGCTCCTCAATCCCCAATAAATTCCTCCTTGTTATTCGGTCGCGAGTGCGTCACCCGTTTCCCGCCCAATTTGCTCGCTCGGCAGCCATGACAGTTGTTTTGACAGCTGTCATTGGCACGCCCGACGCCGCTGCCATAGTAGACGTCCGCCGCCGGCCGCCGCCGCCGAGCCGCGATACGTGACGTGGCGGTGAGCAATTTATTCGTCTAATAACCACAAGTTGCGAGAAAAACTTGATGGAGTCCAATAAATTATAAACTTGTTTTGTATTTACAGTTGACACGGTAGATTTTGTTTTTAATTTTGTCAATATGAATAATACAATTAAGTAGATAAATTAGATAATTCTAAGCACTTTTGTCATTTCGCACACAAGCGAACTACTAACTTTTAGTCCCATTAGTTCTTAGTCAAAATATAGATTTAGATTATTTGAAATTTACGATCGGAAAAATAATATTAACACTCGAGTCAAGTGTAGGTATAATTTCTTTGCTCGAGTCTAACAGAAAAAATTGACTATGAATCTATCGCCATCCCTAGCTTGATCGGAAAAATGTATACTTACGCTGCATTTTATATCTATGAAATTTTACCATAAAACAGACTAACTTAAAAAACAGGAAACTGCTTTATAAAAAAAAAAATATTTTAGTTCATAAGCCGTTCTTCATACAAAAAAATAAGTAATTAAAAATGTTAAATTAGCTTGTATAAGAATCAAACGCGCAACGCACTAAAAAAAGTTATATTACTTAATGCGAAAAGTATTCATAAAAGTCACGTCTCGGTCGTTAAAAATATCAAGTCTGCGGTAAAAGCAATACATCAGTAGAAAACATGAAAATATTAAGGAGATAATAAAAGAGTTTTGGAACATAATAAGAAAACTCACATTTTTAGTTTAAAGCTTTTAACTCATTTCATGTTTTTTTTACTTCACTTAACTTCAGATATTAAGAGTGCCCAATCCTTAGACAGCTATAAACAACTGGTTAGATAACACTATTTGTCACTGTCAACGTCTTTACGATTTTAGTATATTTAGGTAGAAAACTTTATTAAGTATTTTTTTATGTAACTATTTATGTATGATATTGATAAACTTAAGCATGTTTATTTATCTTTATTTGTTTTTCTAATTATAATTTTTATATAAATTAAAACACCATTACTGACCTTTAAAATTTTACTTTCTGTTCAGTCCAACACGGTTGCCTGGAAGAAATTTATTTTCAGCTATGAGGCCGCAAATTATTGTATGTTACTTTGTGTTTGTTCTTTTGTTGTCAATTTGGTGTATAATGAAGAATATTTTATCCTATAACTTTATCTTATTAGTACGTCCCGCTTCGTTTCAGTGGCCGTATGGTAAAGAGTTTCCATAATTCCCTGGTCAAGAATCAAGAATCAAGAAAAATCAAGAATCAACTACTACCAACCCCTTTCTTCCCTTTGGTGTAGCAAAAGGCGACTAACGAATTAAAGACTGCACATAAATATAACAGCTTACGAGCGGCGATGGGCTCACCACCTATTTGGAGCTGAGCTGAGCATATGTGCAGTTCTGTGCCGTGCACTGTGGCAGTGGACTGCTGCGGTGCTCATTGCCTAGTCTCTCACTAACCCTCTGGGAATAATAGTCTAGAATCTATGAATTTATTTATAACTACCGCCGACCTTCTGCAGTTTCGTTAGTCTTCTTCCACCCATCCTCTCATGCAAGCTAACAACCTTATTATTACAATCTGTTCGTTCGCCAAATTGAAAATGCTCGGCTTTCCCCGTCGTGGCGCCACGACGTGCCACGATAAGCACGGCTGTAAATCAGCGTTATCAGCGCGGCTATCTCGATTCGTTTGTGGAGCGAGATGAACAGTCGGCCAAACACGTGAATAATAAGTGAGCTGCGGTTCGGGGGTGACTTCTGTTTAAATGCCATTCGGTATTTTTTTATTAAAATGTGGCGGTGGCTCAATATCAAAAGATTTTTAGGGTCCTTCAAACGAGGCGTGAAGAGACACTTTGTGGGCCGGCAAAGTGAGGGTGACTGATGCTACGTTTCTAATGCTGGATTTACACGGAGCCAATACTTGAGACAATCCAATAAGCCAGTCCAATATTGGCATCGTGTAAATAGAGACAGTCCACTACATTGGATGGTCCTCAAGGCATTTTTGCTTAGCATTGGCATTGGCTTATTGGACTGGCTTAGTGGATTGTCTCAAGTATTGGCTTCGTGTAAATCCAGCTTAACGTTGCACCAGTTGTCCTCGCGCCTGGACTTCATTTCCACTTAACATCAGGTGGTCATTTGCCGGACTTTGTATATAAAAAAAAAGATTTCTACCAATCATTGAGGTTGCTGCCACCCCTCTCTGACTGAAGGCTGCTTAGGCTACATACGCACTGAGCGGCTAGCCGCAATACGGATAGCCGTCCGGCCGGCCGCGATTTAAAAATGTATATATACAATATTTAATATAAAAAGTACAAAAACGCATTGGGATGCATTGAGTTATAATGTACTACGTACCAATGCTGGGATGCGGCTACCGTCCAACCGCTTCAGTCGCTCGGAGCGCGGCGGCCCGACGGCGGCCAGCCGGGCGGTTGCGATTCTTAGCTATGCATTTCCATACTGAACGGTTCATAATTGAAGTTCAAAACTTTTTCTCTGTTTCTTTTTCTTCATAAAACGGAGTAAATATAATGAATAGGTGCGACGTTCATCCTGGAAATGGCTCGATTAATCCGCAAACCACGACGGTTTCTATACGCATGTTCCGGTAGCGGTTACGGCTAGCCGCCACCCGGTTAGCCGCAATTGCAACCGCATCTTGCGGCCAGCCGGACAGGCAGCCACAGTGCTGCTAACCGGGCAGTGCGCATGAGGCTTTAGAGGTACGATAAAATGTTTACTAGAAAAAAATCTACCAGTTTCAGCTAGGAAGCTCGAATGGGATTGTTTGTAGTAAACTTTTTATCCTATATCTTTATAGCATTGTGAATGCAAACATTTCAATAATAAAGACTGCTTATACGTCCAACAGCATAAAGCGGAAGTGGGCTCACCACCTACCACGCTGACCACATGTGCAGTTGTATTTTGGCGAAACGTGGACTTTGACAGTCTGTTGCTCGCCTTTTACGACACCCAAGGGAAGAGTATTCTTTCTGCGAGCCGCTATGCCACAGGGCTCTATAGTATAAATAAAAGTATTTTAATATTATTTTTTTTGCTGCATTTTGGTAGCATAAAATAATGCACACATATATAAACGGGATTTAACGCAAAACTATTATATAACGTAAAGGCATCCTATCCTACGCATACTTTTCATACCCGACGTTTCGACCGAGTTGCACCGGCCGTGGTCACGGGCGGACTGCTGTCGCGGTGTATCGCCTCCGTTTGCGTCGCTGAGTCTTCATCCACCGTCACATTATTTAACCAACTACCGTCACACACAACACTAACGGTGTCCCTATTCCGTATACAAGCCTTATTCTGCTAGTTAGCCGATTGCGAGCTAAAACGAAGTTGCGTTTTTGCAAACACTGGATTCCACGCTGGTGATAGTTTGTAACCATCTTCCCGATTGAAATTGTTAGGATGCATCTTAATTTCAAAATATAAATAGTTTTGCGTTAAATCCCGTTTATATTATGTGTGCATAATGGAACGCGAAAGTTTAAAAGTGTATATAGCATAAAATAAGGTCCCGATTTTGGTACTACTACATACATACTCGTACATACATAGTCACGACTATTATCCCCGAAGGGCTAGTCACAGAGTAGGCAATAAAGACTGCAAAAGCAGTCCTCCACCATAGTCCACTTTTCACCAAATACCGACTCCACCCAAGGGAAGAGACAGGTGGTAGTATTCTTTCACCGTTACACAACACGGTCATACGTTGCTGTGTTTTGGTTTTCTTTTACGATAATTTAGGCAACAACGTGGAATTGTGTCAAAAGTAGAAATCTACTTTGACTGATTTCGATTTCGCCCTCAATGGCAACGAATCGGATCTCGACCGATTGATTCAACATTCTAAACTGTAGTCGGTGATTCGTCATACATTTACAATCACAATATTACTCATACGATCTGCACTCACAATGAGTTTCGTAACTGTATAATGTGCTAACAAACGTACAACAGAAAACGAACCTTAAAAATATAAAAGTAGAGTTTTAATCCGCATGTGTGACTTTTAGCAGTTTACAATATACAGGGTGACGAATTAAAATATTTTATAATATTCGTACGTGTTGCGGTTATCTGAATTCCTATGTTTCCGATAGCCGCAGGTGTACAGGTGCTGTTAGTGGTATCCTTATTAAATAGCCCACGCGTGGACTTCCCCGAATTTTCGGAGGAAAAACAGTTTTTTTTTGTAATGCAATACATACATAATATATTTACGAATATTATCCCCATAGGGTTAGTCTGAGAGACTAGGCAAATGCAGTGCACTGCCGTTGTCCACGGCACATCTAATTACAACATTACACGTGCTAACGTGGTGGTGAGCCCATCGAAGCTTTATGCTGTTAGATGTATGTGCAGTCTCTAGTCCGTTAGTCGCCTTTTACGACACCCATGGGAAGAGAGGGTGGTGGTATTCTTTTATTGAGCACCTACGTGACACGTCTTTAAAATAAAATAAAAAACTCTAAAGTAAATTAATTAATCCGTTTTCAGGGTAGGCAGGGTAGACAAAAGTCTAAATGGATGTGTAATTTTTTATTTTATTAGAATAATCGGCAGAGTGGTCATTGGTCCTATGTTATGAAAGGAGAGAAAAAGCCAATGCATCATCCGAATCACGTTGTCTAAGAAACCTTACCGAGAATCAAACCTAATATCTTTAACATAGATCCACTGTGATATTAGGGCATAGATTCTGTTAAGTACCTAGATTCTGTTAAGTGTTTTAAAATGTCCACAATCATGACTCATACTTTTTACTATTTCGTAAAAACAAGTCAACATCCGGTTTCCGCCTTACGATATACGTTACTTAGTAGTAATTACATACTATTTCGTCGTCGTAATGTAAAAGTATAGAGAAAACACTATTAATAGGTAGACACGACGTGTTCTGCATAAAAGCAAGAATATTGATGTGAAGGATGTGAAATGAGTAAGGGACTTCTTGGCGGGAAAGTGAAGCGTCATGTCTGCAGTTTTGTTTTATTTTCTATAATTTGTGTTTTGTCGAATATTAATGTGAAATAATGGTGGATTATTTACTGTTAAGTGTTCGTGAACGTGCAGTCAAAACAGTGCAACATCACTAGAAATTCTCTCAAGAAGTCCGTGTGAGACCTCAATAAAGTCCCATAGCTTTATTGAATGTCGAGGGGTTTGGGGGAAAATCATTTACCATTAAACGTTCATTATAAACACTCATTATCATCCACTTAATGTAAAGAAAATAATAATCACTATTAAAACTTGACTCTGGCTAAATGTGCTAATCGCACGAAGAAAAAAGTGAGTAAAATTAAACATGGCGCGATTCACAAACTTCACGTACAACTAAGATGAGCAGCGTTGCATACTAACTTAATCAACATTCTACTTCATTCACTCAATCGATTCTTCATTCAATTGGACTATTTTTTTATTAGATAGGTCTTTGCCCAGCAGTGGGACAGTGTAATACTTACTAATAACTTCGTTAAAACGTAAGACGTAAAGATTAAAAAAGTCAAAAGCCTTAGAAATGCCACATCATAGTCACGCTCAATCATTGTCAAATTGACATCATTAAAAAAGCCTACACAATTTTATGAACCAATCTATAGATATAGTAAACTCTATGCCATTAGCATAAGGTAGGTTTAAAGATCAGCTGTTTCATCCGTGTAGGGATATTGGTCGATGATGCGAACGGAAGTAAGGTGTGTTCAAATGGATATTGTCTCCTTAAGGGGCGCTTTTGCTGCGCGAGCTACAGCGATTCCGTAAAAATCCGTACTCGATCACGAATTCACACAGATGATGAAAATCATTACGAAAGCACACCGATCTCTGTATAGTTCGGCATAGAGTTATTTTTTAATTTCCTACAGGTAAGTAAGCAATTGCTCACCATTGAGATGATGGTAAGTGACGATAGGGTGGAAGCGCGCGCGCACCCGGAATCCTCAACGTTTATAGGCTGATGATATTACTACAAGCGCTTAAGGAACTACTGGAAAGGATCAATTAACCTTGACGTATCGGAAAACAAAAGATCTAAATGCCCTTTGTATTTTCAATTCTTATGCTTTATTAGACTTCCTTTTTTTGTTCATTTATTAAATTAAACTGGGCAAGCATTTGACCACCACCACCTGCTTGGTTTGAAAAGACCGAGGTTGTAGTGATAGGGAAACACATGAGCAGGCAGCGTGATCCATTCTTTGGCGGTTCGCATAAGAAACGAACTAGCAAAACGCTTGGTACGGACAGGTGGAATGTCAACTATGTAAGGGTGGTAAGTCTGCGTCTATTGTACCGATGGTGGAATGTGGCTAGAGGAACAAGATCGCGTAGTTCCTTCGCACACTCTCCAAAGAGTATTCTATAAAACACAGATAAATTAGCCGATGACTGAGGCTTCCACTCTAAGGCTTCTTTAAACTCTAAAGTAATTGACGGACTTAGAGTGGATTCGACCAAACTGAAATAAGACTTACTCCGAGATTACACGCTTAACGGATTAACTCCGGATTAACTCGCGTATATTATGATTTTTTTTTAATGCTAAGCCCGGCAAATGACGCTATGTCATAGGTAGGAGGGAATACGTGTGCTGGCAGACTATTCCATCTTTTGGAAGTGCGACAAAGAAACGAGTCACCAAATTTCTTTGTGCGTGATGGAATGTTAGAGACTGTAAATTGGTGACTCCGGAGAGCAGCACGCGTACTCCTATGAAGGAAGGGAGAAGGAGGGATGAGGTCAAAGAGTTCTTCAGAGCACTCGCCATGGTATAAACGGTAAAAGACGCTGAGTGACGCAATATCTCTACGCAATTGCAAAGGCTCGAGAGTTTTAGTGACCTCCGCATTGCCGATAATGCGCACAGCGCGGCGCTGCAATCTGTCCAAGGCATCGAGGACGTACTTTGCGGAGCCATCCCAAAGGTGAGAGCAATACTCCACGCAAGACCGCACCTGTGTCTTGTATAATAGACACAACTGATCAGGCGTGAAGAATCGCCGCACTTTGTTCAGGACACCGAGTTTACGTGAGGCATTTTTAATCACGGTTTCGATGTAGTCCTTTTGGTTCAGATCGCAGCGGATATTCATACCGAGCATGTTAATACTGCTCTGCAGGCCTAGAGATGTACCCTGAAGATAGGGAAGGGGAAGGAATGGCGACTTTTTCGCTGTGAACGCGCACACCTGTGTTTTCTTGGCATTGAACTCCACCAGATTATCGGAGCCCCATTTAGAAATGAGGTCCAACACCCGAGCGAGGTCAATGACAAGATTTGCTCGCTTCATTTCGGTGTCTACCCGCCCAGACGTTGGGTGACCGTTATATCCCCCGTGCACTGTGCTATCATCTGCATAGCAATGAATGTTTCCAAGAGGAAGCATGTCATACGTTCACTGACATGAACCGCGAAGCGCATCCATCCGAAAGGACACGGATTCTACGCTCATGCAGGAAGCTAGAAATCCAGGTACAGAACTGAGCGGGCAAACCGTATGCCGGGAGCTTGGAGAGAAGAGCTTTGTGCCAGACCCGATCAAAAGCCTTGGCTATGTCAAGGCTAACTGCCAGTGACTCGCCACGCTTGTCAATAGCCTCACCCCAGAGATGTGTGACGTACGCTAGAAGATCACCCGTTGACCGTTTTGGCCGAAACCCATATTGACGATCGTGAATTAGGGAGTGATCTTCTAGGTATCGAATAAGCTGTTTGTTCAATATTCGTTCTAGGATCTTACACAACACTGAAGTTACGGCTATAGGGCGGTAATTAGTCGGATCTGACCGATCTCCTTTTTTAGGGATCGGTTGCACATTAGCTTCTCTCCAAGATCCCGGCACACAACCCGAAGAGAGCGAGAGACGGTACAGAAGCGTTAACACAGGGGACAACTCCGCTGCACACATTTTCAGGACTATTGCTGGGATGCCATCAGGACCGTTAGCTTTCCGGACATCGATTGACTGCATTTCCGCACGGACATCACACTGCCTGATTTTAATATCAGACATTGTGTGGCCACAGTGAGGAATTGAGGGTGGCTATGCATTACAGTCATCGATCCGGGAGTTAGCCGTAAAGAGTTTGGCCAGGAGATCGACCTTTTCCTGCGGCTTGTGAGCTAAAGTTCTGTCAGGACATCTCAGTGGTGGCAGCGAAGGTTGGCAGAAGTTGGATTGCACGGCTTTGGCCAGACGCCAGTAGCTACGGCTGCCCGTAGGATGCGTCAGGAGTTCTTGGCCTACTCGTGAAACGCGCTGGGCATCCGCTCTAATGTAGGCCCTCTTACACGACTTGGTGGCATTATTATAGGCTGCTTTTAGCGAGCGAGTTTCGGGATCCCCATGAGCTTTACCTCTGATCAAAGCGTGGTATGCCGTCTGTTTGCTCTCAACAGCGCTGGCACACTCGCGATTGAGCCAGCGGTTGCGTCTGCCTTTGCTGATGACATAGGAGTGTGGAATATAGTATTCCATTCCTAATACTATCTCATCAGCAACGGCAGTGGCGCTAGCGGTCGGGTCCTTCCCACTAAAGCAGCGCTGCCTCCAAGGGACGGATGCAAAATACTCCCGCATACCGTCCCAGTCTGCCGACGCGTAGTGCCAAATCTGGCGTTTCGAAACCGCTGTTGGCGGGCGCGATGCCAAGGGCACTGTGCTGGATATTAAGCAGTAATCCGAGGAACCTAAAGGAGCTCGAATCTCCAATCGGTATCCAGCAGGGCGACTCGTCAGCATAAGGTCGAGTAAGGAGGGCGCATGGCCAACTATGTCTGGGATCCTGGTGGGCTGGTTCACCAGTTGCGTCAGGTCATGCGTGAGAGCGAATGCGTGGGCAGTTCTACCAGCATGGTCTGTTTTGGAGGAACCTAACCACAACTCATGGTGGGCGTTGAAGTCCCCCAAAAACACCAGTTCCGCCGATGGAAACCGCTCCTGCGCATCATCTGCTACCCGACTAAGATGTTCAATTAGTCGAGTTGTCTCCATGTCGCCGTTATGGGATCGGTAGACGCAGACGTAGACACGGCAATGAGAGCCTAAGTCGACGTGTACCACTAGGAGGGAGAAGGAAGGGTCCTCCAGACAGCGCAGACGGCGACAGCAAACATCCGCCCGAACGAATAAGCAAACTCCGGCTTTGGCTTTGAAGGATTCTTCAAGCACAAAGCCGGGATAGTTCAGGTAGGTGGTGTCAGCAGGGCGGACTATTTGCGTCTCCGTCAGGAACAACATTGCTGGCCGTGCCGTCTCAAGATGGTGGTGGACGGCATTGAGGTTTGCATGGAGTCCGCGGATGTTAGCGAACTCAACCTCAAACGGTAAGGTTGTGGTGGGGGTGTGCACTGCTGTAGTGCCAGTTTTGTTGTTAGGCGCTGTCATTTTAGGAGTGAAAAGAGAGAGGAGTGAATCGAGAAAATGATGCCGCGATGCGAATGGTCAAAGTGTGGTGGCCTGTTTCCCCAGGAATTTGCCCACAGACGAGTATTATTAACCTGCCGAACGGAAGGGCCCCCGAACTTTCCCGGGAATGGCCGCCGGGACCCCACCTTCCGGTCACCAACCGGCACGACAGACCACCCCGAGATTATGCGTGGCATGGTGAGGCAGCCTCACGAGCTGGTTAGGCTCGCTTGGGCCCCTGTACTGTGCCACGGGCGGCCAGCGGGACAACCGTTTCTACGGGTCTCCCTGGTCGGCAGGTTAACGAAGTCCACCTGGCACTGGTTTGACGGAAGCCTCCACAGACCAAATACATCGCAGCATCATCCTCTCGAGCTCTGGTTATACGCTGGCTGATCCCGAAACGCGACCGACAAGCAGTCACTTGACGGGTTTTACACCATGCGTACGGTGGTCACCAACCAGACGGGTCAAGCCCTACCACCAGTGGAGCAGATCATCGCTCGAAAGAGTCCGTTAGTCGCTTCTTACGACACCCACCGGACGGAGAGAGGGGCGGCGATTGTTATTCTTTCTCCGTCACCGCACGGATATTACGAATTACTTTTATCACAACAATTACCTTTTACCTTTACAGGGTCCGTGGTCCGTGGTCACAGGGAGACTGAAGTGTTGGTAGTGTCATAATTAATATGAAAGTTTCAAAGACATTAACTTTCATGCTGTGTAGTAGCGGCTCATACCATCTCCCTTCCATCTCTTCTCCTGGGTGTCATAAAGACTACTAACGGACAGAAGACTGCTCATACTTCCACAACGTAAAGCTGCGATGGGCGTACTACCGTTCACGTGAAGCAATATACACTTGTTACCTATTAGGTGAAACGTGTATTGTAGCAGTAGACTGCTTTTGCGTTCCTCATTGCCTAGTCTCTGACTAACCCTTCGGGAATAATAGTCTTGAGTAGGTACGTAATACTATATAAAAAAGGGTAATATCTACAAAAAACTTATAACGTCACGCCAGTGAAACCCCCCTTTAGCAGGGCATCGGTATTAGTTTTTGCGCCCGAGTGTACACAATGGTTTTCGCATAATCAGCTCGTTGCTAGAAAATTCACGGATTCGCTTCCTACATCGGAATCTGGCGCAATATATAGCGGGTACAGAAGGTTATTGTGTTTTAGGAACGAGTTTGTTGAAGTGAAGGAACTGTGTTATGAAATACATAGGTGTACATACAATACGCCCGTCTTTTATTCTTATAAAAATAAAAGAAATGTAAAATGAAAAAACAAAATGTAATAGAATAAGAATCATATTGTTTACAAAAGAGAAATGAAAAAAAAGAGAAAAGAAAGAAAAGATAGAAGATAAACAAAAAATAGAAAGAGTAGAGCTCTTTAGCTCCAGAATAGAAAGAGTAGAGCTCTTTAGCTCCAGAATAGAAAGAGTAGAGCTCTTTAGCTCCAGAATAGAAAGAGTAGAGCTCTTTAGCTCCAGAATAGAAAGAGTAGAGCTCTTTAGCTCCAGAATAGAAAGAGTAGAGCTCTTTAGCTCCAGAATAGAAAGAGTAGAGCTCTTTAGCTCCAGAATAGAAAGAGTAGAGCTCTTTAGCTCCAGAATAGAAAGAGTAGAGCTCTTTAGCTCCAGAATAGAAAGAGTAGAGCTCTTTAGCTCCAGAATAGAAAGAGTAGAGCTCTTTAGCTCCAGAATAGAAAGAGAAGAGCTCTTTAGCTCCAGAATAGAAAGTGTAGAGCTCTTTAGCTCCAGAATAGAAAGTGTAGAGCTCTTTAGCTCCAGAATAGAAAGAGTAGAGCTCTTTAGCTCCAGAATAGAAAGAGTAGAGCTCTTTAGCTCCAGAATAGAAAGAGTAGAGCTCTTTAGCTCCAGAATAGAAAGAGTAGAGCTCTTTAGCTCCAGAATAGAAAGAGTAGAGCTCTTTAGCTCCAGAATAGAAAGAGTAGAGCTCTTTAGCTCCAGAATAGAAAGAGTAGAGCTCTTTAGCTCCAGAATAGAAACAGTAGAGCTCTTTAGCTCCAGAATAGAAACAGTAGAGCTCTTTAGCTCCAGAATAGAAAGAGTAGAGCTCTTTAGCTCCAGAATAGAAAGAGTAGAGCTGTTTAGCTCCAGAATATTTGACCCTCAGAAAGAAAATAAAAATAAAAAAGAAAATAAAATCCTGCAAAAAAGTGGGGTGCAGCTAAATTATTAATTAAAAAAAATACGCCCGTTTTCTGGAGGCGTATACAGAGATACTTTCCATCTGCTACGATAATGACGCACATCCTTTGATTTACTATACTTTCAAACGTTCATAGAAATAAAACAAACATTATGCAGCGTAAGAAATTTGGACAGTTTTGCAGCTGTATTGTATTGCATGGTTAGCGGCAGACTTTAATTATTTAATATAATTTTAAATTGAAAGAAGAAATAGTAATTAACCTTATAGGTACTCATCTGAAATTAATTTGACAATGAAGTAACAATAAATATAATCATCGGTATAATATTCACATGTCTAATGTGGTTCATCTACGTAAGCACACTACTTTGTTTCATTAATTCATACTGTTTATATTATTGTACATACGTGAGTAATATGGTACGTAGGTATTGCAGACTCCCATTTAATAAATTTTAGTTCTGTGTGTAGTTCCATAATCTCGTAGTACATTATTTAACCTACCTCTCTTTGTCCATATATACATTGTCGAGATATAATTCCAGAGTTGCTGAAGCGACGCGACGCTCAGGTACAGACTAGTATTTTCTAGATTATCTGTTTTTCTCCAACGATATTAATAGTCAGATTTAGATTTATATTTGTATAATATGCTACCTACAGAGACAATAGATTACACATAAAGAAACTTGCTTAAATCTATGATAGAAACGCCTTTTCGAATTTTACAAAAGTCTAATTCAAATAATATACACAACGTATTCTTTACAGGAATAGGAGAACTGCGAACTAAAAACTTGTTTATAACTACTGAATCTACCATCAGTTCGGATTTTGGAAGAGCCTGCAACCGAAGGAACTTATAAGAAAATCAGGTGTTTCACCATTTTGTTAATTTAAATTACATTGTAATTTAGATAATTTAGTTTTGTATGACGACCTGTTGAAAATTATTTATTATACATACATTTATAATCACGACTATGACTAGACAGAGACTAGGCAATGTGGTCCGCAAAAGCAGTCCTCTGCCATAGTCCACTTTTTACCAAATAATGACTGCACATTTGCTCAACGTGACAGGTGGTGAGCCCATCGCCGATCTATATGCTGTTGGATGTGTGTGCACTTGTGCAGTCTATAATCCGTTAGTCGCCTTTTACGACACCCAAGGGAAGAGAGGGGGTGGTAGTATTATTTCACAGCTACGCGACGCGGTTATGCGTATTTATTTAAATTGATTACTCAGTTACATTGTAATTTTTACAATGATAGTACAATTTCTTATTATCATCACACTTCACACTAATATTATAAAGGCGAAAGTTTCTAAGTGTGTATGTTTGTTACTCTTTCACGTAAAAACTACTGAATGGATTTAGATGAAATTCGGCATACAGATAGTTTATAACCTGGATTAACAGATATCATACTTTCTATCCCGATATTCCCATGGGAACGAGAACCACGCGGGTGAAACCGCGAGCGGCCGCTAGTTAAGGATAAAAAGCTGTGTAGTGGAGGATCATTCATAGAATACTACCAACCTTTTTCTCTTCACTTGGGTGCCGTAAAAAGTGAATAACGGACTAAAGACTGCACATACATCCAACAGCATACAACGTTGATGGGCTCACCACCTGTCAAGCTGAGCACATGTGCAGTTATTGTTTGGTGTGCCGTGGAGTGTGGCAGGGGACTGCTTCTGAGGTCCTCATTGCCTGGTCTCTGACTAACCCTTCGGCGATAAATATTATAGTTGTGAGTATATAATATATATGTAACATGTATGACGACCTCCTTGGTCGAGTGGATTGTACACCGGTTTTCATAATGTCGCCATCTCTGAGGTCTCGGGTTCGATCCCCGGTCGGGTCAATTTAGAAATTATTGTTTTTCTGAATTGTCTCGGGTCTGGGTGTTTTCTATGTATATTAAGTATGTTTGTCAGTTGTCTAGTAACCATTTAACGAGTTTCATAACAAAGCTTCTCTTGGGCTACATAATTGGTGTGAGTGTAGGAAAGTTTAAGTTTATAAGTTTAGTTTTCATACATATTTTTGCGCGACACCTAGTCATTGACCTTTTAATATAATGTGTGATTTAAATTCATTATCTGTTAATGCAGTGATATCGTCTGGTGATAACCTGTTTGGGTGTGTATATAATTATATATTCATAGTTAAAACCGACATACTGGTTTCTGCTTTTACGAGAAAATAACAAGGACTTGACTAGACAATAATAATAGTAACATGTTATCACAGAACAGAAGAAAGGCTATCCCTCCCCTCTTGAGCCAGCGTGGTAGGTTAAGGCAAAATCTCCTTATTGCTATTGTCTACGTAGGGAAGCCTGTACCGAGCAGTGGGAATCTAAATGAAAACGCTATCAAAGAGTCAGCTCTAAAAAGAGCGCTTCTAAAAGAATACAGCGAGCAAAGCCGCTAGCCTAAGCTAGTGTGGGCCATAAACAGCGGCTGTCAGGGCCATCGCGTCCCTCACGGTCGGTATTAAACGCATAAATTCGCGGGTTTTTTTGCCGATACTCGCCTGTCCGACGGGCGGGCGGAGTGAGGGGGATTTCGGCGGGTCGGCTGCGAAAATAGCTCGTAGTACCTATCTACGGGTGTAGTACGCTGTGATTGTTCGGTTTAAAAAAAACAAATAACCTTTAAAAGGTTTTTTTGAGTTATTCTACTTGGTGGTTAGACAATTTAAGACCCACCGCTGTGGGGTTTGATTTATTTTCTTTATTTATTTATTTATATTTTCAGCGAAGGTATTTAATTTATGACAATAGCCTTGCCTTTGAAGCACGGCCTACCTATACCTACTCGTTCGATGACCGGCATTGTGAAATTGTTTAGCTTTAGATTTAATTTAAACGCTTCTTCGGTCTAGTAGTTACACCACCGATCATAAACCTAGAGGCAGGTTCGGTTCCCAGTCACAGTCATAATTTCTTTATTCAAGCAAACTTCAAAATTAAGTGTTTTTGAATCGTCAAAAAAACACTAGCGGGGTGTACCTACATGTCTTTGTTCGGGTAAGTACGCGGTATGACTAGTTTTAGTCCGCCTGGCTAGCTACCACCATTTTATCCAATGTTACTAGTATTCTAGTGTTGTTCTAGTGGTGTTTTGACAGTTAGAGATAAGGAAGTCAGCTCCTCAGTAGAATTCATCATCCTTCGGCCTTCAAACGGCCACTGGGTAGCCAATTCCCCAAATTAATTAATTTCAATAACACGTGGCCGGTTAAGGGGATTTGTTGCCTGAATTAAAGATTTATAACAATAAATCTTTAATTCAGGCAACAAACAATGTACAAGATGGTACAGAGAGGCCCATATAATAAATACCTTACAGACTAACATAGACTAACATACATACAATATGAAACATTTTATGTTAGTCTATAACTAACAACTAACACCTAACATCAGGTGTGTGAAGCCCAAGTAAAAAAGGGACTTCCATGGTCGAGTAGAACCTATGCAGCTGGAAGCGTCGATTTTCTTGGTCTTGCACTGAGTAAAATCCCGTCCAATTCATATACAGGACGTCCCACGGATATGCCACATGGAGGGAAAGTGCCTTGAATATTGTAGATGGAACATTTTACGGAAAGAAGACATTATTTGAATTAAAAAAACAATTTAAACTGCATTCATAGATATTTAAATAATTACATTCTTGAACCGGGAATCGAACCCGTTACATGAGAAAAATAATCACCCTGTTGCTTTATTATACCGGTCGAAAGGCTTCATCATAAGGATTATTTTTTGCTAAATAACATAGTGTCACAAATAACAGGAAGACCATGAATTTTAACATTTTTAATACAAAATTAATCAATTTATCAATGTATTCATTTCAATGGCAGTTGTATGGCCTTACGGCAATGTCAGCTTTTCATTTTTCTGAACAAAGTTTCACATCAAATGTTAAAACTCTAAAATATAAAACATTAATCTATAAACGCAGCCTTATCTTAACCGAATGTTCAAATATTTGTAAAAATATTTCTTTCGGATCTCAGAGGTGAAAACTTCAAAGATTTGATGAAGCAATGTTGACTAAAAACATAAGCATCAAGCACTGACAAATTTCGACGGTTGAAAGCCAGACCTCGGTAGCCAAGTGGTTAAGGCAGCCGCCCGGAATGCGGCAGGTGCGTGGTTCGATTCCCGCCCGAGGTTGCCGTCTTTTTTCAGTGTTTAAAATTTTACTTAAGTATATTTAAGCGTTAATAAAAAGCTAAAATATAAAACATTAATGTCTTCTTTCAGTTAAATGTTCCATCTACAATATTCAAGGTACTTTCCCTCCATGTGGCATATCCGTGGGCCGTCCTGTATATGACTAGATAGGAGCATTCGGATAGTCCAAATTCATTGTATATACCTGCAACCATTTAGGACTTTTTTTGCGGTTAAAAAATTGGCGCGAAATTGCACAGCTCAACGGCAGAGGCAGGGTACCTAACCTAACGACTTTTACAAAAAATAAAAAGTCGTTACCATATCATGCAAATTTATTCCACATTAGCAATACCCGTTGGAGTGGTCGGAGTATTTCAAACTCAAGCTGTTTTTTCGTCTGTGTAATCAGATACATAAGTGATAACTGCCTAGTAAGTATGCCTAGAACATAGACGTTGGGGGTAAAAGTCACTCGAGTAAGTTTATCCTTCTAAAACCTACGTGAGTGTCTGAGTGGTAGAGCCACGGAGCAGTGGGTAGAGCCACGCGCATCGGGCCGGCTCGCCAGGTGTAATACCACGCTCTCTCGGAATATCGGCTTTAAACAATAAGTTGTTGCTGTTATGTTTCATCCGTTGAGTGAAATTAGCGGAGGCGCATCCCTCCCTCCCCTCACAAAACCTACTTTTCCTCAAAGATCCTTGATCCTACTCTCTTCTTGTTGACTCCTCTGGTTATCCATGGGCGGTGATTATTTTTCTACTTAGCCTATTTTAGACTTAAAAAAATTTGCCTAGAATGTGCATTGTGCGCACACGTCATCAATTGTAACGTTGACTTGATTTCAAAGATGAAGCTCAGCAAAGCGACAGTATGTATTCCATATCCCCTGTCTGTGACAAAGTCTCCCAGAGGTTGTTAACATTTGAAATACTATTGTCGAAGTAACCTAAAATTGTGAAGGACTGGTGCCTGAAGTGGGTTTGTAACAAATCTATACCACAGGTCACCGGGCCCCATCCGCAGAAGGGATACAGAACTAATTTATGACAAGAGTACCTAATAAAAGAGAGAGAGAGATGATATTGTACGCATTTATTCTAAAATAAACTAGTTGCGATAAATAAATATGAATTAACCTTACCATTATGAAAATCCAGATCCCGAATCACACAATTAGAATATAATGTGACCAACTCGGCTAATTCCAAAATGTCAGCCGTCACAGACACGAATGCATTACAGCCAGCCCTACGCTGTGGAATGCAATTAACGAGCAACCTGTACGCGTAGTCCCGACACTGCCCGGCTTGGATTCTCTGCGGGGATGTATATTGCACTCGGTACGGGTTTTGACGTTTTTGTCTTAAGCCCGCCTGGCTAGATTAGATACCACCATCTTATCTTATCTGGCACTATGAAAATATATATAACTAGCGGCCGCTCGCGGTTTCACCCGCGTGGTTCCCGTTCCCGTAGGTATATCGGAATAAAAAGTATCCTATGTGTTAATCCAGGTTATAAACTATCTGTATGCCGAATTTCTTCTAAATCCATTTTGTAGTTTTTACGTGAAAGAGTAACAAACATCCATCCATACTTACAAACTTTCGCGTTTATTATATTTGTAACGAAACCAACTACCCAAAGAAAAAGAGGGGTTGGTAGTATTATTTTGATGAGCCCATCGCCGCTGTATGCTGTAGGATGTATGTGCAGTCTTTAGTCCGTTAGTCGCTTTTTACGACACCCAAGGGAAGAGATGGAAAGACTACACAGACTATCCAACAGCATAGAGCGATGATGGGCTCATCAATATAATACTACCAACCCCTCTCTTCCCTTGGGTGTCGTAAAAGCAACTAACGGGTTAAATTTTAATAAAATAAAACAATTCATAATACTTAAGTAAAATTTTAAACACTGAAAAAAGAGACGCCAACCCCAGGCGGGATTCGAACCACGCACCTTCCGCATTCCGGGCGGCTGCCTTAACCACTTGGTTACCGAGGTCTGTCTTTCAACCGTCGAAATTTGTCAGTGCTTGATGCTTATGTTTTTAGTCAACATTGCTTCATCAAATCTTAGAAGTTTTCACCTCTGAGATCCGAAAGAAATATTTTTACAAATATTTGAACATTCGGTTAAGATGAAGCTGCGTTTATAGACTAATGTTTTATATTTTAGCGTTTTATTAACGCTTAAATATACTTAAGTAAAATTTTAAACACTGAAAAAAGACGACAACCTCAGGCGGGAATCGAACCACGCACCTTCCGCATTCCGGGCGGCTGCCTTAACCACTTGGCTACCGAGGTCTGGCTTTCAACCGTCGAAATTTGTCAGTGCTTGATGCTTATGTTTTTTTTAGTCAACATTGCTTCATCAAATCTTAGAAGTTTTCACCTCTGAGATCCGAAAGAAATATTTGAACATTCGGTTAAGATGAAGCTGCGTTTATTAACCGACTTCAAAAAAGGAGGTATCTCCGTCATTTGTGAACCGATTTTAAAAATTCTTTTTTTATTTGAAAGAGCATACTTCTGAGGTAGTCCCATTGCCACCAAGTCAGGATCTGATTATAGAATCTCAGGGAAATCGAGGGAAACCTTCAAATCTTATAGGCACGTTCCTATGTATTTCATGTGATTTCTAAATGATCATATATTTGCTTCTTGTAGTCATCATTTGATGACATTGCTGATTTGATGATGATGGGAGACACAACTCCTCAACGATTAGGAGTTAGGGGATTATTCTTTAAATATATATTATATTATAAAAGGCTAGTTGTGTACTATCAAGTTATTCAGGTAAGCTGATGATGGAAGGTACAATTCCTCAACTCCTGACGGTTAAGGAGTTGTGCATTTGTACTTGCCCATATTAACTTGTATTTATTTTGGTTTATTGGCTTTACACAGTTACTGGGGTGTTTTGTACGAGAAAGGGGGGACTTGTAAATTTGGATGGAGAATATAAGAAAATAACAGTTTTTTTAAAAATAATTTTAAATAACCTTAATCGTCCCATTTCGCGTAACGTTTCTTGCTTCGAACCTCGACGAAGCCATCCTCGTCTTGGTCCGGGTGTGCGACGTTTTGTAAAGTGGCCTTTGCCTCGGCGATAGGTTGCTGCGACCGTATTTTTGTATTGGCCGTAACAACAGCGGCGAAATCGCGGCGTCGACAGTTGACGGGCGCACACGTGATAGGCGCATGCGTCGTCACGGCCGGCAATGCCGGCAGCGGGGCGGCGGCGGCGTTGGCGGCAGGCGCGCGGGGCATAAAGACTGCGCTCGCGGCTGACAGCTGTGCCGGCGGCGCTCGGCTCGGCTCGGTCGTATCGGAGACGGCGCTGAAATAGCTGACTTGCAGCTCGACGTAGACGTATCGAGGCAGGCCCCTCGTCGACTGTTGACATATGAGCCGGCGATCGATGACCTAGTATTTTCGGATGCTTGAAATTTCAGCATCACTTCAGCCAAATTCGCCTTCAGAGACACGATGTCCTTCAGGAGGCAGGTGCCGTCGACATGATCGAAAGTGACGGGAGGCAACTTGTTGAGCTCTCTCGCTACAAACGTCGGCATGTCATCAGGATCGGTTTCCTTGATCAGTGTAATGATCTCCTGCATGCTCTTCTGCGCCCCGTCTCATCTCAGGGACACCATCTGGTCGCTCTTGCCGACAGACTCGTAGAGCAGCTTCTTTGCACCAGCCACCTCATCTTTACTGAAGCTGGTCTTGTAAACTTGCACTGCGCTCACTTCGTCCATGTCGTCCAGCTTTTGTTGCAGGAGCAATGCTATCCATTGCCTTTACACGATTAAGTTCTACATAGACTTGGCCTTTGGCAAAATATTTCTTGCCCGAGTCAATCACAGCTCTGTTTAAAGTGGTGACCTAGAGTTTATGCACCTTTACCGCCCAACTGAGGATTAGCGGCAGCATTCTTCGTTCAACATCCCCGTACCCTTTATTTGCTTGGAATGTTGTTGATACGGGCGCTATGGCCACTAACCCATCACTATCTTTTACTTTTGTGCCAATAGTGTCGTCATCAAATTTTATGCACACTGAATCCGGTAACTAGCCTGATTCTATTTGATCACGGCGAAGGGCAGGCCACTTAAACTTGGACACGATCCCCACTGCCCCGTTGACTAGGCCTTCAATAACAGAAATGTTACGTCTTAACATTACTTTGGAGCTTGTCTGGAGCCTATACCCAACTTCAGTGCGTGCATCAAACCCCCACAGTTATTAACATCAGCAGGAATGACGTTATATGGTGGTCGTTTTCGGTTTAATTGTTGAGCTGCCTCTAGTAACTCGTCGATAGCGTGGAATGTGTAAAGGCGACTTGACTGAAATTTGTAGTTTATACGTACCTATTATTAACACTAAAAAGAGAAAAATAAAGATTTTTTTATAAAAAAATAAACCGACTTCAAAAAAAAATAAAAAAACACAATCAAAAACTCACTAAAAAGCAAAAAATAAACTTAACACATTTATAGATAAAAATAGCATATGTATCTACATATTCATGATATAATATCTAAACAAACAAAACCTTACTTACTTATGTTACTTACATATAAACACGTATTTTATATTCTACAAGTACTTATACTATAACCTATTTATTATAAAATATTAATATTTACATATTATGTGATAATTCTTGTCTAAACCTATTACTTACCTATTAATCTATTTAAAATATTAAATGTATGTGCTACCTATCTGTCTATTTGAAGTCGGTGCCAAGCCATAGGTATGTTGCATGCAGAGTGCAGGGTGGTGCAGGCCCGCTGCGGTCGGACGCAAGGCGCGAGTGTGCGGGTGGGTGGGGGCGATGCTCAAATATTTTTACAAATATTTGAACATTCGGTTAAGATGAAGCTGCGTTTATAGATTAATGTTTTATATTTTAGCGTTTTATTAACGCTTAAATATACTTAAGTAAATTTTTTTTTTGACTAATAACATAAGCATCAAGCACTGACAAATTTCGACGGTTGAAAGCCAGACCGCGGTAGCCAAGTGGTTAAGGCAGCCGCCCGGAATGCGGAAGGTGCGTGGTTCGATTCCCGCCTGAGGTTGTCGTCTTTTTTCAGTGTTTAAAACTTTACTTAAGTAAATTTAAGCGTTAATAAAACGCTAAAATATAAAACATTAATCTATAAACGCAGCTTCATCTTAACCGAATGTTCAAATATTTGTAAAAATATTTCTTTCGGATCTCAGAGGTGAAAACTTCTAAGATTTGATGAAGCAATGTTGACTAAAAACATAAGCATCAAGCACTGACAAATTTCGACGGTTGAAAGCCAGACCTCGGTAGCCAAGTGGCTAAGGCAGAAGCCCGAAATGCGGAAGGTGCGTGGTTCGATTCCCGCCTGAGGTTGTCGTCTTTTTTCAGTGTTTAAAATCTTACTTAAGTATATTTAAGCGTTAATAAAACGCTAAAATATAAAACATTAAAATTCATAATACTGTAAGTATTGGATTGTTTTATTTTCTCGAATTCGTAGTGAAAAGCAGAGTGTAACACACGGCGCTAAAAACCCATTAAAACTCGGTTTCTATTTACTCCTTCGCTAAAGCTCTGGAGTAAAACTACCTCGTATACGTATAATGGGTCATTTTAGCCCCTTGTATAACAATCTACTATTTTACTATGTAACGTTTTTGGTATTCTATATTTATACCGACGATGAAAGACGCTCACGACAATATTCCCAAAGGGTCAGTAAGAGACTAGGTAATGAAAAAAGACGAAAAATATTAAATGACTAGTCGAGTGGTGAGCACGCCGGGTCTAGCGTCGCGCCTTATCTGAGGCCCCGGGTATAAATCCCGGTCGGGTCAATTTAGAGAAATACTCTTTTTCTAAATTTATTTCGGGTCTGAGTGTTTTCTATGTTAAATCCGTCCAGTTGAGAATTTGTCGAGTTTGAAATGATTGTTTATCCGTTATCTTACCATATTAATGAGTTTCAAAAAATACTTACTCGTATCTTGGTCTAGATAATTGGTGTGAGCGTAAACAAATTATTTTTTATTATTTTATTATTAGCAGCCGCTCGTAGTATTACGCGCGTGGTTCCCGTTCCCGTGGGAATATCGGAATAACAAGTATCCTATGTGTTTATCCAGGTTATAAACTATCTGTATGCCGAATTTCATCCAAATCCATTCAGTAGTTTTTACGTGAAAGAGTAACAAACATCCATCCACACTTACAAACTTTCGCGTTCATAATATTAGTAGGATATAGGATGAGGACCGCAGAAGCAGTCCACGTTACACCAAATAGCAACAGCAACACACGTGCTCAGCGTGATAGGTGGTGAGCTCATCGCCTCTTTATGCTGTTGGATATATGTGCAGTCTATAGTTCATTAGTCGCCTTTTACGACTCCCAAGAGAATAGATGCGCTTGTAGTATACTCTAATCTCTAATGAGCTGCAACCGCACAGCTGCGGACTGCCCAGCAGTCGGGCTTCGGGCAGATGATGATGATGAGGGACGTGTTCTTGTTTTAACCTTCATTCCATAGCGACTTCTTCATTCCATTGCCCAACGGCGTGATTTGAATCGGGGTAGGCCGTGGCCTACCTTTACCTACTCGTTCGATGCCCGGCATTGTGAAATTGTTTAGCCTTAGATTTAATTTAAACGCTTCTTCGGTCCAGTAGTTACACCACCGATCACCAACCTAGAGGCAGGTTCGGTTCCAAGTCACAGTCATAAATTCTTTATTCAAACAAACTTAAAAATTAAGTGTATTCGTAAAACACCAGCGGCAAGCAGCGGGGTGTACATGTCTTTGCTTGTTTAAGTTCGTGGTAGGACTTGTTTTAGTCCGCCTGGCTAGCTACCACCGTTTTATCAAATGTTACTAGCATTCTTGTGTTGTATTCTGACAGTTAGAGATAAGAAGTCATCTCCTCACTGGTTTAGGAAT
Source organism: Scoparia ambigualis (assembly GCA_963921215.1). Taxonomy (NCBI): domain Eukaryota; kingdom Metazoa; phylum Arthropoda; class Insecta; order Lepidoptera; family Crambidae; genus Scoparia; species Scoparia ambigualis. The sequence goes on from OY992526.1 coordinate 23,121,310, forward strand.
CCTTATAACAAAAATAAATCTTTGTTTCAGGCAACAAACAATGTACAGGATGGTAAAAATACAGAGGCCCATGTAATAAATACCTTACAGACTAACATACATACAATATAAAACCTGTTGTGTTAGATAACTAACAACCTAACACCTAACATCAGTAGTAAAAAAGGGACTTTCATAGTTGAGTAAAACCCAACTGGAAGCGTCGATGTTCTTGGTCTTGCACTGAGTGAATCGTCCAAATTCATTGTATATACCTGCAACCATTCAGGACTTCTTTGCTGTTAAAAAATTGGCGCGAAATTGCACAGCTCAACGGCAGAGGCAGGGTACCTAACGACTTTTACAAAAAATAAAAAGTCGTTACCAAATCATGCAAATTTATTCCAAATTAGCAATACCCGTTGGAGTGGTCGGAGTATTTCAAACTCAAGCTGATTTGTCGACTGTGTAATCAGATACATAAGGGATAACCGCCTAGTAAGTATGCCTAGAACATAGACGTTGGGGGTAAAAGTCACTCGAGTAAGTTTATCCTTTTAAAACCTACGTGAGTGTCTGAGTGGTAGAGCCACGGAGCAGTGGGTAGAGCCACGCGCATTGGGCCGGCTCGCTCGGTGTAATTCCACGCTCTCTCGGAATATCGGCTTTAAACATGTCGTTGCTGTTATGTTTCATCCGTTGAGTGCAATTAGCGGAGGTGCATCACTCCGTCCCTTCACAAAACCTACTTCTTCCTCAAAGATCCTTGATCCTACTCTCTTCTTGTTGACTCCTCTGGTTGTCCATGGGTGGTGATTATTTTCCATCAGGTGACCAGCCTGCTCGTTAGCCTCCTTTAGACATACATTTTTTTGCCTAGAATGCGCATTGTGCGCACACGTCATCAATTGTAACTATTACTTGATTTCAAAGATGAAGCTCAGCAAAGTGACAGTATGTATTCCATATCCCCGTGTCTGTGACAAAGTCTCCCAGAGGTTGCTAACATTTGAAATACTATTGTCGAAGTAACCTAAAATTGTAAAGGGCTGGTGCCTGAAATGGGTTTGTAACAAACCTATACCACAGGTCACCGGGGCACCATTCGCAGAAGGGATACAGAACAAATTTATGACAAGAGTACCTAATAAAAGAGAGAGAGAGATGATATTGTATGCAATTATTCAAAAACAAACTAGTTGCGATAAATAAATATGAATTAACTTTACCATTATGAAAATTCAGATCCCGAATCATACAATCAGAATATAATGTGACCAACTCGGCTAATTCCAATATGTGCCGTCACAGACACGAATGCATTACGGCCAGCCCTGCGCTGCGGAATGCAATTAAAGAGCATGGCCCGACACTATGCCCGGCTTGGATTCTCTGCTGGTGGGATGTATATTGCACTCCGTTCGGGTTTTGACGTTTTGTCTTAAGCCCCAAAGATGGTATCTACCTTAAGGTGATACCTTAAGGTGGTATCTAGCCAGGCGGCTAGATACCACCATCTTATGTTATCTGGCACTGTGAAAATATATTTAATAACATATTTTTTACTATTACCATGTAACTTTTTTGGTATTCTATATTTATACCGACGATGAAAGACACACTCACGACTATTGTCCCCAAAGGGTCAGTCAGAGACTAGGCAATGAGGACTGCAAAAGCATTCCTCTGCCACAGTCCACTTTTCACCAAATAGCGACTGTACATGTGCTAAGCATGACAGGTGGTGAGCCCATCGCCACTTTATGCTGTTGGAAGTATGTGCAGTCATTAAGTTCGTTCGTTTTGTTTGTAAAATTAAATTATGACCTCCGTGGTCAAGTTAGCGTCGAGGTCGTGGTTAGCACGCCGCCGGGTCTGGCTTCGCGCCATCTCTGAGGTCCCGGGTATAATTCCCGGTCGGGTCAATTTAGAGAAAAACTGTTAAGTATTCTAAATCGATTTCAGGTCTGGGTGTTTTCTATGTTAAATCCGTCAAGTTGAAAATATGTCGAGTTTGAATTGATTGTTTATCCGTTATCTTACTATATTAACGAGTTTCAAAAGAATACTTACTCGTATCTTGGTCTAGATAATAATTGGTGTGAGCGTAAACAAATTTCTTTTTATTATTTATTAATTTATTATGAATGAGGACCGCAGAAACTGTCCACGTTACACCAAATAGCAACAGCTGCACACGTGCTCAGCGGGATAGGTGGTGAGCTCATCGCCTCTATGCTGTTGGATGTATGTGCAGTCTATAGTTCATTAGTCGCCTTTTACGACTCCCAAGAGAATAGATGCGCTTGTAGTATACTCTAAATAATGAGCTGCAATCGCACAGCTGTAGACTGCCCAGCAGTCGGGCTTCAAGCAGATGATGATGATGAGGGACGTGTTCTTGTTTTAACCTTCATTCCATTGCAATGACATAATTAATTCTCTTTTAGAGCCTATTTAACAAAAGATGCTGAATTGAACTGAACTGGACGGAGGAATGTAATTAGAAGTGTGGAAACACTTCAGCATTCCATTGCATCATCCATTTATCTACTTCCGGGACATACCCGTGTTTTTTTAGCTCTCACAATGGTATACATAATTAACACCGAAACTAAGAAACTGAAAAGAGTACTTGAAAAAGAACGACTTGCCGACACTACAAGCCCACTTTTAATTTTGAAATCAATCTTGTCCATCCAAAGGTGGCCAGGAAGAAACCACTTTTAGTGATAAAACCGCCATTTGTACGTCTAGTTTAATATGATTGTATTTTTTCTTGTCAAAAATGTTTTTCTTGTGGTGTACAATAAAGTATATTTATCTTATCTTATCTTGCCTCACGTGTAATTTGAACCACTTAAAATAGTTTTTTTTAAAGTAGCGTCTACTACCTTAGATCTTATAAATTTCTAGTAACATAGAAAGTTTTCTTAGAATTAGCGCATATGGTTAGAAAAATAAGGAACTTTAAAAATTGTATTAGAATGGAATAAAGCAAAAAACTGTGTCAGGACTGTGTGTGATAGTGGTTTTAGTGTGGGTTTTAACGACTGCCACTTACACAACTGGGACCAACACCTTCACGTGCCTTCTGAAGCACGGTAAAAGGATTCTAATAAATAAATGAAAGAGGTTAACTACCTCCCGAGTTTCCGACAATAGCACCGAGTTTATTATAGCCCGAGTTTAGCAGACAAGGGGATCCGCAATAAAATGGCTCGTAACAAAGATAATCAATCCCATAAAACACGAGATATAAATCGATGCATTGTCAGCGCAGCGGCTAATTATCCGATTCGGGGAGATAGTGGGCCCGCCCGCCCCCGTTAGGGTTACCACACTCGCCGGCCGAATCACACCATTTATTTACATGCATATATTTAATCACGACTAATCCCCGAAGGGTTAGTCAGAGACTAGGCAATAAGGACAGCAAATGCAGTGCTCTACCATAGTCCACTTTTCATCAGTAGCGACTGCACATGTGCTCAGCGTGGCAGGTGGCGAGCCCATCGCCGCTTATGCTGTTAGATGTATGAGCAGTCTTCTGTCAGTTAGTTGGTACGAAATACCACGGTGGCCGAGTTGTGGAGCGTTTGGCTAGATCCATTCGGAGGGCCCGGGTTCGATATTCCCACGGGAACGGGAACCACGCGGGTGAAACCGCAAGCGGCCGCAAGTACTTAATAAGTACTAACGGCCGCTCGAATAGAATATTTAATTCACCTGGGTGCATTAACGCAGGTGAATTAAGTAAGCGACGCCAATTTAGACACCCAAGGGAGAGGTGTGTTCTTATATTGAGCCGATACGCCTACACGGCTCGTTTTATATCCATCCACATTTACTTATTCATTCTCATAAAAAACTGTGGATGCCACAAAGCATGCTCTACCAGTCAATGAGGAGAAACCTGAAGTAAAGCGATTAATTAAAACAGTTAGGTATCTAGAATAAAATAATAGTTATAAGTAACTATATACAACATACCCTGCACTACTAAAATTTTCTCTTCTTATCATTTTTCTTGACAAAAACCTTGTATTTTAACAGAGTCTATCCGGATGTTTTTTACAGATGTCCTGTTAAATTGTCCGTTTCGCGCTGCTGACAACCCTAGCCGCGGCCGCCGGTCCCGGGGGGTAGTTTATCAAGTTTCTGCTTGTGTGCACTTGCTTTACTCGTATAAATGTTGCACTGACATTTATATTAATGTTATCTCTATACGTACTGACGGACATTATATTTTTTTGGTGGAAATTATCTTGTACAGGTTTGGAAATGTGTGTAATGGTGCGTACACAGCGTTGTTGTAAATGTGATTCGAAAATATTATGCCGCGTCCGCACGCTTGGCACTTGACGCAAACTCCAAACCTTTACAAACGTTTGGATTTGTGAATTGTTCGAAGGATCTGCTGCAAGCGCTTGCAAACCAAGCCAAACGTTCTATCCACACGTTTGAATTTGTGACCGCTTGATGAGGTTTGCCAAGCGTGTGGTCGCGGCATTATAATACATACATACATAATATAATCACGACCATTATCCCCGAAGGGTTAATCAGAGATGGTTTGAAAAAACTCAAAGCGCGACCTATCTAGCCTTAACTCGTAAACCCTGCGCTCCTGACGAACGTCAAATCGATATCGAGTCGGCTGTGCTTATCGGAATATGAACGCTCGGGTCACGCGATGGGTTTCGGTTTCGCGTGGGGGTCGTTGGAGGGTGAACCTTCTGTACGGAAGTAATATTTATTATTCTGTGCTTGTACCAAGACGAAAAACTAAACAATTTTAAAACACACAAAATGCTTATTAATTTTTGACGTTTTTTTATGCTTAAAATTTTATAAAAGAAGATATTTGAATGATTAAAAATGTCAACCTTATTGCTTAGGTACTATTGTTTTCCAAGACTCATTTCAGCCGTTACTTTATTTTACTTCAAAAACTCTCCAATTTCTATTACTTACCACAATATCAATACGATAATTGGAAATCATATTTAATTAAATAATAACTTAAGTTAACAATTCATTATAATTTATCATTTTTCACCTTTCATCCCAAAAAAACGATAAATTACCTATACATTTTAGCCGTTTGTGTCGCTAGGGGAGTAACACTTGAACGCTATTTTTTCTCGTACCAGGATACGTATGTTTACACAATTCTATGACCACGGCTTATATTTCGGTTCGACGCGATTCTGTTTCTGCGTGCAGTGGTACTGGGGGTAGATGATGAGATGAGATGCGCATTTGTCTGCACAGACTATAGCTCGTTAGATTAGTTGTTAAGTCTTAACTATAATTTAGTTAACTGTTTTTTTATTGTTATTAGTATTGATTTAGTATTGCCTGTAAAGGTTTACATTGAATAAATAATTTTGACTTTGACTAGGTTATCAATCCTCTACCATAGTCCACATTTCACCAAATAGCGACTGCACATGTGCTCAGCGTGACAGGTGGTGAACCCACCGCCGCTTAATGCAGTTGGAAGTATGTGCATTCTTTAGTCCGTTCGTCGCCTTTTACGACACCCAAGGGATGATTGGTAGTATACTTTCACGGCTTTTACGACACCCAAGGGATGATTGGTAGTATACTTTCACGGCTTTTACGACACTCAAGGGATGATTGGTAGTATACTTTCACGGCTTTTACGACACCCAAGGGATGATTGGTAGTATACTTTCACGGCTTTTACGACACCCAAGGGATGATTGGTAGTATACTTTCACGGCTTTTACGACACCCAAGGGATGATTGGTAGTATACTTTCACGGCTTTTACGACACCCAAGGGATGATTGGTAGTATACTTTCACGGCTTTTACGACACCCAAGGGATGATTGGTAGTATACTTTCACGGCTTTTACGACACCCAAGGGATGATTGGTAGTATACTTTCACGGCTTTTACGACACCCAAGGGATGATTGGTAGTATACTTTCACGGCTTTTACGACACCCAAGGGATGATTGGTAGTATACTTTCACGGCTTTTACGACACCCAAGGGATGATTGGTAGTATACTTTCACGGCTTTTACGACACCCAAGGGATGATTGGTAGTATACTTTCACGGCTTTTACGACACCCAAGGGATGATTGGTAGTATACTTTCACGGCTTTTACGACACCCAAGGGATGATTGGTAGTATACTTTCACGGCTTTTACGACACCCAAGGGATGATTGGTAGTATACTTTCACGGCTACGCGACACGGTTTTCAAAATTTAAAAAATTAGTTTTAAAATAATAATTATTATAATCTTTATTGTTCTAATTGTGGTCACATAAAGTTCTTATTAAACTAAATTTAGTTGGGTCTATCACAATTATTGTATTATGATGACATTGTACGCCTAATAACAAATATTTTTTTCGTACTATTGCCCCATATCACTATACCGTAGCGAATGATCGGTTCTATATATGCACGATAAGTCATAATGGCTGTTTTTAAATTTGTGACGTTTCTAATTTTCCTTATAGCGTATACAAAGTTGATTCTATTGCATAGATTGTCTACATGTTATGGTACTACTCTTTAGAAAGATGAATGATGGATCTTTGCAAATGGAAAGCCTACCACTCCGGGAAACAAGCGGCGATTGTATACTTATGTACGTATATATATGTATGTACTTCTTAGAAATCTACGATGTAGACACAGAATAATGGTTCTGTTCTGTGGATATACATGATAATGTACTGCCGTGTGGATGTACTATTTATATCCTAAAAGGTGGTAACAATCCACCATAAGAAATCCTAAAATAGCTTAATATTGCAAAAACATGTTTTTCTCGCGTTTGACTCTCAGTAAACGTTTTGAATAGAACCGACATTTCCATTGTGGAGCACCAAAATTATCAAGATACCAAGAGTAATATCTGGAAGTTTACAAGTATGTACGTACTAAACTGATTTTAAAAATTATTTAACTAATGAAAAGCTTCACTTGCTGTAGTAATAACAATAGATCTAAATAACTTTATTATTATTTTTTTATACATTCACAATGTTATACTTATAGATATAGGATAAAACTACTACAAATACCGCTGGCTTGCAGCGTATCACAAACTACTAGAAAAATTCAACGAGTCTTCTGGGGTCTCGGTAGTTTAGCGGCTGGAGCAGCGGACCGGCAATCCAAACGTCATGGGTTCGATTCCCATGCGAGCTTTCCTGAGACTGGTTGTTTTTTACTAGTAAACATTTTATCCTAGATCTAAATAAACAAAAAATAGAAATTGTACGCAAGAAAATTTATGGTAATTCGTTACGGAATACGAGGTGTTCAGGCGGACCACGGAATGGATTCTTCTTTAACTGTTCTGTGGGGCGGACGAAGCCGTAAACTGCCCGCTAGTTTATGATAAAGTTCATCACATACTTATATTCTTATTCATGCTGCGCATCTAAACCAATAAATACTTCCACATTTATTTCAGCGACTATCTTTACTTATACGAGTATACTACGTCTCCTGCAGATATTCATAAGCAATCTCGATTTTCGTAGAAAACTTTTCACGGCTATCTTTCGGTACTATCGGAAACTAGCGAACTGCCCTCTGATACCACTTCCTCGGATGGAAATACATATCCTTTGGCTATGTTTCACATACATTGCTGGGGAGTAGTGTAACGTCAAACAGTTTAGGCAATAAAACTGGTAATAGATGAAGCACAAAGCGATGAGTCCCGTTGTGTGGTAACAACAAGCGTGGTTTTATTCAGGCGTCGTTGAATGAAAACTTGGATTTTTCCCAGTATTTTTGGTCGATATGAAAGTTTTGATTGCTGGTGGGCAGACAGGTGAGTTTTATTTTTATAGCTTCGGGTTTGTTCGCCCGACGATTTATCTCCGCCCCGTACAATGGTGAAACCGTGTAGTCTTGTTTTATAGTAGAACTGACTAACCCTTCTTCGAAAAAGTTGAACTGAGTAACTCTTTGGAAATAATAGTCATATTATGTATGTAATTGTCGCGTAGCGGTGAAAGAACACTAGTGAGTAGGCACATAATAATGTTATTTTTCTATTTCTAATCAAATCAAATTAATTCAATTATTATTAATATATTTGACATTTTACTTTATTTTAAAGTGAAAGTAATAAGATTTTTTTTTATACTTAAATCAATTAGCATTACTTAATTATATTAATATTATATTGTTATTTTATTTTCCATTAAAAGAAAAATCCGTCTCTAGTATAATAATATAATCCGGCCTTGCGGGTTCTCTGGACAAAAACTGAAAACCAGTGCTTTGCTCTTTGAGCAAAGGTGTAAAAACGGTGTACCAACTACCTACATTGTTATTTGAATGTTTTATATTTGTACCTAAGCATGTAATGTGTGTTTTTTTGATGCAAATAAATGTTTTTATCTATCTCTCTACCATCCCCCTTTCTCCCCTTGGGTGTCGTAAAAGGCGACTAACGGACTAAAGACTGCACATACATCACAAGCATAGAGCTGCATTGCTGTCCTCATTGCCTAGTCTCTGACTAACCCTTCGGGGATAATAATCGTGATTATATATTGTTACAAAAGAGCAATGTAGTAGAGTAGTATGAGTGCTGGTAATGTACTTGAAGGCGTGCGATGTCTTTCGTGATTATTCTGATGTCCTTGCCCGATTTTTAGTTGGTAGTGATTCGTTAGTCAATACTGTAAATGCTTTTATTAACTAAAGAAAGAATCGGAATAATTAATGTCCTTCGCGTTTATTCTGATGTCCTAGCCCGATTTAATAGTTGGTAGTGATTCGTTAGTCAATACTGTAAAATATATTATGGATGTCGAGACTGATGGCGATCGGCTTGCCGGGCGGTCTTACATATTCACATTATTCGATGGTCACACTCATTTTGGATCTCCAAAATAATAATGTTATAAGTACCTACATATTTAATCGATTAATCACTAAAAACAAAAATTATGTTCTCCCATAGATCCAAGCCTAGACTTGTACTGTGTGTGTTAAGAATAAGACTTGTCAAGTTTTTAAATTACTATTTTTATTTGGCATGTATTTAATCGCCAAATTAGTTAGGGGATTATTAGTAATTCCCTCATGTCAAACAAAATAGCATCAAAAGTACTGACTTGCACACTAAAAACGCTCTATGTAAGTAATTCAAACTGGGCATCAGTTTTCTGGTGTAAGCAAAACTATTTGAATTGCATGCTCATCTGTTTTTGGAATGTAGATCTAATAATTTATTCGTTTAACAAAATATGTCAATCTTTTTAATCAAATTCAAACATCACTTATTCTGAAAAGAACATCATTGAAAATACAACGGTAACCTAGTATTTCTGTTGTCTAATAAAGAAATAATAATAACCTCGAAATTCAAGACAATCTCGAAGCGCAGCGTAGCGATTGTCATAAATTTCTTACCTATCACGTGACCAAGAGGAGTAGGGCAGAAAGCAATGATATTCATTGGGAGAAAGTCTATTGTATTCTAGATTTTAGTTGTGAATAGATTTAAAAAGATGGCTGGTTTTGGTATACTTTTAATTTTTTTTAGAGAACATGTTTTTATGAGCAAAATGCACAGAATAAATAATAGTAAGTACTACCTACCTACAGATAGTTTAATTGTAGAAGCAGTCATGTTTCTGATGTACAATAAGTTTATTAGAGGAGATGTTTGGATAATTTTTAACAGAGGTGCAATTAATAATATCCCTTTTTATTTTTGTACCTATCCATGGTTTTTTATTTTAAGTACGACTAGCAATTATAGAATGTCATTGTGTATTAACTTGTCAATAACACAGTGCAAAGTGACTAAACATCTCATCAGCTCAATCGCTTACATCGCTCACCATCATTTCCATGTGAGCCACAACCGCCTAAACCCTAGCGGGTGCGGAGGTTTCCCCTCGCTGCGTAATTTCCTGGGAGCAGTTTTCATTTCCTGTTCCTATGACCAAGACGGGTGTCTTCAGAGGATTAAGGTTATTATTTTTATAACGCTTATCAAAATGTGTTGCATGAATATTTTGTGTCAGGAACTCAGGAACGTGGCAAATGGAGTGCTGTGGGAACAAAAATGTACCCACATTAGACTACATAGTAATACTAGTTGAAACGTTACAACGTTCTCGTGTACAACATTGGCTCGCTTGTTAGAAATAGGAATAAATAAACCGGCGACATCTACATCGACCATGTTAGTTGTCTTCGGTATACAAACTTCGTCTGCACGTAGCATTGAGGTATTATAACTAGAGACGCCACCGCGATGAGATTTTTTGCGCTCTGAGTTGCGGCTCATGGGCTGCAAACGCACCGCACCGCGTGGGGGGTACTATTATGTATTCTTTGGTGGGGGTTAAACTCACGCGTGACACACTGCACACTGAGGAGCTCGATGGCGCAGCGGCTAGCGCGTTCGGCTTGCGATCTTGCCCGTTAAGCAACTTTCGCAATGCCTGGTCGCTGAATAGGTGACCAAATTTAAAACATATCGAGCTCCTCCGTGCTTCGGAAGGCACGTTAAGCCGTTGGTCCCGGTTGTTGTCGTAAGATGACAGTCGTTAAAACCCACCAACCCGCATTGGGCCAGCGTGGTGGGTTATGGCCCAATATCCTCTCGTGCATTGTCAACGTGGGAGGCCTGTGCCCAGCAGAGGGACGTTTATAGGCTGATGACGAAAACTCACGCGTGTCCGTAGGTTTACCTACTCTATGACCGTGTAGCGTAGCGGTGAAAGAATAATACTACCACCCCCTCTCTTCCCTTGGGTGTAGTAAAAGGCGACTAACGGACTAAAGACTGCACAAACTTCCAACAGCATAGAGCGGCGATGGGCTCACCACCTCTCACGCTGAGCACATGTGTAGTCGTTATTTGGTGAAAAGTGGACTGTGGCTGAGGACTGCTTATGCGGTCCTCATTGCCTAGTCTCTGCATAACCCTTCGGGGATAATAGCACAGAATAACTAATATGATAATGGTCGTGATTATATGTATGTACTTAACACGTGACCCCTGGGTGGTGCTACACAAGTGACATTGTCTGGGTGGTAGAGCCAACCTGCGTTGCACCATGAAATGGGCCGGCCTGCCCGCCGTAATATCACCCTCTCAGGGAAAATCGGCGTGAAGCAATAGCACTCGTTGCTGTTGTGTTTCGTCGGGTGAGTAAAAGTACTAGAGACGCATCTCTCCCCACTTCCCTCTCACAATTCGTATTCCTTCCTCAAAGATCCTACTCTTTCCTCAAGGCTACGGCAACACACTTCAACTTTTCTGGTATTGCGGGTGTCCATGGGCGGCGGTGATTACTTTCCATCAGGTGACCCGCCTGCTCGTTAGCCTCCTATTCACATAAAAAAATGCTTTCAGGCGTCTGCAGCCCATGAGCCGCAACTTAGAGCACTAAAAATTGCTTCGCCGCATCCTCTCTAGTTATGATATTATCTCAAGGGCTGCTGGCCTGCCATCAAGGCGGCCATGTCTCGACGCACCCACTGCCATGTTAACTCCTGAAACTTACAAACTTCCGTTTCTTTATATCTTTCTCTATGTGCACTTGGTGTATGGTACGCAGTCCTGAAGGAATTTGGACTTTATTTCTTGCAGTAGGAGTATTTCATTTCATTCGACTCGAAGTGGTGCAGACATTGCCACAGTTTGAATTATGTTAGTAGCCTATTTATTGTCGTTGTGTCAGTTGATTTTTAAAGTATAACTCTTATTTAATGTGTACACAAATAAAAATTAGTTGCTGAAATGTATATTCGCGCATCAATATAGAACGGCTTGACCGATTTGGCAGATTTATTTGCCAAATCGTTCAAACCGTTCTGTGTAAAAGAATGCGGGCGGGCGGACCGCTAGTAAAACATTAAAACACTGTTGTAATGTTTTTATTTAAAAGATAACGGTAAAAAATCACTGACTTTTTATTTATCTATATGGGTGCTCTGGAAATGATGTGTGTGTGAATGTAATGACTAGTTTATTTTTCAATTCTTAGCTATTCGATTACGTGCACCTAAATACTCGTATTGCTTTTGAGTCTCGATCTTGTAGATTTAATCTTTTGTTATTTTTATATTCTACTTTTTATTTGATTGTTACCTGTTGTGTATGCCAATAAAGTAAATAGCATGTTGGTGTTGTGATGTTGCAAATAATAAGTTTTACCAAATAGATTTTATTTAAAACTTGTGCAAAAAAAAAGAATTACCTAAATAGGGCGCAGCCTTTCTAAAGTCATGAGGGAACAAAATATTAATGGCAATTGTTATTTATTTATATTGATAGATTTACTTAATGCAGAATCGGTTCTAAAGTGGCGATCGCTTCGTACCGGAATACGCGTATGCGCCTCCAGCAAGGCAAAATAAATAATGCTGACACGATGAACTTACTGAAAACTCTCAATTTTGGTATCTAAATATACGTAAAATGTTTTCATATAAGTAAGTGATTTACTGAACATTTTCTGTACATTAAAACTGCGAACAATCTTGCATATAAAAATAAAAATGCACTGTACAGATTCAGAATTAAAGCTTAATTTTCCACGCGAAGTAGTCTTCAGTTTACTACAATGAAAGCTTGCTTGAACTACGAAAACAATGTAAGCGACGTTCCGGAATTACTCGACCTACGCTGCTATTGCAATTTAATTACAGTTTAATTTCGTTGTTGCACAAAAGTAGAATAGTAGCTTTGTTAGTTGGTTGGTACAAATTAAAGTTTTAACGTTGCTAAAACGACAACAGTTATAAAATGTCCGAGTGGCGCGTGTACAAGGAGAAATGTGAGCTCTCAGCTAACCATATCTCTCGCTAGGACCACCATGTCATGTGATATCAATGTTTTTTATGATAAAAGGGGGGGGGGGGGGGGGAATGGGTCTTTCACTCACCAGACGCAAGTGACTTTAACCCCCAAAATTGATTTCAAAACTTGAATGTGTATCTAGTCGTTGAACTCACTTTTGTCTATACTAATATTATAAAGAAAAAAAGATTTTCATTGTTTATTTCTTCGCATTGGATAGGCTCCGAAACTACCAGACCGATTTTAAAAAAATCCTTCACCATTGGGAAGCTACACTATCTCCGGGTGACATAGGCAAATATTATATTTTTTCAAAAAATTTGGGATCAATTACATCGCGGGCGCTACGAAAACTATTGATGATAGAACAAAATAATGTACTACGACATTGCAAAACAAATCATTATCTACAAAAAGTGTCGCAATAGCATATGTCTGACTATTATAGTTACATCACAATAAGTGTACTTTTATTTAAAAAAAAAATTTGAAATGCCGCCGCTAGAAAAGTTTTTTTATTTGTACCTTGGTATTAATCCTTATTAAAATAAATTAATTCATACTCAAGACTGCTTCAATAATGACAAACCGATGTTAGAATGAATAGTGATGAATTAGATTTGGTATACTCGACAGTTTTCCTAGGGATAACCCTTGCCTCAAAACTACAATGAAACCTGTATATTATCGAATTTGGCCGGCAAACTCAGTTATGCAGCTTACGCGATTAGAAAAATTAGACAAAAACAGATGTTGAAACTGCTAGGACTGTTTACTTTAGTTATTTTCACAGTGTCATGTCGTATGGCGTCCTTTTGTGGGGAACAGCGGCTGATGTTAAAACTATATTTATTTTACAGAAACGAGCAAATAAGAACCATTTATAGACTGGACTGGACTTATATCACGAACTTCTTTGAGAAATATTTTTAAGGAAGTTGGTGTTCTAACTGTTGCATCTCAATGTATTTATAATTGTATAGTTTTTGTGCGTTGCAATATTAACTCATTTTCTAAACACGGTGATGTACACAATTTCAATACTAGAAGTAAGACAAAGCTAGTAATGCCACTGTTTAGGTTACAAAAGGTTCTCGGCTCTTTCTTGGGGCAAGGTATACACATTATAATAAAATACCAAGTACTGTACTAGATTTACATTTCTTCTTCTTAGTCGCTTCACTCTTGCCAGAGTGGTCGTGGTTATCACGTTCCGGTAGGTTGGGCAGCAGGCAGTGCCCGCCGCACGACATCCCGCCACCTCTGCCTGCTGGTCGTTAATGGGGCACATTCGTGCACGAGAGCGCCCACCGCAGCATTCACTTAGTCCGTCCATCTCATTGGGGATCTCCCTCGTGGTCTATGCCCTTTTTTTAGATTTACCTTTAGTTATGTTTAAAAATCATGTAAAATCTTGTTTACTTAAGAAAGGCATAGGAAAGTAAATACACTAACGGAATATTTAGAAGACATAACAGCCTGGCTGTAATAAAATATTCACATTAAATTTTCATAGTCCATTTTCTTTATAGGTATCTAATTATTTTTACGCTGGTATGGTAGTGATAAATTAGATTTGGTAGACGCGACAGTTTTCCTAGGGAAAACCCTTGACTCAAAACTACAATGGAACCCGCAAAATCGAATTTAGTGTCTTATATACAGACAATAGGTACCTACTCATTTATGTTGCGGGTAACGTTGTCTATAAGTTTGCTTGCTTTTGTTGGAGTTGCTCGAGTGTGCCATGCTCTCTCAAAGTATCTGTGGTGGTGGCATGTGCGTCGGGTCGTTGCGCTCCCTAACATGGTTGAGCGAAACGATGACTGATTCACATGTCATACTCGTGAACGGGTGCCGCCTGTAGAGTCTGGTCTGCTCTTGCAATCGTATTTTTATTGGTAGTATTTAATAGTCTTTCTTTCTCTTTTTTTTTCAAAGATGCTGTAAGACGTTGTTTAGTTTATTATAAATTGTCCAATAACTGTATGCAATAAGATAGAGAAATTCTATTATTGGACAGTTTGAATTTATTAACTGAGTATTAACTGAAGACGTGAGTGGATGAAGGTGATATGTCGCATTTTCGGATTTTGGTGTTTTTTTGCGTAGATGAAGGTTATATGTCGATACAAATGGCTACAGACCTTAAAACTGTCGATTTAAGGCAAATTTTGGAAAATAGAAAGTTGAAAAAGGTGTTATGTACAGTTCAGTTTAAAAATGGCTCTGGATGTAAGAGATATGGGCCCATATCACCAACTTCCAAAATAAATAAACAATAACAAATGTTTTTGTAACATCGAAGAAGGTGATATGTACGGACATAACACCTTTTTCCACTCAGCATATGAAGCTCGAATGACGCGATGTCAGTTTTCAATGAATGAAGGTTCTATGTAACATACATAATTATTATCACTTTCATTCATTCTCGACATTCAATTGTTTTCAGGAAGCATTTTAAGAAACTAATAGTATACTTATGTAGAACTTAAGGTCCGTATAAACTCTTATATAAGTTCACCGAGCATCTTGACGCCTCATACTGGCATCTCAAAACCATTATGATGCTTTACACATATAACGGATGGATATCCGCATATCAAAATGCTTTTGTAAAGCCTTTAGTTGTAGTGCTGCAAATATATACGCAACTATACAGATATTAGCTGTTTTTAGTGCATTTGGATATACAATAGCATTCTTAAATAATAGGTAAAAGCTTAATGCTGTTTAATAGCATAATAATGAACTATTATAATGCCACGTAAATCCATTAGAGATTAGAGCTGTTTTTAGTGCCCTTTGTTGTATAATAGTACTTTTAAGTGGTAAGTAAAAGCCTAGTACTGCTGAACAGCATAAACGTGAAACAATGTTATTCTTGCATTTTTAATGATCAACTGAGTTCAGTTGTACAGCTAACAGCTCTTTAATCAAATACACGTGGTTATTGTAATGCGTATGGCTGTATATACATTCATATAACTGTATTCGTAAAGTAAAACCTGTTTAATTTGTTTATCGGCCATTTTTTAAACGAACGTATATAACAAAAACCAGTTACTGAAAACTGGTGACGTTAATAATACCCAATCTATAGAATCACAATAAATGCCCTTGTTAATTGAGTGATATTGAAGTAGAAACTCGAATGAAACTATATTTAGGTACTTTCATTTTTTTGTTGACAGCATCATAATCATTTTCATAAGCCACGCGCTTTGGTTATGTACATAATACGTTTAGAAAGAAAAAAGTTCCTTATCTCTAACCTTAATAGGTTAAGTCTTTTTTTCTCTCTTGGCAAACGGACTCAAGTAGCACAAAAATTCTGAAATGGGTTTAATTGTTTTGCTCAAGGCTCCCCAAAATGACTTTCAAGTAATGGCACTATTTCAGTCTACATCATGTCTATTGGTATACCTGTGAATTCATATAGAACTACTTTATAGAAAATGGCACTACAGTGGTTCATCACATGTCTTCTCTCTGGCCTTTGGCTAAATAACAGTATTATAAATTATGTTTTCACAATTTTATATTGCAGGTCAAAGTAGTTTAATTACAACTTCAATGTATTATAAACCTTTTGTACCGTGGTGTTAGAGATGTTTTTGCAATAATGTAGGGTTTATTAAGTTCTAACTGTGAACACTTAAATAGCTCGTCTAATGTTTTTGTAATGCAATTAACATCTTCATTATCAAAAATATTGCTAGCTTAGTGCTTCTGTAATGCGATTAGCAACTTCATTGATCATAACAATGCTTCTTTAATACAATTGTCCCCTTCCTTAACTACAGCTACTTGCAGACTTTCTAGAAGAGCGGAGAATTCGTGTCCTTTGTAAGGGTAGTTCCTCCGCGTTCTACAAAGCCAATGCTGGAGTGCCTCAGAGTTCTGTGCTCTCACTTGCTCTATTTCTTTTGCATATTAATGACATGTTGTCTTTGGGCAATATTCATTGGGACATCCTGCGCAAAGCAAGCCGATATCGTGGTAAAAAGGTGAGAACTGGTTGCCAAACTGAACCTGGATCTCGATCGTGTCTCTAAGTAGGGATCTGAAATCCTGGTCGAGTTGAATGCCAGTAAACCCCAGGTTAAAGCATTCTCGTCCAATTCCCTTCCTTACTCCTCCCTCTCTTCAAAAATTCTTCGTTACCCATTTCGGTGAACCTTAGCATTCTTGGTATGGACATCGGCCAGGAGCTGAATCCAAAATGCTACATGGAGCGTGTTGTTTTAACTGCCTTCCGTAAATTGAGTATTCTCAATAAGATGAGGCGGTTTTTACTCCCGAGCAGCGCTGTTTGCTGTACGACACTCAGGTGCGATCGAGTATGGAGTATTGTTCCCATCTATATGACGGCTCCGCTAAATACCTCCTCGATGCACTTAATAGAGTGCACAAGCGAGCGGTACGCATTATGGAGATGCTGAGGTTACAGCCCCTCTTGAGGACCTCCAGCTGCGTAGAGACATTGCTTCTCTCGGTGTCGTCTTCCGGAATTAATACGGAGAGTATTTTGAAGAACTTTTTGATCTAATCCCGCCCTCTCCTTTCCTCTCCCGGACTACACGTGCTGGTCTTAGGAACCACTATCATACTGTACAGTATTAGTACTCGTACCAAAAGATTTGGCAAGTCGTTCCTCTGTAAGACCATTCGGCTTTGGAATTCCTTGCCGGCGCATGTGTTTCCCAGTTCCGGGTCTTTTAAGCGGAGCGTGAAACGGCATTTATGCAGGTCGTCATAAATGGGCGTGCTTGTTACCATGCTTATTCCACAGTAGGGAGCGCTCTCCTCTTATTTTGTAAAGCATCGGCTGCTTACCATCAGGCAGGATGCGGTAACTATGACGAGTCAATATAAAAAAACGTTAATGCCAATATAATGCCTCTGTAATGCAATTAAACAACTATTGTGAAACTATTTAAGATCTAAAGCCGTATAATTTGTGCCCAAATAATCATTACAGGTAGCCGTATAAACGTTTGTAATGCTACTATAGAACAAACTCAAAATGCGAAAACGATACAGAAATGCTGTAAGTCGGCAGTTGTACTGGCTATAGGTACTGCTTTGATGTGTTACTTTGGGCTGTTCTTAGTTACGTTTTTATTGATATGGTTTAGTTTTAGAAAAAATGAGACACTGTTTACCCACACTCGTACATAACACCTAATTTTAAAAAGCTAAAAGTACAGAAAAGTTCACTTTTGTTCATGGAAGAAGGAGTTATGTTCAGTTTTTCTTTAAAATATATAATAATATTATTACAAGTGTTTAATTGATATCATACCCTTAATATTTTAGGTAATTTAAACAAGTTTGCATCATAGTTTAGTATAAAAATCACTTATGTACTGACTTTTCTCAGAAAATAAAAGTAAAACTTAAACCTCGATTTACTCAAAATTTGAATTTTGTGACTTATCACCTTCATCCACTCACGTCTTTAACTGTTTTTACACTTCTATGTCACTGTACGACGGGTTAGTATAGTCTATGTTTAATTTTATATTGCGCGGGTTATTCTATCAGTTATTGAACGGCTGTCCAATGAGTGTCAGTCAGTGTGTCCAATGATTGTTTACTATTGCTACAGATCTTCAGTAAAGATGCCTAAGGAAAAGAAGAAGGATTATGATCCAGTCAACTTGGATTTAGCACTTAGAAAAATCCAAGCATCCGATAAACCTAAAATTCGTGAGATTGCACGAAAATACAACGTGCCAAAGTCGACATTACACTTCAGACTTAAGAATCCCAAACATAAAACTACTCAAACTGTCCAATAACTATTTATTGGCTGTCCAATAATTGTAAATTCTGTCCAATGACTATGTTTTAGCCTCATCTTTTTTCAAACTATGGTTATATGAAAAAGCCTTAATATTTTAATGTTTTGAGATGTTGTAGTTATAGTTAATTTTATTTAGTTTCAGTAAAATATAATATATATATATATATATATATATGTAGCTCTTTTTTAGTTCTAAAAAAAAATAAAAATAATTGTTGGTCGCTTAAGTGTCCAATGATTGTCGGTTTACCCTTACCTATAAATAACTTTTTGAATTATTCCATTTGGAAATATAATTCGAAAGATATCACGAGTTTAAAAAAGTAAGTATAAGAAGTATTACAGCTAGGCAGCATCATAATATGCGATGTAGGCGTCACTGGGGTACGGGAGTCATATTGAAAATTCGTCACGGGGTACGGGGGCAACGCGAACGAAGTCGCCGGCAGACTGCTAGCTTATAATAGTAGATTGTTATGCAAAAGGCTAAAATGACCCATTATATACGAGGTAGTTTTAGTAAATAGAAACCGAATTTTAATGGGGTTTTAGCGCCGTGTGTTACATTCTGCTTTTTACTACGAATGCGAACAATCTAATACAACAAGAATTGGTTTATTTTATTTAAAATTAACCCGTTAGTTGCTTTGACGACACCCAAGGGAAAAGAGGGGTTGGTAGTATTATTTTCATGAGCCCATCCCCGCTGTATGCTGTTGGATAGTATGTGCAGTCTTTCCATCTCTTCCCTTGGGTGTCGTAAAAGGCGACTAACGGACTAAAGACTGCACATGCATCCAACAGCATAGAACGGCGATGGGCTCATCAAAATAATACTACCATACCAACCCATCTCTTCCCTTCGGTGTCGTAAAAGGCGACTAACGCACAGTCTGTGTTGTCCATAGATTCAAATTATTACTAATTTTACCATAATTTTTTAAGAAATATCTCAAAAAAGTTGTTGATTTACGTAAACAGTAATAAGTTGAGTCTTTACTCATGATTATTCTACATAAGACTAAAGACTTTTTCGTTTTTGTAGGCTCTTTGTCATTTGACAGACAAAAATAAAAAAGAAAAAAGCTTTTTCTCCTGAGGCAAGAATAGTTATTTGTTATACAAGATTGCAAAGTTGCTTTTTAACCGCGTGCTCAATTTTGATGACCGAGCAAGCGAAGGATTCTAAAATTGAATCACGAGTGCAGCGAGTGATTCAAACATTAGAATCCTGAGCGTTAGCGAAGGAATCAAAAGAGCACGAGGTGAAAAATCTTTGCAATCGAGTGCAACACGTAACTTTTCATCCCACCTCAGCGAGGAAATGACTAAATGCAAAAAAAAAAAACATTTACATTCACAAGATACTTTTATTTCAGTTTAGGTATTAACTACTACATTATGACAGGTAAGTATTACAGAATAATCTTTAAATTATAACAAAATAATACTAAGGTATAATTAAGAAAATTTTAAAGTAACGTTGCTACAGTTATTTAAATTGAGTGTAATATTTTTGTTTGGTTTGGATTGAAAAAAGAACACCAAGAAGGTTCCGAGTCTGAGTTTTTAACAAATTAAAAAAAAGTTGTATGATATATTCGGCACCATAGAGGTAGCAGTAAATAGGTTTAATGTTTTTTTTAATTCACAAACTTAGTGCACACGATGTTCTAAATTCAATTTACTTTATCCTCTAGAGAATAAAAACGGCTTTTCCATTCAGATATTGAAGATTAAAAATACTCTTTTCGAGATGGTGGGATGAAAAAGCTATTTTTTCCTCGCTTTGGAACGCTACAATGACGGTCTTTTTGAGCAAGAGGAGTGAAAAATAATTTAGATCCACAGCTGTAACGGCTGAAGTCGTCCCAAACAAAGATCAAGACAAAAAGGGACCAGAATATAATAAAGGAGATCTATAGTAACAACTTACCGCATAGTCAAAGCTTACCACATTAGCCCAATGCAGGTTGGTGGGTTTAAATTACCCTCTTAATGCCATCTTACGACAACAACAGGGACAAAAAGTTTACTGCACGTGTGCTGTAAAGCAGACTATTGATCACCCATCCGGAAGTCCAACAAAAAGAAAGTCGCTTAGCTTTCACGATCGCAATTCGCACTCAACTTAATAATTTAGTCGACGTTAATCACCCTAATCATTCTATCCCCGAAAATATTGGCTCCCACCCCCCATTAGTCGGCAGTAAACAAAATAAATTAGCAACCCGGGCTAATTACTGCGCGAGTGGAATCATAATGGCGGGATAACTTCCGGATCATAAGTTTATAATAGATTCGGGGATGCTTGACCGACATTTTGTTTGCCAAATGTACGGCAAATAGCATTATTTATCATTCAACTGCGGCTTAGCAGGCAAAAGTTATCTAATCTGTTATACGAGATCTCACTAGTATGTAGATTTTATTTAAACCATTTAACTACACTAGCAAATAACAAAAATGAAACAGTATTTAAAAAAAAAGTCGTTAAGGATTATTTTATTTTAGAATATCATGAAGTTGATAAGCTTTTGGAACGCAAAAGCCTCCAAAACAATAAAGATTTAAAAAAGGTGTGACTAGAATCCGCAATTCTATGCGCAAACTACAGTGGTAGATAAGGGCTGCTATAAACTTATTATAAGTTATAACTCCTTTTGAAAAATCTGTTTCTTGTTTCGGGTAATTATTTTATGTCAGACTTTCTCAGACAAATTTAAGTAATCGACCTAACTACACAGAATGGTTCGTTCGCTACATTAGGAAGGACGATGCCTGTCTTTTATTGGTTCTGTCCTAAGCAACTGCGCGTTGCTGACCTAAGGCCTAAGTCATTTAGCCTAATGCTTAGTAATTTGGCTGGACCTTACCCGTCAAACCCATCGCATCTGCGGTGTAGTGGTTAATTCGATCTAAGAATTTTGGTAGGTGGTGCTCATTTACCAGTCTGCCATCCAGAAAGATAAGTAGATACCGTTTTATACAGAAACATATACATAGATAAGATAGATACATGAATATATACATCAACATAGAACCAAAACATGAGGTTGCAATATACATTTAGGTACATAACACTCGAGAGCAACGAATTAGGGTCACTTAAACAATCCTACTAAAGAAACCTTTATTCCTCGGAGAATAAGAATACTAGCTTATTGAAATAAATTGTGTTTAACAGTTTTCACAATTAAATACTCCTTAAATGAAGGTGTTAAAACTTCTTTGTTATTGTAAAGTTATGTCATAAAAAATCAAATTTAAAAAAGGGAGACTTTATGGAACTTTGTGTACAGCATGCCAAACCGTGTAAACGCAGTAATGGAAGCACGAGGAGGCAATACGAAGTATTAAAATTCAAGAAAATCGTAATGTTGTTCAAAAATTACATGTTTCCTATTTTTGTTTTAAGGCGAGATCAGCATTTTTTTTTCTTTACGTAATTTTTGGTAAATAAGATGTAGTGACTCATAAATTTTATTACTTTTATTTAAGGAGTATTTAATTGTCTATTATACACAATTTATTTCATTACGCTAGTATTCTTAGTGACCCGGCTTCATTGCTCACCCACTTAACCCGACCAACCCCCCGAGCATGGATATTTTATCGACCGACAAAGTGACATTAGACGATAAAATCTGACAGTTTAAGTACTGCGGATGTCAATTTGTCGACGTCTAATGTCACTTTATCGGTCGATAAAAGATTGCTTGCTTGGTCACAATGACACTGACCGCCAGGAATGCGCGATAGGCCAATTTTGGCCTATAAATTTTTCTACGTTTTTTTACGGCCAGGGTCTATCTAGACAATCTAGACATGTATATATATAATCAAAGATTAAAACATGTTAAAGATCCGAGATGATAAATAGTTTCAGGGTTATCTGGGTTTAACCTTATTAAGTCTAGTAATAACCTTTCCCAGCTGTGGGGCGGTACACGGGTTACTTTATATATAATATGTGGAGTAATTGGGATCAAAAATAACCAGACTTAGCTGCGTTTCTCTGAAATAACAAAGTTTTTATTTACAAAATAGGGCATTATAATTATTTACATTTATTAAAATAAAGATTAACTTAAGTACCTGAAATAACAAAGAAAACAACATTTAAGCCTTTTCAGGTTTCTATCTAAATCTTTATTAGATTTAGTTTATTACATTAATTAAAATTAATATCATTTTCAAACGTCACCTGTCAGAGGCTCAGTCAGAGGCTCTGTCAGATTTAACAAAAGAGTAAATAAAATGAAGAAAAGGTTCTATGCTACTATAAAGTATTATAGCCTTTTCTTTACATCTCCCCCCTCAGAGAGAAACAAATGCAAGTGACAATGTACGCATTTGTTTATTTACAATCCAACACTGGTGATAGTTTTGTAACATGGTAGAAGTTCGATTCTGCTTTCTTGTGTCCGGTATCAACTTCGTAGATTGAATTGGAATTTTTTTTTTAAATTTTATATGGTCCAATCCTCAATTCATCCATTTTCTTCCTATTTAGTCGATTCCTATTTTCTACATATACCCTATCTCCCACTTCCAATTTATATTCTTCCCTATGTTGGTCAAATATTTTTTTATTATAATTATGTGATTTTAATGTGTTGTCAAATGCTAGTTTTCTATCCCTTTTCAGATCTTCATTCTTACATCTTGATTTCAATTCAATCAGCAGAATGCTTACATTTTCACCTTCCAAAAGATACTTTGGAGCAAACTTAGTAACCGTGTGTTCTGTTTCATTATATTTTTCAACACATTTCTGTGCAATAGTTGTTCACGCTGTTTTTTTATCGCTTTCATTAACTCCACATCTTATTTTATTGATTAGAGTTTGATTTAACCTTTCAGTAAGCCCATTTGAAAATGGTGTATCAACAGCAGTAAAAACCATTTCTATATTTTCCTTCTTTATAAATTCTTTAAAATCTTTGCAATTTATGCCCGGATATTGATCTGATAATACCATATCAATGTTATAAATGTTTGTGACATTTTTCATTAATTTAATAAAATCATTGGAACTATGATTCCTTGATGTGCAAATATAAGCATATCTTGTAAAATGATCAACTAAAAGATGCAAGTATTTTTTTGTTGACCGTGATCCTCCAAACCCTCAAATAGTATTAATTGATACTATTTCAAATGGAGTTGTTGCTGGACCCAAATGTGACATTAAGCCATACTTTGATTTCCTCCTTGACTTATTCTTTATGCAAATCTCACATTGGTCACAAATTCGTTTTATGTTTGTGATAATATTTTTTGCTGAAGAGAATGGTGTTATTTTATTCGTCATCTGGGTTATTCCAATGTGGCAGTAAGTGACATGGACATCTTTTATTAGAGTTTTGCTAAAATCTTCTGATAGTATAATTTTTTTATTTCTTTTGTTCTTTTTGCAGTAAATTCTATTCTCCAATATCAATTTATTTTTACCCTTTATTTGGTCTTGATTTGTATATTGGTCATTTTTTATATCGTTTAGATTTATTAAATTTACTACTTTTAAAAAGTCATCAGTATTGTCATGAGGTTCTAGAACTGGATTTCTACTTAAACAGTCTGCTTCTTGATTTGATTTGCCTGGGTTATATTTTATTTTAAAATTATATTGAGATAAATAATATGTCAAATCACCTAGTTCCTCATCCGTTCTAGCCTTGATGTTCATATTTTGTAATGGTTTATGATCTGAGTAAACTATAAATTCTTTTCCCATAAGCTAGTGCTGCCAATATTTCACAGCTTCTTTTATCGCCAGACATTCTAAATATATTGCCTTTTTCTTTTTTTTGAAATTCTCTTAATTTTTTTTAAAAATAAGCCACCGGTTTTATGACTCCATTAGCATATTCTTGTTCCAACACTGCTCCCATTCCTTTAATACTAGCATCTGTGTAAATATTTATTGGTAGTTCAGGATCAAATATTTTTAGAATTGGTTCAGAACATAGCAATTCTTTAATTTTATCAAATGTTTTTTGACATTCTTCAGACCATATGATTTTAACATCTTTCCTTAATAAGTTATGTAACGGATCCAAGATAATTGCACTTTGCGGTACAAACTTATGATGAAAATTTATTTTTCCTAAAAATTGGCGTATATTCTTTCTTGTTTCTGGAACCGGAAAGTTTTTGACGGCAGTTAAATAATCTTTCAAAAGTCTGATTGTATTATTTTCTATTAAGTGACGTAAATATTTAGCATCATTATTTGCAAAGGAACACTTCGAAAATTTTAGTCTAAAACTCTCTGTTAATATGGCTTTTAGTAGTTCTGATACATGAACTAAATGTTCTTCAAAAGTCTTCGAAAAAATCATCATCTATAAAATTTACTGTAAAATTAGAGAGTTTGTATTTTCTTATGATGTTGCTCAATATTCTTTCGAAAATTGCTGGAGACGTCTTTAATCCAAACGGGAGGCATGTCCACTGGAAATGACCTTCCTGTGTTACAAATGCAGTTTTGGATCTATCTTGAATTTTCAAAGGGATAGACCAAAAAGCTGAATTTATGTCAAAAGTAGAAAAATACCTACAGTTTACAACCTTTACCATTAAATCTTCAATCAACGGGAAAGGTTGTGATTGTGGAACAAAAATTTTGTTCAATTCTCTGAAATCTATACATAACCTTGTCTTTTTATCATCTTCCTTTTTATATTCCTTTCCTTTCCTTCGTTTCCTTCCTTTTTATATGATAGAGTTACTGGAGCAGCAAATGAACTGTAAGATTCCTCAATCAAATTCCTTTTTAATAGTTTCGATATTTGATCTTCTATTTCTCTTCTATCTTCAGTTGTGCATCTGTATGGACGTTTGTAGCAGTATTTATCCACCATTAAATCTATATGAGCTTCATAATCTCGTACAGTGCCAATGTCATATTTATCCTTAGCAAAAACTGGATTATATTTTTCTATTAACTTTTCAAATTCTAGTTTTTGGTACAAATCTAGATGATTTACTAACATCTCAAATTTCTCCAAATTAATATTTTCATTGAAGTTTATTTCATCTTCGTTTCTTTGTTTAAATTCTTGTTTTAAAACATCACAGTTTAATTGCAATCCATTTTCATTTATGTCGCCTAGTACATTAGGAATTTCGACATTTGTTCAATTAGACATATCACTATTTTTATAGTTTTTGTTTTTAATACTATTTTCTCTTAGATTAATGATCGGTCTCGCTGCGCTCGACTAGATACCTCCGTCGTGGGTGACGTGTACGTCCCGAATGTTTTATTCAATTTTGGGCTTAATAAAAAAAAAAAAAAAAAATAAAATAAAAATAAAAATAGCATTTATTACTCAATATCGATTTTACAAAATGTTGAGACATCCCAGAAAGTAATACAATACTCGTGTTGGGGTTGACTCGCTCTTCCCAAGATAATAAATTAATATTGAGTAGTACTAACAATTTGTAGTTAATATTACAAAAGGTAAACATTACAAACTATTTTTTAACTGTGTGTGATGTGTGAGGGGTGTGTGTGTGTGTGTGTGTGTCTGTGTGTGTGTATGTGTCCGCGAGTGTGTGTGTTTATGTTAGTCTATAGATTTAAGTGCTCTACATATAATTTGTTATGTTTATTTAAATTTATCATTGTGTTTGTTTATTATATTTATATTATTTTTGCAAGAAGGTTTTCAGTTGCTTCGTAATCTAATGTATTGAGCCAGGTTGTTAAAATCTTTTTGCATTCAAATGTTGTTTTACCATAAATGTTATTATTATTTAGTATTTTATTTGATGCATTATATATTACTGATGAACGTGTATTGTATTGGCGCTCAGCAAAAGCGGTTCGAACCCTGCCACAAGGAGCTACATTGTGATAACGCCTTTTCATTAGCTTTTTGGCTCATATGGAAGATTTTTGTGTAAGTCAAGTATGAGCAGCAAGAGATATAGCTTTCAAACTAAAATCCCAGTTGGCGTAGTAAAACTGTGTAAAAATAATACTTCTAAAATTAAGAAGGACACTGGCATCACATACCTTCAGTAAGTATCGAATAATTTCGAAATTTCATCATAAAATAATATGAACAATAAACGCCATTCAGTGTTACCGCTTATACAAGAATATAGTCCCCGTGGTTGAGATTTTTATTATGTGAATTTATTGTTATTGTCTTTTATTTTAAAGGTTACCTATTTCATTTGTCTTACAAAGTTACTATATACTTAACCTAGTTCTATGTTATTTCATGTTTACTTATATTTGTGATCTATAATAAGGTGTAAAAATGTTAGCTGACACTATATCAAGGGGATTCTATCGATGAAACTGAACAACTTTCCATAAGGAATATGGGTCGAAAATTTATTATTTTTCCCTATACAAAATGCGCAATCAGCTGCTGACTCAAGTATGGAAATGTTTTTTTTTTATTTTGACCTATGTTCCTGAAATGTAAACTTTTTGTGTCTGTACTTACATTGAAAATATTTGCGAAAAACATAATCTAGGGGATGATGATCACACAAAAACCGCTGGACGGATTTTAATGAAACTGAGAACAGGTGTATAGCATAGATTCGGGTAATATTATAGGTTAAAGGTTGCTTCACACATATCAGTGAAGCCACAGTTCCGACACAGTACCGGCACAGTGTTTTTCTCATACATTCTCTATGAACGCATCCCCACTTGTCAGTGATAATAATACTCTCAGTGTCAGTGCCGCCACCGGTAAATCACAGACGTATTCGTTTTGAAAAAATTCATAGACAATGTTTGAAATAATATTTTCACTCCTCTTGTTCAAAAAGACCGCACAGAAAGTCATTGTAGCGTTGTTAGGCGAGGCTAAAATAGCTTTTCTTGCCCTAAGGGAAAAAGTATTTTTTTTTAAATTTTTGTCTGTTGACATGACAATGAGCCTACAAAAACGAAAAAGTATTTAGTCATTATGTAGAATAATCATGAATAAAGACTCGACTTATTACTGTTTACTTAGATCAACAACTTTTTTGAAATACTTAGTTATTATTAAAGTTTATGGTAAAATTAGTAATCATTTGAATCTATGGACAACACAGACCACGCCCACACAGTCCACGCTTCAGCAAGAAACAACTGCACAGTCTGCACATGTGCTTAGGTGGTGAGCCTTTAGCCCGTTAGTCGCTTTTACGACACCAAAGGGAAGAACCCCTGTTGGTAGTATTATTTAGATGAGCCCATCGCCGCTCTATGCTGTTGTATGTATGTGCAGTCTTTAGTCCATTAGTCGCCTTTTACGAGATCTAATGGAAGGGAGGGGTTGGTAGTATTATTTTGATGAGCCCATCGCCGCTCTATGCTGTTGGATGTATGTGCAGTATTTAGTCCATTAGTCGCCTTTTACGACACTGAAGAGAAGAGAGGGGTTGGTAGTATTATTTTAATGAGCCCATCGTCGCTCTATGCTGTTGGATGTATGTGCAGTCTTTAGTCCGTTAGTCCCCTTTTACGACATCGAAGAAAAGTGAGGGGATGGTAATATTATTTTGATGAGCCCATAGTTGCTCTATGCTGTTGGATGTATGTGCAGTCTTTATTCTTTTAGTCGCCTCTTACGACACCGAAGGGAAGAGAGAGGTTGGTAGTATTATTTTGATGAGCCCATCGCCGCTCTATGCTGTTGGATGTATGTGCAGTCTTTAGTCCGTTAGTCGCCTTTCACGATACCTAAGGGAAGAAAGGGGTTGGTAGTTATAAAAAAAACTACTAAAAAATGATGTCTAATCATTGCTATATATACCTACCATTTTTCTACAGAAGAAACTTACTTCTAACCTACATAATAATATATACAATTAAATTGATACATATTCGCTTTTAATTGTTATTTTTTAAATATTTTCTGAGCTACATTTATAACCAGCAACTTAACTAATACATCACAGCAAAAATATTTTTCCCATTAACTCGGGTAACAGTTGAGCAGCTGGCAACAAATTTTTCACGCACACTAGCATCCTTGCATATTGTCATAAACACACTACAATAATGAGTTGCCGCATTTACGGAGCTGTGGTTTATAGGTAGCGCGGTATCTAGACGAGCGCAGCGAGACTAATCATTCATCTATGTATTTTCTGTATTTTTGCATTGTGTGATCTTTAATTTTTCGTTTTGTATTAATTTGAAATTGGTTATACAATCCAA
The DNA here is from genome assembly GCA_963921215.1 of Scoparia ambigualis. Classification (NCBI taxonomy): domain Eukaryota; kingdom Metazoa; phylum Arthropoda; class Insecta; order Lepidoptera; family Crambidae; genus Scoparia; species Scoparia ambigualis. The sequence continues at coordinate 23,150,135 of OY992526.1, forward strand.
ACCAATTAAAAAAATCTTAATTAAAATTATTGTTTTCTACAACAAAAACATCCATAATTTTTTTCAATATTATGGATTTTTATTTTTAAAGTTACAATTCCTTTTGTTTTTTTCTCACCATTAATAGTCTTCAAGTTCACCATTTGCATTTTATTTGTACTCTTTTGTATCTTTAATATTTTTTTATTTATTAATGATACATTTGAACCTGAGTTATAAATTCCAGAAAATTCCAACGTGTCATTTAGAAGTAACTTGATTCTTATTAATGGTGGCACCCCTAGTTTTTTTTATTTTTCTCATTCAGTTCAATTTCTAATTCTGAGTTATTCACAGTTTTCAGAACGGCTTTTTGATTATTACTATTAAACCAGCAATCTTCCTCAGAATGGTAGCGTTTTCCTTTTTTCTCATTGATGCAAATTTGAATTTAAAGAAAACCTTGTTTTCTTTCTTCAGTTTTTTTGGTTTTAATGTCAGAATTTATGTTATATTTTTTTTGTATTTATCCTTACCAACAAAATGTTCTAATTTCCCAAATTCATTGTATAGATCTTCAGTTTCTTGTAATTTTTCTCTATCAATTTTATCAGATACATAATTAGGTAAGCCAAACGATATAAGGTCTATGAGAGTCCCATTATCGATAGATTTTCTTACTTGCAATAAAAGTTTTTCTTTTTTTAAAGCATACTTAAGCAACGAACCGGCTTGATATTTAAAGGCAAGAGCATATCTAATAGGCGACCATCCTTTGTTAGCAAATGTCTCACAAAAACTATTTTCCCATTTGTTCCATTCTGATTCCACTGTTAGTTTCATAAGCATACAAATGTACCAATCAACACTGGAGCATTCCAAAAAATTTTTAAAATTTCAATTTTCTTTTTGCCTTCGTCAATTTTAAAACGTTCACATTCTTTATTAAAATCTGTAATCCAATGGTCTTTTTTCCCGTAAATTTGTCAATCATGAAATCTTTTGCAATTTTCCCTAAATTTTGAGTTTCAAATTTATTATGTTTTTCTTCAAGTAACTTCTCTAATAGTTTTTCTATCATTTGGTTCGATCCACTAGACATAGATGCAGCATTATTTGTTTCCTCCAAAATTACTTCTAAGTACAAATCATTAAACTGCAAGTTTAGTTCTTCATCTAAATATGTTTTTGAAATATTGTCCGTCAAGGTTATCCATATTTTCCGCGTTTGATGTCTAGTTAATGATTTTCTTACCTTTTCATAGTTAGGAGTATTTGTAACTGCTTGGTGTAAATTTGCCGGCTGGTACTCGGCTGGTATTCCAAAAATCTGTCCATTATGTGTAGATATTGAAGTTATGCATATGATGTTTGATTTTCCATCTATTGCTGGTTTTACAGCAAAATCAAACCTTATCTTCTCCATCTTCCTTGAAATAGTTGAAGTCTTAGAATAATAACGCATAGAAAGCGAGAACACGCACTATAAATGAGGCCAGTAAAACCAAGCCATACTGGCTTGGTACCGAAACGGACCGCGTCAGTACTAATAAGCTAAACGTATCTATTTATCAACAGTTCCAATTTCCTTACTTTTGGGGCAAATCTGATTCCTCTAGCAACATTACTTGTACACTCGTGTCCGTGTCGCCGAGATAGTACGCGTAACTTACTCCTACATACATTTTTTTCTTGCCTCACGCCATGACAGTTTTCTAATACGAGACTATCGTTCTATGCGTTATTATTCTATGGTTGAAGTATGTTGTTTTATAATATGTGGAGTAATTGGGATCAAAAATAACCAGACTTGGCTGCGTTTCTCTGAAATAACAAAGTTTTTATTTACAAAATAGGGCATTATAATCAATGATATTATGTTAAAAAGAGGATTGTAACATCATTGATTATAATTAATTACATTTATTAAAATAAAGATTAACTTAAGTACCTGAAATAACAAAGAAAACAACATTTAAGCCATTTCAGGTTTCTATCTAAATCTTTATTAGACCACGGACCTGTTCAGGTCCGTGTATTAGATTTAGTTTATTACATTAATTAAAATTAATATCATTTTCAAACGTCACCTGTCAGAGGCTCAGTCAGAGGCTCTGTCAGATTTAACAAAAAAGTAAATAAAATGAAGAAAAGGTTCTACGCTACTAAAAAGTATTATAGCCTTTTCTTTACATATATTATTTTTATTTTTCTGAAAATTGAGCCGTGAACTCACTAAAAGAATACTCAACCCCTCTTTTCCCCTGGGTGGCGTAAAAGACGACTAACGGACTAAAGACTGCACATACATCCAACAGCATAAAGCGGCGACAGTCTCGCCACCTATCTTCCTGAGCACGTGCAGTAGTAATTTGGTGAAACGAGGACAGAGGACTGCTTCTGCGGTCCTCATTGCCTAGTCTCTGACTAACCCTTCGGGGATAACAATCGTAAATCTGTCTACTTGTGTATGTTTTTGAATATTCTATTTCGACAGACCTCTTTTTCCCACGAGCTTATAGCAGTAGTGCCTAAGTGTATTGACATTTGTCGCCTACTAAACGTAGCGTAACGTTACAGTACCGTTGCGCCTATCATACGGCCGAGTGACGCGCCAGTGCGGGCGGACGCGTAAATACGTTATCAATGTCGGCCGTATCGCGAGCGCTGAGTGGAGTGAGCTGCTTGTGACAGCTGGCTGTAGGGCCCCACTGGCAGCGGCGAGACTGCAAAATAATAAGTTTCTATGCGGAGTTTCTCTCGTGTTCTTTTCGCAACAACACGTGTTGAGACTCTGTTTTTATTTCATTTTACCATACAAACCTAATAATACTTGATGTTGGCGGAATCTATTAAGAAAACGCCACACAACAATGAAAAACTTTCTACGCTCACACCAATTATCTAGCACAAGATAAACTTATATCTAGAAACTCGTTATCATGTTTAAACTAGATAACGGATAAATATACAGATACAATAAAAACACCGAGACCCGAAATTAGAAAAACAGTTCTTTCTAAATTTCCCCGACCCGAAATCGAAACCGAGATTTCAGAGATAGCGCGTCGCCTGAACCGGCGTGCTAACCAAAAGAGACAGCTCTCTTGGTAGTCCACTGCAGCGTCATCATCAGCCTAATTAAATGTCTCAATGCTGGGCACAGTCCGTATCGCGACGCTGAGTGTTGCGAGTTGGCTGTGACAGCTGGCTGCGGGGCGCCACTGGCAGCGACGAGGCGGCACGGAAGAACTGCTAGCGCAAGATCATCATCCACCTATAAACGTTCCACTGCTGGGTACTGTACTTCCCACATAACCCACCCATAACCCACCACGCTTTTCTTACCCCACTCCCAGTGGTTTGGTTATGTAGAGCACTACCCTCCCCTTCACTATCACTATCGTCTTCCTTCCATTTGGACAAAGCTAAGAAAATACCAAGTCCAGGAAGAGGAGGGGGCATACCACTACACCCTGTAGAACAGAAATTCGAGGTAAAAAGGAGGACCGCGGGACCGGGCCACTAGGGAATTGAACCACGAGCCCACCACGGCCCAATGAGGGTTGGTTGACTTGCTTGCGAGATGCCATCCCCCGACAGAAAACCTTTAGTGAAATGCGGTCACACGGCTTGAGGAATCTGTAAGGTTCGATAAAAAAGGTCATCTGCAGTCAAAAGCATCCCACTAAAAAAAAGTCGTCGCTTGCAAGTGAGCTGCGCCCCACTGAAAGCACTCTCGCCGAATGTCAGACGCACATCACAGCGTTTGAAGAGAGGCTCCACGGCACTCGCACATACAGTCCACACTTAGCCTGAGCCGCAGCTGGATTTGAGACCTGCATCTAGATGAATAGGTTAGGCAAAAACAGGAGTTAACAAAAATGCTTGTGCGAATAACTTTTAACCGCCTCTGTGATCTGACTAAGCCACCGTTCTAAAATCCAGAGGTCATAGGTTCGATTTCCAGCAAAGAATCTTTGTGTAATTGCTTTGGTTGATGGAAGGCTTGTAAAGTCCGCCTGGATAGCTACCACCATCTTATCCAAAGTCGGGCGCCGTAACAAAATAATGGCATAGCTGTGTTCAGGAAGTTGATAGATATGATAGCCAGTTCCTCGGTGGTTGAGGATTTCGGGTGAATCTTCGGCCTTATCGTCCACTATTAATTGAGATGAAGGTCGAGTGCTTACCAGGTTGAAATAAAAAATAAAAGAAGTAAACCCAATCCAAAAATAAAATATAAAAAGAGTCTCTCTCCCCTTAGGCATAAAAATTGATGGCGTGTGACTAGTTTATGTTTACAAGTACCTAATGAATGTAGCAAGCAATGTCCTGAAGGGTTTAGTCTCTGACTAACCCTTCAAGACATTGCTAGGACCGCAAAAGCTGGGTACTGCCACAACTAACTCTACTATTCTAATTACAGAAATCATCAATAAAATAAAGAAATGCCTACTAGATAACACCATAACAAAACCAATTACTAGTAAAGAACGTATTATCAAACCATGGATTACTTTAGGTATCCTCAGATGTATTCTCAATCGAAATAATATGCAAAGAAAAGCCCGTGCTGATCCTCATAATTTAATTTTGAATATTACTTATAAAAGATATCGCAACCATTGTAACAACTTAATTAAAAATTTAAAAAGAAAGTATGAAAAGAAATTATTATCTGAAACTAGAAACAGCTCTAAAAATTATGGAATACAATAAATAATATAGCCTACCGTAATAAGATTAAAACACAAAGCTTAGAATTACTAGAAACACAATCATCCCCGCAACAGTCTGTTAACTTAGTTAATGAATTCTTCGTAAATATAGGTAAAGCTCTAGCTGACGAAATTAGTTTAACAACAACTTCTCAAAGCAATCAGATTGATGATTCCTACACAGTACAGGCGAATTCTTCCGTGCTTCTAGAAACTGATACCGAAGAAGTCTACTCAACACTCATTAGCCTTAAATCTGAGAGCGCCCCGGGCTGGGACACCATATCCACTCGATTCCTAAAGATGGCCTATGAATTAGTAGTTCCAGTAATTACACAATTGGCTAACCTTTGTTTCGCTCAAGGTACATTCCCTTCAGCTCTCAAATATGCAATAATAACACCCGTGCACAAAAACGGGGACAAACAGGACGTATCAAATTACAGACCTATATCTGTACTTACGTCTATCTCGAAAATAATTGAAAATTATTAAATAAGAGGCTTATCAATTATCTAGAGAAGTTTGACATAATTTCAGACTCTCAAAATGGGTTTAGACAGGGATTGTCGACAGAGGACGCAGTTATAGGACTAACATCACATGTCGTAAAAGTGGTTGATGATGGCAAAAAATGTATTGCTGTCTTCCTCGACTTAAAAAAAGCCTTCGACACGGTCTCCGTCCCTACGTTGGTACGCAGACTTGAAAGCACAGGTTTCAGAGGAACTCCACTGGCACTACTTACTGATTACTTAAGTAACCGTAGGCAAGCAGTTAAAATAGGTTAGTACATCAGTGAACCATCCGAGGTGACCTATGGAGTTCCACAGGAAGTGTATTGGGACCCACCTTGTTCCTAATATATATTAACAGGTTATGTAACATAAAAATACAAAACGGTAAAGTTTTCTCCTACGCTGTCGATACGGCTGTTGTTTTCACGGGCCCAACGTGGGAATCAGTACGTCAATCTGCAGAAACAGGTCTCGCTGAGATAGCTAGCTGGTTGAAAACCAACCTTTTAACACTAAACATCAACAAAACTAATTATATAGCATTTTCAAAATACAATAATACACAACCGAATCTTGCACTAAGTCTAAAAATTCATAACTGTAATAAAATGAACCCTTTCTGCTCATGTAACAATATAAAAAAAGTTGAAAATTTAAAATACCTCGGGGTAGTGATTGCCCAACGGCTCACTTGGAGCTTTTGATGGCAACAACCAGAAAAATGATGTGGGTTTTTAAGACTCTGAGACACATTGCTGACAAAAAGCTTCTTAAGCAAATTTACATCTCCCTGGCCGAATTAGTCTTGGTGTATTGTATCCCGGTTTGGGGTGTAGCCACTAAGACCAAGTTCATAGAGTTGGAGAGAGCTCAGAGATCACTACTAAAAGTAATGTACTTGAAACCATACAGATTTCCAACTGCTAGCTTGTACAATCTATGTGAGCTTCTCTCGGTTAGACAGCTGTATATTCTTAATACTGTTTTAAGAACACACAAATTACAAACTTATGATCCTAGCAAAATGGCTAAAAGAAGAAAACATGCGGTGGCACCGGTGGTCACCGTGAAGTCAGCTTTTGCCATGAGACAGTTCCGATACCATTCAGCCTATTTGTAGAACGCGATTAACAAAATATTAAGTACCTATCCTATGACTAAGCGTAAATGTAAGTCTTTACTAAAATCACTACTGCTAACATGGAATTACGACAAAACTGAAGCTAAATGTAAATAACTAGTAATAAATAAATTAGATGTAGATTAAAACAATGGTATTATCAATAATCTTGTTTAAAACACTGTACAGTCAAATGTATATAAACATAACAGAACACAAACCACACACACACACACACATACACACACCCCCCCGCCCACACACACACACACACACCCCCCCACACACCCACACACACACACACACGCATGCACACGCACACATCTCTTACTTTTTATATTTTTTCATGTTTATAAAAATATAACTTTAAGATTAACTTTATTTATCCTGGAGCATTAAAATGTTACCACATTGTTATGGAAGAGCGGGATCTCCTAAAACAGGTATTTAGTACTTAACTGGTGATCTCTACTGATAAAATTTTGTAATCTCCAATACTGAATAAAGAATTTTGAATTTTTTGAATATTTTTTTTGCCACAGTTGTCCTTTTACCAATTAACAACCCCACATGTGTTAAGCGTGACAGGTGGTGAGCTCACTGCCGCTCCATGCTGTTGGATGTATGAGCTGTCTTCAATCCGTTAGTCGCTTTTACGACTCCCAAGAGAATGGATAGGTTGGTAGTATTCTTTTAAAAATGAACTGGCCACCACTCAGCTCTATTACATTAAAATTATATTCTTTATAAAACACCTCGAACACTTTCATAAGAGGGGCTTTAGTAATTTTCTAAACAGTTCAGTGTTCAAGTTTGGGCGGGTAAGCGTCTCCGCGTAATAAGCCGTCGGGAGAATTTACCGAGGCAGTTTGCAGGCTATCGCCACTCGTTATTTTATTACTCGTAAATCAGCGCCATCTAGGGCTGCTGAGAGGCACAAAAGTCACAAGCCACAACAAGTATTTTTTTACTGAGAGAATTGAAAAAGAAAATTCCAGCTTGATGGCGCAGCGGCTAAGTTCGTATTCTTGCCAGTTGCCAGTAAAGAAGTTTTCGCAATGCAAGTTCACTGGATGGGTAACCAATAAAAAAAAACTTGAGCCCCTCCGTTCTCCGGAATGAACGTAAAGTCATTAATCTCGGTTGTTTTTGTAAGCCGGCAGTCGTAAAACCCAACCAACTCGTATTGTGCCAGAGTGATGGCCTATGGCCCAAGTACCCCATGTGCTATTAAGTATATTAACTCCGGAACTCTCACTGGCCGAACGAAACACAACAGCACCAAGTGCCATTATTTCACGCCACATATTCGTGGTCGGGTGGTATTACCCCGGGCGAGCTGGCCCAATGCGTGTGGCTCTACCACTCAGTCATTGTCATTCAGCACCACCCAGGGGTCACGTGTAGGGTCTCAAGGGTAAACCTACGGGCGCGAGTAACTTTAATGTTATTGTTTTGACATTGTGCTTGGCTAACTAGTAAATTTTCATAAACATTTTCTTTAATGCTTTCTAGCCCTGATCAAAAGCCGTCGTCAGCTTTATACAAATCTCTGGTGAGGTCGAGGCTTTATATTATGGAATAGTAAATTTATACGCTGCTTATGTGCATAACGGGGCATCCTTTTTAGTGCCCAACGCACGCGGCACGAAACATATTATTATTCGCTTACTCTGCTATTATCAGGCAAAGTATAAAGTCTACTTTTTTAGAATCCTTAAGTAAATAAGAAGAATACAAGTTTATAATACATACAAACTAGTAATCACGACCATTATCCTCGAAGGGTTAGTCGGACACAGGCAATGAGGACAGCAAAAGCAGTCCTCTAATAGTCCACTTTTCACCAAATAGCGACTGCACATGTGCTGTGTAAGCCGTTGCCGCTCTATGCTGTTTTTTTTTGCATTTGCTCCCCGCTTTTTTACAGGACTTTTGGTTCTGTTACATATTTTTCTTTCTTTTTTAGAGAGGGGTTAATAAGCTTGAGCTTTAAGAGCTCGACTCTAATTTCATTTTTTTCTTTTGTTTTTTTTGTATCTTTTCTTTTGTACAATATTCTCTTTTTTTTTTCTAATGCATTCTTTTCTTATGTTTACAATCCTTATTACAATATATATATTATTCTAGTATTTCTTAACTCTATACTCTCTCTCTATGTTTTATTTCTCTTCTACTTTAATACATTATTTCTTTTCTTATTACTACATATTCTTGGTTTAGTTTAACATTCCATTTCTTATATACTATTACATCTTTGCTTATTACTTAACATTCTTTTTCTTATATTCTATTCCATTCTTTTTCTTAAAACTATACATTTATTTTCCTATATTCTATTACATTCCCTTTCCTTGTTACTATAATTGTATATTTCCTTTTTATTTAACATTCTTTTCCTATATACTATTACATTTATTTTCTTATTATTACATGTCTTCCTTATTTATTTAACTTTGCTTTATGTATACTAATACCTTTTCTTATTTACTGATAATCTATCCTTTCCTTACTTTATCTATTTTCCTCTTATCCTGTCTATCCAAATATATATTCTTTTATTTAATATTATATAAGTTTTAGGATAAAATGTTTACTAGAAAAAAACCAACCAGTCTCAGGAAGGTCCAGAGCAGTGGACCGCCAATCCAAAGGTCGTGGGTTCGAATCCCACTCGAGCTTCCTGAGACTAGTTGATTTTTTTTTTCTAGTAAACATTTTATCCTATATCTATATAGCATTGTGAATGCAAAATTTCAACAATAAAGATAGTTATATTAGTTTTGTTTACTATATTTATTACTCAAATTAGTTAATGCATTTATATATTTCTTACTATACGTTCTCCCTTCTTTTTATTCTAACTATTTTGTTTTCCTCTGTATTTATTTATATACCTGAAACTTTTATCCTGCCACTTGTGTGGTCTTTGCTTCTATATTTTGTCCTATTTCCTTTATTATCTTTTTCAATTAATTACTTTCCCATTACGTGTCTTTACTTATTTTGTGTCTTTTTGTGTTTTGTGTACCTAACATGTGTGTTATTCCTTCTGTATACCTCTATGGTGTTGGATGTATGTGCAGTGTTTAGTCCGTTAGTTGCCTTTTACGACACCCAAGGGATGAGAGGGGGTGGTAGTATTCTTTCACCGCTGCGCGACACGGTAAAGTTTATAATACTTATACATAATGGGGACCAAACCATTTCATAGAGGTATTTTTTTACTTTAATAAGAATCGGATCTACAAATAAAATATCCAGCTTTTTGGCACAGAACAACCATTCACGGAACATATAATATACTTAATGACTTTCTAAGCTGTTCTACGCTGCAAACCTTCAACACTAAGTTTTCTGTTCATTATATAGCTCGTATGAATGTTACAAACAAATTACTACCGCAAGACGCAATGGATCTGGGACTTTGAAATGAAGTCGATTCCGTTCAGTAGTGAATCGGCAACATAGTGAAGGCATTATAAAAGTTAAGGCCGATGGAATATTAAGATACGTTTGGCTTAATCCACAGTGCAGGGATGGAAAAGCAAGGTTTATCTCAAGCTCAAGATGATCGACGCATAAATCTATATAATTAAAAATCAATTGAAGAAATGTTTGTACGCGCATCACTTCAGAGTGACTCTACCGATTTGGCTGATTCTTTTTTTTGTATTGATAATTTTCAGGACTAGGTATGTGTGAAAAAAAAATTGATATTTGTCACGGGATACAGCGTGTCCACGCGGACGAAGACGCGGGTAGGCCACTAGTGGTAAAATAAATTTCCAACCTATACTACCACCATCTTATCTAAACTCTGGCGCCATAACAACAATATTAATATCTGTTGTATTTCGGCAGTTCAATAGATAACAGTGGTGAGAGTCCATCTTAGTGGTTGAGGATTCCGGGTGAAGCGCTTCCACTTCCGGCCTTATCGTCACTTACTATCACCCGCAGTTAAAAAAAAATCATGTGGCTCCCATTACACCTTAGTTTATGTAGAAGAGATCTTATTAGATATATATTATAAGTCCACCTTGGTTCACCATTGTTTTATTTTCTAGGTTTCAGTACCCTAAAATGCTTAGTCTAGAGTATCGTCGTAAAATCGCTGATTATGCAAGTATTACGTTTTTATTTAAAATTTACAGCAGCCATATATAGATAGTCTCGAATTGTTAAACATGATAAATCTGAATGTAACTCGCAAACTGGCTCGACCTTCGAGATACTTACTTTTTTGTGTTAAATGCTTTAGAACAAGTTTAGGTCATTTTTCTACCATCAATCGGATTCAGTCCCAATAATCACTTATCACGATCGTCTGCACTGTCTATTGATGCTGACATGTCTTATCCAATTTACAAATTCATGTCTGTAATTGTGGACACAATTTTTAAATAATATGTAAATAATAGAACATAGATCACATTTACTTAAGCATGCAGTGGTAATTTTGCTTTTTTATCTCTAGTTATAAGATACTTTTTTAAAACTATTATTTTTATTTTTATTTGTGCCTAGGCATCCTTTAATTGGAGCAACACCAGTGTAATAGACATACAGTTTGTAATGCAAGAATTTGTTGTTGTATGCTTCGTTGGATGTCATTTTTTTAAATAAATAAATGTGTGTTTTTGTGTAATACTGCTTTCACAAAAAAAAAAAAAATCTTATATTGCATTCAACTCTATTTGCGACTTTTGAATTTTTTAGGACCTCTTTTTTAGAACTGGTAGCTGCCATACCAGTCACACGTTCACTATGCCTAGGAAAAACTATAGCGGGCCGGAGCGCTATCTCGGCCCGTTTTTTCTAAAGTTACGGTGGAGATAAGGCGGGAAATTACACCGTGGAGGGGAGACTACAGTTTCCAACTGGAATCGATGCTGTCTTATTGCAATGAACGTTTCCTTACGAACGTTTGGTTTGTACAGTTAGAGATAGCTGAATTGAATAAGAGTTATTACAATAAAACTAACCCACCAACCGCATTGTACCAGTATGGTGACATTTGGCCTAATCTTCGCATCTTCTGGATCTTCAAGAAATGAGCCTATTCCTTCCTTAAAGGCCGGCAACGCGCCTGCGATTCCACTGGTTTTGCGGGTGTCCATGGGCGGCGGTGATTACTCTCCATCAGGTGACCCGCCTGCTCGTTTGCCTCCTTCTGCTATAAAAAAAGGCCAGTGTCCAGCAGTGGGCCGTTAACATGCTGATGATGGTTTATACTAACTATACTAATATGTTAATTTTTTTACGACCAGGATTCGACCCTACTCACCGCGTTAAGCGTAAGTACTTTTACGTAGTAAGTTTACTTTTTTTTAATGTGTAATTAACTATCTAATTTTTTCTATTTGATTGTATAATATTTCGTTTCTAAATCTTTCACTCTTACTGCTATTCGACTCTGGAATGCACTGCCTTTTGACGTTAGAAATGCTTCCAACAAGGTTGCCTTCAAGAGTTTAGCGCTTGAGTACTTTCTGAAATCCGTCCAATAGTTTTAAGCTGATTTACACTATGTTTTTGTCGTTTGTATATATATATTTATATAAAATATAATTATATATTAAGTATAATATGTATGTGTATAGTTATAGATATTTTGTGTATAATGCATGTACTTATGTATATTTGTGCTAGTTAAGTTAAGTGTTTCATTTGTTTCTTTTTTAAATTAATTGTAATTTTCTAATAAGTCACCGCCTACAAAAATTTACGTACACATTCACTGGTTGACTGTTAGAGAATGCCTTATGGCATTAAGTCCGCCATTTACTGTATTTTAGGCAATAAAGTTTAAATAAATAAATAAATAAATAATATAATGTGATTTTATAATTGTAATGTAATTATCCAAGTTGGTCGAATAAATATAATATAAATAGAATTTTATTTATTTATTGTTATTTATTACTACTATGTATGCTATCGTGGTTGTGCCCGTCGCTGAAGCTTTAGATTATATGCATATAATTTCACTTCATCTAGCAACCTTGAAATCGGATCGCTGCACTGTATAACAATGCTGGTTTGCGGCAAAATAGGTGGTTGAGATGTTTGTGGTCACCCAAACTTAAACTCAAAAGATATTTATTTAATTAAATCAAGTACTTTGAAACGTCCAAATCTTTTTAAACCTACCACCTATTAAAGACGTCATTTTTTAACCGTGTAAAAAAGTTAAACGTGTAAAAAAAAATGTCGTTACCAGGTCTTGAAATACAAATTATGAATTTGAATGTAATTAATATAAAAGGTACTCTATATAAACTAATTATAGACAATTAGAAATAGCTGTTGGAGTACTTGGAGCATTTCAGACCCAAGCTGTTTTGTCTTCTGTGTAATCTGACACTTCATAATAAGCTTTTTTATAACCCTTTTCTTTGATTTTGATTCTAAATTTATCAAGATATAATTTCTAAATATCGTTTCACATCACCCATGCAGTGACCAAGCCTTAAGCCGCTGCCCCATTGAGATCCTCTCAGTCACTATACAATCTGGTAGCCTCTGGGAATACACAAACACATAAATTTACGGCTATTACCCCAAAGTTATAGTGAGACACTAAGCAACGAGGACCGCAGAAGCAGTCCACTGCTATAGTTTACATTTTACAACTGCACATATTCAGCGTAATAGATCGCAAGCCCATCGCCGCTCTATGCTGTTGGATGTTTGCTTTAGTCCGTTAGTCGCCTTTTACGACACCCAAGGGAAGAGAGGGGTTGGTGTAATATTTACGTGCGGCGCTATACCACACGGCTCAGCATCAATATTATATTAATAAAACAACAACCTATCAAACATATTTAACTAAATAAAAAGATATATAAAAATTACATGTGTGGCGAGCAAGAAGTATGAATGTACTGTTGAAATGTAATAAAAAGGTTAATGATGAGGATCGCTACAAGCTCTCAGTCGTATACAATCTGGTAGCCTCTAGGAATAATAACTAGTCTTCAGGCTTCAGCAACTAGGCCACGTGGGATGTACAGAAATTCTATTATTAATAGTAGGTACTCAAGTTGGCGAGCGACCCCAATATCCGATATATCCCCCGGTTATCAATATTACAGATGTTATAAACAAGTTCGTGATGACTCCATTACCAACTCAGAATTAGTTTGCAAACTCCCTTTGTGGGAAGAAAATCGCTTTATCTGGCTGTGCCTTGTATTTTTTGGTTTCCTACTTTTAGATGTTCGCGTTTGTTTATCGTGCCGTAGCTGTATGTTTTTTATCACTCAATGATAACGCTAAATGTTTTGTTGTGGGGCAAAATGTAATATTTAGTACAGAATGTAATTATTTATTTTCACGTGACATGAAAATAGTATATTTCATTACAGTGCGGAAAGCCTGTCATTGCAAAGAGTTCCGACAATTACTGTGTTATTACAAAACATTTTTAAACACATGTTTAAATGTAATGCTGTCACTTTTTTGACAATAGTGTTTGACTGAATCAGCATCACATTTGAACAGGTGTTTAGTTAAACAGTGTTTAAAAATCTTTTGTAATAACACGGTTAATGTCTACCCGAGCCGAGGCCTCCGCCTCGGCTCGGGTAGACATTAGCCATTTGCCTGCCCAAAGGTGAGGGTAGACAGACGGAACAAGTTGCAATGACGGTTCCGCACGTATACTGAACAACTATTTTTAATACAGTTGCGAAAAAATTAAGCAATTAAAAAAAAATATTTTTGAAAAATGACGCCAACCGTAAAAGAATATAAGCAGAGATTTTTTTTTGTTTTCTTCACCCATTCTGGGTTGGCAAAGGGAACTATGCCCATACAGCCAAGTCTTCAGTATAATTTTTTTATTGATATGAAATGAAAATGAAATTTAATGAGATGAAACGAAATTTAACCTAACCTAACTCATTGAATTAAATCTGACATTGAAACAAATTAGTAGCTTCTTTTTAGAAATATTTTCATGAATCATAAAAACTTTTATGATTTTTTTTAGTAAAAACTTCGTGGTTGGTTTTTTCTTTATAAATAGACATTATTTTGACAGTTGGGAAAGAGAACACACGAGTTCGGAAAAGGTAAAGAAAAAGCTCGAGTATGTGATAGCAAACATCTCGAACGCTATACGTGGCGTATTGCAGGGGCAATACGCCACTTTTTGAGCAAAAAGTTAGTAAAAAAAGTCATTACCGTTTTTAAAAATATTGAATAAATTTCCACGAGCAGGATTCGAACTTGCTGACGACGACATTAAATAGATGTCTTTGGCTTTCAAAGTAAAAAAGTAAACAGTGTTGATAAATTTGGGCGCTGGATAAGAGCTTCAGTGTAAAAAAGTAAACAGTGTTGATAAATTTGGGCGCTGGATAAGAGCTTCAGTATGTATAAGTTACTCTATGATAAAAGCCGAGGTAGCTTAATATTGGAAATGCACCTGACCCTGAATGTAAGAAAGGTGCAGATTCGAATTCTGCTAGTGGAAATTATATCGTCAGTTTTCCAATTTATAATTTGTTAAAATTATATACTTAAAAGTGTTTAATAATCATTACCCGTATTACCGTTCACACAACAAATAGGTTGATTATGAATTTGTTTTAGAAAATCAGAAATGCACTTTCCCCACCTGAAAAATGAACACAACACCTTCAGACATCCGTGAGCATTGCCACTCCACCACCTACTTTTCAAAACACAAACTCTTCTAAAGCTAACAGACCGTCTGTTGTGTAATCAGCGCAGTTCGCAAGTCAAACACAGAGGGCGCCACTCCTCGGAAACTTCTTGGCCAAACAGCGGCGCGTGACCGCTCGCGCCGCGCGGGTATAAGGCGCCTGGGAAACTTCGTTACTGACTTTAATGGGAAATATTGGTGCTTCTCAAACGATGAGGTGACGCACGCATTTATGTTCTTGTATTGCGGCGGCTCTTTATTGAACCAGCTATCATTCTGCACATGTGATGTAATTAGGTGTGCCGTGGGGGCGGCAGGCACTGCTTTTGCGGTGCTTATTGTTTAGTCTCTGACTAATGCTTTGAGTGTATGCTAGTGTACGTATGTATTAAATTAGCCTCTCAACTGTTGCGGTAATTGGCCTCATGCTCTATGGTTTGGTTCTTGTTGTTTTTTTGACACAAGTTAGAGAAAATATGAAATTCAGGGTGAGTTTCACCCATGAAACTGAACAACTTTCCCCAAGAAAGCAAAAATGACAAAAAATGTAGACCTCACATACTATAGCAAGCAAATATTTGAACCGGCTTTAACCTTCCAACTGCGGCCGCGCACTGATCAGTGCTCATTGATAAGTGGTGAGTCCATCGCCGCTCTATGCTGTTGGATGTATGTGCAGTCTTTAGTCCGTTAGTCACCTTTTACGACATCCAAGGGAAGATAGGGGTTGGGTAGTATTGTTTTAATGGGCCACCACCACAAAGCTCTATCTAGCACAATTTTCAATTTTTTTTGTAAAACTACATATTCATTTCACACTTCTCTCTTATCCAATGATATTACACGTTACTTTCAAGAATAACTAAGGAAAAAGAGAGGTGTCTCTAAAAATAAGAAAGTAATAAGATTTAGAAGAGACAAGTTATATTTTGGAACAAAGTGTATCTGAAAGTTCGTGCCAAAAGTGGCAAGCGCGTCGCGGCAGGCACGGGCGCACACCAACAAATCATTGGAATCTACTGTTCGGGGTTCCCTGGGAACTTTGGGCGTTAGCTCATTAAGAATACAACCAGGAGCTCAGGACAAGGGTACCCGACGAGCATGTATGTAGAACGTTATGAGAGAAAAATTCTAAACTCGTTTGTTTCATCCTGATATGACCCTGTACGATTTTTTCATCCGTGCCCATCAGATATTCGTTGTCATATCCGATACGGCCACGTCTCAAGGGGGAGACTGATATATTTTAAAACTTAATTACCTGTTGCCACCTCAGAAAAAGACACGAAATTTTCAGTTGCCCCCAGTGGGGGCGATGCCGGTGGGGGCCACTGGGAATAACCGCAAAAGATGTCAGGATCGTAGCAAATGGAAAGCTGTGGTCTCGGCCTACCCCTCCGGCAGCAGACGTTATGTATGGATGTATGTCATCATCATCATCATCAGCATATAAACGTCCCACTGCTGGGCACAGGCCTCCCACGTGAACAATAGCACGTGGGGATATTGGGCCCTAAACCCACCACGCTGGCCCAATGCGGGATGGTGGGTTTTAACGACTGTTATCTTACAACAACAACCGGGACCAACGGCTTAACGTGCCTTCCGAAACACGGAGGAGCTCGAGATGTTTTTAATTTGGTCACCCATCTAGCGACCCGGCATTGCGAAAATTGCTTAGCGTGCAAGATCGCAAGCCGAACGCGCTAGCCGCTGCGCCATCGAGCTCCTGTATGTATGTATGTATGTATGTAGAATACAACCAACCTATCTCTTCTCTTGGGTGTCGTAAAAGGGGACTAACGGATTAAAAGCTCAGACATCCAACAGCATAAAGCGGCGATGGGCTCACCACCTATCACGCTGAGCACATGTGCAGTTATTTGGTGAAACATAGACTGCTTCTTCGGTCCTCATTGCCAAGTCTCATACTTGAGTAACAGGATTCAGAAGGTCGACAGTAACGGTAAGAGATATCCGGGATCAGTGATTACAATAGGAGTTCCGCAGGGTTCTATACTTGGTCCATTCTTGTTTTTAGTTTATATTAATGACTTGCCTTATTTTTTTAATAGACAGTCATGAGACAGTATTGTTTGCTGATGATACTTCACTTTTATTCAAAGTGTAACGACGTCACCCAAATTATGACGATGTGAATAATACGGTCTCAAAGATTGTTTACTGGTTTAGGTAAAAACTTGCTCTTTGGGGATAATCATTGACCTACAAGTATAGACAAGAACGTTCATCGAAACCATTTGTTAAAATTCTGGAATGAGAGACCTCAAGTTCGCTGCAGCCGCTGCAGCGCTTAAACATATAAATGTCGTCTAATCAACAGACAGACATCGCCGCGCCGCACCGCCAGATCGGTCAAAGTGTATCAAGATGGCGTCCCAAATAGACTGTCAATTTTTTTTTTTTTATACTAAGCCCGGCAAATTACCCCACTCCACCTGATGTTAAGTGGAAATGAGGTCCAGGCGCGAGGACAACTGGTGCAGCGTAAGAGACGTAGCATCAGTCATCCTCACTCTGCCGGCCCACAAAGTGCTTCTTCACGCCTCGTTTGAAGAACCCTATGTCATAGGTAGGAGGGAATATGTGTGCTGGTAGACTATTCCATCTTTTGGAAGTGCGGCAAAGAAACGAGTCACCAAATTTCTTTGTGCGAGATGGAATGTTAGAGACTGTAAATTGGTGACTCCGGAGAGCAGCACGCGTACTCCTATGGAGGAAGGGAGAAGGAGGGATGAGGTCAAAGAGTTCTTCAGAGCACTCGCCATGGTATAAACGGTAAAAGACGCTGAGTGACGCAATATCTCTACGCAATTGCAATGGCTCGAGAGTTTTAGTGACCTCTGCATTGCCGATAATGCGCACAGCGCGGCGCTGCAATCTGTCCAAGGCATCGAAAAGGTACTTTGCGGAGCCGTCCCAAAGGTGAGAGCAATACTCCACGCAAGACCGCACCTGTGTCTTGTATAATAGACACAACTGATCAGGCGTGAAGAATCGCCGCACCTTGTTCAGGACACCGAGTTTACGTGAGGCATTTTTAATCACGGTTTCAATGTAGTCCTTTTGGTTCAGATCGCAGCGGATATCCATACCGAGCATGTTAATACTGCTCTGCAGGCCTAGAGATGTACCCTGAAGAGAGGGAAGGGGAAGGAATGGCGACTTTTTCGCTGTGAACGCGCACACCTGTGTTTTCTTGGCATTGAACTCCACCAGATTATCGAAGCCCCATTTAGAAATGAGGTCCAACACCCGATCGAGCTCAATGACAAGATTTGCTCGCTTCACTTTGGTGTCTACCCGCCCAGCCGTTGGGTGCCCGTTATATCCCCCATGCACTGTGCTATCATCTGCATAGCAATGAATGTTTCCAAGAGGAAACATGTCATTGATATGCAGAAGGAACAGCGTGGGGGATAGAACGGAGCCTTGAGGAACACCAGCGTTCACTGACATGAACCGCGAAGTTGGAAGCTGGCAATCCAGGTACAGAACTGAGCGGGCAAACCGTATGCCGGGAGCTTGGAGAGAAGAGCTTTGTGCCAGACCCGATCAAAAGCCTTGGCTATGTCAAGGCTAACTGCCAGTGACTCGCCACGCTTGTCAATAGCCTCACCCCAGAGATGTGTGACGTACGCTAGAAGATCACCCGTTGACCGTTTTGGCCGAAACCCATATTGACGATCGTGAATTAGGGAGTGATCTTCTAGGTATCGAATAAGCTGTTTGTTCAATATTCGTTCTAGGATCTTACACAACACTGAAGTTACGGCTATAGGGCGGTAATTAGTCGGATCTGACCGATCTCCTTTTTTAGGGATCGGTTGCACATTAGCTTCTCTCCAAGATTCCGGCACACAACCCGAAGAGAGCGAGAGACGGTACAGACGCGTTAACACAGGGGACAACTCCGCTGCCCACATTTTCAGGACTATTGCTGGGATGCCATCAGGACCGTTAGCTTTCCGGACATCGATTGACTGCATTTCCGCACGGACATCACACTGCCTGATTTTAATATCAGACATTGTGTGGCCACAGTGAGGAATTGAGGGTGGCTGTGCATCACAGTCATCGATCCGGGAGTTAGCCGCAAAGAGTTTGGCCAGGAGATCAACCTTTTCCTGCGGCTTGTGAGCTAAACTTCCGTCAAGACATCTCAGTGGTGGCAGCGAGGGTTGGCAGAAGTTGGATTGCACGGCTTTGGCCAGACGCCAGTAGCTACGGCTGCCCGTAGGATGCGTCAGGAGTTCTTGGCCTACTCGTGCAACGCGCTGGGCATCCGCTCTAATGTAGGCCCTCTTACACGACTTGGTGGCATTATTATAGGCTGCTTTTAGCGAGCGTGTTTCGGGAGCCCCATGAGCTTTACCTCTGATCCAAGCGCGGTATGCCGTCTGTTTGCTCTCAACAGCGCTGGCACACTCGCTCTTGGTCAATAACAATAATTGAAAAAATATCTTTTCTATTCAAATAATACGATATAATTACATAACAATGACTTGAATAACAATTAAATTCACTCTTATCGCCGCTCCGCAAGCGCGAATGTCAAAGTCACACTAAAGCAAGGTGCCGAGTCGACTCCGCAGATGAGTGGAACATAGTGCGTGTTCGGAAGGGCCTATCTAGTGTAACGTATATATCGCTGGGGATAATAGTGTGAGTGTATGTACGTATGGCACGCACCATCAAGTGACTTGCCTTCTTGGGCCTTGTTTTGCGTAATGACGGATACCAGGTCTTACGTACCATAATGAATGCACGCATTGGGCCATCGTGAGTTATAGCCCAATTTCCTGATGAGCTGTTGTTATGTGGGAAGGCTTGTGCCCTGCAGTGGGACGTTTACAAGCTGATGAAGGAGAGAAAAAAGAAAGCCTCCTGAGTTTCTTGCTCAGGTTCTTCTTAGTCGAAGGCTCTCCCAATATCCGAACTGGTGGTAGATTAGTTTTCTGTCATATTTCGGACACACAGTACGCAGAGGCGACGAAAGTCTGGAAAAACTGATTGTGGTTGGGAGCACCGAAGGCCAAAGATCGCGTGTCACTCACCAACAAGATGGACCAATCAAGTAAAAGACTCGTCCTCCTCCAAATTTTGCACAGTCGTAAGAGACGCGCTGGGCAGAAGCCGGTGGAGGCAGATCATCCGCTCTGGATGCAACCCTGATACTGACCACGATCGTCAGACATGAGGGACCGACATAGATGGAGATGGATGGTAGATTAGTTAGGTAGATAGATAAGGTAAGTAGGTGGATTAGTTAGTAAGATCAGCTTTTAAGATTTAACTGCACGTTAGTTAACTGTTATTTTTGTTTTTGATAAAATAAATGATTTTGGTTTGATTTGATTTGATGATGGACATTCAAATAATGAGTAACAAAGTTAACAATAGCTAGTAACATTGAAGAATTATTTCCGCTAGCACAACTTACTAAATAGTTTCATGTAAAACAGTTAAGACAAACTCGTAAAACGATGTGAGTTACCGAATAGTTGTGGTAGCGGGGTAGCGGCCTTATCTTAGGCACGCGCGCCGCAAATCACTCGCATCTATGCATCTTCAGTGCCGGATCATAGTTTATGGAACTACCTTACAATGTTACGTGGTTTCAATGAACTGATATCGGTAGCAATGAAAGCTGGTACCTATGTGTTTTGTGCATATAGATTCAACCCGGAGAGGTAGGCAGCGACCGGCTTTCCGTTTACTACAATGGATCCTAAGGAGGTCATTGGACAGACAAGGAGCTAAAAGAAGATTCACACCTGTGATCACTCCCTAAGGAAAAAGAAAATTCCTGCAGTAAGGAAATAAATAAATGTTGTACTTACCAATCCAATTTGAGCCATCATGGTGGGTAATATTAGTACCTATATAATTTTGAAAAATAAAATAAGTTATAACGGCGGATTACAAATGTATTGGCAAAAATCGTTTTTCAACGTATCATATCGCAAACTATTCCCAAATTTACATTTGGAAAAAAACAACAACTTTTCGCAAATTTACAGTTAGCAAAACTATTTTTGGCATGTTATTGTTTAACAAATAATTACATGGTATGGTAATGTTTCATTTTACCATGTATTATTTAGTCTTTATCCTGCATTCCTTTAACAGTAAAAATAAATTATCATCTGTCAAACTTACGATTTAGGTTGAGTGTGTGAATGACCATTTTAACAACTTTTTTTGGAATAAGTAAGTACTAAATATTTGACTAAATAAAACTTGACAAAGTAAAATGTTGCCAAATGATTATTTGACCAAGTGAATAAAATGCAAAATGTAAAGCTAAAGATTAATTTGGGAAATAAACCTACTGGGATAAGTTTTTTGGGAAGTAAAATTTGACGAAAAAAGTTTGCCAGACGGCAGGACACGGCTTATAATGTTTCAGTAGTGCTACGTTTGGAGCGTATAAAACATTATAAGCCGCTATAACTATTTATTTACTGTGATAAAAACAGCATTCACCAGCTAACTATGTTTTTTTAAATAGAATATTGTGATAGATAAATAGAATGATCGTAAAAAAATGAATGTTAATAAAAATATATTCCCCTTCGAGTAAGTAAAGCTACACAGCCTTATTACAGCTTATGTGTACTCGTTCATGAGAACTCTTTGGTACAGACCGTCTCACCCTTGGCCCGATTTTTTCAAAATGGCGTCGAGTCACGCCCGCGCCTGGACGTTTGCCAGGCTTAAAGTAATTATCAATTAGCGACGGTACCTCCGCACAAAATTAAGTTAGCATCCTCAATGTTCATGGATATTGTCAAATTTTTGTACAATCAAGACTTTATGTAGATACTGGATATACTACGAACTGGTGGCAGATTCAGTTGTTTAGATTTAAGTAAATTTTAGCTAACTGTTATTTTATTAATTTTGGCATCTTTGTGGAAGGCTCACATGTTAGCGAATAAACTAAAATAACTAAACAAAAAAATAGTATGCCTAACCCGTTATGCTAAATTAGGAACAGAATTGACTAAACTTTAAACTTTAAAAAAAAACTTTAAGATCTCTTTAGTTTTGTTACTTTTTTATATGGTACATTTTTACATAAGTTATCTAGCTTTTGTGCTTTATTTTCCATGGAATTTCATCTAAATATTTAATAGTATTACAATCAAACTGACAGTGCTTTCTTTGTCCATTTTGAATCCAATGGTTTTTCTAAATATTACGCTCACAAAAAGTGAATAATGAATCAAATTGGAATATAATGTATTCATTTTTTTACGACCTTCGTGGTTGAGTAGTTTTCGCATGTGCTGGTTTCGCTATCTCTGAGGTTGGGTTGGATTTCCGATCGGGTCAATTTAGAATTACCTGTTTTTTCTAAATTTATTTAGCTAACATTTAAAACAAGTTTCTAAAGAAGCTTAACTAGGGCTAGCTAAATAATTAGTGCGTGAGTGGAAAAGTTATTTATTTAATTCATTCATTTTATCATTTTCCTAATATTTGGTGATATTTACTTTCATAATATTCGATTATCTAAACACAACCGAAGTTAATAACGCTAAAATACACTTTAAGATATTGAACAGTAAAAAAAAATTAATTACCTCAGGCGGGAAATGAATCCAAGCTCTTTCTTAAAGCTTCTAACATTGTTTTTTTTTTTACGGGGAACGGGTAAGCGCTGGGCCTTCATCTCACCTGATGGTGAGTGACGATAAGGCCGAAGGTGGAAGCGCGGCTTCACCCGGAATCCTCAATCACTGAGGGACTGGCTATCTTATCTCTAACTGTCGGAACACAACTATGCTATAAACATCGTTGTTATGGCAACAGACTTAGATAAGATGGTGGTAGCTAGCCATGCGGACTTAACAGCCCTACCACCAACCAAACCGAGAACACAAAGATGTACCCCCCGATAGGAATCGAACCCGGGACCTCTGGTTCTGAAACCGGTGGCTTAGCCACTAGACCACGGAGGCGGTCAAAATAACACTTTGTTGCAAATTCAACTCTATCGCTTAGGAAACAAGTACTTCCCGCTTGGAATCGAACCCTAGATCCAAGTCGGTGGTTTAACGACTATCGCACAGAGGGCTACTCACTTTTCAAAGAAACACTTAAAGAAAAATTCAGATAATAATATATCACAGATATCGTTACTTAAAAATCGACTCAGTTTAAAATAACGAATGTCTATGAATCTTTCCGCAATTCAAATTGAGATCGTTAACCATTTTTTATCAGACCATCTTTAAGTAATTAGCGTTCAATTCATAACCATCGTTTAAACTGAGCCTTTGTTAGCATAACAGACAAAAGACGGTTGCAAGATATTTTTTAAAAATGCGCGGGTAAAGGGTTTTTGCAAACATGGCTGCCTTTATAGCGGAGTTTTTGGCGGTAAGCCAACGGATTTAAAGCAATTAACAATTAGGGAGCGTCAACTGTGCTTGATTGTGGCGCAGACGAAGCTACGGAGACTTTAGATTTTTTTAGATACATATTATATGGCGGAGCGGCGTCTGGAAGTGACGACCCCATCGCCCACTGGTTCTCTAACTACACTAGTGCGGTCAGTCAAAGGGTGATCCACCTTTTACCAAAAAGTCCTTTCTGGTGTAGGAGGCGCGCAATGCTGATAAGCGAACGCTACCGGTTTCTACACTACAGCAATTAGGCAAGGTACACGGAAATATACCTTAAGGGCACTAAAGTGAATTGTGGCAAATTTTCCTGCAACTTCCGTTTCCTGCTAGTCGTATCCGTCATCCGCTCCACTGGAAAGCTCTAAAGGTAAGGAAACAAGGAATATGCAACAAAATAGTTATTTACAATTAATTGCCATTAACAATTACTGAACTTACCAAAATCAATTTAAAAATAAGTTCAAGCATTTTTTCGTTTCAAACCCATTTTATTCAATTAACGAGTTCACGGCTATGCGTCTTAATGAATCCTCGTTCTTATATTAGGAAAGTTAATATATAGATTTACATAATTATCATTTTACTTTATAATTTATAAATTGCAATTGAAACCAATTTTTTTAAAATGTGTTATTATAATATTGTAGGTTATTACCGATCAATAATCCATTTTGGTTTATGTACGTAAAGACTAAATTTTTAATACATTAAATTTAACACTTTTTACCTACTAATTTTAATAATTTCAATAATTTATTTTATAGTATTATTTTTAATTTAATTTCAATGTGTTTTTTATAATAACGTATTGTTGTATTGTAATGATGTATAATGGAGTTGCCTTGTATAACGTTCCGACGAGTTACCTATATGGTTAATAAATTAATCAATTCTATTCTGGCACTAAGACGCTGAGGTCGAGAGAGTGAACTTGCAACCGCGAAACTGTTTACGCGCAGATGACTCTTGCTTGTATGTTAAGACTGGACTACGACCTTTCAAGCCCTACGGCGATGGAGAGCCGATGGTGGGGGGAGGATAGGTGTGTCTAACGTTAGTTAGCATCTGCACGTAGGCGGTCTTCTGGTGATGGTCGTTCTGTGTCCTGATTGAGACGGGGGGCCGGTCCGGCAGCTCAGTTGATGTCAAAGCTGCTCTATTTAGGGAGCGCTCCGCTTTACCCAATCCGGGGAGGGGCCTAGAAAAGGTGACCTAAACATAGTCTGTCACCTACCCTTAAGAGGGCACTGCGCGGAGCCGCGCGATCGCAAAAACTGACATAAGTCTCATAATGAACTTCAAAGCAAAATCAATCATATTAATATTTAAAATTAGAACAATTCTGCTTTGAAGTTTCAGACCTAGTAATTTGATTAGAGCAATGTTTTTATTCTGCGAAATGTACAAAACCATCACGCGCTTGTGTTAAAAATTAAAATTTACTTTTTTAAGATGAGGGCGACCTGCGGAATATCAATACAAATATTTTCATGTAAGAATTATTGTTTGATGCGTAAAATTAAGAAAGTTGTCGAAGAAAAATGTTTTTAGGAGTCATTAGATTTATGTATTGTTTGTTATTGTTTAAACAAATTATTTCAAATTTCAACAAGGCCACGACCTTGTGCAATAATCAGGCTATTAAGTTAATAGGCTATAAAATTAAGTTATTTTAATATTCAGCGCATAGTACAAGTGACTTAAAAATACGTAAATTTTTCAATTTCGTGCAGGATCCCCTTAACATGTGGCTAACCGCGGCTGCTTGTTTCACTATTCAATGCGGTCAAAAGAGAAACAAGTGAAAACCAAAAACCTGGTTATCTACCTGCGCGTCGCGCGCCAGACACAATAGAAATTTTAATAGTCTTTGCCGATAGTCGGCAAGTCGACGCTCAATAGGTACAGTGATACTAATCTGTGTCCAGAAAGAAAGACGGCCCTAATCGCTAGAGAACTGGCCAAATACAACATTAATATCGTCGCTATTAGTGAAACTCATCTTAGTGACTCAGGAGAGCTCTGTGAAAACCTTGAAGGCTACATCTATTTATTACTGGAGCGGAAAGACAAGCTCCGAAAGAGCAGCTAGTGGACTTTGCTGTGCGAAATAATCTAGCACAAAACCTCCAAAAACTACCAAAGGGCATCAACGACTGAATAATTACGCTAAGACTTCAACTTCCATCTAAGAAGCACATTCACCTTGTTAGCATATATGCCCCAACAGTGCCATCACCAGAAGAGAAAACAAAGTACATAATTATACTTACCCACACCTTTAATTGGCCGGGCCAGCTACGCTGTGCGCCTTGTGATCGCTTCTTTAGGACAAAGTTTGGCTTCGCGAGTCACATCTGAGCATATCCCAAAGACCAGCTTTAACAAAAGCCCATGATGAAGATGATGATGATGATGATGACTATAATCACGACTGTTATTCCCGAAGAGTTAGTCAGAGACTAGGCAATAAGGACCGCAAAGTAGTCCTTTGCCATAGCCTACGTTTCACCAAATAGCAACGGCTAAATATCTTAATGCTGGGAAAACCTACGAAGCCCTTGCTACGGGTGCAATGTTGATTGAGGGTATGATAATATTTTTAATTTGGTCCCATATCCATTGACAAGGCATCGTGAAAGCTTAACTGGCAATATTGCAAACCGAACGCGTGAGCCGTTGCGGCGTCGGACTTCTCGCTGGTATAGCGCTTAGATTAAAAATGTATCTTGTTTAAAATCGTGTTTTAAAGGATCAATCATTAATATAATGATGTGGCTTGTAATGGTTTATGATTGCATAAATGAGTTAATGTATCCGCTACCTTAGTGCTTACTTCTAACTCGATTTGTAGCTGGACATCGGTGCGTGAATGTTTTGATAAGTACCCACTTTTGTTTACGCTAAGCTAACTATAATTTCATAATTTGTATTTTCTCTATAAGTGATTATTGTAATCTTTTGAGGAAATAAATGTCTTAAACCTAAAAAATCTAAAAACATGGAATAAATCATTCTTCTTCATAATTATAAAATAACTTTTAAACTTTAGCGTTCCATTATGCGTTCATATTTCAACGGGATTTAACGCAAAACTACGTAGTAAAGGGTAATAATAGATTTTTTGCTTATTTTGTCCTATAAGGGGTAAGTGCTTGGCCTTCGGGCCCTGATTTGTGACTAGTGATTATTTCGGTGTTTTATTACAAAACTCTGCAAAAAAAACTTTAAAAGGTAAACAATTATTGATATTTCGTAACAATAAACACAACACAATACTTGATTAAAGTAATACAAATAACTATAAATGATTAATGTAAGTACATATTTTGTGATATTGTAGAAAACAAAATCTTTGCAACTAAGTATTTTTGCTTTTTCTTTTTCTACATTTTATTTTTAAATTAATAATTATTTTTATACCCAGGTACACGATATATGATTGTAAAATTATTAATTGTAAAAGTTTTTCGAAACTTTCAATCTTATCAAACAAACGTTCAAAAACCGTTTTACCTCTTAGTTTTGTGTAAGAGTATTTCAAAGAAACTTATTTTTAAAGCAATTGGTTTGACTTTTTGTTTTATAACAAAAAGTCAAACCAATTGCTTTATACATGAATTAAAACGTGTAGTTACAAGTTATAACAACATTTTCATCTAAAAAACATGTTTTTGCCAAGTACCAACCTCATGGTCAGATAAACTAGAGTTTGATTTCTAAACGCAAGTGTGACATCGTAATGTTCCATACGTGTCTTGGATCATACAGAAATTTACAGAATAGTGTTATCTCGATTCCTTACCGTGGCAAGACGTAGGCAAGACACGAAAATGACGTGGTTTGTGCGCGGTGGAATCTAGATTGCGATACAGAATCAGGGCCCTGATGGCAAGTGACGATAAGGCCGCAGGTGGAAGCGCGCTTCACCCGGAATCCTCAACCACCTTAGAACTGGCTATTTTATCTCTAAATACGCGCTAAAATACGATCTTATCCCTACGCATACTTTTTATACCCGACGTATCGACCGAGTTGCACCGGCCGTGGTCACGTGGTAAGCTAACTGCTGTCGCGCCGTCGCGGTGCATCGCCTCCGTTTGCGCATTAGAATCTTCAACATGTTTTTGGATTGCTCGTTCAAAAACAGTAGGAGCTTTCTTAAACGTGATAAGTTCAATTTAGGATAAAGTGTTTAAAAAATCAACCAGTCTCAGGAAGCTCGAATGGGATTCCTGAGACTGGTTGATTTTTTTTCTAGTAAACATTTTATCCTATATTTATATAGCATTGTAAATGCAAAATTTCAATAATGTCAATTTAGTCTCCCATAAATCGTAAGACATCAGACACAAAAGATTTTAATACACACTTAAACATACATATCACGACTATTATCCCCAAAGGGTTAGTCAGAGTCTAGGCAATGAGGACCACAAACCTAAAATCAGTCCTCTGCCATAGTCCACTTTTCAGCAAATAGCGACTGCACATGTGCTCAGCGTGATTGATGGTGAGCCCATCGCCGCTTTATGCTATTGGATGTGTGTGCAGTCTTTAGTCCGTCGCACCCAAGGGAAGAGAAGGGGTGATAGTATTCTTTCACCGCTACGCGACATTGTATTATTAAGATTTTAAACAATATTATTTTGATTTCTAAGCAAATGGATTGCTTTAAAGACAATTGATCAACTTTCTATTTTAATCTCAAAGGTCTTCTATTTCTTGTCGAAAACTTTATTGTGAACTTCAGAAAAAGACAATTAATGTTGCAAACATTTTGTTTTCAATTAGATAGAGCCAGCCATGCCATGAGCCACTCAGTATGTCAGAGGGTACAGGTTCGAATCCTGCTCGTGGAATTGCATAGTATTTTATAAACCGCCTCTATGGTCTAGTGACTAAGTAAGCCACCGGGTTAAGACCCAGAGGTCCCCCGATTCCCAGCAGAGGAACACATCTTGTAGTGGTAGTGGGGTGGAGTGGTAGCGGAGCTTGTTAAGTCCGCCTTTCAGATATATGTATATACCATACATACATATAATCAAACTGTTATCCCCGAAAGGTTTGTCAGAGACTAGGCAATGAAGTGTGCAGTCTTTAGTCTGTTAGTCGCCTTTTACGACACCCAAGGAAAGAGAGGGGGTGGTAGCCGCTACGCGACACGGCTCTTTAGGTATACACTTACATATATTTGATTAAATAACTAACAGTGTCAGCGGAACAAGTATTTATCTCGAAAATAATGATCGGCCATCACTCTGTTTGCTGTGTCGAGTGTACCCTTAATTAGTGAGCCAGAAGGGTGTGTATTCATTATGCGACAAATAACGAGCCGCTGCAATATTCATAACTTGGATTTATTATTTATTTTTGCTGCCAATTTGTAATTTCTTTTGATTTTATTACAAACACTAATGTTAAAGTGGAACCTGGTTAAAAACCGATGCTGTCTCATTTGTATTTATAAAGACAGATACACAGTAGTTTGTCAGGGTCAAACTTAAACTCAAAATATTTTTATTATTATTAGGTACGGAAAAATTAGATAATTTGAATATATACCAACGATCATTATTACTAAGAACTTTTGAATCGCCCAAAATATATATATTTTTAAATATTACAATTATTAAGGGCTCACCACCTAGCATGCTGAGCACATGTGCAGTTGTTTTTTTGGTTTATCGTGGACTGTGGCAGTGGACTGCTTTTGCGGCCCTCATTGCCAAGTATCTGGCTAACCCTTCGGGGATAATAGTCGTGAGTATGTACAGGTCTAACAAAATCAATAAGCGAATAGGCAAAGGGATGTATATTCCCACCGTATTTTGAACTTTATTTAATTGAGATAATTTCGAAAACTAATGAAAAATTAGAACATGCTGTGCCCGTTAAAGGGTTAAGGGCGGTACCCATCCATCATATCAAGACGTTTGGGATATTGTCATTTTACAAAGTGGGTATTCTGATAGTGACCTTTCTGAATACAATGAGAAAAAATGGGCTGCAGTTTTATAGTAATTTTTTAAAGTTATGTTTTCTAACAAACTAAATCAATTAAAATAATGTACCATGAAACATGTTGTATATTTACTACACGCACGGAAGCATCAATAAAAATATAGCTCAGTGTGCGAGTTAGTGTGTTTAGTGTGCATGTTCGGCTATCTTACGGGTTTGGAAAGTGTGTATTTTTTTATTAATTTTCTCGGTAACGAGCCTATAGTTTTGAACCAAACTTGGTGAGCACGCTCAGTGTGATGTATAGATGCTCCCCTTAAACGTTCGCTTACTGATATTGCTAGACTTTATATAATTTGCGTATACCACTCGCAATAAAAGTGGGTTAAAGATAACGCAAATAAAAGTCGTTGCCGCTCAAATATTCATAATCGACCAACTTCCTTCCCAGCATCGGCATAACGGGAAAATTATAAACAGATTTGGGGGGCAGTGACAAGTGTACCTCTCCCCCTCCGGCCGTCATATGGCGCCAGAGTTCGGTCCGAAAGTATTAATAATTTATGAGCTGTAGGATCGGGCGCGCATACATTACTGCCGGGTGTAACAAGTTCAGTTCCCCGGTAGTCCTGTGGTAGCATCAGCATTTCTCTAGTTACATACATACCTGCATTCATACAGTCATACGAGATTACGAGCATGAATGAAGAACGTTATGAGAGTAAGTGAAGCAAAGGATGTGTGTCAGGCTGTAGTCTCCGCCTACTCATCCGGGAAACGGGCCTGATGTACGTACTATCGCGGACTCCGTCGCTTTAGTCTAAAGATCAAAATCCCTTGCACACCGCGTCGTCTTTGGTACGGGCACGCCAGCGAGCGGACGGCGCGCTTCATACGAAAATTTCTGCAAAGTGGTTAAAGCAACGGTGACTCCCACGACTAATATCCCCAAAGGGTTAGTCAGAGACTAGGCAATGAGGACTATGCGTTAATAACGCTCAAGTTTATATAAAGATGATAAAACTTGAAAAAAGTAATACATACCTACCTACAATCACGACTATCCCCGAAGGGTTAATCAGAGACTAGGAAATGTAGACAGCAAAAGCAGTCCTCTACCATAGTCCACTTTTCACCTAATAGCGACTGCACATGTGCTCAGCGTGACAGGTGATGATCCCATCGCCGTTCTATGCTGTTGGATGAATGTGCAGTCTTTAGTCCGTTAGTCGTCTTTTACGACACCCAAGGGAAGAGAGGAGGTGGCAGTATTCTTTTATCAATACGCGACACCGATTTAAAAGTAATATTTACCATAAATACGAGTATTGTTTACCTTAAGTTTGGCGGAAATTAGTTTAATGGAGTATGCGTGTCTTATACATAGACAATAAAAGTAGGTTTCCTCGCCAGTCCATAATATTGTTTTGTAAAATAACTGATAAATTTATTATCATCAAACTATATTTTCCTACTGCAGGGCAAACTCCCCTCTTTCTTTCCACTTTTATCCGTCTTTGCTCCAGTTCTCTCCGTCGTAACATTTGGCAAGTTCAATAATCGCAATACCTACCAATGAATAAAAGCAAATTTGATCACTGTTTTGTCCCGTTACTCCTACGCGGCAAAAGTATCATACTCATAAACGCGATATGCGCTGGGGCGATGCGCCGCGTGCATGTGACGCGCCATCTATCAAAGCAGGGAGGTACCTATTTTATGGGACTGCCAGTAGTGTTGTTACATAGTCGAGACTTTTATTCTTAACTTTTTTAAAAGGTTATATGGTGGTGGCCCTTTGCTCATAACTCAGTGGATCAACCGCCATAAAACAAGAGCCAATACAAATTCAATTGTTAGTAACCTCTTGGAGTCTTTGTGACAGATAAGGAATTAATAAACCAACCCATCTCTTCTTTTGGGTGTCGTAAAGGGCAACTAACGGATTAAAGACTGCACATACATCTAATAGCATTCACCCGGCAGCAGCTCAGTAGAAAATTGTAACACCGAGTGTACGATTGGGTCAAGATGACCCATAATAAAAATGAATGTAATTCGAATAGGTATGTAAAATGATTTTGAGAAACTATAGCCACAATTCGATCAATTGAGTATAACTTGTAAGGTTTTGAGTAAACTTAACGAAACGAATCATTAAACTCTATGTAAGTATTTGTTTTTATTTAAATAGACTCAACTGGGGGTTAAAGTTGCTCGCGTCCGTAGGTTTACCCTTGACACCCTACACGTGATCCCTGGGTGGTGCTAAATGAGTAACACTGACTGAGTGGTAGAGCCACGCTGCGTTGCAGCACGCATTGGGCCGGCTCGCCCGGCGTAATACCACCCTCTCACGAATATTCGGCGTAAAATAACGGCACTTGGTGCTGTTGTGTTTCGTCCGACCAGTGAGGGTTCCGGAGGCCCCTTCCCCCTCTCCCAATTCCTATTCCTTCCTTAAACCTATTCCTCCCTTAAAGGCCGGCAACGCATCTGCGATTCCTCTGGTTTTGCGGGTGTCCATGGGCGGCGGTGATTACTTTCCCTCAGGTGACCCGCTTGCTAGTTTGCCTCCCTCTTTTATAAAAAAAAAAAAAAAAACTGTGCGCTCCCCGGGTTAAGTGGCGATGGGCTCACCATCATGCTGAGTACATGTGCAGTTGTTACTTGGTATGCCCTGGACTGTGGCAGTGCAGATTGCAGACAGTGCAGGCCGATGGCATAGCGACATTATTGTAGCCTAAATTAAATATTAAATGATTTTGAATTTTTTAATTGTTGCACTGCTTTACTAACTAACCCTTTAAAGATAATATTCGTGAGGGTGTGTGTGTAAGTAAGTTTATTGTATCACGCATTATCCCATGTCTCTAGGAAAAGTAATTTTACTAAATTTAGTACAGTTCAAACATATTTTGTTTTCTACTTCTCCTAAAAAATCAGCTAGCTTCAGTTCTTTTTGCTTTGGTAAAATTCGAGAGATTCTGTAAAATACTGAATCCTTATAATGACATGAGCTGTAAAATATTTTTTTTAACTTGAGTCTTTTAAAACACACAACATGTGTTTTAAAAGACTCAAGTTAAAAAAAAATATTTTGTCATTGTTCGGAACAAAATGGCCACTTACGGCTGGCAACCTTTTTTGTAGTTTTAATTTGTATTTGACAGACGACTGTCAAAGTCAGTGTGACACACACTCACATTGGGGTTAGGTTAGGAACCTTGAACGCGGGGTCGTGTGAAATTAATTTGTACTTTGGTGTAATTTAATATGTGGGGCACATAGGTTCATTCGGGGGTCCGTAATAATTAAGTACAGTGTAGAACACATAAGTTTAGTTTGTAACCAGGGCGGCCTGAGTAAAATCAGTGATTTGTTTGGTCGACACGCACACGTGGCGTACAATTGAACGGTGCTATGTGGTATTGTGCGTATCATCACGTATTTGTCTGGGATCAGTACTGAGGGGGTAGCCAACGGGAAGTTAGGGCCTTTCCATACCACAGCAGCAGCCAGAGACAGTCGCCGGGGAGGCGAGCTACCACCACCACCACAGCAGCCCGAAGCCAGCCGGCGCGGCGGACTGCAGCCGAGCTGAAGACGAACGAGCCCGTAAGGGTGTGGCACACCGTCTTCTAGTACGTAAGTCGTTTAGTTTAATTATAATTTAAGTTTAGTTAGTATATCTTTAAGTCGAGAGGGTGCGGTCCACAGGTTCACCGGAACAGGACCTCTGAACCAGGCCTTCTCTGGTAGCAGAGTTGATGTAGACTATCTATATTAAACAGTCATGATGTCTTGTTTGGGGGACTTACGACTCTAAGTCTTTTACAACACTATCGGGCGCGGCGGGCGTTCATACAATTTGTCAATGGGACAAAACCTATAACTTGCATAGTGAAAGCTGAACGTAAGGGAAATGTAAGTGATGGAATCAAAGAAAATAATCGGAGGGTCACTCATACGGTGTATGTATGAGTGATCCTGAGTGATTGATGTATTATAACTAGAGAAGCTATTCCATCCAAAAATGTGCTCAGTTAAATGACTGCTAGGAACGGGTCGTCGTCTGGCGGGCGTAGGGAACTTTGTTGTCAGACCCACAAGCTGCAACTTAGCGCTCTGTGTCTTGCTTCGCGGTGTCCTCTTTAGTTATAATATCTCCAATGACATCAACTGCCGATATAACTCTTTTGCTTCCGGTTTTTAAGTGTTATGAAAGTCATTTATTTATTTATTTATGTATTTAAACTTTTGCAACATTACATTACATGGCGAACTAAATGCCTGAGGCATTCTCTACTAGTCAACCATGGGGTCGTGCAGATATGACATGGTATCTACCATTTAGGTGCGATCATAAAAATGAAAGAGTCATAACATTATTTTAAAGGAAAAAATTGTTTAGGAAGTTTATTCTTAATATTGTTATTATTGTTCAGCCTAGTCTGTCCTACAGTTTCAGATAAAAAGTACATGAAAAATGTGCAAAATTTTCTGCGCTGCTCTAAAACACAATCTTTTAACGAAACATCCCAAATTCTTAGCCAAATTAATTACTCTGAGGAACGCTTGAGATAAGGACTTGCCAACTTGTGAAAATAATCATTATTTTTGTTGACTTACGACCGTATTTTGGGACAGCACTAAATAACAAAGTTTTTCGAGTTCTTTTTTTAGATTAACTTATTGTTTTGTAAAGCGACAAAATAAGGACACTTACAAACGTCAGTAAAGTGCGTACGTAAAGTTCTGGCGTCGCCCGTCTGAGGCGATCCCGGGTTCGATTCGCAGTCGGTGTTTTCTATCTATCATACATAGATTCACGACTATTATCCTCAAAGGGTTAGTCGGGGACTAATCAATAAGGACCGCGGAAGCAGTCCACTGCCATAGTCCACGACACACCAAATTACAACTGCACATGTGCTCAGTGTGTGTATCCGTTATCTAACCAATAAAAATAAAATTCAAAAGAATCCAAACTTTTTTTTTATAAAAAGCTGTCTGCTCCCGCTTTTTGGCAGGTTTTTATTTTTCCAACATATTATTATAATTTTTTTCCTTTCTTTATTTTTTAGAGATTATATAAGCTTGAGCTTTAACAGCTCTACATTAGATTATATAAGCTTGAGCTTTAACAGCTCTACATTAGATTATATAAGCTTGAGCTTTAACAGCTCTACATTAGATTATATAAGCTTGAGCTTTAACAGCTCTACATTAGATTATATAAGCTTGAGCTTTAACAGCTCTACATTAGATTATATAAGCTTGAGCTTTAACAGCTCTACATTAGATTATATAAGCTTGAGCTTTAACAGCTCTACATTAGATTATATAAGCTTGAGCTTTAACAGCTCTACATTAGATTATATAAGCTTGAGCTTTAACAGCTCTACATTTCTGTTTTTTTTTTTTTCTTTTTTTACCTCTTTACTTATACTTTTTTTTTTCCTCTTTTTTAAACTTTTACTTTTTAACATACATGTATGTATACATGCAGCTTTTATTTCTAGTACATTTCCTTTTCTTATATATTACAGAATCTTAACTTGGCTAGATATTAGTGTAAGAGACACTCTTACTTTTACATAAAAGTAATAAAAAAATAATAATAAGCTTCTTAAATGAATTCTAAATATTTTATTGTCGTTCCGTTAGCTTGTTTTGTAATGTTAAATTAATTACTTAATTAATTAATTAATTAATAATTAAAAAATTAATAAAATTGATGATACATTTCTTAAAATATAATACAATCTATTTTATTGACAAAAATATTCAAATTAGTTAATTTAAGTGACAAAACGGGTACGTATCATAATGTATAAAATTAAAATATATAAGTTTATAATGCATAATTTCAAAATACCTAAAATCAAAAAATGTAATGGTTAGAACATAACCAAAATCCATAAAGTTCATAATCCATAATCGTCGTACATACAATCAAAATGTATAAGTTTACAATGTATAAGTTCAAAAGGTATACAACCAGTAAATTTAATAATTCGAACAAATAATAATATAAATCCATCCTGTACCAAGATCATGTTAGCTCAAGCTCTCGTGCTGCCTGCCATTGATTATGCAGATGTTTGTTTATCTGATGCCAATCAAGACCTCATTAACAAATTAGAACGTCTTCTAAACAGCTGCATTAGATTCATCTATGGTTTTCGCAAATATGATCACATCTCCAGTTACCGGAAACAGCTGAAATGACTTCCCATCAGCGAACGTAGAAACCATAGACTGGTCTGTATGCTGTTCAATATTCTTTTTGATCCACGTACTCCACATAACCTTAAGTCTAAATTTCAATTCCTAGGGTTTTCTCATTCACTCAATCTTCGTTCTTCCAATAACCTTCTTTTAGAAACTCTTCTACATCATTCCAACTTCGTTTCCGACTCCTTCACCGTTACCGCAAATCGTCTTTGGAATGCTCTTCCCCTCAAGATTCGCCAAGCTAACAACATACAATCTTTTAAGCGAATGACTCGCGAGCATTATTTTAACCTTAGTCTATAATATCATCAGCGCCCATATGATTTGTGTAGTTTATGTAGTATATTATCTATAATTATATTTTGTGTAGTTATGTTATATAAATGATATATATACTACTCTGTGTAAAAAGTATCGGGAATATGTCAATAAAAAGACCCGCGTAAAAGAGTTCGTTTTAATTTTTTTACTGCATGTTGTTAGCACTGTACTGATTTACCGCGCGAAATTTGAGTGGGATCTGTCTTTTACTTTGTTTAAAACTGCACTTTTTGTTGGTTATAGTTTTGAGTCCTCGGCGATTTTTACAATGGAAAATATTGTTGAACAAAGAGTGTGCCTTAAATTTTGTGTTTCGAATGATATTTCATGTGGAGAATCGCTCAAAATGTTGCAAAAAACCTACGGCGAATCTTGTATATCAAAAACAAAGGGCATATGAATGGTACAAGGCTTTTAAAGAAGGCCGAGACGTAGTAGTAGACTTGCCTCGTTCTGGTAGACCTTCAACCGCTACGACCAAAGAAAACATCGACAGAATCAAGAAGCTAGTGCTCGAAAATCGACGTATGAGTTTGAGAGAGTTGGCTAGTGAGGTGAACATATCTTTTAAGTCCGTCCACAACATTCTCATTGACATTTTAGGCATGAAACGCGTCGCCGCTCGATTAGTACCAAAGGAGCTCAATTTTGTTCAAAAAGCGCAGCGAATACATGTCGCTGAAGACATGGTTTCCCGAGCTTCTTCGGATCCTACCTTTATGAAACGTATAATAACTGGCGACGAGACATGGGTTTATGAGTACGACATGCAAACAAGCCAACAGTCTTCAGAATGGCGTCTCGAAAACGAGCCGAAACCCAAAAAACCGCGGCAAAGTCGCTCCAAAATCAAGGTGATGCTGTCAGTTTTTTTTGACTACCGTGGTGTGGTTCACTCCGAATTCCTTCCAGAGGGAGAAACAGTGAATAAAGAATATTATTTAGGCGTCATGAAGCGTTTGCGTGAGAGTATCCGCCGAAAACGTCCAGATTTGTGGCAACACAACTCATGGATGCTGCACCATGATAATGCACCATCACACACAGCCATTATTGTGAAAGAGTTTTTAGCGAAAAATTCAACAAAAGTTCTCGACCAAGCACCGTATTCACCTGATATGGCTCCGTCTGACTTTTTCTATTTCCTAAGTTAAAATTACCACTTCGAGGAAAACGTTTTGAGTCGATAGAAGCCATAAAAGAAAATTCGCTGAATGAGCTGAAGGCCATACCGCAAGTAGCTTACGAAAAATGTATGGAGGACTGGGTGAAGCGGTGGAGATGTTGTATTGCAAGCAATGGTGCTTACTTTGAAGGCGATAAATTAAATTTAGATGAATAATTTGTATTTTTTGTTTTATTGAACAATTCCCGATACTTAGTACAGAAGTATATATTTAGTAGGTATCTTTTTTGCGCCGTCTATCTTCTTTTTCTAACTCTTTTTACTGGTTGACTGGTAGATAATGTTTTTAGCATTAAGTCCGCCATTTGTACTTGATTTTGTGCAATAAAGTATAAATAAATAAATAAATCAATAAAGTACGGTTTCCGTAATACACACAAATGCCAATTTAATTGACCATTTATAATTTACGTTGTTGTTGTTGTTTTATTCGCCCGTTTGAAAGGCAGGCAAAGATCAAAGACCATATATAAAGACTGATAAAGCCTATTCTTATGTAAATTTTCGTTTTCTAAACATAGGTAATTTTCAAAGGTAATTCGATTCGCAGCACTGTGCCTCTCACAGAAACTTCAAAACCGCAACCAGCGGCTAGCCGTCGAGTCTGGCATTATAGGTCAGCGGACTGGGGTGGGATGCGAAGCTTCTTTGCGTCCTACCCGTGGTGGCGAGTTTGCTTCTCGCTGGATGATCCTGAAGTCGCCGCTGACTCTGTCGTTGATGTGATACTGCAGGGAATGGAACTTTTCATTCCAAACTCTGTGGTTCCCATTGGCGGCAAGTCAACCATGGTTTGGTCGTTCCTGCAAAATGGCGTCTCGCCAAAAGCGACAACATTACCAAGCCTGGGCTAATGCGGTGTCATCAAAAGATCCAAACACCAGTGCGCTCAGAAAGAAGTACAACTTTGCCGCCAGATCCTTTAAGAAGGACATTGCCAAGGCGAAGTCATCATTCATAGGTAGAATTGGCGAGAGGCTAGTGCGTCTTCCTTCGTGGACGCGTGCGTTCTGGTCTCTCGCCAAAGCTATCTTAGGGAATTTTTGTCAGCCGTCCCTACCACCATTGCACAAGACCGATGACTGCCTGGCCTATACTGCAAAGGAGAAAGCCGATCTCTTGGGCTCTCTTTTTGCATCAAACTCGACCTTGGACGATGGGGAAAACTCTCCACCAACCATACCGCATTGCGCTTGTACAATGCCAAACGTTCAGTTCCTGCAAAGGTCAGTTCGTAAGGATCTTTTTTCCCTTGATATCCATAAGGCGAGTGGGCCTGATGCAGTTCCACCCATTGTGCTTCGGACGTGTGCTCCTGAATTGGCACCAGTTCTAACGCGCCTTTTCCAGCTCTCTTTCACCACTGGCGTCGTCCCGAGCTCTTGGAAGACAGCCCTTGTGCACCCGATTCCAAAAAAAGGCGATCGCTCAGATCCGTCCAACTACAGGCCAATAGCTATTACCTCTTTACTCTCCAAAGTAATGGAGCCCATTATAAACCGCCAGCTCTTAAGAACAGCGTCAGCTGTAGAACTCGTAAAGGTTGGGGGGCGTTTGTTATTGAATAACAACAACCTTTATTTAGTATACGAGTTCATTTATTGTATACTTTTATATACATTTACAATTACATATTTACAATATAAAAATAACATGGTCAAAGTCTACCCATGTTGGCACTTCAGATCGTTCTCCTCTAATCCCGGTTTGACATCTTGTCAATTCAAATTACGTTTTTTACAAATTACTATAAAGTAAAACCAGCCAGCGCCCTAACATGGTATAAACTCTACATTCCTCCCGACCTGGGGAAAAAAAAATAATTTTTTAAACAAAAAATTTTTTTTCCAACTTTTTTTTTTTTACATTTCTACCCATTTCTATACATCACTACACATCCTAGCGGAAACGGGAAAAATAATTTAACAAGAATGATTCAACCTAAACCCGACTTGGATTTAGCTATTCGAAGAATTAAACTTCGAAGAACTTGGCACATATAAACCCGTCAAAACTATATACCTATTTCGAATCATCCTCTAAATCACTAACTAACACGACTCACAAACATCACCCTTAACCAAAATTCCATAACTAACTTTATCAATCTGCATGTTAAAATATTTCATGTTAATGCAGAGAAAAATTCAAACTCTCTAAGAGTGTGATAGTCGTTCTTAAACTTAAGCTTCATAACAAGACTCAAAGCAGATATATCAACTTATCAATAGGAAAAAATATTCTACACCATTATATTTAAAACTCTCAAGAATTCAAGAGGCTCAAGTACAAGGTAAGAAATAGAATCCCCAAAAACATGTCAACTATCCCACGTTATGACTTGATACTCAACAATACAATATTCCCTCATAATCTACAGAATTAGGGAATTATTGATTAAACTTTAAGGCAAAAGATAATCCCTCTATTTCCAATCCATTACTTAGGTAGAACTTCTACTAAGTAATTCCGAATGCTTATGAGAATAGTCACTCTATTCTACACCAGAAATTGCTTATCATGAGAGAAATTTATTAACTCACTACAAACTACTAAAATAACAAACTATTAATTAACCCTAAACTACTATTACACTACTTCTATAAATCAAATAACCTACAACATCATACTCCCCCATACTACTAACTCCTTAACCATTCATAAATTAATGTTATAAATACTCAACCCTTTATCTGCATACTACATACTGCTAACTCCTAAACCTTCACCAACTATGCTATAAATACTCAATCCTTTAACCCTCAGTAATAATAACACACCATTTACAAACCAGATACTAACCCTATATCCCATCATTTATGTGTGTGAAACCCAAATCAGGAATCCATGACAAATAGCTTATTGCCTAATCATGTTACACCAAATAATAGAATTAGTCGACTAGATCTACCAATCCAATTCTACTTAACCCTTACAACTCATTATCTTTCTCAAATACTTACTTTACCAGCATTCAACATTACAAATACGTTCACAAACCTATCTCACGCTTTTTAACAATATTTTCCTTAACATATCAAACTACATTTGTATTTGGGCCTCTTTTTCAAACATCAATTGCTCCCTGCCATCATTAGATTACCTAAAATACGTTATTCTTATTTCTCTCGTACATGAAAACATTAAGACACTTATTAGCAAATAACAATGACAACATATAACTTAAAATTAACCTACTAAAGCCTTCCCTTTTTACACAAACTTATGATATTTTACAAACATACACATACACAATAATGTCTACAAACACACATCATCGTGACATGAAATGCTTCAGGCGATTTGTATGAAAAACGAACTTTACAAGCCACCAACATTAGACCTCCTATCGCTTAATGATTCTATATGCCATTGATAAAGACGTGCCAGTTTCGTACATCTGCCAATAACTCGCCTTGGAACATAATAAAACTAAATCATTGACGTTAAAGAATACCGGTCTAACTCTTACGCAGTGCCTTCGTAAATGATCTACTCATACGACCTACCCGTTCTATCGAATTTTCGTTTTAGGATAACCCGTTCCTAAATCTACATTAGTTACAAAACGTTTTTCCTCCACCGGCAAGGAAAATTCACCACTATTTGGTGCTTTCAAAAAATATACGTAATCATTGTTACGCAATTTCTGAAAATCAATAAAGTCAACAATTGATTGATGCCTGTCACTTGTTGACACATCAATGTTTTTCTTGTCCGCGCCCGGCTCGGAACTTTCTAAAACAATTGCCTGGTCTAGAACATTCGATGACCTATCTGACTTTTGTTCTAACTTCAAACTTTCTAAACCAATTGTTTGACATGGAACATTCGATGACTTACCTAACTTTTGTCTAACAAGCGAACTCGATTTTTCCGAATCCTGTCTTGCAACAATAGCGGCTTTACCTATTTCGCTCGACACATTTGGCTGAATTAAATGAATATCTCCTAACTTTTGTCTAACAATCGAACTCGATCTTTGCGAATCCTGTCTTGCAACAAAAGCGGATTCATCTTTTTGGCTCAACACATTTTGCTGAACAGAATGAATATTTCCTAACTTTTGTCTAACAATCGAACATCTATCAGAGTCCTGTCTTGCAACAAAAGCGGATTCATCTTTTTGGCCCAACACATTTGGTTGAACAAAATGAATTTTTCCTTGGGAAAAAGACACACAATTGTTATAAAAATCAATACACATTTTATTCGTTATTAAGAAATCCTGACCTAATACTACACTACATTTTAAGTCAGTTATAATTATAAATTCTTGTTTAAATAAAAAATCGCTCAAAGAAAACATTACATCGCATTTTCCAACTACTTTTAACCTACTACCATTACTCGCACTAATACATCTATTTTCTATATCTCTACATTTTATTCCTATCTCATCCGCGGCAGCTTGACTGATGCAGGAAACCGTGGCACCTGTGTCTACAAGAGCTACATAATTAATCTCATTTGTAGAAAATACTAATAATGGCAATAACGCAGAAGAAGGTCTAACCTGTTGACTCGCTTCGTCCATCGCTTGCAATTTCACATCAGATGTGTGCGCTTGCAAAAGACCAGACGACATCTCAAAAACATCACCGTCGCGACAATTGGCCTTCTTTATTGTCGGCGCGGTTGAAAACCCGGCTGCGACTGCGTTTTCCTAAAATTAGAACGTAAATTATAGCTATTTGAAGGTGCAGGTCCTGGTACAACGCGGCATACATCTTGTACTTCCGTCGTCATTGGCGGACCAAATGGATTGGGCGTACTACGATCACCTCCCCCACCAACAAACTTATGAACGAACGCAGCAGGATTCTGCGCTAAGTTCATCTGCTCTTCACGTGCTTGTGGATACACCTTCTCCAATTGCAAAATAACCTCCCTGAGGTCTTTGTTTGGTTCTCTTTTACACGCATAGTGGGAATATGCCAGTTTACTCTTGTAGTAAGGCTTTAATCCCTTTAAAAATTGCGTAATGAATGTTGCTTCATTAGTTATGTTTGCTTTGCTAGCCAACTCCGATAAATTATAAAAATGCTCGCTCAGGCCTTTCTGGTCCTGCTTGGCATTATAAAATAATTCGGAGTAATCACACACTTCAAATTCTTCCCTCAATTTATCCACCACTTCTTCAAAGCTTTTACATGTAGCTTTTATTGATCGAAAGTAAAAAAGTGCTGATCCTCTTAAAAATGCTGGCAACAACAACAATAGTTCCTCAGAGCTAGTGCACTTCTTATATACTGCTACTGCTTGGAACTGCTCCAGAAACTCTTCCACCGACTCATCAAAATGACCCGTAAAACAAGTGACTACGCGATCCATTTTGCTTAAAAAAATAATTTTCCTCTTCTTTCAGGTAAGATTATCTTAATTTCTTTTCTATTCTTCATTCTTCAACACTTAGCTTTTTCACCATTATTTTCAGTGCTTTCGTGCCACCTGAAAAACGGAAACTTTTCGCGCACGGCCCGCTACCCGGCGCCTCCACCATTGTAGAACTCGTAAAGGTTGGGGGGCGTTTGTTATTGAATAACAACAACCTTTATTTAGTATACGAGTTCATTTATTGTATACTTTTATATACATTTACAATTACATATTTACAATATAAAAATAACATGGTCAAAGTCTACCCATGTTGGCACTTCAGATCGTTCTCCTCTAATCCCGGTTTGACATCTTGTCAATTCAAATTACGTTTTTTACAAATTACTATAAAGTAAAACCAGCCAGCGCCCTAACATGGTATAAACTCTACAGTACCTAGAAGAGAACCAGCTGCTAAGTGATCGCCAGTATGGTTTGCGTCGCGGTCGATCGGCTGGTGATCTTTTAGTGTACCTTACTCACCGATGGGCGGAGGCAGTCGAGAGTAAGGGGGAGGCACTGGCAGTTAGCTTGGACGTAGCGAAAGCTTTTGACAGGGTATGGCACTGGGCTCTTCTCTCTAAACTTCCACCATACGGGCTTTCTGAGAAATTGTGTTCATGGGTTGCCAGCTTTCTTACTGGGCGTAGCATCAGAGTCGCAGTCGACGGTTCGTGCTCCGACATGAAGCCCGTGAATGCTGGAGTCCCGCAGGGGTGTGTGTTGTCCCCTACTCTGTTTCTCCTGCATATCAATGACATGCTGCATAACAACAGCATTCATTGCTATGCAGACGACAGTACTGGGGATACGCTCTACACCGGGCGAACTAACATGTCTCTGGAAAGCGTCATCGAGAGCCGGAATAAACTTGTGACTGACACCGAGAACATGTTGAGTCATGTCTCGGATTGGGGCCGACATAACCTATTCCGCTTTAACCCAAAACACAAGTTTGCGCAATTACCGCGAAAAAACATCCCTTCGTCGTACCTCTGAACTTTGAGGGAGCTCCCCTTGATACCAATCCGATTATTGGAATCCTTAGCGTCGATATTTCGAGTGACGTTCAGTTTCGTGGTCATTTGGAAGGTAAAGCTAAATTAGCTTCGAAAAAGCTGGGTGTGCTTAATAGAGCGGGTCAGTATTTCACGCCGGCCCACCGTTTACAACTGTATAAAGCACAGGTCAGGCCGCATATGGAATACTGCTCCCATCTCTGGGCTGGAGCACCCCAATACCAACTCCTTCCATTTGACCGCATTCAACGCAGAGCTGTTCGAATTGTCGGCGACGTGGTTATTTCAGGTCGGCTCGATCCACTGGCTCTTCGGAGAGACGTTGCGTCTCTCTGTATATTGTACCGTATATATAATGGGGAGTGTTCTGAGGAATTGTTCGGCTTGATCCCTGCCGCTAATTTCCTTCACCGCACTACACGCAATCGACTGTCATTCCATCCACATCACCTTGATGGATGGCGGTCTACTACTGTGCGATTTTCAAGAAATTTCTTGCCTCGAACTACAGTGTTGTGGAAATAGCTCTCGGCGGCGTTATTTCCGGACCGTTACGACTTAGGGATCTTCAAGAAACGAGCCTATTCCTTCCTTAAAGGCCGGCAACGCGCCTGCGATTCCTCTGGTTTTGCGGGTGTCCATGGGCGTCGGTGATTACTTTCCATCAGGTGACCCGCTTGCTCGTTTGCCTCCTTCTGCTATAAAAAAAAATTAAACATTCTTCTATGTTTTAGATAGATAATTAAAATTCAATTTATTTCGAGTCCGATTTGTTTCCAAGACAAATAATTTACTTAATAGTTGTATTCTGTAGGTAGGTAGGTATTTAATTATTGTCTCGATTGTCAATATGAGTGGGTAGATTCATAATTTGTTAGAGCGAATTAGTCTGTAGTGCATTGTGCTTATTGCTGTCGGTTAATAATGTCAGAAGATAGTGTCCAGTTATTTACGAAACGACATGGTTTTGCCTACTTAAAAAACGGATAGTGCGGTAGTAAGGTGTATTGGTGTCGTGAATTAGTCAAAAATAGTACCTACAAATGCTGTGCCCGTTTGACAACGCTAATGGAAGGTGGATCATTATCCATGTTATCAAGTAGTGGTGACCATAATCATGAACCAAACCCGATCAGAGCATCCATTGCCAATATTATTAATGATTTGAAATCAAATACGAAATATCAGCAGAATGGCCAAAACTTGTCAAATCGTCCAGGAACATATTGCATCTACTTCTACTGATATTGCGA
The DNA here is from genome assembly GCA_963921215.1 of Scoparia ambigualis. NCBI lineage: Eukaryota > Metazoa > Arthropoda > Insecta > Lepidoptera > Crambidae > Scoparia > Scoparia ambigualis. Next base: position 23,194,950 of record OY992526.1, read on the forward strand.
GCAATTTACTTTCCAAAGACGCATTAAGACAAGTTATTAATCTAGAAAAAAAAGTAACTATTTAAAAAGTACAAAAACCAACTACATTTGACTTTCACCTTCAAGATGATGCAACGATGTTGGAAGAGGGTGATAACTTTGTTATTAAAGACAACATTTTTGGATCGACTAAAATGGTGATTTTGTTAAGTATGGAACCATTAATAACCCATTTTAGACAAGCTTTGTATTGGGTCATGGACGGAACATTTAAGATCGGACCTACCGTGTTCCAGCAACTGTATACTATCCATGGCCCTGTGCTAAACAGTGAGAAAACATTTCCACTATTATTTGTTTTATCTACACATAAAGATAAAGCTATGACGTAATGTTTGAATTGATAATTGAGTACTGTTCTGACAAAAACATACGTTTGAATCCCTCGTTTGTCATAATGGACTTCGTAAAAGCAGCCAGTTTAAGCCTGAGACAAAATTTTGAATACGTATCTGTAAAAAGACGTTTTTTTCATTTACGTCAAAATTATTTGACCAATTTTCCTGTAAATTATTACCGGAAAATTCAAAAAGAAGGGCTCAGTACCAAACATAACAGTGATCAAACATTTAATATTGATATAAAAAATTATAGCATTGTGCTACATTCATCCCCAGAATATACCAGCGTATTTCAATGCATTGATTCAATCATTGACCGACGACGACGCCCTAAAAATTGCACAATGGTGTGGACAACATTACGTTATTGGTAAGAATAGCCAACCACCCCAATATAATCTAAACTTTTGGTGCTGCAGCAACGCACACAGAACAGTTCTGAATCGTTTATCATCACATCAATCAAATTTGTGCAAAGCGACACATTGGATTTTATCGTGTAGAAGCAGAACTAATTAAAGAGACAAAAGTCAATAATGTTAATATTGAAAAATTAAGAAACGGAGAACCTGAGGCCAAGAGAAGTAAGCAGAAAAACGAACTTAAATTATAATGAATTGATAATATTGTAAAAAATATTTCTGACTACACACAGTTTCTTGAGAGCAGTTGCTACGGACCTCTAATGATATACAATTTTTATATTAATTACCAAGATGTGAAGACCAATATTATGAAGATTTGATTATTAAACAATTATAGAAATTTTATTCTTTTAATTTAACCCTAAACCTTAACTTCACAATACCTAAACTTGAAATATCTAATAATATAATCCCTAATGGTACGTTAAGAAAATTATTGAGTATACTACTCCTGTAGGTCAAGTGATAGGTTAGAAATTTAAGACAATCGCGAAGCGCAGTGTAGCTATTGTCTTGTGAGTATTGCTAGAAATTGATAGGTAAAATAAATAATATAGGTATATAATGTGATAGTTATGATTTTCAAACTTAGACTAGTCGACTTATAGTCGACCGTAGACTTATTATGTATTCTAAGCAGTATATATTTTATTTATTATAGTTTTTGAATTTTACGTATTGTCAGTTTATGCATTTAAAACTTATGCCATTTAAGTTTATGTATTTTGAATCATTATATATTTTGATTTTTGGTTATTTTGAACTTATGCATTGTAAACTTATATATTTTAATTTTATACTTTATGATACGTACGCGACAAAACTAGACTTAAGTTTCTACTAGTGAAATTAAAAAGTGCTTACTTAGTAGATTCTTAAAAATAAGTTGGTATTATAAAAGTGCTATGTGTTCATAACTGTTAATTGACACTCATAATCCCACTCGTAGAAACTTTAAAGCATTCTTTCTTAATTATACCAAAGTTGAGTTTTAAATAAATAAATATGTCAAGGAGAGCCTAATTTAATTTAAATTGTCGGAGGCACGTCAATGGCAGATGCCTCTTCAGATGAGATTTCCATCGCGATCGATTTGTCATCACAATACTTATTTGTCGCTGATGAAACGACCCTCGGGAAATGTCTCGGAGCCCTAACCATGGGAAAAGAAATCGACTTAGAGCGCTTTCACAAGAACTTTAGAGGTGCTGCTGGCAGCGGCTCTTCAATAGAATACTACCGCACCACCTCTTCCCTTGGGTGTCGTAAAAGGAGACTTACGATAATTTATAGATTGCGATCACGATCTTCTTTGAGAAATATTTTTAGCGAAGTTGGTGTTCTTACTGTTGCATCGCAGTATATTTATAATTGCATAGTTTTTGTGCGTTGCAATATTAACACTTTTTCTAAACACGGTGATGTACACAATTTTAATACTAGAAGTAAGTCAAAACTAGTAATGCCACTGTTTAGATTACAAAAGGTTCTCGGCTCTTTCCTGAGGCAATATTATAATAAAATACCAAGTACTGTACTAATTTACCTTTAGATAAGTTTAAAAATCATGTATAATCTTATTTACTTAGGTAAGGTTATTATTACACAGTCAAGGAATATTTAGAAGACAAAACAGCCTGGTTATAATAATAAATTCACATTATTTTTTCTTAATCCATTATCTTTATAACTGATTGTATAATTTGGTATCGACCATATTGTTTTGTAAATGTCGCTTACGTCTATGTTATTATAAACTGCTGTAGAGTTTCTTGCGCCCGTTCTTCTCTACAGCTAAAAGAGGTCCTGAATCGCCCATCCATCCATATAGAGAAGTAAATTTAAGTTTAGACGATTAAAAATGCTTATAAGCATAAGCTTACTGAATAAAGAAAATTTGATTTTTTTGAACGGACCAAATACTTGCACATATCTCCAACAGCATAGAGCGTTGCCGCTCTACACAAGTAGACACACACTTTGGACAGCTATTGAGCCTTTCGACTGTAAGAATAAGAACCACGGAATGTCATATAATATATTCTATAATATTTTTTATCATATTCTTGTTCCTACATATACTTATTGTGTGTCTGTAGGAATAAGAACCACTAATAAATGTCGTATACATGTGTGTGCTGTACTTCTGTTGTTGTACCTACCTACGTGCGAACGCGATCATTACGCCGTGCCATTCGTTTCAATTTGTTTTATCAGGAACAGTTTAACGGTACATCGCATCGAATCGCGATCATGTGTAATGAAACGGTTTCCATTCATGTTAATTCGTTTCTGTTAAAAGCAAATCAAATGAAAAGATCATGTCTCTGTTTTTTTTGTTATTAGAATTCTGGCACTTTTAAAGTAAAGTTAAATATTGCCTATATTTATTAGTATAATATTGGGGGGATATCGTTGCTCGCGTCCGTAGGTAGAAACCTTAAATACCCTACACGTGTCTCCTGGGTGGTGCTAAATGAGCAATAACGCCGAGTATCGGGCGGCGGAAATGATAACCCGATCCCTCTGGCAACGATGCTAGAGGCGGCTCCTACAGGCCGTGAGGAGCTAAATGACCTCAAAAAGTGTAGAGCCCGCCAAGACGTGTGGCCGACGTGGTGGGTATCGGGCTAAGCAAACCTCCATGATAAGCTCCTCTTCAAAATGGCCCCTAGTCCCCAGCAGCTCCGCTATTCCGGATCACGGCAGCAGTCCTGGTAACGGTGGAGTCGGGGGTGCAAAGAATCTCTGGGTAAGGAATGGCTGCCAAACGAAACTGACCCTGGCTACATACAATACACGGACTCTGAGATTGCAAGCGAAACCGGAGGAACTGGAAACTGAACTTGGACTAATAAAATACGACATAGTCGGTCTAAGCGAGGTAAGGAGACGAGGAGAAGACACCGTATTGCTCCAGTCGGGGAACCTGTTCTACTATCGAGGTGAAGAACAGAAATCAGTGGGCCGAGTGGGCTTTTTAATTCGACCTTATCTCCAGCGATACATCGAAGAGCTGGCAAGCATGTCGCCGCGCGTAGCGTAAGTAGTCCTTAACATTAACAAAAGATATTCCCTCAAAATCATCCAAGGGTACGCACCTGACTGCAATCATAATGACGAAGAAGTAGAAACATTCTACGAAGATATCTCTGCAGCAATGGAAAAAGGGAAAAAATGTCATTTCCAAATAATAATGGGCGATTTTAACGCTAAGATAGGCAAAAGACGGGGTAATGAGAGCTTTATAGGACCGCATGGCGTGGACAGTCGGAACGCCAGCGGAGAGACGCTGGTGAACTATCTCGAAGAAAACCATCTCTTCGCAATGACCTCCTTTTCAGCCCCGCGCTCCCCGCGCCAGAGCGGCTGTGCTAAAAGTGGCTCCGTACGAAAAAAAATCATTGTAATAGTAAAAGTTACCTCAATAAACTTATTTCTACATCTAGTGAAAAATAAACGTGTATTAAATCGAACTGTGAAAACATTTTGCTCAAATATGTGAACGATTTAGTGATATCAACAAAGATAAATCGATTCTTGTTGTACTAAGAACAGTGACCAGTGAATTATTTAAACAGTGTAGTGGTAATGCAGCTTCATCAATCGAAACCGGTTATTCACGACAACTAGCCGACGACGATACGAACTTAAAAATTCGCCAGTGTTAATAAGGCTGCGTTGGTCCATCGGTGACAGCGAAGGACTCGAAGAGCCTCACGCACACGATCCATGGGATCGAACCTCAGTGAACAAATTTAAACTAAACATTTTTTATTCTCTTTTTTTACATACACCTTGACATTTTGATATTTAGTTTGAACTTTTTATTTTTATGTAATTTTATTTTGAACTGTAAAGTGATTATTGTTCGTGACAAGTGCAACGGTAGTAGAGAAGGACTCGTTTCGCCTATCGCACAAAAAACATCTTTGAACTTTTTATATTTATTTTAACACATACTTTGACATTACGATTTAGTGCTACTTTTGTTGCATTGTAAATGCAATTTTATTTAACTTTTTGAACTCTTAATGGATCACAATTTGTGAAAAGTGCAAAAGATAAGTTGATTTGGCCGAATAAAACTATATTTTGTAAACGATCTACTAAACCATAACAATGGCTAGCAAAGCGAAAGAAAGCAGAAAGTCTGTCATATGCGAAAAGTGCAAGAAAAGCAGGGAACAAAGGGAAACTATATTGTGTTCTAGATGTAAAAAAAACTACGATTTCCATTGTATAGGTTACCCTGAAAAACTGTATAGATTAATGGAACCTAAAAAAAAACAAGAGTGGAAATGCAATTGTTGCTCGTTAATCATTAAAGGGATAACATTACCAAGTTTAACCGGCAACACAGAAGCTGACAATAATATTACACTGCGGAAGAAAGCAATATTAACGGAAAAGTCAATTGCGTCATCTTCACCTAAGCCCAGCTCGTCTATTTCATCACCAGTATCGTGTAAATCTGTCGGCATTGACAGTGAGGAAACATTTGAAGATACCTATACGGATTTTTTATCTAAAAGCGAAGACTTTTCAACACTCAATGTGTCTTTACTCAATAACGATATGCAAGAAATGAAAAACGAGATAACTGAACTAAAAATTAATCTCTCAAGTACACAAGTTGAATTGGAAAATACAATAATTGAAAATAATGAATTCAAGAGAGAAATACATAGATTAAATAGGGAAATACAAGTACTAAAAAGCATATGTAGAACACCCATTGATAAAGTAAATATTGAGAAGAAGTGTACCAAAAATGTGCAAACTTTCACTCCATTGAGAAGTCGTGGACCCAGACGCACATCATGTACTCCTCCAGAATCTTTGAGTGATACTGAAAACAAGAATTTTGAACTCCTCATGTTTTTACAAAATAAAATTAAAGATACACAAAATAAATTATTGAAAGCAAAAAACGATATTAATAATCTTGAGGCTCAAATTGAAGAACTTAATATCAAGCTAATGAAAAAAGAACCAAAATCTCCTACCAGTACTCCTGAAATCATGACAAACAATAATCAGGCGATTCCCTTTTCTAAACCGAAGATTGCCATTATAGGAACACAACAACGTACTGGTATGGCAGCGGAACTCAAGAAAATGAGAATAAATCAAAGGAACGAAGACTACCAAATATCAGCTTTTATAAAACCATTCGCGCCCACTGAAGAAATCCTGAAAACATGTACTAACTTAGAGATAAACATGAACGACAAGGTGGTTCTGTGTGTAGGTGAAAATGATAGCGACCCTATAGTGACTGTATCAGAACTATATAATACACTTAAATCGCTACAACAAACAACTATCATAGTTATGAACGTTATCAATAGCAAACATGTAAATACTGAATTACTTAATAAGCAACTACAAAAATTAATGTAAAAAATTTAAAAATTGCCACTTTCTAGATACTACCTTTTGTTATTACAATAGTTCCTTAAAAAAATATGTGCTATGGTCTTAACTTGTTAATAGATTATATGCATTATAAGAAAACATACTTGAATTACTCCTTCATCAGAAAACATATACATGGCAGTAGTAAACCAAATATGAAGTTAGATAGCAAAGCTATGTATCATCTACCTACATACAAGCAGACGTATATACTAGATTACTTTTGCCCAACTTAAAAAGAAAACCTAAAAACCTACAACAAAAACAATCTTTTTCGTTCCTAACAACAAAACACCTAATCTTGGCGCGGTAAACACAAATTCAAACTGTTTTAAATTGATACACCAAAACATAGCGGGTTTGCTCTCTAAAAGGGATTTCGTAGAAATAGCGATCTCTGAGTTACAGGATCATAATTTAGAACTTGATGCTCTGTGCTTCACAGAATCATTCATAAAAAAGGGTGAGGAAAAAAATGCGAAGTTCCTCAATTATAAATTAGCTGCAAATTATTCAAGGATGAAAAACCGCGGTGGCACATGCATCTTACTTCGAAAGGATCTTACTTGTCAGGAAATAAAATCATTCGATAAGTATTTGCTACCTGGTGTGTTTGAATGTTGTGGGGTGAGCATCCCTAAATATAAAATAATAATCCTTTGTGTATACACTTCAAATAATAGACATGCTCATTCGTTTTTAACCAGACTAGAAGCAGTTCTACACGAACTATTTAAAAAATACATGTCCTATAAAATAATAGTAGCTGGAGATTTTAACATAAATACTTTGGTGGACTCCAAAGCATCTCAACACTTCAGGGACGTGTGCAAATATTTTGATTTGAGTATACACATAAATGAACCTACTAGGGGTAATAACTGCATCGACAACATTATAAGTAATGTAAAATTAACTTCTGGTGTGACCTTGCCTCTGTATTTGTCCGATCACGATACCGCGCAAATGATATCGTTTCCTATAAAAGAAAACAAGAGTGTCAGATATTGGTTCACACACAGGAGAGATTATAGTATTGAAAACCTATCGAAGTTTCGTGGGTATATGCGGGCTCTATCGTTTTCCGATGTATGCAGTGAAACAAACATGAATGCAGCATTTGATAGGTTCCATGAAATTTTTTGCATGCTTTATGAATCTTGTTTCCCAATATTGAAAATTAAAATTAAAAGTATGCAGCCAAAACCAAAATGGATCTCCAGGGGCTTAAAAATTGGCTCAAAAGTTAAAAGAATGCTCCGTTTTAAATTTTATAAACAAAAAACCAGTTACAATAAACAAGCTTATATGAGATATTCAAAAATATTACGAAAATGTATAACAACTGCACAAAAAAATTACAACAACAAGTATCTTCAGCATAGCCAGAATATTTGTAAAGCGTCATGGAAATTAATTAAAGATGAAGCTGAAACGCAATTTCCGCAATCGCTTATTTTGAGCATAAAACATGAAAATAATGAAATTACTAACGGACATAAAAAAGCAGAAATATTCAACAACCACTACATAAACTTGACTGAAGATAGCTTTGCGTATGATAATATTAAAAAACGGAAAATATTATCCACAATTGACCCTGTCCCTAATTCAATGTTTCTTGAACCGGTAACGTTAGCAGAGACGATTGATATTATTCATTTATTAAAAAATTCAAATTCTTGTGGATATGATGAAATAACAACAAAGGTATTAAAGTTTTGTAAATGTGAGATAGCACAGGTTCTTACCTTTTTAATAAACCTATCTTTTGACAACGGTTGTTTCCCTGATGCTCTCAAACACTCTATTGTTAAACCTATTTATAAAAATAAAAATAAATCTGAAGTTGAAAACTATCGACCAATCACATTACTATCAATTTTCGATAAAATATTCGAGAAGGCCATGCAAAAGAGATTGTTAAACTTCTATAAAAAGTTTAATGTCTTGACTCCGGAACAATTTGGCTTTCAGAAAGGTAGGTCGACTACTCTTGCATGCTTCAACCTAATTCATAATGTTATTTTAGGTCTCGATAAAAAACAGCATACTACTGTACTCTTTTTCGATATGTCCAAGGCGTTTGACTTTGTGGTGCATGAAGTACTACTAGACAAATTGGAAAAATACGGAATTCGTGGGCGTTGTCTTTCTTGGATAAAGTCCTACCTAGACAATAGACAACAATGCGTGGAGGTTTATAGCATGAACGACGCTAATGTAGCTGTAGCAGATCGATCGGGCTATAAAATCAATAAATTTGGCGTACCTCAGGGCAGCGTGTTGGGTCCCATTTTATTTTTGATATACATCAACGACTTGCCAAAAATTACTAATAATCAATGTATAATGTTTGCTGATGATATTTCTATTATTGTTAAATCAAATAATTTTGACGACTTAGAGAGTTATGAAAACGACATAAATATGACAGTTAATAATATAATTCTATATCTCAATGCTAATAATTTGAATGTTAATTTAGGTAAGACCAATTTTGTTAATTTTAAATTAAGAGGACGCTCAGTAGCAGATATAAATGTATGTTATAACGACAAAACCATTGCAAGAAAGGACAATATCACATTCTTAGGAATAGAATTAAATGAAAGTTTAAACTTCGCTACTCATGTGCATAAGGTCTGTAATAAAATTAATAGATTCGTCTATGTCTTAAGGCGATTAATAAAGAAAACCTCTCTCAATGTGACCTTGTCGGCTTATCATGGTTATGTCGCTTCAAATATAGCTTATGGGTTAATATTGTGGGGAAATGGAACTGACGTTAATAAGGTATTCGTTGCACAAAAAAAGTGCATACGAGCTATATGTGCCAAAGGCCCTTTTGAATCTTGCAGACCGTTGTTTGTTAAACTGGGATTGTTAACAGTTCCATGTATGTACATTCTAGAAGCCTTTAAATTTGTAAACCAGCATCCCGAATTGTTTATGCGTGCTAAGGATAAATATCCTCGAAATACAAGAGATATGGATAGATTTGTATTAGACTTTCGCCCAAACACTTCACTGTACCAAAATGGTTGCTATGCAATGTGTATTAAAATATATAATAAACTCCCAAAGCAGTTTAAGTGTGGGCCTTCTAAATTAATGACAAGAAAACTGCACATTTGGCTTACAGAAAAGTGTTTTTATAGTGTAAGAGAGTTTTTGACTAATTAATGATAATGATAATAATAATGATAATGACATGAAATTTAAATAATAATAACGTGATATGACAATGATACGATAATTATAATGACATGATATAAAATACAATATTTGAAAAAAAATCTTGCTTAAAAAGAATATTTTTGCATGTTAATTTATTGTTAACCGAATAGAGAACTGTAATGTATCTTATTAACACCATGTGTACCTATTCTAAGCAAATAAAATAATTTGATTTGATTTGATTTGATTTGATTTCGAAAAGAAATACAAGCGGAAATGGACGTGAGTTAGCCCTGACGGGAAGACAAAAAACGAGATAGATTTCATCCTCTCAAATCAGAAGCACATAATTACTGACGTCACGGTGCTCAACAGGTTTCAGACTGGTAGTGACCACAGGCTAGTACGAGGTACCATCACTCTTAATACAAAACTAGAGAGAAAGAGATTTATGCGAAAGAAAGTGAGCAAACTTTGCATACCAGAGGGAATCGCCACTAACTTCGAAAAGACGCTTAAATAGTCTTTACGTCGTTCACCTACGCAACATTTCGAAGATAACCTCGAAACAAAATATAACAGATTTGTTAAGACACTCACTAACTCTGCAAAAGTTCACTTTCCGAAAGCCCAAAAACCTAAAGCGGATATTTCAGAAGAAGTTAAGACCTTGATGGAGACTCGCCGTAAAGTAGCATCAGACCATTTCAACAGTGACGAACACCGTTTGTTGAATAAAAAGATTAATAAGACCCTCAGATACCATATTCGCCGCCGAAACACTGAACAAATCCAAAACCTCATTGAGCGTAACAAAGGGTTCAAGGTATTTCAGAGAAAAGGCGGAAGTGGGCAAATTACAACACTGAGGAAACCAAACGGTAAATTAACATCTAATGCAAATGACATCCGCAATATCACCGAGACGTTCTATAAAGATCTATATGCATCTAACCAAGCCGAACCTTGCGATACGGAACAAAGAGACAGGCGTGCACCTCTACGAAGACACTTTACCGAAGACTTACCAGAATTCAGCTCGTATGAGGTCAAACAAGCTTTAAAACGTCTCAAGAAAAACAAGGCACCTGGTGACGATGGTATCACTTTAGAACTCTTAAAAGCAGGTGGAAGTGCAGTGGTGGCAGAACTAAGGATGCTATTTAACGAGGTCCTCTTTATTGGTGAAGTACCCTCAGACTGGAAGGATTCTATAGTGGCGCTTTTCTACAAAAAAGGCGATAAGGCTCTCTTACAAAACTACCGCCCAATATCACTGCTAAGTCAGGTAAACAAGGTTTTTTCAAGAGTTCTTACCACACCGCTAACACAGCGCATAGACGAGCAACAACCCAGGGAGCAGGCAGGGTTCAGAAGAGGCTTTGGCACAGTCGACCACATATTCACCTTAAGGCAAGTCATTCAAAAGGCAAATGAATATAACAAGCCACTGTTTCTCGCCTATGTTGACAACGAAAAGGCTTTTGACTCTGTAGAACACTGGGCTGTGTTTCACTCCCTCAAGAGATGTCAGGTTGACTACCGATACATTCAGATCTTACAAAACCTGTATAAGTCTGCAACTATGAAGAACAGATACAGCTGCGAGAAAATACTGACCCTATCTCCATCTATAGAGGGGTACGGCAAGGGGATGTTATATCTCCTAAACTTTTTACTAGCGCCCTTGAAGACTTATTTAAGACCTTAGATTGGTATGGGAAAGGTATAGATATCAACGGCATGTATCTTAACCATCTTCGTTTTGCCGACGATATTGTAATAATAGCAGAATACGAACACCACCTGCAAGACATGTTGGAAGACCTTTATATCGCTTCCTTACGAGTCGGACTGAAGATGAACATGGGAAAGGCCAAAGTTATGGCTACAGCTGACCTGACAAATGCCCCGATCACACTGGACGGCCGAGGGATAGAACAAGTATCCGAGTATGTTTACCTTGGGCAACTCATAAGGCTCGGAAAGGACTCATTAGCCAAAGAAATAAGCCGTAGAATTCAGCTTGGATGGGCAGGATTCGGAAAGCTGAAGACTGTGTTCCGGTCCGATATCCCACAGTCGCTAAAGACCAAGGTATTCGACCAATGTGTACTCCCGACCATGACATACGCATGTGAAACGTGGACTCTCACCGCCACGCAAGTTCGGAGACTCAAAGTCGCCCAGAGAAAGATGGAACGCAGTATGCTGGAATTAACCATACGCGACAGAGTAAGGAATGATACTATAAGACACCGCACAAAAGTGAACGATATCGGGAACCGAGTTGCAAGGATGAAGTGGGCTTGGGCCGGTCATCTCTGTCGCCGTGATGATGAGAGATGGAGCAACTGCGTTCTATTCTGGAGACCAAGAACGGGGAAGCAGAGCATCAGCAGACCTCCAGCTCGTTGGTCCGATGACATCAAGGCGGTCGCAGGGCCGATCTGGACCAGATTCACTGGCGACCGGGCTGGTTGGAGGAGGACTGGAGAGGCGTACGTCCAGCAGTGGACGATGATACGCTGAAGAAGAAGAAGAAGAAAATATTGCCTTTATACTATGTGCCTAATGGAACGCGGATGTATAAAATATATATAAAAATATAATGACATATTATGCCTACTAACTTCGGTGCTAAGTAATATTTAAAAAAAGTATGATGTAACAGAAAACCGAATCAGTTCACATAATCGAGACATTTCATTGCATGTGCTAATCACAATGGCTTATAATGTAGTTGATTACCAAATTACTATTGAACACGACTTTACGTTTCAATTACAAAAGCCCTGAAAAACAATTATTTAATCGCCATTTCTAATTGAAACGCTGCTGACGCGTCTCTTACCATCAGTAGGAAGTATACCTGCACAAGTAAGAAACTAAGAATAATCTTTATTATTGAAATTTTGCATTCATAATGCTATAGATTTAGGATAAAATGTTTTCTAGAAAAAAAACAACCAGTCTCAGGAAAGCTCGAACGGGATTCGAACCCGTGACCTTTGGATTGTTGCCGGTCCACTGCTCTAACCGCTAAGCTACCGAGACCCCAGAAGAGTCGTTGAAATTTTTCTAGTACCTAGTTGATACGCTGCCAGTAGTTGATACGCTCGAAAGAAATACTATTGCAAGTAAGTATTAACAATCGATAAAATAGAGTTTGCTTAAAAATATATTTATTATTGAAATTTTGCATTCACAATGGCATATAGATATAAGATATAATGTTTACTAGAAAAAAACTGTTAAAACTCTGGGGTCTCGGTAGCTTAGTGGTTAGAGCAGTGGACCGGCAATCCAAAGGTCACGGGTTCGAGTCCCGTTGGAGCTTTCCTAAGACTGGTTGTTTTTTTCCTAGTAAACATTTTAAGAATATTCTTTGTTTTGATTCGTAAAAATGTTCTATCACAGATCATTTATGAATCACAACTTTGGAACGCTATTGAGCTTGTTTTTTTTTGTTTTTATTTTCAATTGACTAATACTGCATACATTAAGCCTGACCACCAAGTTGTCCTGATCATTGAAGATGTGGTTAAAACCTTCATACCAAAATCTCCAGTAGAAAACCAATTAATAGACGTAGGAAGACCGCCAGTAAACTTAGAAGCAACGAAGGCACTTGATGATGTTACGCCAAAAACAAGTCGGAGAGCTAAAAGAAAAGCAAAAAACTTACACAATATACGTATCACAAAGGGGGCAAAATAGTCGCAAAGAACCATCGTTACGTCAACAAACTTGTCTTTAAGACCAAAAATAAGACGAAGAATAACAAGACGCGCGTCTGCAAAACCGTCGTTAAGAACATTCAATGAAAACATAATTATTGTAGTTTCAGCAAAAGAAGTGTTTGTTAAAATCATCAATAAAGTAAAAAATAACTGTACAAAAATTATAAGCTAAAAACGGAGTAATTACATAGGAGGAATGGTAACAAGTGAAGAATACAAACAATAATTACCCAAAACATATTAAAATAAAATTAAAAATATCAGTCGCGTTTAAAAATAATAATAATTATTCACTTTTACCCTGACGTTTCGAACCCTTCACAAGGCCCGTGGTCACAATATCTTAAGGTCTTGCAGTGTGGTGTTGGGGCTGGGATTTAGTACGGTGTATGATAGAATCGGATAGAACGGTGTATTTTGCATTATAAGTGCACAACACCTTTAAATAATCTCCCTTTTCACAATTCCTACACCTCACTCAAGGCCCGCAACGACTCTGCGACTCTTCTGGTTGTGCGGGTGCCCACGGGCGGCGGTGATTCCTTTCCATCACGTGACCCGCCTGCTCGTTTGCCTCCTTTTAAATATTCAATTATTTATTTCAGAGAAAGAAAAGTTTCGCATAGGAGAATCTCTAAATCAAAATCTTGTGAGGTAGAATCTTCGCCAAACGAAACCTAACAATGTGAAATGAAGACACGTGAAATGCAGTAACACGTTGACTGCTTAAGACCAGACACAATTGAAACTCAAAGTCTTTAGATAAACGTGAAACAGTAAAATTTTGTTACAGTCGCCTTTCATACATTATTTTTTAAATAAAATTACAATTTGTACAAACTGTGGCAATAATATAATCTTTAGGCAAAATAAAAAATGTTTCCTTTTTAAATTTAAGAAAAACCAACCTAACTGCAAGTGATTATTATACGAGTATATACACGTTATGCCTTAGCCTCCATCATGTAGCACAGTTGTTTAAATTGTTTCATTTAGTGCGGACAACGTCAGGTAATCATGTTTTGTACAGTTTTGTTTGAGTTTTGATTTAAGCAGATCTGTCATATTAGTTTCTCCCTAGTAATTGCTTGGTACAAAGTAACAGGCGCTAGTTATTTTTAATATTTGATTGAAATGCTAATAAATGTAAAATGGTAATAGCAATTACAGACAAAACTATCTATGATACTTTTATACATTACTTATACATTTGTAAAAACTTTAAGACCGGACGTCGATGACGCAGTTGTCAGTTGTATTAAAGCGCAACAGTTACTTTTTGTTGCGCAATATAATACAGTAAGATCTAAATATCGAATCGATTGATAGAATAAGTCTATTAACAAACTCAAACAGCTCAAAACATGTATGTATCAACAAGTGGTAGTGGTACAAATTCTCAAGAGATTTAAAAATATAATTTAATACTTACATATATTTTTCGTAGGCAATATAACAAAAACAAGTATCGTTAAGTGAGTTAGAGGGCATCATTACAAAAGGTAAGCCCTTTTGGAATGTGATGCGCAGGCGCAGGTGACAACGTTTTGTTAATGGGGGCGCATGTGCTTGCGTTTTCCTTGTGCGCGGGCAAACCCGCTGTGTTGAAATTAGCTTAGGAGACATGCTTCTGCATTTCGACAAAGTATTCGGATATCTTACTTATTATTTTAATAGAATGCTTTTTAGATCCGAAAAGATTGGACCACATACCTAATAATTACTCGAAAGCTGTTTATTCCGCTTTTTCATTTGTTCGTTTCTGCAATAATTCCCATTTTTTTAAAAATTAACATGGCCTCTAACAATACAGTTGCATGCGACAACATATAAAATTGTAAAAATCCTGTTCACAATTATCATGATCAATTAGTATAATATTATAGCGAATTAACGATAATGCTTTTTGTATTAAATATTTCATTGTTACTAACAGCAAAAAATAAAATTGGTTCATTTTATATTTTGTTATTTGATTGGTACTTATAGTGCCAGTATAAATAAACGTTTACTTTATTTAAAATAATAATAATAAAAAAATAATAAAATATGTTTTATTTCTGTAAATCCTTTACAATATAGTTTCCGGGGCTCCCCAGAAGGTAATCCAAAGATATTTAAACTGGGGAAGATAAACCATTCCCACATCGTTCTCTTTTTCTCTCTTATCATAATTTGGGCATAGGCTGTCCCAATACATCTCACTTTTTTAGACTAACCTTATTATTAGAATAATACAAGTGTTGCATCAAAACAACAACAATGCTAAGTGGTTGGCGTGCGTCCCCGCGACTATACCACGTATCGCGATCCACGAAACAGCGACGCTTCTATAAAGCCGAAGAAAACGTGTTTCACATTATTGTCCATCCAAGCTTCGGCATGGACATACGTGCACTCAGTGTTTTAGGTTGCGTAGCTTCATCGCAGAAGGAAGAGGACACTGACAAATACACAAAATCTAGCGAGAGAATTAAAAAAGCTAAAATAATACCAACATTCAAGCTTAAAAAAGGATATGATAAGAAAAATCTGATTGATAAAAATGATTGTACGGAAGAAAGTTACGGCAAGAGTGACGCAATAGTGAAACAAAACACGACTTCGCCGCCAAATTCGAAAAGCGTCAGTGTGGTACCTCAAAAAGTGGAAACAAAGACTGATGTAGTTGTAGACAATTCTAAGGACACTATTAAAAACCCACAAGCAAAAACAGCGATAGATATAGCGCTCGCTAAATTAGAAGCTACAGAATCGACGGTGGAGGTAGTCACAGCGAATGTCAAGAAGAAGTTTGTGTTCAAGAACGCAGTGAAAGTCGTGAACGGCGAAAAGTACATGTGCAAGATGGGATACAATGAACAGAATCTACTGGTCTACAACAAGTGCGTTTGGATCGGGTAAGTTGATTAAATGTGTTTTTAAACGGTTTTATTTAGCTTGACTTGTTTGTTGTTGTTGGATCAAATTTAGTACTTTAAAATTTGCTCCCTTCCTGTTGACCGATTGTTTTGAAATTCAGGACACACCTTTAGTTTTGATGACAATACAATTAAGTACCTATATTCAGTATCATTGTAAATCAAAAATGGCCGCCTTCACAAAATGGTGGATTACATTTTTTTTGTTCAACCACCTTACTAAGGGTAGGTAGATACAAAATAATTAAAAATTAATTAAAAATAAAAACGTGGGGCGTAGCATAACCATAACAATAATAATGTAAAATCAGCATTTATAATGATATGAATGGTTGACTGTTGACAGAAATTTCACGCGCCCCACGATTTTATTTTTAATTATTTTGTAGCTTTTAGTATATTATCTGGTTCTATATTGGATCGCGGAATTTTTTGTACTCTTAACTGTTAATTTTTTTCGCACAATTTTACTTTTCTTAAATGTGTTAATCCTATTTTTAGTTCGCCTAACTCCTTATCGCCGACTTTAAACTTCCCAAATGCGACATTAGGCAGAACCTAATTTCTACTATTAACATTTCTAAATTTTAATTCGCACAAAGTTTAAACGCACAAGAGTATAACGCCTAATCATTTTCCAAACCAATCGTCAATCATCAAAAAAAATATTAAAAATATTAATTAAAGTTTTAACTTACTTAATTATAATAATAAATTAGGACTTCCAACACTAAAGCGTAAATTAATGTTTTATATTTTAGCGTTTTATTAGCGCTTAAATATACTTAAGTAAAATTTTAAACACTGAATTTTAAACACTGAAAAAAGACGACAACCTCAGGCGGGACTCGAACCACGCACCTTCCGCATTCCGGGCGGCTGCCTTAACCACTTGGCTACCGAGGTCTGGCTTTCAACCGTCGAAATTTGTCAGTGCTTGATGCTTATGTTTTTAATCAACATTGCTTCATCAAATCTTAGAAGTTTTCACCCCTGAGATCCAAAGAAATATTTTTTACAAATATTATTTTGAACATTTGGTTAAGATGAAGCTGCGTTTATAGATTAATGTTTTATATTTTAGCGTTTTATTAGCGCTTAAATATATTTAAGTAAAATTTTAAACACTGAAAAAAGACGACAACCTCAGGCGGGAATCGAACCACGCACCTTCCGCATTCCGGGCGGCTGCCTTAACCACTTGGCTACTTTACTAAAGCGTAATTTTCGTAATGCCAAAAGAATGTTACGCCGATATATTTTAGTGCATTTAATATTAAAGATTCTAATTGAAGCGAACATAGTTCGGCCGTATGAAATTAGAACCAAAAATTTTAGGCCAATCGAAGGGCACCCACATTATCCACATCATCATTATCTTCTTTTTCAATATATCCGTTTAACAAAAAAAAAAAGTTTTACCTTTTTTTTACAACGAGCTACCTCTACGTGTTCACGGGGCCACTCTCCTGTCGCCAGTCTTATGAGTACTGAATGAAGAATGCACTTCGACGGGTTCAAATTCAAGACCTAACAGTTGGCCACTGCAGAGCAAAAGCCTTCATCTTTGTAATAAAGTCATCGCTACTATTTATGGTTATTGGCGTAATCCACGCTTGTTGGTGATCGCAACCCGGGCTATGTACCGAAAAATTCGAAAACACTCTTTGCCCGACCTGGGGATTGAACTCGGGACCTCCGTATATCGGTCGACCACTCGGCTATCAAGGCGTGTTGAGGATGTAGCTATATGTCATTTAATCTGTTGTATTTTTTTCTCAGGCAAGGCAGCACCGCGCCCAAGCCTGCCTTCGGTGATGACGTCGCGCAATTCTTCGAGATGAGCTGAAAGAAAATTGGTGGCATTTCTGTACGCGGGAACATCACGCATAAAGGAATATAACTAGTTGAACGATGTCAAGTTTGGAACATATCATAATCACCAGCCTGTCCGTCCCACTGCTGGGCCCAAGGCATCCCACAGGACAAAAGCACATTGGGTCCCCCACTACGCTGGCCCAATGCGGGTTGGTGGGTTATAACGACTGCCATGGTTCTTGAGCAGCGCTTGCATCATCTTCCCTCCCACGGGGGAGTGATTGATTTCGTTTTGAACCGCATAGATGTCTCCAGGCTAACAGGGGGTGTTTAGTCAGGAAGTGTCTGACCTTCGCCAGCAGCCTGGCGTCGTACCTATGCAGAGTCCACCTCCTCCCTCCCCTCGGTGTACGCGAGGGTGCCTGCTTTACAGGCGAAAAAAAACGACAACAATCGGGACCAACGGTATACGACTAGGCTTGCCAACCGTCCCGGATTTTCCGGGACGTCCCGCTTCTGGGTCAATTTTGGACCGTCCTGCCGTGACCTTTTGCGGGACGCTTTTTGTACCGGAAATCAATGATAATATAATTATAAGTATCTATCTCGTACCAACTACCCTCGGGCTAGGCATTTGTATTGATTTTTTTATTAGATGATAAATAAAAAAATACTTACAGCTATGTATTTTTTTACTACTTAACCATTTTAAATGTGGTGTGTTGTGTCCCGCGTAATATACCGAAGTCCTGGATGTCGAGCTGGGCAATCCCGGAAATGCCTTTTTTGGAGTTGGCAAGCCTATATACGACTGACAATTTAAACTTTACTTGAGGATGTGGCGTATATTTACAGTTAAAAGAAGTTGTATTTTGGACAGTCCTTCCTTTAAAGTAGAAGTTCGACTCGACTCTCAAATTCCAAAGTACTTTGACGGGTTATCTGTGACTGAACATTTATTACCTAATATTTTAATTGAAAGTAATTTGAATTAATAGTGATCATAGTTGTTTTCGGAAATACATTATTTGGTTTATTATGTTATTAATTAAACCACCTCGTAGTCATGTTGCTATAACTGTGATATAATTTATTACTTTATTTTTACCTTATATTAAATGTGTTGAAATAAACGTACATTTTTATTAAACGCCCTAGTACCGAACTTAGCCTAAGTTCTCACATTTACCCTAGTAAATCTATTAAGAGGTCTATTACATCTCGAATGTGATTTTTGCGTAAAATGCCCATTTTCGCATTGTTGGCGACCAGCAATGCCAACCTATTTTGTACTTTTGCCTTGTACTTTTTATATTACATTTTTAAGAGAATTATTTAAAAATAGAGTTAGTTGACAAGTAAACGTCTTTTTATAAACTCAACACGCATTTTGCAGTTGTATTTGTCGTTTTTATCGAAATAAGATAATAAATTCATGCATAATATTACAAATCTCCACTCTGCGAGAATAAGCTGAGTTCGGACGGCCGGCCAGCGCATCGCATTTTGTAGTAATTTTGCAGTTGTATTTATCGTTTTTATCGAAATAGGATAATAAAATCTTTATAAAATCTTTATACCTCTGTTGGTGCGAGATGCACTAACATGCGACGAGGTTAAAGGCTGAAGGCAGGAAGGCTGAAGGCAGGAAGGACTTACCGGGAGCAGCTGTACGGGAACGCAGGAACCGGGAGATGAGCTGGTCACGGGCGATTGCTTTAAGTCACTCAATCACGGCCATTTAGGCGTTCACTTCGTTTGTTTGGTTCACAATAATAGATTTCACGGTCAGGCTGTTGCGTGCGCGCGCGGTAGGTGGCGACGAACTCCCGCGATCTCCTCACGGGGCGAGCGACAGCGAATCACGCAGCGGTGGCGCCGCGG
This sequence comes from Scoparia ambigualis, assembly GCA_963921215.1. Taxonomy (NCBI): domain Eukaryota; kingdom Metazoa; phylum Arthropoda; class Insecta; order Lepidoptera; family Crambidae; genus Scoparia; species Scoparia ambigualis. The sequence goes on from OY992526.1 coordinate 23,214,722, forward strand.
CGGGCCGGCGGACGCGGTCATCACTAATCGTTGAATCAACCGCCATACAGATGGCGGTATCATTTGAATGGGCGTCCCAGCCTTGGCGGGAACATCCTCCGGGGCCCAGGGCTCATCTAATGGGAGCCTGGCGATCCGGAATACAGGCCTCCAAAGATGTCCATTTGCGGTGTCCAGCTCCACCACCCGGACGACGCCATCCTTCCCAGGTAGGGTGCGGGCGATGCGCCCCAGCCTCCATTGAAGAACAGGAAGGTTGTCCTCCTTGATGAGGACGAGCTCGCCAACTCGGGGAGGGGAGGATGGGGACAACCATTTGGAGCGGGTTTAGAGGGTGTGGAGGTAGGACTGGACCACAGCGTCCAGAAGCGCTGGGAAAGGACCAGTACCATTTGGGATCGCCTACGTGTGGAGATCGGCCTATCTTCCACGGATATTTCAGGAAGGGCCGTTAGTGAGCGGCCTATAATAAAATGTCCGGCTGTGAGCGGCTTGAAGTCTGACGAATCAGACGAAAGTGGGCAGAGAGGTCTGGAGTTAAGTACAGCCTCGATTCGTGCTAAAAGTGTAGAGAATTCCTCGAATGTGAGGTGTTGTTCGCCAATTACGCGATATAAAAGTTGCTTTGTTGATTTTATGTTGATCTCATGTAACGCGCCGAACCATGGTCCCTTAGGGACATTTAATAACCAAGTAATGTGCTGACCAGCGAGCTTGTGCGCAATCGTGTCATTATTCGAGGCAAGAAAGTTTTGTACTTCAATGAGCTGATTTCTAGCGCCTACGTAATTTGTACCGCAGTCTGAGCTGATGAGAACCGGGGCACCGCGGCGTGTTATAAAACGCTGTAATGCCGCGAGGAACGCTTCCGTGCTGAGGTCCGAGACCGGTTCCAAATGAACCGCCTTAGTGGAGAGGCACACGAATATACAAAAGTACGCTTTTAAGAGTTTAACATTACGTAGGGTACTAGATTTAACGAGGAATGGGCCGGCAAAATCGGTCGTGACTTGACTAAATACTGGCTGAGGCGTAACTCTATCGGCTGGCAGGTCGGCCATGAAGGGCGCTTGCGGCTAGGCCCGGCATCGAAAGCATCTAATGCATTTAAAGACTCGGTGTCTAATAATACGGCGCGTGGACAATATCCAAAATTGTTGGCGTTGGATTGCGTGTAAGGTGTCAGCGCCAGGGTGGCAGTGTATTTTGTGGTAGTGGTCAATGATGAGGTCTACAAGTGGGCTAGAGCTGGGAAGTATGAGCGGATGCTGCGTGTCATATCGGATAGACGCACGGGACAGTCGTCCGCCAACTCTAAGGAGCTCATCTTTAATGAGGGGTGAAAGTCGCTGGAGTCTGACGGAGCAGATTTTGCCAGTTTGAAGGCGGTGGATGTCCTCTGCAAACTCATTGTGCTGAACACTGCGCACCCAGTAAAGTAGGGCCTCTCTTCGTTCACTGACGTACAAGGGGCCAGAGCGTCGCGAATCTGGGTGGTGTCTGCAGTTGTGCAGAAAGCGTTTTAGACAAGCTGTCACTCCGGCAAGCTTGTCTAGTGAATTGAACCGAGTGAGCAGGTCAAAGTCAAGACCGGTACTGTGACCAGTGACGGGATGTGTTTGGGCTTAAGGCCTGGCAAGGCGTGATGGCCCAGAGCTGAGGGCATCGCAGGCCATGACTCACAAGGCTGTCTAAGCCACGTGGGAGACCACCATAGGTCATGAGCTGACAGGGATTGCGCAGACATCCCTCTGCTTGCGCAATCTGCTGGGTTGAGCTCGGAAGGTACGTGTCGCCAGGTACATTCTGGTGAGCTTGAGCTGATTTTAACTACCCTGTTGGCTTCAAAGGGTTGAAGACGGTGAGGCGGTGTATTGAGCCAGGCCAGGACTATCGTACTGTCTGACCAACATTTGTGTTGTTGTATACTGATTTGGGCGGATAGCTGAACTGACACACGGATCATGAGCTGGGAGAGTAGGGTGGCGGCCGACAACTCTAACTTGGGGATTGTGAGGCGATTCTTGATTGGTGCGACTCGCGACTTGGCGACAATCAAGTGTACTACAGTATCTCCGGAGGCATCGAGCTCATGGAGATAAACGACGGCGGCAAACCCGGCTTCAGAGGCGTCTGCGAACCCGTGAAGCGAGTATGCAGCTGAGCCTTTGTTTGCACAAATGTGCCGAGGGAAGCGAATGCTAGACAACAGCGGCAGATCCTCTGAGATGTGGTGCCACTCTGTTTGTACTTCAGAGGGAGTGGGCTCATCCCATTCCAGCTTCAGTAGCCACAATTGCTGAAGCAGCAGCTTTGCGCGGAAGATAACGGGAGCAACCCAGCCGTTTGGGTCATAAAGTGAGGCTACGGTGCTTAAAATAGACCGCTTTGTGACATGTGTGATGGGTGGCAGAGAGATGCGGTAGGTGATCTCGTCTGACTGAGGGCAGTAGTAAATAAATTGGGCATTCTGGCTCACAAAGTTGTGTCCTCACCGCTCGCCGTGCTCGCTTCGTCGTCGCTCCGCGACAACGTTCGCACACAACTATTGTGCGCCAGAACGCCCAATTTTTACTACTGTCGTAGATAACAAACAAAAGTATTACTTACCATGTTTAAAGTTTTTTTTCTAGAAGTATATGTTTAGGTTAATGAACGTACAAGTTACAAAAACGTAAACCATCTTTATGAAGTAATAAACTAATCACTAAGTTGATCTTTCCGCAATTCGATGGGCCGCAAACAATACAGCGAATAGTATTTGATATAATGGCGGCCATGGCGTTTTGGAGCGTTTGATGACGTAGGACAGATGCATTCTTTCTCCCCGTGTGGTGCCGGGTCAGAATTGCACCACCCCCTCCCCTGTATCTTAGCGGGTGTCGTAAGAGGCGACTAAAGGGATTTTGCTGGTGGGAGAGCTTTGCTCGTCCGGCGCTACCACCATGCGGACTCGTAAAACCCGCCAAGTGTTCGGTGCTCGACACAGGACGCGTTCCGGGTTCAGAGCCGTAATACCGGAGCTTGGGGAGGTGCGGTGGCGGCAGGGTCAAGGTCCGGTGGAAGTCTGTGGACGCATTGTTCGGTTGACTTGGGTCGATTCGCCGGCCAGGGAGACCCGTAGAAACGGTGGTGCCGCTGGCCGCCCGCGGCATAGTACAGGAGCCCAACTAGGGCTAACCACCCTAGGAGGCTGCTCTACCAGGTCGCGCATAATCCCGAAGTGGCTCGTCGTGCCGGTTGGTGACCGGATTGGTGGGACCCGGCGACTACTTTCGGGGGGGTACGGGGGACCTTCCGTCCGGCGGGTCGATTAACGTCTTACCGAACAACTACATGCACCAGTTCATGTTAGTCTCCCACACTTTGTCTTTTCCCCCTTGCCGCCAAAGCATCTCCTTTTACTCACGCCCCTATCCAACCACCATGTCAGTGTCTAAAAACAATGCAGGTCAGACAGCGGCACCCCACTTCCCCACCACCAAGTCGCTTTTTGAGGTGGAGTTCACTTACATCCGTGGACTCCATTCAAACCTCAACGCCGTCCACCAACACCTTGAGACGGCCCGGCCTGCATTGCTCTTTCTGACAGAGACACAGATCCGCCGTCCTGCCGACATTGCATATCTGCACTACCCCGGCTACGTGCTCGAGGAATGCTTCCTCGCGAAAGCCGGAGTATGCCTTTTCGTCAGGATGGACGTTTGCTGTCGACGTTTGCGCTGCTTGGAGGACCCCTCCTTCTCCATCCTATGGGTACACAAGGATCTTGGTTCCGAGAGCCATGTCTACGCTTGCCTGTACCGTTCCCACTCCGGAGACCACGAGACAACTCGGTTATTCGACTACCTGAGCCAAGCAGTTGACGACGTACAGGAGCGGTTTCCGTCTGCCGATGTGGTACTTTTGGGAGATTTTAATGCCCACCATAAGACCTGGTTGGGCTCTTCCAAAACAGATCACGCAGGCCGAACTGCCCACGCATTCGCTCTCATGCATGATCTGACTCAACTGGTTCTCCAGCCCACCAGGATTCCAGATATATCGGGTCAAGTGCCTTCCCAGCTAGACTTACTGGTGACGAGTCGACCAGCCGGGTACAGGGTGTCGATAAGTGCTCCGTTGGGCACTTCTGACCATTGCCTGGTTGGTGCCACCGTACTGCGCCGTAAAAGCTCTCCCTCAGTGGAGTCTAAACGGCGTTTATGGCACTACTCGTCGGCAGATTGGGATGGTATGCGCGACTATTTTGCATCCATCCCGTGGGGCCAGCACTGCTTTGTTGGTAGGGACCCATCGGAGAGTGCCTCTGCTGTCGCTGACGAGATCATGTTGGGGATGGAATATTACATTCCCTACACTGATGTCGTCAGCGGAAGTAAGGCGCGCCCTTGGTTCAATCGCGAATGCGCCAAAGCTGTTGAACTAAAACAGGCGGCGTATCGCGCTTGGACCAAGGCTCGCACGCTCAACGATCGTAACATCTCTTCCCTCAAGGTAGTCTTCAACAAGGCTACCAAAGTCTGCAAGAGAGCTCTCTCGAGAGCGAATGCCCAGCGCGTTGCTCGCGTTGGCCAAGAGCTGTTGTCGCACCAAACGGGTAGCCGAAGTTATTGGCGACTGGCCAAAGCGGTGCAAGCCAACTTTTGCGCGCCTTCTCTGCCCCCACTGCGGTACCCTGATGGCTCGTTGGCCCATCGGCCGCTAGTCAAGGCTAACCTCTTAGCGAAGCTCTTTGCGGCGAATTCACGTATCGATGACTGCGGCGCGGAACCACCTACCATCCCTCACTGTGGTTCCACAATGCCTGACGTCTAAATCAGACAACGTGACGTCCGTGCCGTGCTGCAGTCACTTGATGTGAGGAAGGCTAGCGGTCCTGACGGTATACTGGCAGTCGTCCTTAAAAAATGTGCTCCCGAGTTGTTTCCAGTACTGATACGCCTATACCACCTCTCGTACTCTACTGGAATTGTGCCGGAGGCTTGGAGAGAGGCGAACGTCCAGCCGGTCCCCAAAAAAGGGGATAGGTCTGACCCAGCCAACTATCGACCTATTGCTGTCACCTCTGTCCTTTGCAAGGTTTTTGAGCGAATCATAAACAGACAACTCATTCGCTACCTAGAAGATCACTCGCTGATTCATGATCGACAATACGGGTTCAGACCGAAACGATCAACGGGTGATCTCCTGGCGTTCATAACACACCTGTGGGGTGAAGCAATGGATAAGCATGGAGAAGCACTGGCTGTTAGCCTGGACATCAATTTCATAATTAAATAGACTGCAGTGTTTCACAGATTTCAATAAACTACTTAAAATATTAAATGTAACTTGTAAAAATCAAAACATTCGGGATTTTATAGATCAAGGTTCCAAAACAGTTTCTAAGGAAACTCAAACCTAATTATATTACGACGAGATAAAACATAATTTACCATCACAAACTTCGAACCGCAGTAAATCGATACAAAAAAGATTTAAGAAATATGTAGTTAAAAATAGCGCGACATTTTATTACTCCTTATAAATTTTTATAGTTTTAATATTAATTTCTAAATACTTATTTTTACAATTTATATTTTAGTGCCAATAACGGATCAAATATACCTAAAACGTTTTATTTATGCAAGGTAAATCATTCAAGCTCAGAGCAAATTTACTTTAAGACTAAATATTCGATAATAAAATGAATTAAAAAGAAAAAAACAGGTATCGGTAACTGTATCTTTTCCTCCAAAGTTAAAGTGCATCCCTTCGTCGGGAATTGTGAAGACGTCCTACATAATGTACTTATGTATCCCAGACAATGCTGAGCACTTGACTCTTACACGACAAATCAGACTTGAAGTAGGTTACGTAGCACTATAGTATTTTTAAATAGTTTTAAGTATTATTTCCTTCAAGTTACAATGCATCCCTTTGTCGAGAAACGTGAAATGAGCCCTACAAAACAGACTTTAAGATTTTCTTAAAACTGAGATGTATCCTGGACTTGCGAGGCACATAGCTTTTCACAACATAGCAACTACGAAGTACTCAATACTGTTATTTCTTTCAAAGTTAAAGTGCATCCCTTCGTCTGGAATTGTGAAGGCGTCCTACATAATGCTCTTATGTATCCCAGACAATGCCGGGCACTTGACTCTTACACGACAAATCAGACTTGAAGTAGGTTACGTAACACTATAGTGTTTTTTAAATAGTTTTAAGTATTATTTCGTTCAAGTTACAATGCATCCCTTTGTCGGGAAACGTGAAATGAGCCCTACAAAACAGACTTTAAGATTTTCTTAAAACTGAGATGTATCCTGGACTTGCGAGGCACATGGCTTTTCACAACAAAGCAACTACGAAGTACTCAACACTGTTATTTCTTTCAAAGTTAAAGTGCATCCCTTCGTCGGGAATTGTGAAGGCGCCCTACATAATGTAGGGGAAGTCAGCTCAATGCGGCCATAGAAGGCAAAGCGGACACACCCAATTTTTCGGTAACTAAAAACGATAGCGCGACGTTGCCTTTGTGCCTTACAGCCAACCTCCCGCCCCGCACACCTAGCAGTCGTTCGGTGGCGATTGGAGTAAACACATTGCCGCGGCGATATGTGCAAGGAATTTGTACATTTTGTTAAAAAAATCCAGGTAAAGTTCAACCGGTTTTGATCAAACCTCTTCAGAATTTAATCTTTTTATTACACGTCTATTGTTACTTACCTATTTGGCTTTGAATGTGTAACATTTCTTCCGACATGGGATAAATAATGTGAGCTGAGTTTATTTTTAAACAAAATGGTGGAAAAAGGTAAAGCGGTCCGGGCAAAGTGGCCAATTAATAAGGGCAAAGTTGGCTGCTTTAATAATTTATGTTTTTGTGTATGACGAGTACTTATGATTAGAATGTTTTATAATTTTTTTGATTTAAGTACGAGTATTAGTTAGTTGTTGACTACAACTACAAAAGAAAAACTACGCAGGGGGAACTTTTGGTACATGGATTTTAGTAAGAAAGTATGAAGACTGAAATTATTGTTCCATTTGAAACTTTATTAGTTACTTTTTGATTTTATCTTAAGTAAAGCTTTTTTTTTATTTTTGTGTTTTGTATTTTAAAATTAATTTCTTGTTATATTTAGGCATGACCACTTTGCCCTTACCCCCATGGCCGCTTTAGGCGGCCAACACGGGCAAAGCGGTTTTTTGACTAGTTTTCGTAATTTACAAATTAAAATAAACCGTTGAAGTTTTTGCAAAATGTGCCTACACGTTTAGAAAACTTATTAAATTCTCTTTCTTTTGATATAAAAAACTTTTTTAAAATTGATTCTATAGTGGTATTTTTTTAAAGTCAAAGTTAAGGTGGCCGCTCTGAGCTGACCTCCCCTACTTATGTATCCCAGACAATGTTGGTCACTTGACTCTTACACGACAAATCAGCCTTAAAGTACGTAATACAGTATACCAATAGTCTTATTTTTTCTTTCAAGTTACAATGCATCCCATCGTTGGAAAACAAAAATGCTCAGTTTTAAGAAGGAGGTTCTTAAAATTCTGATCTACGAACTGTTTTTTTGTTATACCTAACTGTTAAATCAAATTTATTGGTAACCAAATTTATATTACATAGTTATTTAATTGTTGGTTGACGGAGCTTACAAAGGTCGCGATATTTATGAATGTGTTATTAAAATTAAGGAAAAACACTCACCTGATTACACTTTTCAGAAGATTTATCTCTTGTTATCACAATCGTCAAGTAACAACGTATCAATGTATCCTTCATTGTGAAGCAAAAAAGTTCTACAAAACAGTCTATAATTTTTTAAAACAGATGTATCCCGGTTTCCGAACCATGTATGCAAATGTCAACCATCGTCGTTGACGACCACTGAAGATTAAAATTTTATTTTTTTTCTTACTGATACAAAGTATTAAGTGCACTGCGAGCTTAGCTTACTTCGCTCAGTATAGCACGCAAAATAACATAGCCATTCATAGTTCACAGCCGTTTCATAGCTTGCGGTGGACGTTGCGATTAATGCGCCTTATAAAATGACGACGGTGTAATTTCATGAAAACGATAATGATTAACTTGCTATTTTTACATAGGTGCAAACAAAGCATCAGCTCTGTGGGAATAACTTGTAACCAACTTGATAAAAAAGGAGGTTCTCAATTCAATGCAAGGTTTTATTTATTAATTATTATTTTTTAAATATTGTTAAATAATATATTTAATTAATAACAGCCGCTGTGGTCTCAGACCCAGAGGTCCCGGTTTCGATTATTCTATATCGTTATTTTCTAGTTTTTCAGTTTACCAAGTGAATGCCATTTTTTTAAACTTAATAAAACCTATTGATGATATTAATAAAATAAAGTTTATAATTCTTCAACTTTACTATTTTATTATAAAGTGACCACGACATGTTCCAAATGTGATTTTATAACGTAACTGGGCCCGTTACAGACTGGGGTTGTAAAGCGGTAAAATTACCCCGCTAAAATACGGTAATATTCGGTAAAAAACGTTTTAAACGTATTCATACCCACTAGGCCACTAACTACTATTACGATTACACTATTATTACGAAAGTGAGTATGTTTGTGTAAATGTCTTTACTCTTTAACAAATAAATGTATTGAATGAGATTTGACAGAAATATGGATGAATTCAAGTCAACTGATCGCCGTTTGTTCAGTCCTCAGAACAATAACTAAATATTGTTCTTAGGTTCAGTCGCTCACCGTCACCGACAGCGGAACGGCAAGAGCGCTTATCGCCGCACAACACAGCACAATATGGTCAATTGCACTAATCGGCAACGTCGCATGATGGTTTTCATATTTGCCTTGTCAGCTGTCAGTGTCTTATAAAATGATAACAGGTTCGTTACATGTAATGTATGTTCAAGCTAATTTCAACCTACTCGTATTAGAATGACTGTAGGAAAATGACCTTAAGGTGGGTCATGATTCAATTTGGTCGACTGTACCTATAATAAGTATGTATTTAAGTATTTTAAGTATGTTTATCCGTTGTCAAGTAACCATTTAACGAGTTTCATAACGAAGCTTCTCTTGGGCTAGATAATTGGTGTGAGTGTAGGAAAGTTTATTATGTTTATAATTTATGTTCTTTCTTTTCTTTTTACAGTCCTCCGAAGAAGGCGAAACAATCGGCGAAACCGAAAAAAGAGCCTGCGAAAAAGAAGTCAAGTGGGTATGTATAACGTTTTTAAGTTTTAGCATAGACGAATAAGATAATTATATCGTCTTTGGTTTTAGACAATCACACTAATATTATAAAGGCGAAAGTTTGTGAGTGTGTATGTTTTTTACTTCTGCACGTAAAAAACTACAAATGGATTTGGATGAAATTCGGCACACAGATAATTTATAACCTGGATTAACACATAGGATACTTTTTATCCCGATATTCCCACGGGAACGGGAACCACGTGGGTGAAACAGCGAGCGACCGCTAGTTATTTAATAATTCTACGATAAAGAGTTAGTTACTGTGCTAAAAATAGATTTCATGAATTGGCGGTAACAATTTATAAATACAATTGTTTCAGGAAGCCTACTGCAAAAACAAACGGTTCGCCTTCTGTGCTGTCCGACCTATTTGGCTCCGACGACGAGTCTGAGCAGCCTAAGCGCTCCTCCAGCAGCCCCTTGTGGTCGTCGTTGTCTTGGCGAGTCGCGGGCGGGGTGTTACGTCAGGTGGAATTGGTGCCTGATGGTAACATATTTTTTGATGTCAAAATATATAATACCGAAGACATCATTAATCTCGGCTCTCGTGAACGCTCGGACAAGTGGATTACTAATCTTCGCTTGCGGGTCTCACCAGACGATCCGCTGTGGAAAGAGTTGAAGAAATTGTGCGCCGAAGCGAAGAAGAGATTCTCAAAAGAGGCGATGTACTACGGTGACAAGGTTGGCAGCCAATAGGTTAATCCATCGATTCACCCCTTTTTTTTTCACTACACTGTAAAAACTTTATTGTACTTATACTTAACTAATGTAATGGTCAATCTAGGTAATATAAATTCTAAAACTATATTTTCTTTTTGTTAACTTAGCTTAATCAACCGCAGAACTAATAACCACTCAACTATGGGTAAATCTATCTATTGTTCGATTTGTCAAGAGTCAATACCAAGTTAATCGTTTTCGGGGCATTTACGCAGTATTAAACATAAAAGTAATAGTGCAGTAAGTCTCGATAGTGGCATTGAAAAAATAAGTTCCGCGTTTCGTTGTCGCATAGCGTCTTATCGCATACGGGCAGAGCGCGAGCGTCTGGCTGACGGCAGCGAAGTAGCTGCTACTTCGCCCACGCACTTCTTGCGTTGCATTGCCTCAAAGTTACAAACAATACTTCATTCAGTTTTATCTAATCATATAAATATAAAAGTAAACTTTGACCTTTTTGTTAAAGTAATTTTACCTAAAGATGATTCTACGGAAACTAAATCATTTACAACTGCAAACATTTCTTTACATTTAAACTACAGTTTTAATGATCTACTAAATAACAATTCTGAAATTATTTGTAAAAAGATAGACGAATTTCAGGAAAAGGGGAGTGGATGCAGGGACCGGATTACCGGTATTTTTCATATAACGTTACTAATATAACGTTAATGTAACGTTATACCCAAAATTTGTATCGTTCTTAGTACCGTTAAAAATTAACGTTATTATAACGTTACCAATAGTTCTTTCTCTTTTCAATTTGCGATTGCTCGCGTTTACACACTTAATATTCGTAATTCTTTCATAGCGTACTTAACAGTGTAAGGTACACAGTGTGTTTTGGTTAAGTTTTTTAACTTAAAATGATGATAATTTTTTGCATGTCCCATACTGACTCGATGAAGTTTTATTATTATTAACATTATTGTTCATTTATTGTTAGCTCTATGCAGTCGCGAAGTATTTTACTTGATGTATATAATAATGAAATTTAAGAAATGGAGTGTAAATTATTGAAAATACATGTACATTATTTTTAAAACTCATTTAATTACTCGTGTCGGATTTTGGTCCTGACATGGAATTCAATTTTGTAACCGCCTTTTTGCGAAGAAATTGTATAAAAACTACCAATGAATGTCACTTTTTACGGTTTAGTAAAACTAAATCAATTCCGGCAAACATATTTTACTTGGATTGGCAAGAATCATGTTTTGTCGGTTAAGGTTCTAACTCGTCGTTGAGAGAGGTACAAAAAGTTGGCTTTGCTTTGTAACCGTTAAAATAAAAGTTATTCAAGGAATTGCTGTTAAGGCCTATTTTGAAAAGCAAGTTTGATTACACTACAATGCATACATAATACATTTAAAACCATTGGGTTCACTCTTTACGAGATATTACAGTTTTTAGCGGCCGAAATGGAGGAGCGTTACTTCCACTTTGTTTGGTTACATATAGGATGGAACCTCTGGATGGAATAGAAGTTACAAAGTGGAAACATAAAGTCAAATCATCACATGTTGTATTTTATTTTAAAAATAAATGTTTCGTAAACCAGGTTCTGTAAATATAATAACAGTTGGTGTTGTAAAAGACAATTGTTTTAATTTCATGCATTTGGCTTTGCACACCTACTTTGTCTCGGTGATGTGTGTGGTGTCAAAGGGGAAAAGTACTGATTTAGTTTCATTAATCATACTTACACTTTTAAGTGGCCTTACGTTATAATTTTACATTACTTTATTTTTAACCGACTTCAAAAAAGGAGGAGGTTCTCAATTCGGTTGTATGTTTTTTTATGTTTGTTACCTTAGAACTCAGTCATTTATACACCGATTTAGAAAATTCTTTTTTTATTTGAAAGGATATACTTCCAGATTGGTTCCATTTTTATCAAAATCCAGTTCTGATGATGGAATCCTCAGGAATTGAGGGAACTCCTCAAATATTGTAGGCATACCTATAGCGATTTTGATATTTTCAGCAATAAGTCAAGAATTTGCATTCAGAAAGTATCATTTGATGAAGTAGAACTGATGAAAAAGACCACAGAATGTCATTGGAACTCCTCAATTATAAGTATTTTACGGGTGGCGATACGATATCTCGATTAAGATAGTTAAGCGACTATGACGAATTAAAAGAAGGCAGATACCGGAACTCAGTTCTGATTGTTGAATCCTATAGCGATTTTGGTATTTTCAGCCATAGGTCAAATGAGATCCACTCCGGCAATAAATCCTTCCTAACTAATATTGTAAATGCGAAAGCGTCTTTGTTTGTTTGTCCGTCTCTCACTTGCGCATCGACCTGATTTTGCACATAGATAGCTGAAGAACAATAGTGACATAGGCCACTCTTTATCACTCCTTCCGAAACATTTCTATTAGGATTTAAAAATACACTATTCACACAATTATTTCTGTCACTTCTTGTCTAAATTCTTCTAAACATCTTTATGCCGATGACTTACAAATTTAGTTTCAGGCCTCGGCTGAGAACCTCTCAGAAGCGATTGAGCAGATCAATGCCTATTTCCTACTTTGTGATAGGCGTTTCTCGTTTTCTTCGCTTGTCGCATTTAAACGGCGCTGTCTCATACAAGTAGCGCGTTTTGTAGGTTTACCAATATTCGCTTTCGATAAATAGATCGGAACGATTCACTAAAAAGCGAGAAATAAACAAAAAGTTTAACAAAAAAAAAACCGACTCCTAAAAATTTAACTGAAATAAATGCACTAAAACATAAAAAATAATTGCGTAGTTTAGTTTGTTCAATTTACTTGCAATATTAACCTTTATTTTACTCAATTTTATAATCTTAAAAAATATTTTGGAGTCGGTGCCAGCTTAATACGACAATGTAGCAATACCTAATAAAATCTATTTCCAATGAACACGACAACTGTAAAAGGCTAATTAAACATATTTACAAATAAAAACGACAATGGGGTTAAACGGCAGCAAGGGCGACCCAGACGGAGGTGGAGAGATGAGCTTGATGCTTACGCGACAATCCTTCGCACAACAACGCAAAAGGCCGCGAATACTGGAGGGGGGGGGAGGCCTTTGCCCAGCAATGGGACAATATGGGCTAATATAATAATAATATAGGATGTCTTTTAATGTTTATGATTATCTTGGCTGGCACCGACTCCAAAATTGGCTGAATCAGCTGTTAACAATTTTACATTACTTTATTTGTAACAATTCAGCTGATTCAGCCATTTTCATCATAGTTTTTTAACAAAATATTAGCAAAATACCTATTTATGTGTTTGTATATAGTTTTGTGTTTATAAGACACACATTTGAAACAAGGGGTGATTTTCCGAGATCAACGAAAAAAGAAATTGGTTCGTAAATGACTTCATAGATGGCGCTTAGCATAGATTAGTATGGTGCTTAGTAAAAGGCGAGTCCATGAAGAACAAGTGTATGGCTACGTAATATTTATTCCATTCTAAAATAGAAATAGGTCCTGGAGATCCTGAATAAAAATTTTTAAGTACTATTTTTTATTTTTTTTTATAGACAAGCAAAGGTGTAGAATTCATTACAGCCCTTAGGTAGAAACGGGACGGCTTTCATAAAACGCCATCTATCGAGTATTTTGGAACTAATTTTTATATTTTAATTTGGGCTGTCAGAAAATCGCCCATTGTATTTGCAACATTCATTATACACATATATCATATTGTGTTGAATTGAATTATGAATGTTGTTACACGACACTTGTAACAAATGCTTCGAATAATTATTTGCATTGTGATTGTGACTTTATATTTCCATTTTGTAGCTTCATATTCAATTTTGTACCCTGTCCCATTTTTCAAATACCCTAAAATTAAAAATTTCTTAAAAAATTACTATGTTGTTTTAATTGTATTTTATTTTAATTTTTTGGTATTGAAAGTCGACGTTAAAAACGCTTTTAACTCTGTCGACAGGGTCGCCATGTTGGATCAAATAAAATCAAAAGCTCCTGCATTATTACCATTCATGATGCAGTGTTATAACAACCCATCCAATCTTTTGTATAAGAAACACCTCGTCTCATCTGCCGTAGGATGCCAACAGGGCGACCCTTTGGGCCCAGCTATTTTTAGTCTCGCCATTCACCCGGTCATCGAGCAACTAAATTCAAAATTTAACGTGTGGTATCTAGATGATGGGACTCTAGGCGGCGATGCATCAACTGTCCTTTCGGACCTCCTAATCCTAGTCCGCGAGTTCCAAGCCATTGGTTTGGAGCTTAATTTTGCTAAGTGCGAACTTTTCATAGCGGACAGTTGCGCCGACAGACACGGTATAATATCCAGCTTTAGAGACGTTGCTCCTCTCTTAAAAGTGATAGACGAAAGTTCTCTTCACCTCCTGGGGTCTCCTATTCTAGATGATTCCTTCCAAAATTTTATATCATCAAAATTACAAAATTTTAGTGATACATTAGACCGCCTTTTCAAAATTAATTGTCACATGGCTTTCGCTTTAATTCGCTATTCACTTTTCGTTCCTAAGTTCACGTATGTCTTGCGGTGCTGTCAGCTGTGGAAGTTTCCTGACCTTCTTGCCAGCCTAGATAGCACCATAAAACATACACTGTCTTCCATTTTAAACATGTTAATGTTTGTTAAGCGGTCACTGAAGTTATTCAGTGACCGCTCTTGGACCCAAGCATCACTTCCAATTAGATTCGGTGGCCTGGGTATCCGTAAAACTGCTGACGTTTCTCTCCCGGCGTTCTTGTCCTCGGTCCATGCCTCCCTACCACTTACAAATAAAATACTGGACCGAACATCCAATTCCTTTTTGATACCCTACATGGACGAGGCCAAGGCCGCCTGGAGCGCATCTTGCCCGTGTTCTGATCTTCCAAACAACACCTCCTCCCAAAGGCTTTGGGATGGGCCCCTCTGCGAACTGTTGCGAAATAACCTTGTCAACACGTCTTCTAGTTCCGCAGAGCGTGCCCGCCTTTTAGCTGTAGGGAGATGGGAGTCGGGTCTTTGGTTGCAGGCACTACCCTCATCGAACACGGGTACTTTGCTAGACCGCAGCACTTTTCGCCTAGCCACAGCCCTGCGTCTTGGCGCCCCCAGTATCGTCCCCCATCAATGTCGTTGTGGCGCACCGGTAGACACCCTCGGACACCACGGGCTGTCCTGTACACGGAGCGCTGGACGCATTACCCGCCATCATTCTTTGAATGACATCGTTCGTCGAGCTCTAGTCACTGCCGGAATTCCAGCCGTACTAGAGCCCGCCGGCCTGGCGCGCGATGATGGCAAGAGGCCGGACGGCATGACCCTGGTACCTTGGAGGGTGGGACGGGCACTGGTGTGGGATGCTACATGTGTCGACACGCTTGAGCCGTTTGGGGTGGAGACGTTAGGACCGTGGGGTTTGGGTGCCCACCAGCTCTTTAGAGATATTTCTAAAAAACTGGTGGAAGCTACCCGAGACCCCAGAGCCAGCAGCTATCTGGGTCAACGTCTAAGCCTCGCCATCCAGCGCGGCAATGCGGCTAGTATTCTGGGTACTCTGCCTGATGGAGATGATCTGGGTGAATTCTTTTTTTTATAGTTTTCTATTTATCTTTTTAAGTTGTAAATATTTTAATTTTAATATTAGATGTTACTTTTGTTATTTTTTATAATAATATTGTTTTATGCTAAGGCAAAAGTAGATGCTAAACATCTACTATATTATATTTATTTAGTTATATTGGACGTTCTGAGTACAATAACAAAAAAAATCAGTGTCCATTATGGACCACTATGTGAAAAGTGGATCTTATTTCACCCATAAAATTATAACTATAGCTGTTAGCGCTTCTGTTTTTGTCTAGTTTATCAAGCTATGCGTAACTAATGTAATGCAGTAAAAATGCAAATCTCAACACTATAGTTTTCTTGTTAATTAGAAAACAGTATGGTTACAAAGTGGAAGTCAAAATGGTGTTGTACTGAATTTGAATCCGTTTTTCACACGTTTCTTATGTTTTTTCTAAGAAACCTTTATGTTCAATCGGTAGCTTGAAATATAAAGAATATTTTTACATCTAAATAACATAATTTTATAACATAAACTAAAATGACATCCACTTTGTAACCGGGACATCTTCGCGCGAAAACGCCCAACTACAGCTCATAACCAATACACAAATATGTAGGTAATAAATAGGTAGTTAAGGTAATGACAAAAGATTCGATAACAAGTACCTAGAAATGAAAATATTTACATTTAATGTTCTATTACATAAAGAGCACTTTGAATTAAGTTTTTCTTTATTAATTTTAAAGTATTTGTACACCTTATTTTATTTTTTACGTCCCATTATTGTACAATGCACAAGTAATAAATAATACGTTTAATAACTTAGAGCGCTAGAGTAGTATCGCAACAAAATCAAAACAAACAAGTGTAGTCTGTCGGTCGGCACTCGGCGCTACACTGTTGCCAACTTGCCACGTGTAAGCGACTTGGCAACGTCGCGATAATAACGTTATTGGTAACGTTATAAATACCGGTAATTTGTAACAGAACAAAAACGGAACAGAATTTTTTGGTACATTACCGGTATAAAATAAATAACGGTATCCCTCCCTGAGTGGATGGTCTATGTTGGATATTTTATACCTCGAAATAATATTAACAAATATACGCCATTGAGAGGATCATCATATCTAAAATTACCAAAAAAAATTTACTCAAAACAAGCTTGTGTAAATATAAAAAATGATGATGAATATTGTTTTGCTTGGGTTGTGATGGCGGCTTTGTACCCAGTTAAAAAGAATGCTTGTCGAGTATCATCTTATCCCCACTTTAGTACAGTATTAAACTTAATTAATATGTCGTTTCCAGTTGCAAATAATGACATAAAAACATTTAAAAAAAATAATAAAAACATAATTGTAAATATCTATGGTTTGGATAGTAAAAGTAATATTACTGGGCCGTTGTATAAAACCATTTTAAGAAAAAAAAATCATATTAATATGCTTTTAGTTCAGAATGGTTCTAAGTCTTTATTACTGTCTCATAAAAAACTTTCCTAAACTATTAAGAAGTCAAGTGACTAAACATCAAAGTAAGCTTTATTTTTGTGATGATTGCTTGTTGTTTTTTAAGTCTAATCTAAAATATAAAAATCACTCTTGCGGTGGAGTCGCAACTATTTTGCCCGAAAAAGGTACTTTGGTTCAATTTAAAAATTTTCATTGTAAGCAATTCATACCTTATGTAATATATGCAGACTTTGAAACATTATTACAACCGTGCGTTGAAAGTCAAAGTAAACACACAGCTAACATTCAACGGCACATTCCCGCTGCGTTTGCGTATTATATTGTTTGTAATTATGATGGCTCTCTAAAGCGCCTAGTAAAGTATCGCGGTCCTGATTGTGCATTCAAATTTGTTACTTATTTACAGAAAGACGTGAAAAGAATTTATGATATTATTCAGTCGGCTTCAGAGAATCCAGTGCCTATAATTTTTAGTAATATTGACTCGCGTGCTTTTGATCGCGCAGACTATTGTTATTTATGTTCAAATTTATTAGTCGTAGATAAAGTGAGAGATCACTGTCACTTCACAGGTGTTTACAGAGGCGCAGCTCATTCATACTGTAATCTTAAATTTCAGATTCCTAAATTTATCCCCATTTTCTTTCATAATTTATCGGGTTACGATTGCCATTTGTTTATTCGGGAATTAAACACAATATCAGGCTCAATCAAAGTTGTTCCGAAAAGCAAAGAAAATTATATTTCTTTTACTAAGTTTATTCCACTTTCAGATAAAACTTTCGTTGCAGTACGTTTTGTCGATTCTTTTAAATTTTTAGGGACAAGCTTAGACCAGTTAGCTAAAAGTCTTAACCCTAATGACTTTATACATTTACGTAAAAATTGCGATAGTGAACGAAAATGTTCATTGTTGCGTCGCAAGGGTATATATCCATATGAATATATGTCTGCTTGGGAGGTATATGAAGAAACTAGTTTGCCGCCGATAGAAAATTTTTACAGTAGTCTTACGAGTGAATCAATTAGCTTAACTGATTACCAACATGCCTTAACCGTATGGAAAACTTTTGACATACAAAATTTAGGAGAGTATACAGATTTATATGTAAAAAATGATGTTTTATTATTAGCCGATATATTCGAAAAGTTCCGCTTAACTTGCAAAAAAAATTATGATTTAGATCCGGCTTTTTATATTACAGCACCAAGCCTAAGCTTCGATGCAATGCTTTTAAAAACTAAAATAAAGTTGGAACTTTTATCTGACTTGGAAATAATTCGTATGATACAAAAGGGTATTCGAGGAGGCATTTGTTTATGTTCAAAAAGGTATGCTCAATCAAATAACAAATATCAGCCTGATTTTGATTCATCTCAATCTAATAGTTATTTAATGTACATACTTGGACTGTAATAACTTATATGGTTACGCTATGTGTAGCTATTTGCCCTATGCGGACTTTAGATTACTTGATGAGGAGGAATGTAGTCAGCTTAACATACTGAGCTTTCCTAATGAAAATGAATACATTTTAGAAGTAGATTTAGAATACCCAGAGAGTTTACATGACTTACACAATGACCTTCCATTTTGCGCCCAAAATTTTGTTCCACCGGGTTCGAAACATAAAAAACTGATACCTAATTTATTCGATAAATATGAATATGTCATACATTACGTTCATTTGAAAATGTGTTTGAATCATGGATTACGCCTTAAACGAATTCGCAGAGCAATAACATTTAAGCAGAGTCAGTTCTTAAAACAATATATTGATTTAAATACGAAGTTAAGACAAAAATCTAACTCTGCTTTTGAGCAAGACTTTTTTAAATTGTTAAGTAACAGTATTTTTGGAAAAACATTAGAAGATACAGAGCGCAGAGTCGATGTAAAACTTGTTAATGCATGGCATGACGATCGCAATAAAACAAACAAGTACTATTCCGCCGAACAACTGATAGCTCGCCCTAACTTCCATAGCGTAGCAGTGTTTGATGAAAACTTTGTAGCTATTCAATTAAAACGAGAAAAAGTAATATATTGAACAAACCAATATACATAGGGTTTTCAGTTTTAGAGATTTCAAAAAGCCATATGTACGATTTTCATTATTCTGTTATGAAAAAATATTACAACGAAAAACTGTCTTTATGTTACACAGATACTGATAGTTTGTTATACTCCATTCAAACGGATGACTTCTATCGCGATTTGAAAGACCACTTTTTGAGTTATTTTGACACTAGTAATTATTCTAGTAATAACTGCTTTAGTATTATTCCAAGGAACAAAAAAGTCCCTGGTTTGTTCAAAGACGAACTAGGTGGTAAACTTCTCTTGGAATTTGTAGGATTGCGATCCAAACTGTACAGTATTAAAACAATTGATAATGAGGTTAAAAAAGCAAAAGGAGTCAAAAAACCTGTAACTAAAAAGTTAAAATTTTCTGATTACGTAAATGTTCTTTCAACAGGAACAGATCTTAAAGGTAAAAACGTTCTATTCAAAACCATAAAGCATCAAATTTTTACAAGAGAACAGTATAAAGTGGCATTGTCGAGAAAAGATGATAAACGTTTTATTTTAGGTGATAACGTGTCAACGATATCGTGGGGACATTATTCTATTACAATATAATACACTATCCTGCAATAGATAGTTTTTACCATAGGTGATAATAATGTATGATGGTTTATATCTAGATTAAATCACTAAAACTTTAACGTTTTATACTATTAATTTAATGTTTTACTGTCATCGATAAATTTAAAATATAAACATAGATTTTTAAGATTAATTTTAATCTGATAGGTAGTTTTAAAAAAAGTTAAATAATCTAAGACCTTTAATCAGCTATATAATATGTTAAGTTAATTAATTGGTGTTAAGTTTGATTTAAATTTAAAAATAAATATTTGTTTACAATCAATTTGATGTGTAATTTTCATTTTTGTATGGATTACACTTTATATTGTTGAAACTAAAACTGTAAATAACAATGAAGTGCATTTTTGTATGTTTTATTTAAGTTTATGTCTAATAATTGTTTTTTTCTTAAGTTACTAAATAAATGTTGTTGTAATATAATATAATATAATATAATATAATATAATATAATATATTACATTATATAATATAATATATTACATTAATAGACAGAACGTTATCAGCAGCAGTTGCATTGTCTCAATTGTTTTTATTTTTTTGTTCTAAATAAAAAGTTATTATCATGGTAAGTGGAATTATGCATTTAAAGATGATGGACATAATTTATATTTGTAAGTGTTTTATATTATTTTATTTTATTTCAGGAAACTCCACCCACTTCACCGGTCTACATTCTGCCTGACGAGGAACACCAAGATCGAGTACTGAATCAATACACACAAGGCCAACATGAGGGAATTGACGAAGCGGGTCCCTTTCACTATGGATTCAGACCTCAGAACTCGGAGCCGGAGATAAAGAATTTGAAACATAGACATCAAAAGAAAAGATGTTTTCTAAGACACTTTCACAACAAACAAAATTCCTTTGTATTGAAAAGCGCGCCGAAAAAGGGTCGCTATTTAATCAAAATTCAAGTTATTGACTTACAATCAAGAGTGCCTATTCCAGAGAAGCTGTTGTGCGCACAATATGTTGTGGAGGATGATGTTGATCCAATTATGGATCAGACAGAAGGAGTTATTAGTAACATTTCAAAAAAATTGTGCGGCTATAGCTATAACTTCTATTGAGGCTATATGGCGTAGATTTATTTGTAAATTAAAGTTCTCAAAAGGTTTCAAGCGTAATTTCCATATTTACGTGTAAACCTCCAGAGACACATTTAAATATATAAAATATTTTAATTGTATAAAATCTTATTTTGAGGGGTACAATACTTAGTTACACAATTTTCTTTTTAGTATATGTATAAATAAATTTAACGTATATATTTTGAAATGTTATTGAAAATTGTTCAATTTTTTGTAAATTTAGTAATAAGCATTATAATAAACTTAAATAAAATTAAATAATAGTAATAACGTTTTTTTCATTTTATTGCTCTCGGTTATATTGATTATACTCGTAGTTTAATAAAGAAAACACAGCATTCAATTTAAATTTATGTTTATTAAAAAATAACTAATAGGTATTAAAGCACATACTTACATTATAAAAAACAAAAAAATACTTTTAACAGTCACATAAAAATAAAAAGTTCTATTCTAATGCCTAGTTCTATAAAATTCAATGATTAAAACCTAAATAAAACTATAATTATTACAAAATTATAAGATCACTTTATTTTGTAAACACCATTTTTTAATACACAGTACATTTTTTAATGCACATGTTTTCCTATGAGTAAAACAGTTATATACGAAAACATCTTTACAATACAATTCAGAAAGAGTTTGTAAATTAGGAAGCCCTAAATTACCTTTGTCTAACACGTTGTTATGATCACATAATTCTTGTATCCATGTAATCTTTTCTTTACCTTTAACTAAAATTGTACGATCTTTTAAATACGGTTTGATAATTCTTCGAAATTCCCTATAATCTATGTACCCTTCGCTCCATCGAAATCCTCTGTTTCGTTCAATCCACCAAACACTTTGCTTTTCTTTATCAGTAAGAGCGGTAAACGGGTAAGGTGGTTTTATTAAAAAATATGGGTATATTCTTCAGTGGCTATAGCTAATTCCTTTACGCTTTTCCTTGACGCCGACTACGCCGATGTACCTGTCGCGCCTGCACCACACCATCACAGTGCAGGATGTGGTTGAGTACATTAAGACAAAGACCAACTTCCTTCTGAGGGTGGAGCCGCTGGAATCGCGACATAATGTCAGTTTTAAGGCATTTGTGGTGCGAGTCCCAACAGCTAAGCTGGACGACACCTTTATGAAGGAGGACTTTTGGCCGAAAGGCGTGGTGTACCGGCGTTTCCGCGGGAGATTGCCTACCACCACCGAAACAGCACAAGCCAGTGCTACGTAAATTACTAACATAGTTTTTAAGTTATTATACTAACAATAAATGTTTATAAGCTATGTATATGTTAGTTTTTAAGGTATGTATCTATGGGCCTGTTATATTGTAACTTTGTTGCCTGATAATAAATAAATAAATAAAAAAAAAATTTACCAGAAACTTATTGTTTAGGTTTTTAAATCCTTGTACATCCACGATAATTGTATTACTTTTCATGATAACTTTTTCACAATGTTGCTTAAAGGCTTGTACTCGAATATACAGTCGTTTAATTTATGACAATATGCAGCTGTCTGATCAGGTATCTCTTTTTCAGTTTCAATTTCAACTCTTACATCTATTGACCCCTTTAATGCCTCGTGTTGTCGAGAACAATCAATTACGAATAGTGGAGCGATATCTTTAAATTCTTTTAAAGTCACCAACGGTTCTGCTCGGCGTCCGTGATAAGTCTGTTGAAATCTAGCATATTGCTCATATAATAAGTAATACTTGTTTTCCGTAAAGCTGACGTTCAAATTTTCGTAAGGGTAATATGAAGAATTCAAAAAAACTTTTACGTCACTAACATTGCAGTGGTCAAATTCAGCCATTGACATGTCCGCCTGATTTTTACGATTGGTTTGAAATACAATAATTACATAACGTGGTTTTTCTATTTGCGTTGAAGTTTTAATTGACCATGTATGTTTGCGTGTTTTTGGTAATAACGGGTATTCATATAAATCCCAATTACGGAACGCTAAGGTAACAGAACGATCTTTTTCTAAATGTTTTAAAAAAGTAATCCTTTCACGATCTGATACTTTTACATGCGGAACTCTCCAAACTATTTTACTTATTTCAAGGTTATCGATAATTTCATTTTTATTTATCTTTAATGCATTAATATTAGTGCTGCTTCTTAATAAAACTAATTCGTGTTTACAGTTAATAATTATTTTTTCAAAGTCTTCTGCAAACCCCAGTATTTTGTTTAGAGGTATTGAAGCGGAAAAAACTCCATTATTGGTCGTACCAATAGTAGACCAACCCCAAACATTTGCAGATTTTGATTCGTTTTCGTTTAGCGAAAGATATGATTTTAAGGTGGTCGTAAGGCCAACATTTTTTATTTTGTCTATTTTAACACCATTTAGTTCGTATCGTATATCTTGAAATAGAAATAATGCTGCGTTATTTATAAAATGCACACTGGATACTTTTGCTTTAGTAGTGCTATCATGAACATGTACTTTGCCCTCAATATACAAAGTGCTGAGGGAAGGCAACACATACAAATCTTGTTGGTTAATAGGTATACGTATTTCATCATTCTTGTTGAAACTTGTCACGTATGGTTTATATGAATGATATTCGAAACTTTCAATGCTATTATCGTGTGACGATGGTTGAGATATATTTAAAATATTCATTTTATTAAGCCTATTAACTTTAGAAACTCTTTATTTTCTTTGGTTAACTTCTTTTTGAATTTAAGAGGTGCTACTTTTAAAAGTGCTCTTTTTGAACTGACTTGAGTCCCGGATGGTAAATGGATTTTATTAAAATTTAGCATATTTTTCTAAAGTGCAAATATAGTTGTACTTCTTCGCCACGTAAATTGATTTGCTTATTTTCAGCGTCTAACAATCTTATGTTTAATGCACTGATTGAGTTTTGGTTAACTGGAAAATATATTATATTCTTAGGTATTTCAATAATTCGATAACCAGGTGGTACGTTAGGCACAAATTCGTAGATTATGTGACTTGCTTTTCCGTTTACAAATGATCCGCTTACTGCGTTGCATTCGATGCGGACGATAGTTGTTGATAAAATACTAACAGGATACTGTGACTTGCTACTTATATTAGCCTTCACCGTTTCCATACCAAAACCCAAAGATTTTCCAAGCGAATTATCATTTTCAAAGTGCACATCCTTTGCACAGAAAATATTGGTCTTAAGTGTGTTATTATTACAAGTTAAATTAAAAACACAATTTTTTATAATTGCTTTTAAATAATCACAGATATCTTGAAGTTCATATGAACCTTCAGGAATTTCAACAACTTCGTTGGTACCATAATAAAACTTATTATTTCTCTCGTCTACATTTGGGATTGAATTAAACGTAGAAAAGTAAAGTAGTCCACATTCATATTCTCCACATAAGTCTAAGGTTGGGGAATAGCTAGTTGCCATAAAGGCTCCTCGACCGGTTATCGACAAAGTGAAAGACATTTTTATACTGAGAAATATATTTACTATTCTGTATTTAAATGGTGTTTCCAATATTCCTTTAAAAAATTTAAGCAAAGATGTCCACAATTTAATGTGCCAAAAGTTTGATGTTGTGTATAATTATAATTTATAGGAATATTTTTTAAATATTTTTGTAATTCTAGCGGAGGTTTTAAATTACCAAAACTATCAAAATATTCAGAGTTATTGTTTTTCTTAACGTAGGCTACCTAATGAGTTCCAGGATTCACAGAACTGTCCAAATTAATTATAGCACACTCATTTTTTTTTGGTTTTGAAGGTAAAGTATCTCTCATAAAAACACTACGGAAATACGGAATGTCACATGCGTGTTCTAAAATATCCAAATTTGTTAATGCTTGCCTGGATAGCCGGTCCACTAGTTTTTTGAATTATTTAAATATAAACCTGCCCCTTTTTTATGAGGTCTAATATACAATCCTTTCCCAAGAGCAACCGCTTCCATCATCTTGTTATGGCGTTCAGACTCTTGAAGACTTCTCTGAGCAGCTTTGGCATCATTCACGGCCTTTGCTATACCTGCCGCACCTCCTGCTAATGAACCCAAAGCTGACAATCCAGCTAAGATTGGTATCAAAGGTAAAAACCCACCACTTTTAGAAATGGGAATACAGCGTGGCAGGCGTATACCTCTTTTGTTCATAAATAGTTTTTTGGCAGCAGCATATGCATACTTAATAGCTGAATTATTGCTTTTGGATTTCAATTTCTTTACTTGAGATTGTAGTTTTTTCACGATAGACATGAAAGAACGTGCTCCACCACCAGCTTTAAGCTTTGCCTTCATTGCATTTTTAACTATTCACGCGGCAACCTTTTCTCCTTTTCCAGCGTCTTTTGATTTCAATCTTTTCTTAGCCATATTCAAAAGATCTAAATCAGCTTTATGACGTACATCCAAATCACTATTGATGTATGCAATGTCGTGGTGCATACAAGCTTCATCCAATTTGTTTACACCTCGATTGCCTTTTTGTAACCGTTTTTGAAGTTTAGTTCCAGGACCGCAAAATTGATAACCAGGTAAATGTAATTCAAAAGGTAAATTATTAATTAAACTGTTAATGATACCACTTCCTTCCTTCATTGATACTCACAAAATTATTGAGCGGGTATTGCGTTCTTTATTTATATTACATCACTAATGCATTTTTTTCTACCCAACTGTTTTCTTCATTACTTAGGCCTAACCATTTCACAAAAAGCCTGTTCCCTTTTCTTTTTAAAACTTTTTCTATGAGATATAAGTCTGGAAACATAGTTCTTTGTAATTCATATTCATAAAATGAACCTAAAATACTGTGGTTTTTTTTGTCTTCTATGTAATAAGTTGGTGGGTTTGTATGATTGATTTTTGTGATAGTAAATATTTCAGTAGACCAGTTAGGGGTATAACCTTTGTAAAAATCGCCTTTATATTTACTAATACGAACATGATCACCAACACGAAACTTAGGTCTTTTCAAAGTATTGTGCTTTTGGGATTTAATTATGTTGGCTCTTACCAACATCTGGTTCCTGTTGTTAACATCGACTGGTTTAAATTTGGTTATGCGATGAATGGTATTATTATAGCATTGTACTACTGAGTTTAAATTTTTCCCTAACCATTCATACCGACCACATAAACTAAAAAATTTAAAAAGACGACTTTTTAGAGTTCTTATCACACGTTCAACAATAGCTGCTTTCTTTACAGAGTAGGTTGAATAATGATTAATTTTATATTTCTTCATCAGTTGTTTAAAGCTATCATTGTAAAACTCCTTACCTAAATCAGTTTGCAAATTTTTTGGTGTTTGAGTAGACTCTGCTAGTATACGTTGCATCGCAAAAGTAACACAGACTTTCTCTTTTGATTTTAAGGGCTTTACCCAAACATACTTAGATAAAGTGTCAATAACAACTAATATGTACTTATAACCTTTATTAAAGGATGCATATTTTTGTACATCTATAAGATCTGCTTGCCATAAATCATATATTCCTTTTATTATCGTGCATCGTCGTAGAAAATTTCTTCTAGCAGATCTATGAAGCTCATCTACTATGTTTTGTTTACTCATTTTTGGTTGTCTTAGTATTAATCAGAAAATCGATTTCCGTTTTTGTATAATACAAAGTATTCATATTATTAGAAGTAACTTTTTCTAAGTTTTTAAGATAAACTCTAACGTCGTTAAGAACTTTTTTCAATTCTTTTTTCAAGTCTTCAATTTCTTTATCTAAATGAGCTTTATTTACAGCTTCATCATCATTTTGTAGAGGTAACAAACCTTTTAATCTTGAGGATTGCAAATCGTAATCTCAAGTCTCTGAGTTTGCTAACGTGTAGTCAAGAGTATTCATAAATTCAGAATATCTTAAACGCTTATGAACGTGATGTCCAAATTTATCTATATTCATTGCAGTCTTTATGGGTTGTTCACTGCTATTAAACTGCTTAATTTTCTCAATACATGCCTTTTATATTTCACGTTTATAATACCAGCTTCAAACAGTTCTTCGATGATTGCTATAATCTCACTGTTTAGGCCAGTGTTGCCTGCTTCGCGTGATGCAAGCAGTAATTTTAGTCGTTCCACTAATTCATTTTGATCATCCCAATAAACCAAATCGGTATTCTTTTGAACTTTTTAAAAAATATTTATACCTTCCCCTTTTGGGATGCTTTCAGTACTTGTAGTTACTTTTCTAATAAATTTGAATAAGGGTTTAATAATACTCATGTATTTGAAGCCTTTGTTACTGTTTATAGGTTTATTTGGATCAAAATTACGTCTGTGTGCGTTGGTATCTATTAGAATTACTTTATAATTTTGCATATCCTCGTCTGTGATTATATCTATATTTGGTGTTTTTTTAAATAATAATTCCATAATACCAGGCGTCTTCTTCAGAGTGCGATTTCCAATCTTTAAGATACGACCCTGATCATAAACGCGGGCTTTCCCCAACATTAACTTATCCCGTTCAGTTTTTATTCCAAAAGGCACATCTTTAAATACTTCAGATGATAGTGACCATGATAAAGATCGATTTTTCATGCTTGGCGATGATTCGGGTGATTTAAACGAGTCATCACTGATATTATGTTCATCAGGTGGTGAAACAGTAAGACTTTGATCAGTTTTGTCATAAAAATCATCAGCTGAGTTTTCTTCTTCACTAAAACTTTCTTGAATGTTATCGTTAGACGAATACGATACTTCAGCATCACTGTACTTTATTTTCTTTTTCATTGGGGTTTGAACTAATTCTTCGTTGTGAAAAATTGTATCACTTTTGTTTGCCAATTGATTTAGAGGATCCACAATGAGTTTATATATTGTACCCAGAGCCATATTATTTGAATTTTTTAGATCTTTTATCATTTTAACCTTTCTTTTCACAGCTGCTGCAGATTTTACAATTTGTTCTTTTAAATTCCTTTCCATTTTAGTATGTAAGTATTCCGTTCCAAATCAAAAGTGAAAATGATCCAGCTATATTAGAACATTCACTAATGAATATTAGTTAATGACTATAAAAGTGTCAAACTTCATTCTATAGCAACCTTTATGTCGCTCACAGTCCTTATTAATTACAACATAACTGAAGGGTTTACTCCAAACTGTTGAGCACATTTCGCGGAATTGAGGCCATGTCATATCAGACCCAACATGTTGGTCATAAACATGCTTTAAGTTGATGTCATCTTGCTTAAATAATATAATAAGGTTTGATAACCCTTGACTCAAAACTTCAATGAAATCCTCATATATCGAAATTGGCCGGCAAACTCAGTTCTGCTGCTTACGCCATTAGAAAAATTAGGCAGTTAAGTGACGTTGAAACTGCTAAAACAGTTTACTTTAGTTATTTTTACATTGTCATGTCATATGGCGCCCTACTGTAGGGAACAGCGGCTGATGTTGAAACCATATTCATTTTACAGAAACTGGCAATAAGAACCATTTATAGACTAAGCTCACGAACTTCTCTAAGAGATATTTTTAAAGAAGCTGGTGTTCTTACAGCTGCATCTCAATATATTTATAATTGTATAGTTTTTGTGCGTTGCAATATTAACTCATTCACTAAACACGGTGACGTACACAATTTCAATACTAGAAATAAGTCAACACTTATGATGCCCCTGTTCAAGTTACAGAAGGTTTTCGGCTCTTTCTTGGGGCAAGGTATACACCATTATAATAAAATACCAAGTACTGTACTAGAATTACCTTAGATAAGTTTAAAAATCTGTAAAATCTTGTTTACTTAAGAAAGGTTATTATACAGTTAAAGCATATTTAGAAGACAAAACAGCCTGGTAATAATAAAATAATCACATTATATTTTCTTAAGTCCATTTTTTTTGTAACTAACTCATTTTACTCTGGTCTTTATCAGCAGTGTCTTACAGACAATAGGTACCTACTCAAAACTTATGTTGCATAAAACGATGCCTAAATATTTTATTGCTTGCTTCATTGGAGTTGCTCGAGTGTGTCATGCTCTCTCAAATGTCTCTGCGGTGGTGACATGTGCGTCGGGTCATTACGTTCCCTAAAACATGGTTGAGCGAAGCGATGGCTGTGTCATGTCATACACATACATGTCATACTCGTGAACGGGTGCCGCCTGTGGAGGCTGGTCTGCTCTTGCTAACTTATTTTTATTATTAGTATATTAGTAGTTGTAGTCTTACTTTTATTTTTATGTACTTGTAGTTGTTATGTTTTTATTATTGTAATGGAAAGTGCCCTTCTATGATAGGGAGGGCATTTTTCAATTCTAATTGACGCTGTAAAAGAAAGGGAGAAAAGAAATGCCCTTGCTGAGTTTCTTGCCGGTTCTTCTCAGTACAAGGCTTCCGCCCATAGTTAAACTTGCGAACCGATGGCATAAATGACATTCATAAGTGCTGTAACCTAAACATGGCCTAACCTGAATAAATGATATTGAATCTTGAAAAAAAAGTTATATAAGTAATATTTACAAAAAAATATTAAAATTATTCTTGCAAATTATTTGAGAAGATATTTTACGTTTTTGTTTTGTTGCATTTCTAGCAAATTATAAACTATGGTAATTACTAATTACGATCTAACCCTGCGTGTGCGAGCGATGTTGTCGCTGCGATTGCATTCAAATTGTGAGTGCAACGTTGCTAAGAAGACGATAGAGTTAGGTAAATTTGAAAAGCGATGTGGTAAAAATATAGGCTTGGCTTTTGAATCGAGTCGCCTGAATTTGAAGAAACTAACACTATGGGGGGGTTTTAGGGGTTCCTTAATAAAGGTTTATTAACATTTTAGCTGCCGCTGTTGCGTTAAAATACTAATTTACCGTGACAAGGGGCGTTATGTATTATTTTATTATGCACTGGCTGATGCAGTAATGTCTTACGGGTTGAGTGCGTATGGTCTCAGTTTTCCTGTACATTTAAATAAAATTAAATCATTACAATTAAGATTGCTTAAACTTCTAGGAGATAATAATGTTAAAAAATCGCTTGCAGGACACTACGAAAAACTTTTTGAAATATGTAAAATAATGCCAATAGAACATAAAGTGAAAATAGCTATTATGATAGAACAATTTAACAACGCTGAGCATAAACAGGTAAGAGAACACACATACGCAACCCGCTTATCTAAAAAATCTTATGTTGTTCCCAAAGTAAAAAGTTATTATGGTAAGCGTACAAGACGCTGATTAACGCCGGTGTATGGTAATGAACCCCCAAAAAATGTCCAAAGCAAAAACAATTTAAAAACTTTGTTAAAAAAAAACATTCTTTCTTTGTGTCCGTAGTAGTAATGACAATAACTATAAACTTCGTCGCTCATGCCATTTGTCTGGCCCGGGTTGAGCTTCTTTTGAGACTTGTGATGTTGGTTGACTAAATAACGGATAAACATACTTAGATAATAATATAATACATGCTTATTAAAACATTAATGACCGTCCTCGATTTACATTATTTTATTAAAATATGTAGGTCCCTGCAAAAGGAAACTTACATGATTATATTATTGTAATAATACGTAGACCTTATTATATGGACTATTTATGTTGTAAGATCTATGTACCATACCAACATGATGCAATAAATGTTTTTGACTATGACTATATACCTATTTAACTTTTAAGATAGATTTTGTTTATTGTTTCCATAAGTTTTTCATTAGAATACAGTAGAATAGTTTTATCTTTAGTTCCTTAACGTACATAGTTTAAGAATAATTATTCAAGAAATGTAGCATATTATACCACATTAAAAGCAGTACTGTAAAAACGATTCCACGAGAGCTGGTTGCCGACAAACTGTTTCACAGTTTACCAGAATGTTGTAAAACATTAATGTAAATATCTTTATTACTGAAATTTTGCATTCACAATGCTATATAGATAACAGATAAAATGTTTACTAGAAAAAAAATCAACCAGTCTCAGGAAGCTCGAGTGGGATTCGAACTAACGACCTTTGGATTGCCGGTCCACTGCTCTAACCGCTGAGCTACCGAGACCCCAGAAGACTCGTTGAATTTTTCCTAGTAGTTTGATTACGCTGCAAGCCAGCGGTATTACGTCACTGTGAAGTCTACCCTCACATTCGAAAGAAATACTATTGCAAGTATTTAACAATCGATAAAGACGTAATTGCTTATAAATATCTTTATTACTGAAATTTTGCATTCACAATGCTATATAGATAACAGATAAAATGTTTACTAGAAAAAAATCAACCAGTCTCAGGAAGCTCGAGTGGGATTCGAACCCACGACCTTTGGATTGCCGGTCCACTGCTCTAACCGCTGAGCTACGGGTTCGAATCCCACTCGAGCTTCCTGAGACTGGTTGATTTTTTTTCTAGTAAACATTTTATCCATTAATGTAAAGTTTTTATTTGTTGAAATAAATTTAAAAAAAAGTGTGCGACGTTTTTGTACGTGCGTCGTTTTTTTTCATACTCTCTCCCCTTTCCCCACCTAAAGGGGGGTCGCCCTCCCCCCCCCTCTCCCCCAAATAAATTAAACACTAGAAGTAAGAACAAATAGCAGTACCATATAGGCTAGTAGGCTCCATAATATTACATTATTATTTTACCTTATATTATTTATTTTACTTTATAGTTAAAGAGATAACTCTGCACAGTCTGTCTCTTGGCTTTATATAAGATCGTTGATGTTTGAGATTTCCATTCTTCTTGTCTTCGTTCTTTTAATATCCCTAAGTCCCTAGATTCTCTATCACCCTACTTTCCCTACTTCGATAGCGAATATGTCAGTACTAATTGCCCCTGCGTCCTCTTTTACGGTATTTTGCGACTTCTAAATTACTGGTGAGACCCGCTTGTGGGAGGCCAGCAACCGATCCGCTACCGTATGAGTAACTTTGATGATCTGATGCTACAAAAATTAACATAACTTAAAAACGGGTCTGATACTCCAGTTCGAATGACGTTACCTCGATGGTCATTACCTCGATGGTCATTACCTCGATGTCTCTACCTCGACGGTACACTTCACTGATGGCTCGTTACCTCGAAAGGTCAATTTCTCGAAGGATCTCTTCCTCGACGGGTCTTTTCTTCGATGGTACATTTGATCGATGGGTTGTTACCTCGAAAAAATCATAAAAAGAACAGTTGTAATTCCCATGACGTTTAGAAGTCTCCTCATATATTTTTAGCGGAATCGATTCTATTAGTTTTGATTCTGCATAAACTAATTTCAGGTCTTGAGCAACTTCATTATTACGTGTGTATGTACTTTTATTACTTTAAGACTACCTATACTGCATGCATCTACATGTGCCGCCTATATTATGCAATATTATACACAGTAATGTGCAAAGGCAAATGGTAATGGCTCTAGATGTCTATAATTAGGGGTGTGTGTGCCACGCCACCACTATCTCATAATTTATAGAATCATTCTCAACAATCAACCCATCTCTTCCATCGGGTGACGTAAAGAGCGACTAAAGGACTAAAGACTACACAATTGCAAACATATCATACACCACAGAGCGACGACGGACTCACCACCTATCACGCTAGCACGTGTGCAGTTGTTATGTTTTTTGAAACTTAGAAAAACAGAAAAAAAAAATTGCCACGAATGTTTGTTCGTACGGCTAATTTGACTAATTTTTTTTTATTGTGTTTGTGATTGTCAGAACAAGGTTTCTTTGAAATATTTTTTTTTACAAAATAGCGAGCGCTGCGCTAGTTATAGATATAAATATAAAATAAGTTAGTCATTTCGGGCATTTTAATGTACAAGTATAAATTTTCGTGGGTGGGTAACTTCGATCAACTGATCGAAGGTGGGTAAGAACCATCCTTCGTTATGACGCCTTCGCATTATAAATAGCAATGGTTTCTTTAAGTGTAAACATTATAATAGTTTTACCTGTCATTTTACATAGCTTATAGTTTATGACGACCTCCGTGGTGGAGTGGTTAGTAAGCCGGTTCTGGGGTCGTCATCACTGAGGTCCCGGGAATGCCCGGGATTAATTTGCGGTCGGGTCAATTTAGAAATAACTGTTTATTTAATGAGCCTGCCTTTGGTAATTTCACTAACCGAACGAAACTTTCACGAAACACAACAGCAACATGTGCCATTGATTCGTGCTGCTATTCTGTGAGAGGGTGGCATTACGCAGGGCGAGCCGGCCCAATTCGTGCGGCCGGCCGGCGGCGGCCCGGCGGCGGCGTTCGTAGCGTAGCTCTTCCACTCAGAGCCCTGGATGCGAGCAGCACAATACCGGTCATGATGGAGATCTCGACCTTTGTGTAGCCGTGAACGTATGGTGATACTGAGATTCGAAAGAAGAATATACCTATTATAAGACAAATTTTCAGTAATTAAAAAAAAACTGTGACTTTTTAAAGGGTCCTCTTCTAAGTCTTAATCCTTTAAATGTTAGGCAATTGAGCCATAGCCCACCGCTGGTCCAGAGTAGGCTGGTGGGTTTTACCAGCACACAGCTCAACGGGTCATTATTAACGTTGTAGGGACCTACTACAGTGTAACATGTGTAATTATGTCAGCAGTTTTAACCGACCACGCGGCCGGGAATAGCTCGGACGCGAGTCGCTTCCCCGCGTTCAATCTGTACTGTAGTTGTTACTTAAATTCAGTATCCACATTCTATTTATTTGCAACAAGCAGAACAATATGCAATAGTTGTATCGTGTTATTTTCAGTCAATATAATCGGACATTCGTGAACTGAACTCTGAGTTTACTTATTAACCTAACCTTCTCTAAAAAGTGATGCAATCGATTCGATAATATACACACAACGTGTTGGACGAAGCATAGAAGATAGAGTGAAACAGTCATCCCTTCGCTCAATTAAATTAAAAGTAACGTAACGACCACAGACTACTACAGAAAAAGTATGACACACTCAAGCTACTACAATTAATAGCAACACCAATACTACAACGGTAATTAAAAATAAAGATTACTAACACTCAGCCATTATAATAATAAGTGTTTTGCATAGTAGGTGGCTTGCGTGGTCATCGCATGGGAAAACCTTGAGATTTTTCCCGGTTACGCTAATGGTAGGCGGAGAGAACTGGACCGGTAATGAATGCATATTATGTTAAACTACATAGTTCCAGTGTTATGAGCAGCTGGTCTTTTATAGCTCTAGGACAACTGATAAATTATAATGTTTTATTGAATGTTCCTTAAGTATATTGGTGGTGTACCTTGTCAATAAATAAAATAAATATAAAAGAAAATGATCATTTTAATAATTTTACCACGGTAGGTCGGTTGGTAATCTCACCACGTGCCATTGTCCACTTGGGAGGCGTGTGCCCAGCGTGGGACGTTTATAAGTTGATGATGATGATAGGTAAGTTATAGTCTCAGTGGCCGCGTGGCAAAGCGCTTGGTACGGAGGTCCCTGGTTCAATTTCCAAGTCGGGCACAGTGGGGTACAGTGGGCACAGTGTGTGCACAGTGCGTTTCGAAGTTTTCGATGCATAGTCTTGATACATTTGGCAATCGTGATCGTGATGGCTAAGCCCAACCATTGTAGCGATGACTTGATTCCAAGGATGGAGTACTGTAGTGAAAATAGGAACTGTATAAAACCGTACATAAGAAAAAAAATTGATTGCAGACCAACAGACAATGCCGACCCGTATTGAGCCAATGACCGTTGTGGATTGTGGAGTGTGCCTCATAATCCCCATGTGATTTTTTCATTCATAAACTATGAACTCAACTTTGTGACGTTAATATGATGATAATGATGATGATGAAAATCAAAATAATACCACAATGACAATGAAAAGCTATCAATTTTCCTCATTAATTTCGGAATAATATTGATGACTACAAACACTACGATCTCTGAGCTAAAAGGATAAAGCGCATTTAACTTAATTTATGCAACATTAATATGCCTTTTAATAAGGATATAAATACCAACTATGTGAATGAATAAGCAATGCCCTTCCAACCAGCAACATGGTCGATCGTATTGTTTATTTGTTTGCATGCTTCATCCTAGTCAACGCGTTGCCAGCTCCAAGTGTAATAAAATATAATATTGCAGAAGAAACTAATGTGGAAAAGAAATTGTATGCGGTAGTTAAACCAGAAAGTGATTATGAAGACACCGACAGTGTCATTGAAGACCCTACTTGGACTCCAAATTGGGACTACGAGACATCTGAATCTGATTATTCAAGTTACGAATCAGGATCAGACAGTTATGAAGACAAATCAACAGAATCGTATGAAGAAAATTATAGTTATGAGTCAGTTGTGAGTGGTGATGACACTACTAATAAATCAGATCAGAGTAACGAAAGTAGTAGCAATGAAACTGAGGACCAAGATGACAACATTGAAGCAGATTCAACTCAAATTGGAGAGGAAAGCAACCATGAATCAACAAAAGAACCTTCACAAGAAAGTGAAGAAAGTAATTATGTTTCAAAACAAAGTAACGATGAAACGGAAAGTGTTGAGTTAATCAAAAACATTGAAAGGCGAAATAAAAAAAATACCAAAATCTACAAGCGAAGCACCGATGAATCTCAATTAAGTGTAATCGGCAAAGACGGTTCTGCGCAAAGTGAAGAAGGCAAAGACAAGTCTATTCCGAATGTTGAAAATAACAACGATGAAAATGCAGATGGTGACGATAACGGCGATGAACAAACTACACATAACAGCGCAGATGATGAAACTACACCGAGTACAGGAGCCAACAATGAACCTACAGAAACCAGTGACATCTCTGAAGAGAATTCAACTCGAAGTGATGAAACCAGCGATGGTGGAAAAGAAAGTAATACCGATGAAAAAGCGAAAACTGACACAAGTTCTAACGATAAAAGTTCAGGAAGAGACGATGATTTCTTAATTTCAAAAGATGAGGAAACACAACAACGTTACTATGTAGTGAAATATGTAGTTTTTCTCAATGACTTAGGTATTACTTGCAATGACATTGTTGATAAGTTAACCGGCGAAGTGATCCATCAAGACTGCCCGTTCCAGAGGTAAGGATATTCAATAATAAGAATCCCTTTTTTCGTAAATTTTTTTTGTCCTAATTTAATTTAGCTTAACGAGTTAGGCTTATTTATTTTTGTCATAAAAATATTTTGACATAACTGTTTTTTGGCATACTATTTCAATAAGCATAAAAATGTTTTAGACTAATATTTTTGTCCTAACTTTGATCTGCATTAAGTTATAAGGCATATTGTTTATTCGTCTAATAGTTATTACGCATAAAGATTTGGTAGATTAGACAAGACAGAAGGTGAGGTTATAGTTACAATTACAAAATCCGCTATGACTTGGATTGGTTTTATTATCAGGATTTGATATTGCATCATTTTTTATTTTATTAATAGCTATTTGAATCTGAAAAAAAAGTAGGTATTAGGTATATCTCTTATAACTTGGGTACCATAGTGTAATAGTAGGTTAGGGTTCGGCCGCCAACGTGTTTATTTTATATATGAAAAGTATTATTATTAAAATTAAATGCAAACACAATTCGGCGTATTATTATTATGCCTATAAGAATTATGCTTAAATATCACGATGCTTAAGCAAATGCCGGCTTTAGAATAGTATGCTTAACAATTATTATGCTTGTCACATAATGAGATTGGGCCATAACCACCATGCAGTCTGAACGTCGGTTGGAAGGTTTTAAGGAGTGCCATCTTACAACAACTACTGCTTTACGTGCCTCACAAAGCACGGAGAAGCTCGAGATGTTATTCATTTGGTCACCTATTCTGTGACCTGACATTTTGAAAGAAACTTTGAGTTTGGTGACTTATTTGATGTGTTCTGTTCCAGGTCAGTAGGTCCTGCTGATTACACACCAGTCAGGTTTTTGCCAGTTGCAGGTGCTATCGGTTTGTAAATGTTAAAACAAGATAGAAAATATATTTACTTATACTAAAGTTTTACAAAGGTTTTTTTATGGTACGCTATTATTGTTGTTTTCTATTGCATAATATACGATTATTTAAATAAAATTTATTTTCGTAAATGTTTTTGTTTATTTCTATTTATTAATATGGTTTATTTTAGTTAAAATCGGAAAATGTTAAAAAATCGACGAGCAGGATTTGAACCATTTCGAATCATTGTACTTAGGTAGTTATTGAAAGTTGGGGCGTAAAAGTTAGTAGTAATAATCAGCAATGTTGTTAGTTTGAAAATACTTATTGAAATTGGACAAGATTTGTATGAAAGATTTTTTTTGAAAATTGGTTAAGGGTTGCGGGGTGTTTAGCGGAAGAAGTCGCAGGCGGACCGCTAGTTTATAATATTAGTTACAACACTATGCTATGAATCGCACAGCCCATCATTTTATCATCCTATTACATCTCGACTAATTTTTGCGTAAAATGGCCAATTTTGGCGTTATGGATATCAGAAACAAAAATACATTAACAATTATGACTTAATGAATAGTGTAGAATAGCTATTGGAATAGTACGTAGCGGCCTCGCTTTTTGTAAATTTTGCTTAACTTTTTAATTAAACCCAAAATTGCAGAGAACGATTTTCATAAAGTGCGCGAAGGCACTTTTTTGAGCTCATCGATTGAACTACTGTTCTAAACAAGTGAAATAAAAAAATATATAATGTTATCTCTTATATAGTCGAATAGTGCGTAGCGGCCTCGGAATTTTTAGATATCATTGATTTTATATAGGAAAAAAATCTTATTCTAAACCAAAAAACTTTGAAAATCGCTATAAGTTAACTGTGAATATCTCTCTACGATAATAGTATTGAGCAAAATTTATACCAGAGTAATTGTTACTTCATGAGGAATAAAGATTTTATAATGAATTTATTATCCTATTTCAAAAAAACGATAAATACAACTGCAAAATTACTACAAAATGCGAAAATGGGCATTTTACGCAAAAATCACATTCGAGATGTAATAGGCCTCTTAGGTGCACGCCATTACATCGGCACCTATAGCCGTGTCGCGTGGCGGTGAAAGAATACTACCCCCCCCTCTCTTCCCCTGTGTGTCGTACTAAGGACTGCACATACATCCAATACCATAGAGCGGCGATGGGCTCACCACCAGCTGTCACGTTGAGCACATGTGCAGTCGTTATTTGGTCCAAAGTGAACTATATTATGGTAGAGGACTGCTTTTGCGGTCCTCATTGCCTAGTCTCTGACTAACCCTTCGGGGATAATAGTCGTGATTATATTAAGTACGTACGTCATTAAAAAATAGCACATTTTCCTTGTATGCAAATCTTCATTGACACAATATTCGCATTTATATACGAGTAGGTTAGTGATTGCTCATTAAACTAGATAAATATAGACAACGTGGAAATTGGCTTTAATGAGGAAGTTCGTCAATTAATTTAATGACATTATTATTATGTCACAAATATTTTAATACCATAGACTGGCTTCTGCACGCAGCTTCGCTTGCGTACATTTTTCGTAGGTATGTAACCTCTGACCATCTTCAGGGGGCCCTTTCTGTCATCATACATACTCACGTCTATTATCCCCGAAGGGTTAGGCAGAAACTAGGCATTGGGGATCGCAATAGCAGTCTTCTGCCACTGTCCACAGCACACCAAATTACAACTGCACATGTGTTCAGCGTGATAAGAGGTGAGCCCATCGCCGCTCTATGTAGTCGGGTGCATTTTTTTTTCTTTAGGGTTTAGTCCGTTAGTCGCCTTTTACGTCACCCAAAGGAAGAGATTTGCTGGTAGTATTGTTGTTGAATGTAATCTTATATTTTTTAAACATAATATTGTAATGGTGTATTCGAGCTCATTTATCTATTAATGGGTGACGAGGCAAAGTTAAGAATTTTAAATATTATTGTAGTTTTATTATGAATGATGTTCTTATTTATTATTTTATTTAATTGAATGCTCTGAATTTTATTTAGTATATATGATTATTTTATATTTTAAATTTAATATTGTCTATGTATACTTCAAACACAATGTAAATTGTTTATGAATAAATACATAAATATTCTTATAACAATGAGCCGCCACACAGCTCGATCACCTTTTATAGTAAAGTGAAGTAAAAGTAAAGTATGAGTACGTACATCCAACAGCAGAGAGACCATGGGCTCACCACCCATCATGCTGAGCACATGTGCACTTGTTTGTTATTTAGTAAAACGTGAACTTGGCAACTTGCATTGTGTTCTGTGGTTCAATTTGGGAATATTTTCTGGGGAATACAGTCGTGACTGTACGTATAACAAAATAATATTGTTAAGCTACATTTATAGTTTGCCTAGAAAGTGCTTGTTCACTTTAGCTTCGAAGCCTCCAACCCAAGCCTCCCTTGAGAGTAGTACAGTCGCCCAATTTAACATAAACCCATCGATGTGCGGTCCAATAGCCGTGCGGCAGTTCTGTGAGCCCCAACAACAAAAATATTTGGAGCTCACTGTACTTCCATTACCAAAGGCCGTCGTAAAATCTGACTTCCAATTTTTCTTTATACGAATTATATTCATTGAATTCTGTCGCTATCGGTTTTGCAAATAAAAAATGTGCCAAGCGCGTGACTTGCAGCTGTTTGGGGACTCTGTGGTTAACATGGTCCTATTTATTTTATATATTATTATTTTAATACATTCTAGAACAAACTATCTACATGGTGTTGGATATTTGGTAATAAGTATAATAATAATCCCGCAACTGTGCAAACAAAACTGCAAATATAATAAGTACAACCTAAAATGGAACAGCTGATTTTTTTTGCACTTTCTTTAAGTGATGTTTCTGTTTTACACACACATACTTGTTCTTTGTACATTCTAGTATGGCTCAGTTGCAGAATTATGTACCTACTGATCTTACAAATACTCCTTAATACGAAATTATATGCTACTTAGTTTTCAGCCTTCTTCTTCGTCACAAATCTAAAATTGATTCCAGCTTACGTTCTCATAGATAACGAAATTATTTTTTTATACTAAGCCTGGCAAATGACTCCATTCCACCTGATGTTAAGTGGAAATGAGTCCAAGCGCGAGGACAACTGGTGCAGCGTAAGAGACGTAGCATCAGTCACCCTCACTCTGCCGGCCCACAAAGTGCTTCTTCACGCCTCGTTTGAAGGACCCTATGTCATAGGTAGGAGGGAATACGTGTGCTGGTAGACTATTCCATCTTTTGGAAGTGCGGCAAAGAAACGAGTCACCAAATTTCTTTGTGCGTGATGGAATGTTAGAGACTGTAAATTGGTATCATCAAAAAAAAGACTACCTCACGTGGTAATCGAACCCACGTCCGCAATCCGATTAGTACTTGAGATTTTTTTAAATGTTTCGTTATCTTCGAGTTAAATTTAGCGTTATTAACGCAAAAGAATACATGTTTATTACGAATTTACATTCTCGCGTAAGGAATTTTCCGCAGTTTTTTGCGAGCGTTGTCTAAATTGGCGGAACCCAGAGAGGTAGCCATAAATAAAAGCATCTATTCCTTGTAAATCCGAGGTGGGCATAAATTGCGGACCCTCTTTGTGCGTGAGATATACCGGGCATAACTCAATTCGCATTGCTCGGGAACCGGTGGAAACACTTAATTTACACATTACAAACAATATGCATGAATTATGTGTTATTCTAAAATACTATTTAGAGCATAGAACTAAAATTCTACCTCTATCATTGAAATCAAGGTTTTTGCAACTATTGGTGGGTATTGCTTAAGGCGCTCTTTTCCCGTTTTTATTAATTTCGATTGATTGTACCGCCGCCAATATAAAACATACAGTTGAATTTATTATCTAATGACTTAAAGACAGAAACATGATTGATAATACTTAACTCGATAGAAAAAAAATCAAAGATAGCTCTGTCAACATTTTAAAAGAGCTGTAAGTCATGTAATACATTAATAAATGACTTAATTTTTTTACCTATAGAAGAAACTTTTCATTATCTAGTGAATACAAAAAGCACATAATTTTTATTTCACTTGTTTTTTCCTATCTATGCAAAAACCTATAAAACGCGCCTATTCGCGCCGCTTCTCTGATACACCCGTCCCGTACCGTCGCACATTGTTTTTCCTTGTATGGGAAGGTTGGCCAATAAATCCAAAATCGAAATC
This sequence comes from Scoparia ambigualis, assembly GCA_963921215.1. NCBI lineage: Eukaryota > Metazoa > Arthropoda > Insecta > Lepidoptera > Crambidae > Scoparia > Scoparia ambigualis. The sequence goes on from OY992526.1 coordinate 23,255,642, forward strand.
TAACTTATTTTAACTTTTATTAGTGTTTGAGGGTAGATCGATATTGTGTACATTAGGATTTGTAAGTAAAAAAAAGTAAAAACCATAGGCACTTTTTTAATTATAATTAAAACTAAACTAAAATCCATTCATCATGATGTTGTAAAAATGTTAAAAGTACCTGAAGTTCCCGAGTGTTCATCTTTTTATTTTATCGTCAAAAGGTTGTTAATACATAGGTCACAGTAAAAAATTCGGGAACTGGCCACTTACATAAACAATATTTAAAAAGTAATTACAACATTGAAAATGGAAGTCTTTGGCTGTAGAATGCAGTTTGTTTCATCTGACTGTCAATTGCTTTTACACTGTGGCGCCATTTATAAAATTGCGTGTCTACATTAACATGGATTTAACTCGGGAAAATTTTAGTAGTATGATTGGTGATCGCGATGGTCGTCCGTCCACCGCTGTGAACAACAAAAACATCGATGCTGTGCGCCGTATGATTGAAACAGACAGGCCTGTGACCTACCATGAGATTCGCGCAGCCTTAGATATAGGCATGAGTCAAATACAATTAATCCTACACAAACATTTGGGTGTGAGAAAGCTGTGCTCGCGGTGGATTTCACACAATTTGACCGAGGCTCAAAAAACGGACCGCGTCACTTGGTGCAGTGCCATGCTTACCAGATTCAACGAAGGTGCGTCAAATTTGGTGTGGGACATAGTAACAGGTGACGAAACATGAATTTATTGCTACGATCCCAAAACAAAGCAGCAATCAAGCCTATGGGTCTTTCAAGATGAGCCGAAACCAACTAAAGCGGCGCGCGTGAAAAGTGTCGTACCGTGAATAGTGACTGGTACACGACCATTTGTTTGCCGGAAATTATTGACGAACTCCGTAAAAATAACCGTAAACGCCGTGTCATCTTGCACCACGACAATGCTAGTTCCCACACGGCCAGACAGACAAACGAATTTTTGAAGGTGAAAAACGTAGAACTTATGAGCCATCCTGCATACAGACCCGACCTGGCACCTTGTGACCTTTTTCTGTTCCCAAAAATTAAGAACCAATTACGCGGTCAACGATTTTTATCATCAGAAGAGGCTGTCGAAGAGTATGAAAAACACGTTTCTAATGTCACCACGGAGGAATGGCACAAAAGTTTTTAAAATTGGTTTATACGATTGAAAAACTGCATTATAGAATAGAATAGAATAGAATTGTATTTGCTTAATACCATGTACATAGATTGTGGATAATAAATCAATTAAATGGAATCAACATATATATAATTGTAGGCATGCAAATATTTTATAAGATTAATATTAACAATAATAAAATCATCAGCATAATGAACTGGGCACATTAACAATATCATTATTTTAAATTACAGTATATGTCATTATGGATTATTTAATTATTTATGTAATTTACGCAAAGAGTTTTTTTTGAGATACAATAAATTCATTTTTAACCTTTAATAGTATTTTTTCTTGTTCATTCCGGAAACTTTTAATGCGCCCCGTAGTCGCGATGAAAGTGATTTTTTTTTCTCTCTAATGATCGTAAGTATTTTAATTTTGTTCACTAGATACTACTATAGAGGAACTTATTTACATATATTCTAATGAAAAACGATTATATATATCAAAATTTGTTCGAAAATAATTATGGCCAACCTTCCCATACAAGGAAAAACAGTGTGCGGTCGTACCGAGAGAGGGAAGAGAAGCGCTCGGGATACCTCGCCTTAATCACCAAACTTGCCAAATCGGGTTGGTGATCACGTGTTAAACCAAGACCCAAGACCTGTTGAAATGACTTGATTTTAATGACGGAGGTCTTTGCTGAACTGTGGCTAGTAAGTACCTACTCTACATTACTCGTAAAGTGCGCATATGCACACCGATGATTTACATGTCAATTAATACAGCGCATTTAAACTCTGCTTTTTAAAACAACAGCTTTATTTGATTTATTAAATTAAGGCTTACAACAATCAGGCACCCACTTTTGTAACCAGGAAACAACATAATTCTGCAGAATATTGCACGACTATAAATAATACTCTCACCAACTACAGTACACCGAAGTGCGCATCTCCATCTTAACCCAGGTCAAACGGCTCACCCGGGTCAAATGGTTCAACCGGGTTTAGACCCACACACGGCTCGCTACGTAACACCGGCGTAAGAGCGTATGCACTTGACCCAATTACTTGCGTAAAGTGTATTTACACTTTTAAATCAGCGTGTACATAACCATGTCACCTAGCGGTGAAAGAATTTTACCACCCCCTCTCTTCCTTTAACAGCGACTAACGGACTAAAGACTGCACATACATCCGGCATAGAGCGGCAATTTTCTCACCACCTGTCACGCTTTTTTTATACTTTTTTATATATAAAATAAGGAGGACACCTGCAAAACCAGAAGAATCACAGACGCGTTGCAGGCCTTTAAGAAAGGCCGGCATTTCTCATTTCTTGAAGATCTCTAAGTCGTAACGGTCCGGAAATACAGTCGCCGAGAGCTGGTTCCACAACACTGTAGTTTGAGGCAAGAAATTTCGTGAAAAACGCACAGTAGTAGACCGCCATCCATCAAAGTGATGTGGATGGAATGACAGTATATTGCGTGTAGTGCGGTGAAGGAAATCAGCGGAAGGATCAAGGCGAACAACTCCTCAGAACACTCCCCATGATAAATACGGTACATTATACAGACAGACGCAACGTCTCTCCGTAGTGTTAGGTTTTGTGGTAAACTATCGATTTAAATAATCGATTTAGTAGTATTTTAATTATGTTTAGTAGTATTTAATTTATTGTACTGGTATCACCATGAAGGCAGGATTTCTTGGTTCCGACAAGATGGCGGATCGGGTCATTCCAGTGAATTCTTGTGTGATTCTCGCTTGCCGACGACGGACGTTTTCTGTAAGTAGCTGTGCCTATATTATAGTGGTCTAGGAATACCTGTGTCTGCCTACTGATTAAGTAGTAGCATAATTTGTCATCTAGGAGGTTTAGAGTGTTTTAGTGTGTATCGGTGAATCGCTATGTTCTGTAATGGATTAAATAAATAGATACTTTGGTACATCCACGTGAGTTTTATTATAATTCAGAAGTGGGATAATGCCAGCCTACTACATAGTTTAGATAACTGTTTCATTTTAAAAGCGGCAATAAGTAAAGTAACCTAAATAATAGTGAAATAAAGCAAAAGTGTTAGTGTTTAAAGTGGATCTTATAAGCTTTTCTTCTTATTATATATATTCTTGTTATTTTATTTTATTGGTGAGGGTAGTTGTGTAGTATACCAGTATTTTAAATGTGACTTTTGTAGGCGTCTGGTGTTAGTTAAAGTGCTAAAAAGCTAGACGTCCCGATTTTTTTTACATTGTTGGGTTTTCTGCTTGGGATTTATCTACACCCTCAGGGTGAAGTTTGGTAGAATGTTGTTTAGTGGTTGTTAATCGAAAGTGTCGAACATGGACTGAAGTTTTAGAGGGGGTGAAAATTTCATTATTTTTACGCTCCGAGGCGCCGTTTTTGAGATATCTGCAATTAAAGCACGAGCGAGCCTAATCCTTATTTTCAATTAAAAAAAGAGCATCTGGTACTCAGTATATTTCCTCCTAACTGTTTAGCGAGATTTAAAGGACAAATGCATAGAATTTGTTACAAGTTTCAGAAATCATGCAACGGGAAAGCGACTTACAGCTTCAGCGTCGTTTGACGACACCCGAACGCCAAGAAAAACGGCTTAGTAAAGAAATGGAAAGCGTAGTCGTAGCCGCCCGCGCACTCCAACGCAAGGCTATGACAGAAGCCTGTTAGATCGTGAGGTGGAACTTGAGCGAGAGCGGAAGCGGTTAAGGTCGTTGGAGACCGAACTGCGCCGAGAACGCCGCCAGTTGCAACGTGATACAATGGAGAGACGGGCGCACAGGTGCCAAGAGGATCGTCGCGAGCGGAAGGATTACGAAGTACACCAGTCAGGATCCCGACGACGAAGCATACGCCGCTCGCGCAGCCGAGAGAAGCAACGATCACAGAGCAGAAGCAAGCACGGGGACAGCGCATCAGCACCACAGCAATCCAGACGGTTAGCTACTCCTACTTTTTCTACTAGGGATGTTGTAAATATTTTAAAATCTCTTAAGTCGCAGCCTCAACCGTCAACAGTGGTTCCACCATCGCAATCGAATAGTCTTAGTCATAAAAACATTTTACCAGATTTTGACCCTTCTTCCAAGAGTCAAACAACTTATATATGGCTCCGTAAGGTCAACGAATGCGCCACTGTCTACGGTTGGGACGAAATAACCGTTATACATTTTGTCATGCAGAAACTTCAGGGGTTGGCCAAAATTTGGTACGAGAGTTTGAACTCTATACTCTATAGTTGGCCAGAGTGGCAACAAAAACTAATTAGTGCTTTTCCGTTCGAACAAAATTATGGCCAATCCCTGGAGGATATGCTGAGACGAAAAAGCAAGTTTAACGAACCGTTAGAGATTTATTATTATGAAAAGCTAGCATTACTGAACCGATGTGACATCGAGGGCAAGCGAGCGGTGGACTGTTTAATCCATGGGTTAACCGACAAAACTGTTAGATCTAGTGTCAATGCCTTGCGTTGTACACAGCTCGAACAACTTCTACAGTTTTTAATGAGTAATAAAGATGCACCAAACTATTTTGAACGTAGCCACGTGAATGTAAAGTCATCTTCAGACTACAATAGCTTCACTCACAGATCTGTTAGGACAGGTAGTAATTCTAATCCTGATTTATTCTGCTTCAATTGTAAAGAAAAAGGTCATCCTTACTCAAAATGTCCTAAACCACTAATCCAGTGCACTAAATGCCGTAGGTTTGGATATAAAATTGAGAATTGTATGTTAAATAGGTCTGAAAATTTAGCAAGAACAGATAGTGCACCCGTTCAGAAAACAATGCTTATTTGTTCCTCAGGTTCGAACTCAAAGTTTATTAAATATGGCAAAGTGAACAATGTTCCATTAAAATCTTTTGTAGATTTTGGTAGTGAAGTGAGTCTGTTAACACGTTCCGCTGCCTCTTCGTTGGGTTTAATTTGCGATAAATTACCCACGCCGTTGCGAGGTTTCGGTAATAGTATCGTACATTCTCATGGAGGAGTCGAAATAGATTTAAATATTGATGGTGTTAATGCTCGAACTGTGTGTCAGGTGGTAGACGATACGTTTCTAGATTTACCCCTACTTGTGGGACAGACTTTTACTGAACAACCGCACATTGTAGTGTATAAAAACGCTGATATTCTTAAGTTTTATGATATTAATCTCGAACTTCCATTTCCACAACTTGATAATGTTGAGAATATGATGGTTTTAATTAAAATAAAGTCTAATGTCATAATTTACGGACCGGCTTCAGTAAGAGTTCGCACTAACGATTTAGTGGATGGTAATGTGCTACTTAGCGGAAGGGTTATAGGTAAACCAACACAGCAGTTTACTGTTAATGGTGGGGTCTATGGGGTCAAACAAGGACTATCATACGTCTTTATTACTCCTTTGGTAAAGTCGTGTATATTACTAGAAGGAACTAATATAGAGAGAGGCACAAAGGTCCAAGTGGTAAAACAAATACGAACCTCTACTATAGATGTTGCCGTTGATCATGTAGAGATAGATGTGAATCAGATTCACATAGGTGACATAGTTGATGAAGCAAATAAGGGTCGATTATTAAAGTTATTAAAAAAATACAAGCACTGTTTCGCCTCGTGCATGAAAGAATTAGGGTGCACAAACGTTGCGGAAATGCACATAGAACTTAATAGCACGCGCCCAGTCGTCTATAGGCCCTATAGACTTTTTCATACTGAGCGGGAACAAGTAAGGGATGAAATGAAATGAGTTTTATTTACTAGAACATAGTGAATAGGGTGTTATAAAAACAGTTGAGGCGTATGTTCTGCCTTTCTGGCATGTAAATATACAATTAAATTAACATTATTCAATTGTTCACATAGAGCAAGTAAATTCAAATAACATCTAATTAAATTAAAACTAAAAAATAAAATCAACATTTTTAAATTAAATTAACATAATTAAACTAAATTAGAATTATCAAATTAAATTAAATTAACAATATCGAATTATTAACATCAACAAACAAAATTAGATAAAATACAATAATTATTATTTTATTATTAAATATTATAAAATAAATTCATGTAATGAGTAATAGCATTTGTCCAATAAATATTACGATAATTTTCTTTTAAATTGTGGCATTGGGAGGTCTTTTAAGTCCCTTGGCAGCTTGTTAAAGACTTTGATAGCCATACAGTAAGAATTGCCATTGTGAAGTTTTGTTCTAGTCAACGGTACATACAGTTTTTCATTATGCCTTGTAGATCTGTTATAGACCTCTCCGTGTTTTTTAAAATATGTAAGGTGCTCTCGAACAAATATGCAAATCTGTCTTATGTACATGCAAGGCAATGGCAAAATTTTTGTACGTTTAAATAGTGGTCTACAGGGTTCAAGGTAATGAGCTCTGCAAACTGCTCTTATACATTTTTTTTGAGACAAAAAAGCTTTATTTATCTCTACAGAATTTCCCCATATTAAGAGCCCATAACTTAATACTGAAGAAACATAGCCATAATAAGCTGTAATCGCTACTTCTACGGAAGTAATATTACTTAATCGTCTAAGAGCAAATACAAATTTATCGATTCTGGTGCAAACGTTATAGACGTGAATTTTCCAGTGGCAAAATGAGTCTAAATGTATACCCAAAAAAGTAGTTGATTGGACCGCTTCTATTTTTTTTTTTTTTTTTATAAAAGAGGGAGGCAAACGAGCAGGCGGGTCACCTGATGGAAAGTAATCACCGCCGCCCATGGACACCCGCAAAACCAGAGGAATCGCAGATGCGTTGCCGGCCTTCAAGGGAGGAATAGGTTTAAGGAAGGAATAGGAATTGGGAGGGGGGGCGGGGAAGGGGCCTCCGGAACCCTCACTGGTAGGACGAAACACAACAGCGCCAAGTGCCGTTATTTCACGTCGAATATTCGTGAGAAGGTGGTATTACGCCGGGCGAGCCGGCCCAATGCGTGCTGCAACGCAGCGTGGCTCTACCACTCAGTCAGTGTTACTCATTTAGCACCACCCAGGGATCACGTGTAGGGTCTCAAGGGTAAACCTACGGACACGAGCAACTTTAACCCCCAAAAATTTCGTTGTTATATCTAACATCCAACTCTATTTCATTTGCTTGATATGTTTTAAATTGCATCATTTTAGTCTTCTTAATATTTATTTGTAAATTATTATTGATCATCCAGTAAATTATTTCATTTATTGCCATATTAATGTCCTTGTTAAAATTCGCCATTTCGTTAGCCTTTATTAGTAACGTCGTGTCGTCAGCATACGTTATACAGTCGTGCTTAATCGCATTAGGAAGGTCATTTATATATAGTAAAAAGAGTATCGGCCCTAAGATACTGCCTTGTGGGACTCCGCAATTATTAAGTTTAAATTCAGATTGATGGGTTAATTGTACTTAATTTAAAATTGTTTGAATTTCTGTGCACTGGGTTCTATTGTACAAGTAGCTTGTATCCAATCATATGCTTTACCTCTTATGCCATACTTGTCTAATTTACGAAGCAAGTTATTATGGTTAACAAAATCAAAAGCTTTGCTCATGTCTAGTAATATCGCACACACGGGTGTTTTTAAATCGATACTCTCTGTTATTATTTTCATTAAATTGAAACAGGCTAGAGTGGTAGAGCTATTTTTTCGAAATCCGTATTGGTGCTTATTAAGTATTTCATGTCTATCGACAAAACTTAGGATTCTCTTAGAATAGATATGGTTGGGGAGATGTTAAAGGCAGGCGTTGTAAGGGAATCTGTGTCAGAGTACGCGAGTCCCATAATCTTAGTGCGTAAAAAGGACGGTAAGCAGAGATTATGCGTCGATTACAGATTATTAAATTCTATTACGGTCAAAGAAAGATACCCGATGCCAGTCATTGAAGACGAGATCTCTCGTCTATCAGGTCAGGCATATTTTATAACCCTAGACATGGCATCAGGCTACTATCAGGTGCCAATATCAGAGGATTCGAAACCTCTTACATCATTTGTGACCCCGGACGGTCAGTACGAATTTAATCGTATGCCGTTCACCGGCCAATGCACCGGCAGTCTTTAAACGAATGATGAACAAGGTAATAGGGTCCGCTAGGTTCTCCGAGGCGACGGCTTACATAGACGATGTTTTGATTTACGGGAAAGACGTTGGGGAGTGCCGAGACAGATTAGAAAAGGTGTTAAGATTGATAGAGCAAGCCAACTTGACATTAAATTTATCTAAATGCGATTTCCTACAGAACAAAATCATATATCTAGGGTACGAAATTAGCGCTGAGGGTGTTCTCCTCGGGGATAAAAAGGTGAAGTCCGTCGAGGACTTTCCCTGTCCAAATTCTGTACATTCAGTACGACAGTTCTTGGGACTTGTCGGATATTTTAGAAAATTCATAACCACTTAAGCGTCCGAGCCCCTATATACAACATGGCGCCCAGCGTCCAGCTGTTTACAGAGCTGCTAGAAGAGTGTACAGAAGAATACGAACCCTGACTGAGCTGACAAATAAAAATTAGAACTAAACAACTACTCAGGCTATATCAAAACTTTATATACGTACGGAATGCTTAGAAAACGCAGTATTTTAATAAATTAACAGTTAATTACGAAAATTTATTACTAAAATTACAAAAATAAACATTCCAAGACAAAAAAAAAAATGCGTAAAAATATATCGACATGTAGAAATTATTATTACTTGGAAGTCACTGTTTGAAACTATAAAGAATCATACCATGTTCGATAGCTAAAACCATAACGATTGTTTTGATGTGCACATTATTAGGAAGAAGGATGATTACGAAGAGTAATAACAACATTTTTAGCACCAAAAAAATCCTATGCAAAAAAAATGGCGAACCGTCAAAATTGTCAACAATTTCATTTTTTTACTAAAGGTTCTCGTACACTATGCCATAGTTTCAATTGCTCTACGGATCAATTGATATCCATACAGCCACCTCAAATTTTCTTGCGGAACTACGAACTAGGTGCAGTGGGCAACAACCTTATCAAAGAACGTTGCCGTGTTTATGGCGCTTGGTCAGAAAAAAAATTTAGTTGCAATGTCACTGTCTACGAATGTAAACAAACTTATCCAATCTTTAACGATAATTAGTTTGCGATTGTTTTGATGTGCACTTATTTAGGAAATATGGTGAGTAGAAGAGTATTTCGACATTTTTAAAGACGCTTACGCTGCAAAATTCCGTTTTGGCGAACTGTCAATTTCATTATTTTTTTCTGTGAAATTTTCTGTGGCAATATATAGATTTCTTTTACTTGTATGATGAATTAGTAACCACAGAACCACCTCAATTTTTTTCACGGACCCACGTACTACGTGCTTTGACCTATTAAAACGGGTAGGTTTAGTTACCATGGACGGTTGGAGGTTTAAATGCTCGGTGAGTAAACCTACCGTGGACGTTTCGCACTTATTTTTTCCGGGTGAGTAAAACTACCGTGGACGGTTGAGTGGAAGGGGCTTCGCGACATTGGCACACCCTATGAATAAACTGCTAAAAAGTGATGTAGAGTTTGCTTGGGGTAAAGAGCAAGAGCATGCATTTACGATACTCAAGAGCAGGTTAATTCACAGACCTATATTAGCGATTTACGATCCAAAGGCTGAGACCGAGCTCCATACTGATGCCAGCAAAGTAGGCATTGGCGGTATTCTGATGCAGCGTATTAATGCGGTTGACACTTTTCAGCCTGTCGCATTCTATAGCCGTCAAAACTCCCCTGAGGAGAGAAATTTTCATGCATATGAACTTGAGACGCTTGCTGTAGTATGCTCGCTAAAGAAGTTCAGGGTATATTTGCTCGGGAATAAGTTCAAAGTCGTCACAGATTGTAGCGCGCTGCGTTCTACCTTCTCAAAACGTGATTTAATTCCGCGTATAGCCCGATGGTGGCTTCTCTTACAAGAATTTCAATGTACCATAGCCACTTAAGCGTCCGAGCCCCTATATATAACATGGCGCCCAGCGTCCAGCTGTTTACAGAGCTGCTAGAAGAGTGTACAGAAGAATACGAACCCTGACTGAGCTGACAAAAAAAATTAGAACTAAACAACTACTCAGGCTATATCAAAACTTTATATACGTACGGAATGCTTAGAAAACGCAGTATTTTAATAAATTAACAGTTAATTACGAAAATCTATTACTAAAATAACAAAAATAAACATTCTAAGACCAAAAAAAAATACGTAAAAATATATCGACATGTAGAAATTATTATTACTTGGAAGTCACTGTTTGAAACTATAAAGAATCATACCATGTTCGATAGCTAAAACCATAACGATTGTTTTGATGTGCACATTATTAGGAAGAAGGATGATTACGAAGAGTAATAACAACATTTTTAGCACCAAAAAAATCCTATGCAAAAAAAATGGCGAACCGTCAAAATTGTCAACAATATCATTTTTTTACTAAAGGTTCTCGTACACTATGCCATAGTTTCAATTGCTCTACGGATCAATTGATATCCATACAGCTACCTCAAATTTTCTTGCGGAACTACGAACTAGGTGCAGTTTGCAACAACCTTATCAAAGAACGTTGCCGTGTTTATGGCGCTTGGTCAGAATAAAAATTTAGTTGCAATGTCACTGTTTACGAATGTAAACAAACTTAACCAATCTTTAACGATAATTGGTTTGCGATTGTTTTGATGTGCACTTATTTAGAAAATATGGTGAGTAGAAGAGTATTTCGACATTTTTAAAGACGCTTACGCTGCAAAATTCCGTTTTGGCGAACTGTCAATTTCGTCAATTTCATAATTTTTTTCTGTGAAATTTTCTGTGGCAATATATAGATTTCTTTTACTTGTATGATGAATTAGTAACCACAGAACCACCTCAAATTTTTTCACGGACCCAAGTACTACGTGCTTTGACCTATTAAACGGGTGACTAAACCTACCATGGACGGTTGGCGGTTTAAATGCTCGGTGAGTAAACCTACCGTGGACGTTTCGCACTTATTTTTTCCGGGTGAGTAAACTCACCGTGGACGGTTGAGTGGACGACCGACCGACCCGGGACTAAGATGACACATGTAGACGCTCTATCACGAAATCCAGTTCAGGATTCTGGTAGTTGTAGTGATTGTACGGATCAGTACCCTAGTGTAATGACGATCAGTGGCGAAGATTAGCTGCATACATTACAACTAGGAGACTCGGAACTTCGTCGAATACGCGACTTTATTACATCTAAAATGGATACTGATGGGCTTAACTATATCGAAGATAACTATGTCATGCAGGATAATAAACTTTACAGATGTGTGGATGGAGATAAAAAAAGTTTGCGATGGGTAGTTCCAAAGGGGGCAAGGTGGCAGGTGTGCCGCCTGAACCATGACGAGATTGGGCATTTTGGGTTTGAAAAGACCTGAGATCGTATCAAAAGGTCGTATTGGTTTCCCAAAATGACTAAGTTCGTGAAAAAAATATGTTCAGGCGTGCATAGAATGCGCCTATGCTAAGAAAGTTTGTTCAAGGGAGGGACTATTGCACACTATTGTTAAAGTTGAAGTGCCGTTTCATACTCTCCACATTGACCACCTCGGTCCTTTTGTTCGCTCAAAAAGAGGAAACTCTTACCTCTTAGTGATTGTCGACTCGTTTACTAAATTTGTCTTTATAAAGCCCGTTCGTAACACAAAATCACTAACTGCTATAAAAGTACTCGAGGACATTTTCTACACTTTCAGAAATCCCGATCGCGTAATAAGTGATCGCGGTACATGTTTTACGTCACATACTTTTAAGCGTTTTTGTTTAGATTTAGGTATTAGGCATGTTCTCAATGCGGTTGCCAGTCCACGATCCAACGGTCAGGTGGAGCGGTACAACCGCACCATTTTAAACTCTCTCAAGGCTCAAAATCTTAATCATAACGAAAAAGACTGGGATGATAATGTGGGTAAGGTGCAATGGGGTATAAATAATACTTGTCACAAAACTACGGGTAAGACACCTTCAGAAGTAATGTTTGGGATAAGTATGAATGCCGAGATAAATGCCAGTATGATTGAAGTTGTAAATGAAACTAGAGACCGAACCGACTTACAAATCATTAGAGAGAGTGTGAAAGATAGAATCGATGAAGTACAGGTGAAACAAAAACAAACCTACGATAAAAATAGGCGTCCTGCTCAATTATATAGTGAAGGAGATCTTGTTAAAATTACCAGGATATCTTTTGATAATGACGGTAAGAGCAAAAAGCTTGTATCGCCGTATATCGGACCTTATCGCGTGACCGCTGTTTTAGGAAACGATCGCTACAGGGTCGCTGCTATACCTGGGCTTACGTCCTCCAAAAATAAGCGCAGTACCAACGTAGCAGCCGATCGTATGTTACCATGGGTTCATGTAGCTGCTCTAAACGTTAACGATTGCGATGATGATAGCGATAGTGAAGATGAGACAGAAATCTAAGTTCTATTATTTTACTTTATAATTGCAAATAATGTTAACAATAATATGTTAATGCATAATCTACAATAATGCCTTTCATACAGCATATTTTTAAAATTTCATTTCACATCAGCAATATAATAATCATGTGTTAAGTTAGGTATATTTGTAAATGTTATTGGGATTACAGTACCTCTTTGTTTTATTTTTCATTACCTAAGCGAATTAGAAAGTACTGCTATTGATACATACTTTTAAATACTAAATTTCATGTTGAATATAATTGGATATTGACCATCCCTTGTTTTTGCCATTCTCTGGAGGAAAGGAATGTTTGATAGTGTGACTGTTTTGGATTGTAGAAGCGCCCGTCTGACTGCTATTAGAGCTACTATGGGTGAGCGTTCTATTGTTGTATTCTCTGTGTACATGCCAATTGACTCGCCTGACAATCTTGCGCAGCGCTATCTTGGGGAGGACGGCTGTGGGCGTATTGACGCCGAAACTGGGCTGAGCGCTATGGGTTGGGGATGACGTGGAAGAGGGTAAGATTTCCTCCCTAGCCACAAGAATCCCAATGTACGCCCCGGAGGCTTTTGTGTGGTTCTCAGTGTATGCCTTCTCGGTCTTCTCGTCCAGGTCCTCCTCGTCAAGAATGCTATAATACACTGAGTCCAGCTTCTCCTTTATGCACTGTATCTGTGCGAAACGCACGTTGAATTCCGTTATGGAATGTTTGGTGTCGCCAGCAATGATCAGTGATCCCATCTCTAGGAGCTGGTGTAAAGCTTTGGCGGCCTCCCTAAATATCGCGGCTTGTGACTTGGTCGGCATCGCGATGAATGAAAGGAGACAAAAAAAATAATAAAAAATAAAAAATTAAACAAATTTAAAGGCAGTAAAAAGAACAACACCTGTATATATTCTATAGTTGGGCTGGAGGTATTTGTTTACTAAGGTAAGGGCAAATGGGCTAAAATTAACGCAACAATAAAGAAAGCAAAACTAAGTTGGGGCGCCTTGTATATGGCCTACGGGTGGGCAAACGCGTGTATGTGTAGGTATGTCTGTGTATATGTATGTATGCTTATTGAACGCGCGTACGTAACATTAGCCGACCGCAAGCAAAAAACAAACAAAAACAACAAAAACAAAAAGAATCACGTTATCCGTAGCCCACTGTTGGGCAAGGCGCTCACAATCGGGCAGACCTGTTGCCGACACTGGCGCGAAGAATGAGTCAGTCGCAAACAAAAAAAAATAAAAATAAACTAATAATAAAAACTTAATTAAACTTAACGTGTGTAGAAGCGAAGGCGACGCACGCAAATAGCCGTAAGCGATATAAAAAAAACTGATGAAACTAAATGAAACACACTAAGCTCATGTGGTGAGCACGCACCAAGAATGAGCCGATCGCAAAGGCAAAAATAAAAAATAAAAAAATAGATATAAAATTAACACGAGCGAAAAAATAAAGCACGCTATTTGGCACGCGTGGTGAGCATGCACGAGATCTGAGCCGATTTAACACGACAAGAACATAAAAAATTCCTTAAAAAATAAAACGGGAAAAACAACAATATCGTCGTCTAGACGCGGGTGTATTACGTAACCAAAGTTATATGTGCAACCGAAAAACGTAAAACGCAAACGTAACGCAATAATTTAACTACTAAACCTAACGCATCATTAGTACAAGTAATACACAATTAGTACACTAGCTCGCTCAAATCACAAAGACATTGTATGACACCATAAAATCAACATCAACAACATAAACACTAAACTTGTTAGCGTAAATTAACTAGGAGTTAGCACGAATCGGATACTGGTAGGAACTTTTATTTGGAACACGATACCCGAAACACGAATTTTTATTCGTGTAGGTAGGTCAACTTTGCAACGACTGTCGTGCAGAAAAGATTTTGTATGGAGATGAAATTATAAATGTTAGGAAGTGAAATAGATATAATTATGAAACATTATTTTTAGCGGACTGTAAATAATTAATCAAACTTAAGGGCTGATTCGGGGCTGATTATGGTCGAAAGACCATGAAATTTAGAGGTATTCCGTGCTCGATTGGACCAAATGTAGTCGCCACTCAGACGTGGCGACTACGCGACGTAGGGAACTGGTAGGTAGGTAGGTAGGAAGGATGTACTTACAGGGATGATGAGTCAGGAACCGTCGTGCGAGCTGACCACGGGCGGCGAGGCTTGCGGGCGGCGATGTAGGTTGGTTCCTAGCGCACAGTCACTACACTAAACAGTTCACTAGGGGCACTGGTTAAGGGCGTTTAGGTCGAGCTCTTCACTTTAGGTTCAGGAGTCACTATAATAAGGCAGATAGCAGCGCGCGTATTTTGTGGGCGTCTCGCGTTAGCTAGCAGAAGACTGGTCGGCGCGCGCGGCTCACCGAGCTAGCGGCGGCGGCTCGCGCAGCGGTGGCGCCGCGGCAGACAGGCGGACGCGGTCGTCAACAACCGCTGAGTCCGTCCCGGCTTTGGCGGGAACACCCGTCTTTGCTGAGGTGTTGGGCGAAATAAGTGCAATTGAGGCTAGCGGTAATGTTGAAAGTCTTTTCATCTTGGGTGACTTCAACGCTCACCCGCATACTTTGTTTTGTAATGAACTATTGAACGTTCGGATCAGTCTTGGATGTGTGCTGATATAGAAAAGCTTGGCTTGCAGTCGAACACATACACCTTTATAAGCGACGCACATGGGTGTAGACGATGGTTAGACCACTGTGCAGTGTCACTGTCGGCCTGGCAAACTATTGTTGAGGTGGGTGTTATTGAGGATGTTTTTATATCGGATCACCTACCTTTAATTGTTAAATGTGATTTAAACGTTGTTTGGCCTAAATTACAAGTGAATGATCAGCACCGTAGTTCGGTAGTATGGGGCAAAAGAGATTCTACTCAAATCCGTATGTACCATGATTTATGTAATAATAGGTTACGTGATATTGATTTTCCCGCTGATTTCTATGAGTGCGGTCATGGGTCTTGCAATTTGGAACAACATAAACTTGTTTTGAACAGATTGTACGAAAACGTTGTGCATATATTAAGTGACGCGGCTGAGAGGACTAATGGGCGGTGCTGTAAGAATCTTAGTAATAATAGACACTTATGTGGCTGGAACGAGCACGTCCGTGATGCCCATCGGGTGGCCAGGCGTAATTTCGAAATATGGGTAAAATTTAACCGGCCAGCATCTGGTTTTGTTTATAATCAAATGTATGAGTCACGTAAAATCTTTAAAAGTCGCCTAAATTGGTGTCAAAAAAATCAGGTTCAACTTAGAATGAACATTTTGGCTAAACACAGATCGGAGAAAATTTTTAGTAAATTTTGGAAGTCTACGAGGGAACTTGAGGTTAAGAATGGCCGCCCGGTGAGCGTGGATGGGAAAAGCGAGCCGGTGCATATTTCTAATATGTTTATGGAACACTTTAAAGTGCTCTCCCCATTGGGCCCTTCGACTGAGTCTGTTGATGCTGTCCCCGGATGTCTGGAGGGTGAGCGCCTTGTTTGCTTTACTGCTAGTTAAATAAGAGCTGTACTAAGGAAAATGAGCGGTGGTAAATCTCCTGGACATGATGGGCTCAGTATTGAGCATTTGAGACACGCTGGGGTTCACCTACCAAGGGTGCTGGCCATGTTTTTCACAATGTGCATAAGTCACTCGTATCTACCACACGACTTAATGAAAACAATCGTGGTGCCTATTGTGAAGAACAGGTCTGGTGATGTCTCAGACAAGGGGAACTATCGTCCCATCTCGCTAGCAACCACCATGGCTAAGATTTTGGACAGTATGCTTGATTCCTGCTTAGAAAAGTATTTAAACATACACGACGCTCAGTTCGGTTTTCGGCCCGCTCTGTCTACGGAAAGCGCAATCGTAAGTCTTAAGCATACTGTCCAATATTATACTGACCGAAGGACGCCGGTATACGCCTGTTTCCTTGACCTTTCCAAGGCTTTTGACCTTGTGTCGTATGATGTCCTTTGGGGTAAGTTGAGGGGCAGGGGTGTGCCGGTGGAAGTTCTCAATATTTTTAAATATTGGTATGCCAATCAGACAAACTTTGTATGGGTCAATTTGCTTTCAATGGCATATAGGTTGGAGAGCGGGGTGAGACAGGGTGGGCTGACGTCTCCCAAGCTGTTCAACATGTACATCAATGACCTCATCGTCGAGCTCAGCAGCATGCGCGTCGGTTGTAGCATAGATAGCGTTAGTATTAATAATATAAGCAACGCTGACGACATGGTGCTGCTGAGCCCGACGGTGGGTGGTCTCGCTGAGCTGCTGAGAGTTTGTGAAACCTATGCGGAAGCGCATGGGCTTAATTATAATGTTGGAAAGTGTGAATACATGATATTTAAGGCCGCTGGTAAATTCCCTGAGAACTCGCAAAACATTACCCTTAACGGCTTGAGCATAAACCGCGTTTCTAAATTTAAATATTTGGGACACTACCTTACCGATGACCTTAAAGATGATGTTGACATTGAGAGGGAACGGAGGGCGCTAGCGGTCAGAGGTAATATGTTGACTCGCAGATTCTCCCGGTGCACTGAGCAGGTTAAAATAACGCTTTTTAAAGCTTATTGTCAGAGTTGCTACACGGGAAGTTTGTGGGTCAATCACACCAGAAAGTCGCTGGACGCCCTTCGCGTCCAATACAATAATATCTTTAGGATGATGTTGGGGCTGCCTCGCTTCTGTAGCGCATCGGGGATGTTTGCACACTATCGCACTGATGGCTTTAATGCCATTTTACGCAAAAAGACAGCATCCCTGATCCGTAGGGTGCGGGACAGTCCCAATAGCATCCTGATGACTATAGCCGAGAGGTTCTCTTCACATTTATGGAAGAGTCTTATAAATAAAGTTTTAAATTTAATTAGATTACTAACAACCTTCTATTATATTGTACTACTAACCGATATGGATTAAGTTATCCGAAATAAATGGTTTTATTATTATTATTTATTATTATTTACATAGTAGGATTTATTTATGTTTACTTAAGTGTTGATAAATCAATGATGATATTTTAGGCAGATGTAAATAAATATTTTACTTTGGTCTACTCATTTATTTACTTAAACATTGATTATAACCGTTGTATTGTGTTGAAACTACTTTAAAATTATGATTAAGGAACGATCATTTAAATGTAAGTAATGAGCATTCAGTTATTGGTGAGTGAGAAGGAGGGTTCACTACCAATGCGATATTTATGAAGTATTATTTTGTTGGACATTATTTAATTGCCATATTATGTATGTTCTCGCCAAAGCCGGGACGGCCCTTCAAACCGTACCGCCATCGGTATGGCGGTTGACTCAGCGGTTGTTGACGACCGCGTCCGCCTGTCTGCCGCGGCGCCACCGCTGCGCGACCCGCCGCCGCTAGCTTGGTGAGCCGAGCGCGCGACTAGTCTGTCTGCTAGCTAACGCGAGACGCCCACAAAATACGCGCGCTGTGACTCCTGAACCTAAAGTGAAGAGCTCGACCTAAACGCCCTTAACCAGTGCCCCTAGTGAACTGTTTAGTGAAGTGACTGTGCGCCAGGAACTCAACCTACCCCGCCGACCGTGGACAGCTCGTCTCCAGGTTCCTGTGTATCCCTGTAAGTACTTCACTATCCATAACCTACCCAACCCACATCTTTTATTTCGCCGCTGTTACTGCGAACGCCTTTCGCCGTAACATTTTGGTCATCTTCGAACCGGTAATATTAGATACCGGCGACCTTCCCGTAACCAGAACCTAACTTTCTTTTAATTTTCAATTTTAATACAGTCCGCTAAAGATAATTATTTCCGCCCATATTCTTATTCTATTTCTAAATCTTATATCTAATTCGTGCCATCATTTCTAAATTCATTTGTTCACATAACCTTACCCTGTCCCAATAAAAATCTCGTCAGGTAGTTATGAATCGATTGTGTTAGGATCGCGACCACACAACATCCGAATTATTTTAACGCAATTATTTCTGCATGTTGCTTTGATATTGATCTCGTGTATGCATCCGGTTGTCTGATCACAGATCTATGTGTAGGAACCTATACGATCGTTGTCTAATATTACATTGTTCGGTAACTTAGTAGTTAAATTATTACGTTACGTAGGGTATTATAACGAGAGAAGGTTTGAAGGTTTCCCGTTTTATTACGTGGCGTGTGGTATTATGACGAGAGATTTATTTTCCCGTTTTATTTTTTAATGATTTTTTTATGTTCGTGTCGTGTTAAATCGGCTCAAATCTCGAGCATGCTCACCACGCGTGCCAAATAGCGTGCTTTATTTTTTCGCTCGTGTTAATTTTATATCTATTTTTTTATTTTTTATTTTTGCCTTTGCGATCGGCACATTCTTTGTGCGTGCTCACCACATGAGCTTAGTGTGTTTCATTTAGTTTCATCAGTTTTTTTTTTATATCGCTTACGGCTATTTGCGTGCGTCGCCTTCGCTTCTACACACGTTAAGTTTAATTAAGTTTTTATTATTTGTTTATTTGTTTATTTTGTTTACTTATTTTTTCTGCGACCGACTCATTCTTCGCGCTAGTGTCGGCAACAGGTCTGCCCGACTGTGAGCGCCTTACCCAACAGTGGGCTACGGATAACGTAACTTTTTTTTTTGTTTTTGTTGTTTTGTTTGCTTTTTGTTTTGCGGTCGGCTAATGTTACGTACGCGCGTTCAATAAGCATACATACACATACACAGATATACACATACACACGCGTTTGCACCACCCGTGGGCCATATACAAGGCGCCCCAACTTAGTTTTGCCTTCTTTATTGTTGCGTTAATTTTAGCCCATTTGCCCTTACCTTAGTAAACAAATACGTCCAGCCCAACTATAGAATATATACTGGATGTTGTTCTTTTTACTGCCTTTAAATTTGTTTACTTTTTTTTTTTTTTTTTTGTCTCCTTTTATTCATCGCGATGCCGACCAAGTCACAAGCCGCGATATTTAGGGAGGCCGCCAAAGCTTTACACCAGCTCCTAGAGATGGGATCACTGATCATTGCTGGCGACACCAAACATTCCATAACGGAATTCAACGTGCGTTTCGCACAGATACAGGCCATAAAGGAGAAGCTGGACTCAGTGTATTATAGCATTCTTGACGAGGAGGACCTGGACGAGAAGACCGAGAAGGCATACACTGAGAACCACACAAAAGCCTCCGGGGCGTACCTTGGGATTCTTGTGGCTAGGGAGGAAATCTTACCCTCTTCCACGTCATCCCCAACCCATAGCGCTCAGCCCAGTTTCGGCGTCAATACGCCCACAGCCGTCCTCCCCAAGATAGCGCTGCCCAGGTTCAGCTCAAAAGTGGAGGACTGGCCTTCCTTCATTGCGCTGTTTAGGAGTCTGACTGACGACATGGCGACCCTGTCGGACGCAGTCAAGCTCCACTACCTATTCTCAAGTCTCAGCGGTGAGGCATTAAGTATGGTGTCCCACTTAAAGGTCACCAATGAAAATTTTGCCGTGGCCATGGACATCCTCACCAAGCGGTACGAGAACCGCCGGGTTCTCATTGATAGTTTTGTGGACATCATCCTGGGGCTGCCAAGCATCCATACGCGCTCGAACATCCGCACACTGTTCCTCACGCCGCTCATATCGGCTCAATGTGCCCTCAACAATTTAGATTTGCCCATAGGAGACGATTACGTGTTTGTGTCAATAGTGGTGCGGAAGCTCAAGGGCGAGCTCCGCACGCTATTTGAACGCAGGCACGGGTCTAGTAACACCCTGCCCACGTTAAGGGACCTTATCTCCTACCTCGAGGAGCACGCGCGCTGTGTGGAGACAGAGTTCTCCAACATAGCCATGGCTCAACCCATTCAGCCCCAGCCCGGCCCTTCTCGTAGCCGCGCGCCTCCTCAGTTGCCCCATCGCACTTATGCTCAGATGGCTCAGCAACAACCCGACCATTACCGTGGCCGTTCCTCAGCTCCATCGCCTCACCGCGCCCATGAGCAGCATACTCACCAACCGTTCCGCCCAGCGCAACAAATGCGTCACCGCCCATCCACCTCCCCGGCTCGCAGTCAGCCCTTCCCCGTATACTCGGCCTTCCAGCAAAGCTGCTCCTCATCATCGTCCTCGTCCTCTTCCTCACGCTCGACGTCCTACTGTCCCTATTGTGCCACTAGGGGACATACGCTTATGACGTGCAGATGGTACAATGCCCAGCCAACACAGGGCCGTTGGGACTTTGTACAGGCACGCGAGCGTTGCCAGCGTTGTCTCGGCCGTCACTACGAGAGCGAGTGCAGGTCAAGGGGGGCATGCAAGAACTGTGGGAGTACGAACCACCACACGTCCCTCCATCGACCAGACGGCCCAACGCACTCAGCTCATTCGTCGTCTGTACATGTGCCCCCACCACAGCTGACAGAGCACTCGAGGGAGCGTCCCAGAAACAGCAGGCGGCACGAACCCGCACATGCCAAACAGGCGCAACCCAGCTCTGCTCACAGAGCCAGCCCGCCCAGGTCCGGTTCGCCAGGTAGGCCCCGCGAACGCCGCCAGCAATTATGACTCCCTACTATCACAGAGCACCCTAGCGAAGAGGTAGATTTAGCCCATGCCCAGTCAACCCATGCCCACACAGCTGATACATACTCAGCTCATACAATTTCAGCTGATACCCAATCAGCTCACTCACCTTCTGTGCCCACTGGCACACCCATTTTGTTGCCAACCGTCTCACTAAGAGTCGCGGACGTACATGGCCATCTTCACACAGCCAGAGCTTTATTGGACTGTGGCAGTATGCTGACGTTAATAACGTCACGCATGGCACGACTTTTGAACCTGCCATCAAAACCCACTTCTTTAAAAATTACAGGAGTTGGGAATCAGCACAAACATGAGTCAAAGGCGGCAATAACAATAGTATGCCGACCCACTCACAATGATACTCCCACAATTACTGCCACAGCTCACATTTTAAAAAACGTCACTGGCTACCTTCCCTTAGAGAAGGTACCAAACATTTCCCACGTACTAGGCCAGCCACCCGTGCCATTGGCTGACCAGCTTTACCACACACCAGCCCCGATCGACCTCTTATTGGGGTCGGACGTTCTTGGTCAAGTGTTGGACGGGACTAAGGTCTCGTTGGGCCCGGGCAAGCCCATAGCCTTCGGCACGATTTTCGACTTCGCGTTGATAGGACCCATTGAGGACTTGTATGCGCAGCCGGCGCAGCAGGTTAACTCAGCTCACGTCGTCAGCTCACAACCAGACTTAGCTGAATCAGCCCAGGACATACGTCAGAGTCTGGAAAGGTTCTGGAAATCTGAGGAGCCCCTCCCTCAATCTCACACTCATAATGATCCCCTGGAGGAACAATGCGAGGAAATCTTCCGCTCTACCACTACACGCGATCCCTCAGGCAGATATACGGTCGCTCTGCCCTTTCTAAAGGACGCCCCTCAACTAGGCAAAACTCACCCTATCGCATTACGCAGATTCCTCAATATTGAGAAGAAGCTAATGGCGAACACGGCTCTGCGTTCTAAATACGTCGACTTTATGGCCGAATACATCGACTTAGGGCACATGGTTCCCTGTCACCCAAATACATTCGCCCATAAACCTCACTTCTACATCCCTCACCATGGCGTATTTAAGTCAGGGTCGGACAAGCTGCGCATTGTTTTTGATGGTAGCTGCAAAAGCTCCAATGGTGTCAGCATAAATGAATGCCTACACACAGGCCCCGCCCTTCAACAGGACATTGTGGACATCATCATGTCCTTCAGAACGCATCCAGTCGTTTTCAGCACTGACATCCAGAGGATGTTCAGAAATGTGCTGGTTGCCCCAGACCAGAGACGGTATCAGCTGATACTATGGCGGTCCTCACCAGATCACCCTCTGCTCACCTACGCCCTCAATACAGTCACGTACGGCTTAAGATCAAGCCCATATCATGCAATCCGCACCCTGCTCCAGCTGGCTGATGATGAAGGCCATCGCTACCCTGGAGCCGCTCAGGTTCTTCGCAAGTCTATCTTCGTTGATGACATCTTGTGTGGCCATGACACGGTTGAATCCGCCCAAGCACTTCAGGACGAGTTGATAAGTCTGCTAGACCTAGGCGGCTTTCAGCTCAGTAAGTGGACATCTAACTCGCCTAAGCTGCTCGAGAGATTTCCCGACAACCAATGCGACATGCCCAAGGACTTCGACATGAACCCAGAGTCCACGTCCATTAAGGTCTTGGGTATACAGTGGAGCCCTCAGTCAGACGAGTTCACCTACCGCATCTCTCTGCCCCCCATCACACATGTCACAAAGCGGTCTATTTTAAGCACCGTAGCCTCACTTTATGACCCAAACGGCTGGGTTTCGCCCGTTATCTTCCGCGCAAAGCTGCTGCTTCAGCAATTGTGGCTACTGAAGCTGGAATGGGATGAGCCCACTCCCTCTGAAGTACAGACGGAGTGGCACCACATCTCAGAGGATCTGCCGCTGTTGGCTAGCATTCGTTTCCCTCGGCACATTTGTGCAAACAAAGGCTCAGCTGCATACTCGCTTCACGGGTTTGCAGATGCCTCTGAAGCCGGGTTTGCCGCCGTTGTTTACCTCCATGAGCTCGATGCCTCCGGGGATACTTTGGTACACT
Organism: Scoparia ambigualis; assembly: GCA_963921215.1. Lineage (NCBI taxonomy): Eukaryota > Metazoa > Arthropoda > Insecta > Lepidoptera > Crambidae > Scoparia > Scoparia ambigualis. Next base: position 23,278,940 of record OY992526.1, read on the forward strand.
TGATTGTCGCCAAGTCGCGAGTCGCACCAATCAAGAACCGCCTCACAATCCCCAAGTTAGAGTTGTCGGCCGCCACTCTACTCTCCCAGCTCATGATCCGTGTGTCGGTTCAGTTAGGCCCATATCAGTATACAACAACACATATGTTGGTCAGACAGTACGATAGTCCTGGCCTGGCTCAATACACCGCCTCACCGTCTTCAACCCTTTGAAGCCAACAGGGTAGTCAAAATCAACTCAGGCTCACCAGAATGTACCTGGCGACACGTACCTTCTGAGCTCAACCCGGCAGATTGCGCAAGCAGAGGAATGTCTGCGCAATCCCTGTCAGCCCACGACCTATGGTGGTCTCCCACGTGGCTTGGACAGCCTTGTGAGTCTTGGCCTGCGATGCCCTTAGCTCTGGGCCATCACGCCCTGCCCGGCCTTAAGCCCAAACACGTCCCGTCACTGGTCACAGTGCCCGGTCTTGACTTTGACCTGCTCACTCGGTTCAGTTCACTAGACAAGCTCGTCGGAGTGACAGCTTGTCTAAAACGCTTTCTGCACAACTGCAGATACCACCCAGATTCGCGACGCTCAGGCCCCTTGTACGTCAGTGAACGAAGAGAGGCCCTACTTTACTGGGTGCGCAGTGTCCAGCACAATGAGTTTGCGGAGGACATCCACCGCCTTCAAACTGGCAAAATCTGCTCCGTCAGACTCCAGCGGCTGTCACCTCTCATTAAAGATGAGCTCCTTAGAGTTAGTGGACGACTGTCCCATGCGTCTATCCGATATGACGCGCAGCACCCGCTCATACTTCCCAGCTCTAGCCCACTTGTAGACCTTATCATTGACCACTACCACAAAATACACTGCCATCCTGGCGCTGACACTTTACACGCTATCCTACGCCAACAATTTTGGATATTGTCCGCGCGCCGTATTATTAGACACCGAGTTTTTAAATGCATTAGATGCTTTCGATGCCGGGCCCAGCCGCAAGCGCCCTTCATGGCCGACCTGCCAGCCGATAGAGTTACGCCTCAGCCAGTATTTAGTCAAGTCACGACCGATTTTGCCGGACCATTCCTCGTTAAATCTAGTACCCTACGTAATGTTAAACTCTTAAAAGCGTACTTTTGTATATTCGTGTGCCTCTCGACTAAGGCGGTTCATTTAGAACCGGTCTCGGACCTCAGCACGGAAGCGTTCCTCGCGGCATTACAGCGTTTTATAGCACGCCGCGGTGCCCCGGTTCTCATCCGCTCGGACTGCGGTACAAATTATGTAGGCGCTAGAAATCAGCTCATCGAAGTACAAAACTTTCTTGCCTTGAACAATGATACGATTGCGCACAAGCTCGCTGGTCAGCACATTACTTGGTTGTTAAACGTCCCTAAGGGACCATGGTTCGGTGCGTTACATGAGATCAACGTAAAATCAACAAAGCAACTTTTATATCGCGTAATTGGCGAACAGCACCTCACATTCGAGGAATTCTCTACACTTTTGGCACGAATCGAAGCTGTCCTTAACTCTAGACCACTCTGCCCACTTTCGTCTGATCCATCAGACTTTGAGTCGCTTACAGCCGGACATTTCCTCATAGGCCGCCCACTAACGGCCCTTCCCGAACTATCCGTGGAAGATAGGCCGATCTCCACACGTAGGCGATTCCAAATGGTACATTCTCTTTCCCAGCGCTTCTGGACGCTGTGGACCCAGTCCTACCTTCATACCCTCCAAACCCGCTCCAAATGGTTGTCCCCATCCTCCCCTCCCCGAGTTGGCGAGCTCGTCCTCATCAAGGAGGACAACCTGCCTGCCCTCCAATGGAGACTGGGGCGCATTGCTCGCACCCTGCCTGGGAAGGATGGCGTCGTGCGGGTGGTAGACCTGGACACCGCGAATGGACATCTTCGGAGGCCTGTATTCCGGATCGCCAGGCTCCCAGTGGATGAGCCCCCCCTGGCCCCTGGAGGATGTTCCCGCCAATGCCGGGACGGCCCTTCAAACCGTACCGCCATCGGTATGGCGGTTGACTCAGCGGTTGTTGACGACCGCGTCCGCCTGTCTGTCGCGGCGCCACCGCTGCGCGACCCGCCGCCGCTAGCTTGGTGAGCCGAGCGCGCGACTAGTCTGTCTGCTAGCTAACGCGAGACGCCCACAAAATACGCGCGCTGTGACTCCTGAACCTAAAGTGAAGAGCTCGACCTAAACGCCCTTAACCAGTGCCCCTAGTGAACTGTTTAGTGAAGTGACTGTGCGCCAGGAACTCAACCTACCCCGCCGACCGTGGACAGCTCGTCTCCAGGTTCCTGTGTATCCCTGTAAGTACTTCACTATCCATTACCTACCCAACCCACATCTTTTATTTCGCCGCTGTTACTGCGAACGCCTTTTGCCGTAACAATGTACTTTCTTTGTGATAAAACATAAGTTGAGGGGTTCACGATCATATTTTAACATGTCTGATACAACTTCTAGTGAGAAGGAAGGGTTCACTAAGCTGTTGTATCCAGTAAAACTACCCGTGAGAAGGAAGGGTTCAAGGTCGTGTTTTTATATAACTGTTAGTAAGAAGGAAGGGTTTACTAAGCAGTTGTATCTAGCCCTAGAAAGATAACGTTATTTTATGCTACTGAAAAGATAAAGTTGCGCCTTAGAGGCGCTCAATTTTCAATAGACATTTTTTATACAAATTTGTATAAATATTTTAACTTTTTATAACATTGTGAAATGCTACTTTATTAATAAGTAAATAAAACACAAATTTAAAAAAATTGGCATTTAAAAAATCCCTTATGAAATGGAACAAAAATAAAGTGTCTTCTGGATGGAGGTAATTTTTTTTTTCAAATATAAAACATTTTTAGTTTTGGTCCTCTATCTCGCTGTCACTGCCATCCTGTGCACTGTCTTCTTCATGCAATAATGAAAAATTTTGAACTTCTTCCAAAGTTCTTCTACTCACCATGATTTTGAAACTACCTTAAAACCAATAAAAAATTACTAATAAATACATAACCTACTTTTATATTTACCATACATAAGTAGAAATAAGTAAAAAGCAGCAAAAGCCAAGTCACAAAAAACTGTTTGAAAGTTGCACAAAAGATAAAGTGGCGCCTTTCGAGCACAACGTGATGCTATAGCAACGAAACTATGGTGCTTACCGAACAGGAGCTGTCGCCTCTCGGGAGTGTTGACCGACGACTGAGTTGGCTTCGAAACACAAGCTTGTACGCGCGTAAATTAGAAAAATACAGCTATATATTTGTTTTGCGGGCGCCTCTGAAGCGCACATTATCTTTCTAGGGCTAGTTTAATATTTTAACATGTCTAATTTATTGTCAATAATTATTATTATTGTGTCAAAAAATATTACTGGTCCTTGAAGATTGACATAAACTAAATATAACTATTGAAAAATGACTCGATTGGCCAAGTGTTAGGTTTCAATATATTTTGCTTACGTGCATGGGGGCATGCACGATGTCATGATGGTCGAGTGTTAGGTTTTGTGGTAAACTATAGATTTAAATAATCGATTTAGTGGTATTTTAATTATGTTTAGTAGTTTTTAATTTATTGTACTGGTATCACCATGAAGGCAGGATTTCTTGGTTCCGACAAGATGGCGGATCGGGTCATTCTTGTGAACGCGCTTGCCGACGACGGACATTTTCTGTAAGTAGCTGTGCCTATATTATTGTAATACTTATAGTGGTCTAGGAATACCTGTGTCTGCTTACTGATTAAGTAGTAGCATAATTTGTCATCTAGGAAGTTTAGAGTGTTATATTGTGTATCGGTGAATCGCTATGTTCTGTAATTGATTAAATAAATAGATACTTTGTTACATCCACGTGAGTTTTATTATAGTAGAGTCAGTGGATCGAGCTGACCTGAATTAACCACGTCGTCGACAAATTGAGCAGCTCTGCGTTGAGTGCGGTCAAATGGAAGGAGTTGGTACTAGGGTGCTCCAGCCCAAAGATGGGAGCAGTGTTCCATATAATATGACCTGACATGTCATGCTTTATACAGTTGTAAGCGGTGAGCCGGCGTGAAATAGCGAGCCATGCTCTATTAAGTACACAACACATGCAATATCGACGAAAACGATTCTACGCACGATTCTATCTACGGACGCTACTCACGCTGAGTACATGTGCAACTGAACACCCGGCTTCATGTGACGAATTTCTAAAAGAAATCTTTTACGAGATAAACTTAGGGCGACTTGCATGCCACTGCATGACACAAAATACGATTAACGCTTAAATGTATTTAAGTTGTCCTTGTCATATGTTTGAAATTGATAAGACAAATGATCTCTTAAATACATTTAAGCGTTAATCTTATTTAGTAAGTGTTATGAAGTCGCCCTTATATCTTGTCCTGGCAATAATTATATGTCGGAGAATCATCGTTGCGCTGTCTATAATCAAGAAGCGGCAACACTGATACGCGCCCCACCACTGAACGCAAGCGTGACGTCACGCCTAGTCATGCTTGGATGCGGCCGTCGGAGTGGACGGGCGGGCGGGCGGGCAGTCTATCACGGGTGCTCGAGCCGAGCGGACGTATCTGTTCTGATTAATATAATTGTAAAGTTACTATGTCGAAATAAATCAAATTAGCGTTACTGTTGTGTTGTGATTGTTGCTCGGGGCTACCCACCATGTCGAACTCTGGCGAATACAGAGAACCAGCGAGCGCGATAATTCCACCCTTTACGACATATAAATACAACAAAAACAAAGTTAGCGAAGTAGATGCAGCCGTGCTAAAGTTGTGGCGGCCCCACCTACCTGCATGACGCCGCACATAGTTTGACACGAAGCAAACACCTTCCCAACCGTGTCAACAGATGGCGCCACAAAAACCAACTTAACGACATCTCCATACTGCGACAGTAAAATAGTATGGGAAGCCTGCATCGCGGTAGCAAAGTTTCACCACCTCCTTCGCCATATATAGCACCTCCAACCAACATCCGTTGGACCTCGGTCCCCGAGCTATACCACCCAGCTCGGAGGAAGATCTTCCCTTTGCCTTCCTCAAGTTGTCACCCTTCCTACCTTCGGCTTCCTTACAGTGGTGACCCCGACGTGATTCTCCCTACCATCAGCTTCCCTACAGTGGTGACCCCTACGGAGCACAGAAGCACTTTGAACATCATCGTCGCAGCGCCTATCCGTCACTCCTCATCCATCATCAAATCTACCTTCGCCAGCAGACACAGTAAGCCAGCAATCAAGCCTCAAGGTTCCATCGCAGCATCTCGGACGACGCTTCCTGGACCTCCGGCACACTCGACGGCATCATCCCGACCTGGTCTCCGCAGCCCACGACCGGTGCATCAATGTCGGCCGCATCACTCCGGCGTGGCAGCCCTGCACACCAGCAGCTCGGATCCACCGTCATCACCTGTCTCGACTCACCGCAGACAGGAGCAGCACACTGCATCACTGGCAACGCGCCTTCACCCTACCCGTCTCGACTCACCGTAGACTGGGGCATCCTGCAGCAGCACTCTCCACTGGCACTTGCAAGCTCTGACGCACTGACTGCTGAGCACACTCACTCGACCTCCGGTCTCAGGGAGGGAGTGATGTGGCGGCGCCACCTACCTTCATGACGCCGCACATAGTTCGACACGAAGCAAACACCTTCCCAACCGTGTCAACAATGGCGCCACAAAAACCAACTTAACGACATCTCCATACTGCGATAGTAAAATAGTATGGGAAGCCTGCATCGCGGTAGCAAAGTTTCACCACCTCCTTCGCCATATATAGCACCTCCAACCAACATCCGTTGGACCTCGGTCCCCGAGCTATACCACCCAGCTCGGAGGAAGATCTTCCCTTTGCCTTCCTCAAGTTGTCACCCTTCCTACCTTCGGCTTCCTTACTTCCTTAGATAGATGGATAGATAGATAGATAAAAACTTTATTTACTGCTAAAAGGCACATACAAAATCATAATAACAAGACATAGTACAAAAAAAAGAAAATAATAAATATGATTGTGTGTGTGTGCCGCAGCAGCAAAAGGGTGGCAGCTCAGCGTCATACTCGCGAGCCTTGCGAGCGAATCGCTGGTTTTCAGCTACAACCGTGAGTGAAAACGCGAGTACATTTACCAACGTTAGAAAAAAAAATCAAAACTACAACTAAAAATTAAATACCGTAGCAAATATTAAACTTAAATAACCTGTGATGATAGTGTAAACAGATACCTATTTGCTTGCCTAAATTGCAGTTGCTTCAATGAATTGTTATAACATCGATGATTTTATGAGATGTACCTAATAAATAATATATAAAACTATTTTAAAATATAATATATATATGCATACATATATATACATGCATACATATATATACACACATATAATACATTCATACACATACACATATATAGATACAATATTATTAATTCCTATAAGTTTCACTTTCAGTCCCCGCTACCCGCAAAAGAACTTTGGAATACCTAACATTTGTTGGTCAAGTAAGTACGACTTTATTTTTTTTTTATATAACATTTGTTCTTTAACATCCTTAGTGGAGGAGGGATATTATTCCAACATTTTGTCGCGTGGTAACGGAAACTACCCTTAAAGGCTGCGGTTCGGTAGTGATGAGACTTAAGCGGTGGTCTATTTCAGGGATGTCAAACATACGGCGTGCGGGCCGCATCCGGCCCGCAAGCCATCTCAATACGGCCCGCGACCAGAATCAATCCAGTGAGGATTTTAAATGATATTCGATGCCCATACGTATTGTTTAAAAATGCGTGTGCTTTATTTATGTGTAATTAGCCGGCGGGACGCGTGTATTCCACGCGATGCGCCAGGCGCAACGGATGAATGCACAGAATTGATATATTTCTGTGGACGAATGTAAAGGCGGGCACACACTTACTAAACGTAACATGCAATGTAACACGCAATCAAAGGAATTGCCGTCCACATCATTGCAATGTAACAGAATTCCCATAGCGTGGACGCCTTGCGCTCCCGAACTGTGCACACTACGCGCACAAACAGAGCATTTCAACTCGTGCGCGCCGCGATCCGAAATTAGTCGGTTTTTTCGCCGAACACAAACCCTTTGTGTTAGGTGAAAAAACCGAAAAATTTCGGATTGCGCCCTTGCGCGCAGTGTACGCAGAGCGCCGCCAGTGTGGACGGGTTGTGTGTGTCTGTACTGCTGAGAAATAAAACACGGCAGACTGTGCTATGTTCGCCGCGCGCATGCCGGAAACAGGACCCTTATTTTGTAACGATTTCTTGTTTCAAAACCACGTTAATTCCTTAAAAAGTTACGATATCTTCCCAAAAACGTTTGCGTTTGACGTTTGTGCGTGGTAAGGTTTAGGTGTGGAATCTATAGATTGCGATACAGAATCATGGCCCTTTTCTTTGTTTTAGTCGGAGAAAATGCTTCTCTGCACTGGCATAAGCCTTCGAGAGGAGCGTGAGACACCCCATGCACTGTCCAGGGCTGGAACCCATATGTCCCCACCCGCCCCGAAACGGGTGAGTAAGGACATACGGGCCCGACCTGGTAAAAGAACCGACACCTTCTTTCAGACGCGCGACGCGGCGCACCGGTACCGTGCTAATACGCCCCGGGAAACGCCGCCCGCTACTGACCCAGCTTTACCTGGGTCCCCTGCCCCAGAGGAGCAGTCTGGTAGGTTCAGGCTGCTCCCAAACGGGAGGAGGGCTGGTGCAATGCAGCCTCGTGCTCCTCAACACTAGGCCGCGGCCCTTCTCCGCTTCTTCCCTGTGTGGGACCGCGGCCCCACACGTGAGGCCGCGGTCCCACACAAGGAACACCACCAACTCGTGCGGCCTGTGCCGAGGCGCAGGGGCGCGAGTCGGTCCCCGGTCTTGCCGGTCTTGCGGGAGGAGGGCGGCGTTATATCGCCGCCCTCGACCCTCCCTCCGCCGGTTGCCCGGCCTCGTCCGGCAATGCAGGAACCTCCGCCACCTCCATCGGAGCAGCGCTCTCCCTTGCCGCAGGTGGAGCCCTTAACCAAGGGACCCCCTTCGCCCTCGTTGCCAGAGGACAACACCTTCCCGCACCCATATGGTGGTTGTGCGGGAGCCCTGCCTCCCTGCACACGCCGCAGTCCGCTCTTTCCGCCCTACATTCGGCCTCCTTATGCCCCGGGGCGCCGCACCGGAAGCATAGGGTGCCACGGCTGGCCTCCGAGTCGCAGGCGTAACTAAGATGGCCCACGCCGTAGCACCGGTAACACCTTGTGGGGCGCCTATCCAGGGCCACAACCTGCACAGTTGCCCAGTCGAACGTGACCGATCCACTATCCACCAAAAACCTCACCGCCTCTACCGGGAGCCGGACCACGGCAGAGTACCGACCCGAAGGTCCAACCCGAATCGGCCCCACTGTCACGCGTTCGACATCGCAGGCTGTCCCATCCGCGATCGCTTTCCCGATTCCCTTGCCCTGGTCCCCCATGTCCGGGTTAATGCCCACCAGCCGGACCTCAGCCATGCGGCACGGCCTGTTCACCGTCACGCCCTCCGGCACGGCCTAGCGGAGCCGATCCGCCAACGCGTCGGCCTGGGGGCCACTGGAGACGCCCGGAATCTCCAGCCTACGTCCCCCTGCCGCGGACTGCCGCACCCGGATCGTGTCCAGCCCGATCCCCTCCAGGTCGATCTGATTCATGACCGTGCACATCACGGCGGGTCGGGCGCCGGTCCTGCAGCCTGAGCCTTCGGGGGAGCGCCGGGGGCGCTGTGGGATTCGGCAGCCACCCTGGCGTAGCTCACCCCAGCTACTCCTACGTCCCGCGCCAACGGCGGCTTCTTAGGGGAGGGGGGTCGGCTGGGAGGCGGCTCTCAATGCTGGCCAGTCGCCCTCCCAGCGACTTCAGTCGGGAGGGGGGGGGGGGGAAGATGAGGCGCCCGTACGGCGTCTTTCAGCGCCTCAATCTCCCGCCCCAGTTCTGCAACCTCGAGGTCGGCGTTTCTCCTTTGGGATTTCTTCCGCTCCTCCGACTCTGACTCCGACTGCACAGCATCATGACCTCCGTATTGTGGTGCACCTTCTCACAGATGGATTCGTCGGCGCCGGTCGCGAACATGTTGATCTTGCTGGCGCTTCTCGACACCTGGCCAGCCAGCTGCTCCTTCGTCCACCCGACCATCCTATGACGGTATTTCTCCAGGTAAGCGCTGTCCCTTCTTAGCGCTGTACCCTTCTTAGGTGCGGGGGCGCCCCCGCTGGAGCTTCCGCTGGAGTCGGTCACAGCACAAGCCAACGCGCGCTTTCGCGTCTCCTCCACAATGCCCTGCACCATGAGCGCACACTCCGGGTCATCCACGGGCTCGGACCCCCTTTCCTGCTCCACCTCGGCCGCCCAGTTGGAACGACTGGCGCCAGTACCACCGGGCACCGCCAGCTCCACGCCTTCCCGGGACGCGTCCCCGGCATCTCCGTCCTTCACGGACCCAACACAAACCCCGCCCCTCTTGGGCAAACACCCACTCCCAGCACCAGTAGCATTTGCCACTGCAGGAGCCTGGTCACGCGCTCCTGCAGGACCTTCGGTAGTACATTTCACACATGGAGGCCCGGGTACCTCCATGCGCCGGGCGCTAGCCGGATCGCAACGCAAACACACCTTCTTAGTTGTACTCATTATAAAAAGGTGGAGGTTAGCAATTTCGGGGTTGCAATTCCCTGGTCGCTAGAGGGTGGGCTGTTAGCCGCCCACCAACCCATCCGAAGACGGGCGCCCGTCGCCGCGCCCCACAACGACGGCACCTTTGCCTGAAAGGCGCCCAGAAGGGGCGCCAACTACCCCATTCCCACCCCGTGTAACGACGCCCAGAAGGGGCGCCGTCAAAACTCCCCTCAAAGCCGCTCAAGAGTGAGCGTTAATACGTTGCATGTTACGTTACAGCAGTCTGTACCCGCCTTTAGCTATCTTTTTACCTCTGATGCACTAGCGAAGAACCCGGCCACCGCGCCCCCGCACACAGCATTTCAAGAACTCGAAGAACCATCCAAATATAAAGAAAACATACAGCACGTGTCCTGTCTATGTTTGGTAGTATAGTAAGTACTTATTTATGCGAGAAGATTTTCTCCGTTATGAAAACAAATAAGAACAAATTTCGCTCAAGGCTTATTGATGAACATCTCCAATCTATTCTGAAAATAACTACCTTAAATTATATGACACCCGACATTAATGAGTTTATCAAAAATAAAAGACTTCAGGTGTGATAACTCCTTTTTATTACCATTGTATGAAAATTTACATAAACTAAATAAATAAAGATTTAAATTTAGTATGTAATTGAGTTTTTAATTTTGGGTCTGGCCCGCTAACACACCCTAAATCTTATAAATGACCCTTTAGAAAAATCAGTCTGACACCCCTGGTCTAATTGATCTAGGGGAATGATTGTGGTATTTATTAGAGCTAGTGAAAATCAGTTTAGCAAAAAGATAGTCCGGGCTTTTAAAACTAGTAATAACTAGTAAATCAAAAAAGCCAGATGCAAACGTTTATTAAGAAAGGGAGAGATGTGACTACGAGGTGGCACATCATAACAATATCTAAATTAATCTAAAGCATGCATTTTGCACACGTTGTATTTGTGAATTTATATAGTAGTCGGGGTCCATAAACAAGATCAGCATAGTTAAGTTTCGACAGTACCAAAGTTTCAACAACACTCACTCGGGCCTCCCTGCTCAATAGATTACGTATTTTGTAAAGAACTTTTAATCTATAAAAACTTTGCCTAACCAGACCCTCAACATGTTCAACAAAACGTAACTCACTGTCTACGCGATCAATTTTTTGACCAAGTATACTTACAGTTGGATACCAATTAGCAATCTTCTGCGTTTGGGTTTTAGATCCCAGAATCATAAATTGTGATTTGCTAGGATTAAGCACAAGGTCGCTTCTCTCGCAACAGTCAGCTATCCTCGCCATATCTTCATTCAGTAGTTGTAAGGCCCATGATGAATTCTCTGGATGATCAGATATATAAAATTGAATGTCATCGGCATAGAGATGAAACCGGCTGAGCCTAGGAGTTAATACCAGGTCTTCACTAAAAATAATAAAAAGAAGCGGCCCAAGTAGGTATAGAGCCCTGCGGAACGCCTCGATTTACCAAGCGGGGTGTGGAAATGATAGTGGCCCCGTCCTGCCCTGTAAGTTTTACTGACTGGTATCTATTAGTTAAGTACCTACTAAACCACTTTAAGGACCAGTGATCAAATCCGTAATACTCCAACTTTGCAAGCATTAGAGGTACATTAATACAATCAAAGGCACGGGAAAGGTCAAGAAGAGCCAGAATCGTACCCCGACCGCATCCTGCTCCGCTGTTCCACGCCCCTTACGGAAACCGGATTGCTGCGACGGCAAGGTATTATTATTTTCCACGTATTTATATAACTGGCCATGAATTACTTTTTCTATTATTTTGGAAAGGAATGGTAAAATGCTAATTGACCTTAGATCCTTATTCACGCAGGGCATATCCACCTTAGGAAGAGGTGTTGATACGTTAACATAAATTCGTGGCAATCGATTTTTAGGGTTTCGTACACAAAGGGTAAAAACGGGACCCTACTAGGTAGTAAGACTAGCTGTCCGTCCGTCCTTCTGTCGTCCGTCCGTCTGTCCATCCGTCCGTCACCAGGCTATATCTCATGAACCGTGATAGCTAGACAGTTGAAATTTTCACGTAATGATGTATTTCTGTTGCCGCCAGGACAACAAATACTAAAAACAGAATAAAATAAATATTTAAAGGGGGCTCCACATACATAAAAACGTTACAATATTATGGGTTAGTTGATTCACAATCAATAGTGGTATTAAAGTGTTTAATTTTTTTTTTATTTTGACTTACATATTAACGCACAGCCCAAACTTTATGGATTAGAAACTTGCACTTGCACTTGGAAAATGTTGCAACACGCTTCCTTTTATAGTGTAGGTAAGCACTTACAAAGGGTTTTTGGAAATTAGCCCTTTAAGAGGGTAAAAAAGGGGGGTAATTCGTCGGTAGAATGATTTAGTAGTGCCTGCAGTCAATCTCAGCTTGTTTAAAAATATCCTTTTATCACATAAGGACAAATTTTCATAAGGACAGATTCTCAAAAAGACAGATTCTCAAAAGGACAGAAGTACACGTAAGCACATAAAAAGAAAAAAATATTATTTTTTTATATCTCTTACTACATGACCATTAAAGTGTACAATCACTTACCTCAAAAACTTAAAGCCCTCCAAGACAGTACATTGGAAAAGCAAAAAAAAATATTAGTAGCTAAATCCTTTTACAGCATGAATGAATATTTTGAAGAAAAAATATAATTTTAATAGATTTGATAAATAATTTAATGTGCCTACATGTAATTGTTTTTGTCTATTATTTAATTGTAGCAATTTGTCAATTTATTAATTTAATGTAAATTACATATCCATGTATTCCCGATGCCTTGAAAAGGTAAATTAGTGACTAGCAGAACATCTTTAAACACGTAATGTATATTGTTTTATGAGGTTTAAGCGAGCACTACACATTGAAATGAAACACTTTTTTACGGATTAACTCGCGTTTAATTTACTATTTACATAGTTTTTATATTATCCTCGTAATGTATGTTATTGTACTTTTCGTTACAAAAAGTGTAATAAATGAATTTGGATATGAATAAGAAACTCCGTCAGTTTTGAAGCTAGATTGATGCAAATTGTGGCATTGCAAAGCATGCAGCTAGTTATAATTAATTTATTATTTATTTATTTATTTAGGGTTTTATTACTTTTTCACTATAGTATTAAACATGGTCCTTCGAGCCGGATTTTTAGTTTAGTTTTTCAACTTACAAATAGAAAAGGTTTTCAATGCTAAACGTTCCCGTTTACGGCACCTAATCCCGGTCGCGAGCTGCCGGCGCCGGGTCAGGCCGCCAGACAGCCGGCCGTAGCTCACCCACGCGACACCAGCTAAAAAGGAACACCTGTATAATGTAGTTATGTGTACTCACCGACGGATGGCGTTACTCCGCGAACTGTAGATACGTATTTACGCCTCGGTGGCCGAGTCAAGTGCTCGTCTCGTCATCCGGAGGTCCCGGGTTCAATTCCCATTTTGAGCAAAGTGTGTTTTCGGATTGTTCGATGCTGCGCCCGGGTTTGTGATCACCAGCCCGCATTTGCGAGAGCGGTGATTAAGCTAATGCCCATTTATTGGAGCGATGGCTTGATTCCAATGGTGGAATGGTTCGCCTTTGCCCAGCTGTGGGACAGTTTATACAGGCTGTACTTTAACTTTATTTTCGTTAAACTACAAATTGATATACTTACTATCGTTTATTTATTGTTTCACTAAGTGTTTTGACCTTACGATAGTTTCTGATGTTAGGACACGTTTTCGTACAACACCCGTGACTTATTTCGTTACTTCCGCTATAGTCAAGTGCATTTTTTTTTATTCTACGACGGGTAAGCCCTTGACTTTCAGCGGCTGCGTTGACCACTCCGCCACCAAGGTATTGGTTAGACCTTCTGAAATTCTTCAACGCTTTTCTTACTTATGTTTTTATAGCAACTGTTTGCGCCAGCGCAACGGACTGACGGCCGCCGGCTCCGTCAGCCAATCACAGGCGAGCGGACCGCCGCGGCGAGGCCCGCGCCGCGTTGACTGCCGGCGCCCGCGTCTAGACTAGTGCCTTTTGAGATCTCAAGACGAAACCACGCGTCACGCGCCCTTGAAATCAGCCTTCGAAATAGCATAATATGTGTACAGTTACGCCTAACGCCTAACGAACCAGTGCCCTAGTGAATAGTTTAGTGTAGTGACTGTGCGCCAGGAGACCAACCTACCTCGCCACCCGTGGTCAGCTCGTCCCCCGGTTCCTGTGACCTCGTCAAGCCTGCTCCCGGTAAGTTCCTGTCGACCTCCCGCCTAACCCACTTTACTCTGCTGTATTTGGCGGTGTCTTCTGACCCGCGAATACATTTTGGTCATCTTCGAGCCGGTAATATTAATACCGGCGGCCTTCCCGTAAACAGAACCTAACTTTCGTTTAATTTTCAATTTAAATACAGTCCGCTAAAGATAATTATTTCCGCCCGTATTCTTATTCTGTGTATAAATCTTATCCCTAAATCGTGTCATCATTTCTAAATTCATTTGTTCACATAACTTTACCCTGCCCCAATAAAAATTTCGTGAGGTAGTTATAATTTAGTTGTGTTAGGATTGCGACCACACAACATCCGAATTATTTTAACGCAATTATTTCTGCGTGTTGTTTTGATGTTGATTTCGTGTATGCATCCGATTGTCTGATCCAGGATCACAGATCTATGGTGTCATACAATGTTTTTGTGATTTGAGCGAACTAGTGTACTACTTGTGTAATATTTGTGTACCTACCTATACGATCGTTGTCTAATGATACATTAAGTTTAATTAGTAGTTAAATTATTGCTTTACGTTTATCGGCTGCACATATAATTTTAGTTACGTATAACACACCCGCGTCTAGATAATTGTATGGTTAATTAAATTTATAAACTAATTAATTTTATATATTTTTTTTGTTTTTAATTTTTGCCTTTGCAATCGGCTTATTTGTGTGCGTGCTCACCACATGAGCTTAGTGTGTTTCATTTAGCTTCATCAGTTTTTTTTTTTATATCGCTTACGGCTATTTGCGTGCGTCGCCTTCGCTTCTACACACGTTTGCCCACTTGTGGGACACAATTGTCCCAATTTTTTTTAATTAATTAAGTTTTTATTATTTGTTTATTTTGTTTACTTATTTTTTCCGCGACCGTCTCATTCTTCGCGCTAGGTTCCGCTACAGGTCTGCCCGACTGTGAGCGCCTTGCCCAATAGTGGGCTACGGATGACGTGATTTCCTTTGTTGTTTTGTTTGTTGTTTGTTTTGCGGTCGGCTAATATTGCGTCCGCGCGTTCAATAGACACAGACATACACGTACACGTGCGTTGCCTACCCGTGGGCCATATACAAGGCGTCCCAACTTAGTTTTGCTTTCTTTATTGTTGCGTTAATTTTAGCTCATTTGCCCTTACCTTAGTAAACAAATACCTCCAGCCCAACTATAGAATATATACAGGGTGTTGTTCTTTTTACTGCCTTTAAATTTGTTTATTTTTTTATTTTTTATTATTTTTTTTTGTCTCCTTTTATTCATCGCGATGCCGACCAAGTCACAAGCCGCGATATTTAAGGAGGCCGCCAAAGCTTTACACCAGCTCCTAGAGGTGGGATCAATGATCATTGCTGGCGACACCAAACATTCCATAACGGAATTTAACGTGCGTTTCGCACAGATACAGGGCATAAAGGAGAAGCTGGACTCAGTATACTACAACATTCTCGACGAAGAGAACTTAGACGGGGGGGTTGAGAGGACATACACTGAGAACCACACAAAAGCCTCCGGGGCATACCTGGGGATACTTTTGGCTAGGGAGGAAATCTCAACCACTTCCACGTCGTCCCCAACCCATAGCGCTCAGCCCAGTTTCGGCGTCAATACGCCCACAGCCGTCCTCCCCAAGATAGCGCTGCCCAGGTTCAGCTCAAAAGTGGAGGACTGGCCTTCCTTCATTGCGCTGTTTAGGAGTTTGACTGACGACATGGCGACCCTGTCGGACGCAGTCAAGCTCCACTACCTGTTCTCAAGTCTCAGCGGTGAGGCATTAAGTATGGTGTCCCACTTAAAGGTCACAAATGAGAATTTTGCCGTGGCCATGGACATCCTCACCAAGCGGTACGAGAACCGCCGGGTTCTCATCGATAGTTTCGTCGACATAATCCTGGGGCTGCCAAGCATCCACACGCGCTCTAACATACGCACACTTTTCCTCACTCCGCTGGTGTCCGCCCAGTGTGCCCTTAGTAATTTGGATCTGCCCATAGGAGACGACTACGTGTTTGTGTCGATAGTGGTGCGAAAGCTTAAGGGTGAGCTCCGCACGTTATTTGAACGCAGACACGGGTCTAGCAGCACCCTGCCCACGTTGAGTGACCTCATCTCCTACCTCGAGGAGCACGCGCGCTGTGTGGAGACAGAGTTCTCCAACATAGCCCAGCCGCAGCCCATTCACGCCCTGCCCGGCCCTTCTCGTAGCCGCGCGCCTCCACAGTTGCCCCATCGCACTTATGCTCAGATGGCTCAGCAACAACCCGACCATTACCGTGGCCGCTCCTCAGCTCCATCGCCTCACCGCGCCTATGATCGGCCTACTCACCAACCGCTCCACCCAGCGCAGCAAATGCGTCACCGCCCATCCACCTCCCCGGCTCGCAGTCAGCCCTTCCCCGTCTACTCGGCCTTCCAGCAAAGCTGCTCCTCATCATCGTCCTCGTCCTCTTCCTCACGCTCGACGCCCTACTGTCCCTATTGTGCCACTAGGGGACATACGCTCATGACGTGCAGATGGTACAATGCCCAGCCAACACAGGGCCGTTGGGACTTTGTACAGGCACGCGAGCGCTGCCAGCGTTGTCTCGGCCGTCACTGCGAGAGCGAGTGCAGGTCAAGGGGGGCATGCAAGGACTGTGGGAGCACGAACCACCACACGTCCCTTCATCGACCAGACGACTCAACGCACCCAGTTCATTCGTCAGCACATATACCCCCACAGCTGAGGGAGCACTCGAGGGAGCGCCCCAGAAACAGCAGGCGGCACGAACCCGCACATGCCAAACAGGTGCAACCCAGCTCTGCTCACAGAGCCAGCCCACCCAGGTCCGGTTCGCCAGGTGGGCCCCGCGAACGCCGCCAGCAATTATGACTCCCAACTATCACGGAGCACCCTAGCGAAGAGGTAGTTTTAGCCCAAGCCCACTCAACCCATGCCCACACAGCTGATACATACTCAGCTAATACAATTTCAGCTGATACTCAATCAGCTCACTCACCTTCTGTGCCCACTGGCACACCCATTTTGTTGCCAACCGTCTCACTAAGAGTCGCGGACGTACATGGCCATCTTCACACAGCCAGAGCTTTATTGGACTGTGGCAGTATGCTGACATTAATAACGTCACGCATGGCACGACATTTGAACCTGCCATCAAAACCCACTTCTTTAAAAATTACAGGAGTTGGGAATCAGCACAAACATGAGTCAAAGGCGGCAATAACAATAGTAATAATAATAATAATAATAATAATAATAGACACTTTATTTGCACAAACAGAAAAAACAACAATTACAAAAACAGTAAACAGTAGTACAGTACAATTAGGCGGCCTTATTGCTTAAAAGCAATCTCTTCCAGGCAACCTTGGGTGAAGAGAGAGATAATATTATAAAATAGTAGGGGGAGTGGGTGCATCTAAAGAAAGAAAGGATTGAAAAATATATAGTTATCTATATACTAAATACGGAATACGGAAAAATAGAAGATAAGGAAAGAAAATATATACAGTTAGTTAGAAGCAGAAGAAAGAAAATAACTTCTAACTTGATCTCCGAAAGACCTAGGAGTTTGAGCTTTTCTGATACTTTCAGGAAGTGAATTCCACAAGCGGACAGCATGGACAGTGAATGAATAGGAGAAGAAGTCGGTAGAGCGTTGAGGAATATTTAAGGAAAGGTTGGAAGAGGAACGCAAAGTACAATGCAAAGCTGAGGAACGGAAGGAAAAGCAATCTTTAAGGTAAAGTGGGGCTGTTGGAAGAAAAAGTGTGGAATAAAGGAGCGTAAGAGCGTGTAGGTCCCTGCGCCGTCGAATTGGGAGCCAGTTAAGTTTGGAACGATAGTGAGACACGTGGTCAAATTTACGAAGGTTGAAGATGAATCTTATACAAACATTCTGCAGACGCTCCATTTTGTTTAGCAATTCCTCTGACAAATCAGTGTAGCAGACATCACCGTAGTCGATAAAAGACAGCATAAGAGATTGCGCTAGAGTACTTTTGGTGCTGGTTGGCAGAAAGTTACGCAGGCGGTTTAGCGAGCTATATGCCCCGAAAATCTTCTTTCTAACAGCATCCACCTGAGGTCTCCACGAAAGGTTCTGGTCAAAAATAACACCGAGGTTTCTGACGGATTTGGAGTATGGGATTATTGTATCAACAAAAGTTACTGCAGGAAGTTGTTCAAAATCGATCCTCGAAACAAAATAAGGACTTCCAATAATAATAGTTTGCGTCTTGGATGGATTTACGGTCAAACCATAAGATTTACTCCAGTTGTCAATTTGCGCTAGATCTGAATTTGTGACGGCCACAGCGCATGGGAGTTCAGATAAGGTAGCTTGTGTATAAATCTATAGGTCATCCGCGTATAGGTGATAGGAACTTGAAATTGAGTCAGTGATAGTGTTTATAAATATAGAAAAAAGAAGTGGAGATAAGACGCCACCCTGAGGAACTCCGGCACTAATGTCGCACCAGCCAGAGAATGAATCTCCAAGCCGGATACGCTGCCGACGCCCTAGCAGGTAACTTTGAAACCAATCAATTGCAGCTGGAGATATGTTAAGAGAACGTAAAACGCCAAGGAGGATGTCATAATCTACAGAGTTAAAGGCATTGCTAAAGTCAAGTAATGTCAAAAGTGTGAGCTGCCGGTTTTCCATACCCTGGCGTATGTCATCCGTTATCTTGACTAAAGCAGTAGCTGTACTGTGGCCCCTGCGGAATCCAGACTGGAAAGGATTAAAGAGGTTATTAGTATTAAGGTATGAATTAAGCTGGTGATGAACAAGCTTTTCAAGGACTTTGGAGAGGAAGGGAAGAATAGAAATAGGTCGAAACTCGGAGAAAAAGGTAGGGTTAGGTTTTTTTGGAAGTGGGGTAACATTTGCATCTTTCCAGGCTGCAGGAAAAGTACCAGTTAAAACAGATGTATTGAGGATATGGGTAATTATGGGAAGTAAGACGTCAAGAATGGGAAGGATCATTTTCCGACTAATGGAATCCACTCCTACAGCAGTAGAGTTAACAGAAAGTATTGTTCTCTTAACATCACAGTCTGTAAATTGATGTAGAATAAAAAAAGAATCGGGGGTTGGCAAATTTGAAAGATTTTGCAAAGTTTGAGCTTTGCAGTCGCTATCAATAGGCGTAGACGAGCAGAAGTGACAATTAAGTTGGTTAATATCTACTTTGAAATTGGGGCTGTTGTTGTGAGATTTGCCAATCCCAAGTGATTTTAAAAATTTCCATTGCTTACTTGGATCTTCGTTTTCTAGGGATTTATGTGTGTGGCGTCTTTGAGCGTCCCTTATCACCGTATTGCATCGGTTTCGCCATCAAAACCCACTTCTTTAAAAATTACAGGAGTTGGGAATCAGCACAAACATGAGTCAAAGGCGGCAATAACAATAGTATGCCGACCCACTCACAATGATACTCCTACAATCACTGCCACAGCTCACATTTTAAAAAACGTCACTGGCTACCTTCCAAAGGAAGGTCTGGAAAGGTTCTGGGAGTCTGAGGAGCCCCTCCCTCAATCTCACACTCATAATGATCCCCTGGAGGAACAATGCGAGAAAATCTTCCGCTCTACCACTACACGCGTAGATCCCTCAGGCAGATATACGGTCGCTCTGCCCTTTCTAAAATACGCCCCTCAACTAGGTAAAACTCACCCTATCGCATTACGCAGATTCCTCAATATTCATAACTGTCACACTGTCACCCAAATACATTCGCCCATAAACCTCACTTCTACATCCCTCACCATGGCGTATTTAAGTCAGGGTCGGACAAGCTGCGCATTGTTTTTGATGGTAGCTGCAAAAGCTCCAATGGTGTCAGCATAAATGAATGCCTACACACAGGCCCCGCCCTTCAACAGGACATTGTGGACATCATCATGTCCTTCAGAACGCATCCAGTCGTTTTCAGCACTGACATCCAGAGGATGTTCAGAAATGTGCTGGTTGCCCCAGACCAGAGACGGTATCAGCTGATACTATGGCGGTCCTCACCAGATTACCCTCTGCTCACCTACGCCCTCAATACAGTCACGTACGGCTTAAGATCAAGCCCATATCATGCAATCCGCACTCTGCTTCAGCTGGCTGATGATGAAGGCCATCGCTACCCTGGAGCCGCTCAGGTTCTTCGCAAGTCTATCTTTGTTGATGACATCTTGTGTGGTCATGACACGGTTGAATCCGCCCAAGCACTTCAGGACGAGTTGATAAGTCTGCTAGACCTAGGCGGCTTTCAGCTCAGTAAGTGGACATCTAACTCGCCTAAGCTGCTCGAGAGATTTCCCGACAACCAATGCGACATGCCCAAGGACTTCGACATGAACCCAGAGTCCACGTCCATTAAGGTCTTGGGTATACAGTGGAGCCCTCAGTCAGACGAGTTCACCTACCGCATCTCTCTGCCCCCCATCACACATGTCACAAAGCGGTCCATTTTAAGTACCGTAGCCTCACTTTATGACCCAAACGGCTGGGTTTCTCCCGTTATCTTCCGCGCAAAGCTGCTGCTTCAGCAATTGTGGCTACTGAAGCTGGAATGGGATGAGCCCACTCCCTCTGAAGTACAAACGGAGTGGCACCACATCTCAGAGGATCTGCCGCTGTTGTCTAGCATTCGCTTCCCTCGGCACATTTGTGCAAACAAAGGCTCAGCTGCATACTCGCTTCACGGGTTTGCAGATGCCTCTGAAGCCGGGTTTGCCGCCGTTGTTTACCTCCATGAGCTCGATGCCTCCGGAGATACTTTGGTACACTTGATTGTCACCAAGTCGCGAGTCGCACCAATCAAGAACCGCCTCACAATCCCCAAGTTAGAGTTGTCGGCCGCCACCCTACTCTCCCAGCTCATGATCCGTGTGTCGGTTCAGTTATCGGCCCATATCAGTATACAACAACACATATGTTGGTCAGACAGTACGATAGTCCTGGCCTGGCTCAATACACCGCCTCACCGTCTTCAACCCTTTGAAGCCAACAGGGTAGTCAAAATCAGCTCAGGCTCACCAGAATGTACCTGGCGACACGTACCTTCCGAGCTCAACCCGGCAGATTGCGCAAGCAGAGGGATGTCTGCGCAATCCCTGTCAGCCCACGACCTATGGTGGTCTCCCACGTGGCTTGGACAGCCTTCTGAGTCTTGGCCTGCGATGCCCTTAGCTCTGGGCCATCACGCCCTGCCCGGCCTTAAGCCCAAACACGTCCCGTCACTGGTCACAGTGCCCGGTCTTGACTTTGACCTGCTCACTCGGTTCAGTTCACTAGACAAGCTCGTCGGAGTGACAGCTTGTCTAAAACGCTTTCTGCACAACTGCAGACACCACCCAGATTCGCGACGCTCAGGCCCCTTGTACGTCAGTGAACGAAGAGGGGCCCTACTTTACTGGGTGCGCAGTGTTCAGCACAATGAGTTTGCAGAGGACATCCACCGCCTTCAAACTGGCAAAATCTGCTCCGTCAGACTCCAGCGGCTGTCACCTCTCATTAAAGATGAGCTCCTTAGAGTTGGTGGACGACTGTCCCATGCGTCTATCCGATATGACGCGCAGCATCCGCTCATACTTCCCAGCTCTAGCCCACTTGTAGACCTTATCATTGACCACTACCACAAAATACACTGCCACCCTGGCGCTGACACTTTACACGCTATCCTACGCCAACAAGTTTGGATATTGTCCGCGCGCCGTATTATTAGACACCGAGTTTTTAAATGCATTAGATGCTTTCGATGCCGGGCCCAGCCGCAAGCGCCCTTCATGGCCGACCTGCCAGCCGATAGAGTTACGCCTCAGCCAGTATTTAGTCAAGTCACGACCGATTTTGCCGGACCATTCCTCGTTAAATCTAGTACCCTACGTAATGTTAAACTCTTAAAAGCGTACTTTTGTATATTCGTGTGCCTCTCGACTAAGGCGGTTCATTTAGAACCGGTCTCGGACCTCAGCACGGAAGCGTTCCTCGCGGCATTACAGCGTTTTATAGCACGCCGCGGTGCCCCGGTTCTCATACGCTCGGACTGCGGTACAAATTATGTAGGCGCTAGAAATCAGCTCATCGAAGTACAAAACTTTCTTGCCTTGAATAATGACACGATTGCGCACAAGCTCGCTGGTCAGCACATTACTTGGTTGTTGAACGTCCCTAAGAGACCATGGTTCGGTGCGTTACATGAGATCAACGTAAAATCAACAAAGCAACTTTTATATCGCGTAATTGGCGAACAACACCTCACATTCGAGGAATTCTCCACACTTTTAGCTCGAATTGAAGCGGTCCTTAACTCAAGACCTCTCTGCCCACTTTCGTCTGATCCTTCAGACTTTGAGCCGCTTACAGCCGGACATTTTCTTATAGGCCGCCCACTAACGGCCTTTCCCGAACTATCCGTGGAAGATAGGCCGATCTCCACACGTAGGCGGTTCCAGATGGTACAGGCCCTTTCCCAGCGCTTCTGGACGCTGTGGACCCAGTCCTACCTTCACACCCTCCAAACCCGCTCCAAATGGTTGTCCCCATCCTCCCCTCCCCGAAATGGCGAGCTCGTCATCATCAAGGAGGACAACCTGCCTGCCCTCCAATGGAGACTGGGGCGCATTGCTCGCACCCTGCCTGGGAAGGATGGCGTCGTGCGGGTGGTAGACCTGGACACCGCGAATGGACATCTTCGGAGGCCTGTATTCCGGATCGCCAGGCTCCCATTGGATGAGCCCACCCCTGGGGCCCGGGAAGATGTTTGCGCCAGCGCAACGGACTGACGGCCGCCGACTCCGTCAGCCAATCACAGGCGAGCGGACCGCCGCGGCGAGGCCCGCGCCGCGTTGACTGCCGGCGCCCGCGTCTAGACTAGTGCCTTTTGAGATCTCAAGACGAAACCACGCGTCACGCGCCCTTGAAATCAGCCTTCGAAGTAGCATAATATGTGTACAGTTACGCCTAACGCCTAACGAACCAGTGCCCTAGTGAATAGTTTAGTGTAGTGACTGTGCGCCAGGAGACCAACCTACCTCGCCGCCCGTGGTCAGCTCGTCCCCCGGTTCCTGTGACCTCGTCAAGCCTGCTCCCGGTAAGTTCCTGTCGACCTCCCGCCTAACCCACTTTACTCTGCTGTATTTGGCGGTGTCTTCTGACCCGCGAATACAGCAACATTGTTTCTCAGAGTACAGAAACATTGTAATCATAAATCATAAATCATAAATCATTTATTCACACGAAACATGGTAAACAGATGGTCAGGTTTCTAAGCAGTACATACATGTTTCGCCAAAATTGGCATGCGAATGTAATAACAATGTTTTGAATTTAAATGTGATGCGATAGAATAATATAGATTAAATTAAAATTAAAAATTAAAAATGTCACAACAACCTAACTGAGATAGAATAGAATAATATAGATTAGATAAAAATTAAAATCAAAATGTCACAATACACAATTATAATCAGAGCAAGCAGTAAATCAATTAAATATAAAATGAATTTCATCTAAACTGATCAAAATATTCCTTTGTATTATAAAAACAACGATTGATTAATAGAAGACGTAATTTCGTCTTAAATACTGGCATAGATGGACATTCTGTGATTATCTTAGGTAACCTATTAAAAAGTTTTATACACATTGCGACACAGCTTTTGTTGTACATTGAAGTTTTTGGAATGTGTGACAAAACCAACCTATCAGCATTTCTAACCGATCGCGGATACATTTCCTTTGCCGTTTTAAAAAGATGTAAGTGCTGTTTTACAAATGTACACGATTCATAAATATAAAGGCATGGAAGGGTCATTATTTTGAAGCTTTTAAAATACGGTCTACATGAGTCCCACGGAGCAATCCCAGCTATAGCCCTAACACATCTTTTTTGCGATAGAAAAGCTCTATTAATATCGGTTGAGTTACCCTAAAGAAGCAAACCATGTTTCAAAACTGATGCAACATATGCGTGATATGCAACTAGTGCTGTTTTTTCTGACGCTATTTGTCATAACCGTTTGAGGACATACACAAAGCTATTTATTTTATTATTTACTTTCTTAATTTGTTCTTTCCAATTAATATGTTTATCTATTTTGATTCCCAGAAAAGACGCACATTCTGTTTCAAGTATTGTTTCGTTACCGTAATTTACATTTATAATTTTTTTGTTTTTGTTGTAATTATTTTGAAAAAGTATATAATTAGTCTTAATTGCATTCATCATTAGGTTATTTTGTTTAAGCCACTTATCTACCCGCTCTATCGTGACATTTATTTCTGATTCCAATTCTACCTTGTCTTTCTTATTTGCTGTTACAACTACGGAAATATCATCAGCAAAAAGTACAGTTTTATGAGATGTTACTTGTGGAATGTCATTAATGTAGAATAAAAACAGAAGTGGACCCATAACACTCCCCTGTGGAACTCCAAACTAATTGAATTCGTAATTGGATTCATGGGTAACTAATGTCTCGTTATCATCCACTACAGTGATTTGGACACATTGCATTCTGTTATCGAGGTAGGATTTTATCCAATCTAAAGCTGGACCTCGTATACCATTTGTTTCAAGTTTTTTTAATAATATGGAATGTGAAACAAAATCAAAAGCCTTTGTCATATCAAACAAGAGCACACAAGTATCATTTGCCGCATGGTATGGTATGGCACTGTATGTACCTATGTTTAAAAAATCTAACAGGATTTGCCTTCTCTCCTAACACTTTAACACAGAAACAATATTATCAACCCTACTCTTTCCTTGGGTGTCATAAAAGGCGACTAACGGACTAAATACTGCACATACATCCAACAGCATACGGCGGCGATGGGCTCACTACCTGTCACGCTGAACACATGTGCAGTCGCTATTTGGTGAAAAGTGGACTATGGTAGAGGACTGGATTTTATGTCCTCATTGCCAAGTCTGTGACTAACTGTTCGGGGATCGTGGTGTTTGAGAGTCGTGATGATTTAAACGGTAACCAAGTTGTTGGTGCAAGAGGCACTAAGATACGACGTGGTTAGGCGGAAGGTAGAAAGGACTTACCGGGAGCAGGCTTTACGAGGTCGCTGGCACCGGGACACGAGCTGACGGGCGGCGATGTAGGCGATGTGATGGTCACGGCACAGCACAAAGTCACTTCCCTAATCACAGGCACTATCATCCCAGGGTCACTATCAATAAGGTCACAGAGTCACTATATATAAGCAGTCCACGGCAATATCAAGGCGCGTATATCTGCGTCACGCGTCGTTCCTTTACCTGACGCGCGCCAACTTCGCGATACAACGCTAGATGGCGCTAGGCGTATCTTAATACGCTTATAAAGAGACGTCTCGCCCGTGGCGAGTACATCCTCCGGGGCCCAGGGTGGGCTCATCCAGAGGGAGCCTGGCAATCTTGAACACAGGCCTCCGAAGGTGTCCATTGGCAGTGTCCAGGTCCACCACCCGCACGACGCCATCCCTCCCAGGCAGGGTGCGAGTAATGCGCCCCAGTCTCCATTGAAGGGCAGGCAGGTTGTCCTCCTTGATGAGGACGAGCTCGCCAACTCGGGGAGGGGAGGATGGGGACAACCATTTGGAGCGGGTTCGGAGTGTGTGGAGGTAGGACTGGGTCCACAGCGTCCAGAAGCGCTGGGAAAGGGCCTGTACCATCTGGAATCGCCTACGTGTGGAGATCGGCCTATCTTCCACGGATAGTTCGGGAAGGGCCGTTAGTGGGCGGCCTATAATGAAATGTCCGGCTGTAAGCGGCTCAAAGTCTGAAGGATCAGACGAAAGTGGGCAGAGAGGTCTAGAGTTAAAGACAGCTTCGATTCGTGCTAAAAGTGTAGAGAATTCCTCGAATGTGAGGTGCTGTTCGCCAATTACGCGATATAAAAGTTGCTTAGTTGATTTTATGTTGATCTCATGTAACGCACCGAACTATGGTCCCTTAGGGACGTTCAATAACCATGTAATGTGCTGACCAGCGAGCTTGTGCGCAATCGTGTCATTATTCGAGGCAAGAAAGTTTTGTACTTCAATGAGCTGATTTCTAGCGCCTACATAATTTGTACCGGAGTCCGAGCGGATGAGAACCGGGGCACCGCGGCGTGTTATAAAACGCTGTAATGCCGCGAGGAACGCTTCCGTGCTGAGGTCCGAGACCGGTTCCAAATGAACCGCCTTAGTGGAGAGGCACACGAATATACAAAAGTACGCTTTTAAGAGTTTAACATTACGTAGGGTACTAGATTTAACGAGGAATGGGCCGGCAAAATCGGTCGTGACTTGACTAAATACTGGCTGAGGCGTAACTCTATCGGCTGGCAGGTCGGCCATGAAGGGCGCTTGCGGCTGGGCCCGGCATCGAAAGCATCTAATGCATTTAAAGACTCGGTGTCTAATAATACGGCGCGCGGACAATATCCAAAATTGTTTGTGTAGGATAGCATGTAAAGTGTCAGCGCCAGGGTGGCAGTGTATTTTGTGGTAGTGGTCAATGACGAGGTCTACAAGTGGGCTAGAGCTGGGAAGGATGCTGCGCGTCATATCGGATAGACGCATGGGACAGTCGTCCGCCAACTCTAAGGAGCTCATCTTTAATAAGAGGTGACAGTCGCTGGACTCTGACGGAGCAGATTTTGCCAGTTTGAAGGCAGTGAATTTCCTCCGCAAACTCATTGTGCTGAACACTGCGAACCCAGTAAAGTAGGGCCTCTCTTCGTTCACTGATGTACAAGGAGCCTGAGCGTCGCGAATCTGGGTGGTGTCTGCAGTTATGCAGAAAGCGTTTTAGACAAGCTGTCACTCCGACGAGCTTGTCTAGTGAACTGAACCGAGTGAGCAGGTCAAAGTCAAGACCGGGCACTGTGACCAGTGACGGAATGTGTTTGGGCTTAAGGCCGGGCAGGGCGTGATGGCCCAGAGCTAAGGGCATCGCAGGCCAAGACTCACAAGGCTGTCTAAGCCACGTGGGAGACCACCATAGGTCGTGAGCTGACAGGGAATGCGCAGACATCCCTCTGCTTGTGCAATCTGCTGGATTGAGCTCGGAAGGTACGTGTCGCCAGGTACATTCTGGTGAGCCTGAGCTGATTTTGACTACCCTGTTGGCTTCAAAGGGTTGAAGGCGATGAGGCGGTGTATTGAGCCAGGCCAGGACCATCGTACTGTCTGACCAACATATGTGTTGTTGTATACTGATATGGGCGGCTAACTGAACTGACACACGGATCATGAGCTGGGAGAGTAGGGTGGCGGCCGACAACTCTAACTTGGGGATTGTGAGGCGATTCTTGATTGGTGCGACTCGCGACTTGGCGACAATCAAGTGTACTAAAGTATCTCCGGAGGCATCGATCTCATGGAGATAAACAACGGCGGCAAACCCGGCTTCAGAGGCATCTGCAAACCCGTGAAGCGAGTATGCAGTTGAGCTTTTGTTTGCACAAACGTGCAGAGGGAAGCGAATGCTAGACAACAGCGGCAGATCCTCTGAGATGTGGTGCCACTCCGTTTGTACTTCAGAGGGAGTGGGCTCATCCCATTCCAGCTTCAGTAGCCATAATTGCTGAAGCAGCAGCTTTGCGCGGAAAATAACGAGAGAAACCCAGCCGTTTGGGTCATAAAGTGTTTGTGACATGTGTGATGGGGGGCAGAGAGATGCGGTAGGTGAATTCGTCTGACTGAGGGCTCCACTGTATACCCAAGACCTTAATGGACGTGGAGTCTGGGTTCATGTCGAAGTCCTTAGGCATGTGTGGTTGTCGGGAAATCTCTCGAGCAGCTTAGGCGAGTTAGATGTCCACTTACTGAGCTGAAAGCCGCCTAGGTCTAGCAGACTTATCAACTCGTCCTGAAGTGCTTGGGCGGATTCAACTGTGTCATGATGATGATGATGTTATCAACGAAGATAGACTTGCGAAGAACCTGAGCGGCTCCAGGGTAGCGATGGCCTTCATCATCAGCTAGCTGAAGCAGAGTGCGGATTGCATGGTATGGGCTTGATCTTAAGCCGTAGGTGACTGTATTTAGGGGGTGGAGGTGAGCAGAGGGTGATCTGGTGAGGACCGCCATAGTATCAGCTGATACCGTCTCTGGTCTGGGGCAACCAGCACATTTCTGAACATCCTCTGGATGTCAGTGCTGAAAACGACTGGATGCGTTCTGAAGGACATGATGATGTCCACAATGTCCTGTTGAAGGGCGGGGCCTGTGTGTAGGCATTCATTTATGCTCACACCATTGGAGCTTTTACAGCTACCATCAAAAACAATGCGCAGCTTGACCGACCCTGACTTAAATACGCCATGGTGAGGGATGTAGAAGTGAGGTTTATGGGCTAATGTATTTGAGTGACAGGGTGCCATGAGCCCCAATTCGATGTATTCGGCCATAAAGTCGACGTATTTAGAACGCAAAAACGGGTTCGCCATTAGCTTCTTCTCAATATTGAGGAATCTGCGTAATGCGATAGGGTGAGTTTTACCTAGTTGAGGGGCGTCCTTTAGAAAGGGCAGAGCGACCGTATATCTGCCTGAGGGATCGCGTGTAGTGGTAGAGCGGAAGATTTCCTCGCATTGTTCCTCCAGGGGATCATTATGAGTGTGAGATTGAGGCAGGGGCTCCTCAGACTCCCAGACTCTTTCCAGACTCTGACGTATGTCCTAGGCTGATTCAGCTGATTCTGGCGCCGGCTGCGCATACAAGTCTTCAATGGGTCCTATCAACGCGAAGTCGAAAATCGTGCCAAAGACTTATGGGCTTGCCCGGGCCCAACGAGACCTTAGTCCCGTCTAACACCTGGCCAAGAACGTCCGACCCCAATAAGAGATCGATCGGGGCTGGTGTGTGGTAAAGCTGATCAGCCATTGGCACGAGTGGCTGGCCTAGAATGTTGGAAATGTTAGGTACCTTCTCTAAGGGAAGGTAGCCAGTGACGTTTTTTAAAATATGAGCTGTGGCAGTGATTGTCGGAGTATCATTGTGAGTGGGTCGGCATACTATTGTTATTGCCGCTTTTGACTCATGTTTGTGCTGATTCCCAACTCCTGTGATTTTTAAAGAAGTGGGTTTTGATGGCGAGTTCAAAAGTCGTGCCATGCGTGACGTTATTAATGTCAGCATACTGCCACAGTCCAATAAAGCTCTTGCTGTGTGAAGATGGCCATGTACGTCCGCGACTCTTAGTGAGACGGTTGGCAACAAAATGGGTGTGCCAGTGGGCACAGAAGGTGAGTGAGCTGATTCAGTAGCAGCCGAGATTGTATGAGCTGTGTATGTATCAGCTGTGTGGGCATGGGTTGACTGGGCATGGGCTAAATCTACCTCTTCGCTAGGGTGCTCCGTGATAGTTGGGAGTCATAATTGCTGGCGGCGTTCGCGGGGCCTACCTGGCGAACCGGACCTGGGCGGGCTGGCTCTGTGAGCAGAGCTGGGTTGCGCCTGTTTGGCATGTGCGGGTTCGTGCCGCCTGCTGTTTCTGGGACGCTCCCTCGAGTGCTCTCTTAGCTGTGGTGGGGGTACATGTACTGACGACGAATGAGCTGAGTGCGTTGGGTCGTCTGGTGGATGTAGAGACGTGTGGTGGTTGGAGCTCCCACAGTCCTTGCATGCCCCCCTTGACCTGCACTTGCTCTCGTAGTGACGGCCGAGACAACGTTGGCAGCGCTCGCGTGCCTGTACAAAGTCCCAACGGCCCTGTGTTGGCTGGGCATTGTACCATCTGCACGTCATGAACCTATGTTCCTTAGTGGCACAATAGGGACAGTAGGACGTCGAGCGTGAGGAAGAGGACGAGGACGATGATGAGGAGCAGCTTTGCTGGAAGGCCGAGTAGACGGGGAAGGTCTGTCTGCGAGCCGGGGAGGTGGATGGGCGGTGACGCATTTGCTGCGCTGGGCGGAACGGCTGGTGAGTAGCTGATCATAGGTACGGTGAGGCGATGGAGCTGAGGAGCGGCCACGGTAATGGTCGGGTTGTTGCTGAGCCATCTGAGCATAAGTGCGATGGGGCAACTGAGGAGGCGCGCGGCTACGAGAATGGCCGGGCTGGGGCTGAATGGGTTGAGCCATGGCTATGTTGGAGAACTCTGTCTCCACACAGCGCGCGTGCTCCTCGAGGTAGGAGATAAGGTCCCTTAACGTGGGCAGGGTGTTACTAGACCCGTGCCTGCGTTCAAATAGCGTGCGGAGGTCGCCTTTGAGCTTCCGCACCACTATTGACACAAACACGTAGTCGTCTCCTGTTGGCAGATCTAAATTGTTGAGGGCACACTGAGCTGATATGAGCGGCGTGGGGAACAGTGTGCGGATGTTCGACCGCGTATGGATGCTTGGCAGCCCTAGGATGATGTCCACAAAACTATCAATGAGAACCCGGCGGTTCTCGTACCGCTTGGTGAGGATGTCCATGGCCACGGCAAAATTTTCATTGGTGACCTTTAAGTAGGACACCATACTTAATGCCTCACCGCTGAGACTTGAGAATAGGTAGTGGAGCTTGACTGCGTCCGACAGGGTCGCCATGTCGTCAGTCAGACTCCTAAACAGCGCAATGAAGGAAGGCCAGTCCTTCACTTTTGAGCTGAACCTGGGCAGCGCTATCTTGGGGAGGACGGCTGTGGGCGTATTGACGCCGAAACTGGGCTGAGCGCTATGGGTTGGGGATGACGTGGAAGAGGTTGAGATTTCCTACCTAGCCATAAGTATCCCCAGGTACGCTCCGGAGGCTTTTGTGTGGTTCTCAGTGTACGTCCTCTCAATCCCCTCGTCTAAATTCTCCTCGTCAAGAATGGTGTAATATACTGAATCCAGCTTCTCCTTAATGCCTAGCATTTGTGCGAAACGCACGTTAAATTCCGTTATGCAATGTTTGGTGTCGCCAGCAATGATTCGTGATCCCACCTCTAGGAGCTGGTGTATAGGTTTGGCGGCCTCCCTAAATATCGCGGCTTGTGACTTGGTCGGCATCGCGATGAATAAAAGGAGACAAAAAAAAAAAAAAAAAAGTAAACAAATTTAAAGGCAGTAAAAAGAACAACATCCAGTATATATTCTATAGTTGGGCTGGACGTATTTGTTTACTAAGGTAAGGGCAAATGGGCTAAAATTAACGCAACAATAAAGAAAGCAAAACTAAGTTAGGACGCCTTGTATATGGCCCACGAGTGGGCAAACGCATGTGTATGTGTATGTCTGTGTTTATTGAACGCGCGTACGTAATATTAGCCGACCGCAAAAGGAAAAAACAACAAAAAAAATCACGTCATCTGTAGCCCACTAGTGGGCAAGCGCATGCGTAGTCGATGGCGGCGCATCCAATCAGCCGGGAAAGCGTTAGGAAGAAAAAAAAGAGAAAAAAATCTAATAAAAGGAAAGTGTGGGATACGTTGTACGTAGTCCACAGTTGGGCAGACCTGTAGCGGAAACTAGCGCGAAAAATGAATCGGTCGCAAAAAAAATAAAAATAAACAAATAATAAAAATTTAATAAAAAAATTAGGACACTCTGTCTGTGTCCCACAAGTGGGCAAACGTGTGTAGAAGCAAAGACGACGCACGCAAATAGCCGTAAGTGATTTTATAAAAAAAAAACTGATGAAACTGAACGAAACACACTAAGCTCATGTGGTGAGCACGCACAAAGAATGAGCCGATCGCAAAGGCAAAAATTAAAAACAAAAAAAATATATAAAATGCACACGAGCGAAAAAAATAAAGCACGCTACTTGGCACGCGTGGTGAGCATGCACGAGAACTGAGCCGATTTAACACGACAGGAACATAAAAAATTCATTAAAAAATAAAACGGGAAAAATAACAATACAATCTCTTTTAAACTTTCGCGTTCCATTATGCACACATATTTAGACGGGATTTAACGCAAAAACTACTTAGTGAAGGCATTCTACGCATACCTTTTTATACCCGACGTTTCGACCGAGTTGCACCGGCCGTGGTCACGGGTGGACTGGTCCACCCGTGACCGTCTATATATGTGTGCAATACAATCTCTAGTCATAATACCAGTCACCATACAAATACAGCATTTATTAACTAAATGCGAGTGTGTTATACGTAACAAGAATTAAATGTGCAGATAAACGTAACGCAAACGTAACGTAATAATTTAACTACTAATTTACCGAACAAAGTATCATTAGGCAACATTCGTATAAGTACACAAGCGCGCTCAGATCACAACAACATTGTATGACACCATAGATCTGTGATCAGACAATCGGATGCTGTTACGGCGAAAGGCGTTCGCAGTAACAGCGGCGAAATAAGGGTTAGGCAGGAGGTATAAGGGAATAAAGTACTTACAGGGATGATGAGTCACAGGAACCGGGGGGCGAGCTGACCACGGGCGGCGAGGTAGGTTGGGTTTCCTGGCGCACAGTCACTACACGAAACTATTCACTAGGGCAGTTCTTTAGGCGTTAGGCGTAACTTTACACATATGCTATTAGTGGTATTGCTTTATTTCGAAGGCTGACTTCAAGGGCGCGCGACGCGTGATTTCGTCTTGAGATCTCAAAGGCCACTGCTTTGCGCGGGCGCCGTCCGGCGACAACTGTCCGTGCGAAGGGGGGAGTGCATTCCAATATGCACTCTAATTCTGCCGGCGCAGAGACGGTTGTTATTCGTTGCGCTGTGGCGCAAACATCTTCCCGGGGCCCAGGGTGGGCTCATCCAGAGGGAGCCTGGCAATCTTGAACACAGGCCTCCGGAGGTGTCCATTGGCGGTGTCCAGGTCCACCACCCGCACGACGCCATCCTTCCCAGGCAGGGTGCGAGTAATGCGCCCCAGTCTCCATTGAAGGGCAGGCAGGTTGTCCTCCTTGATGAGGACGAGCTCGCCAACTCGGGGAGGGGAGGATGGGGACAACCATTTGGAGCGGGTTTGAAGGGTATGCAGGTAGGACTGGGTCCACAGCGTCCAGAAGCGCTGGGAAAGGGCCTGTACCATCTGGAATCGCCTACGTGTGGAGACCGGCCTATCTTCCACGGATAGTTCGGGAAGGTCCGTTAGTGGGCGGCCTATAAGGAAATGTCCGGCTGTAAGCGGCTCAAAGTCTGAAGGATCAGACGAAAGTGGGCAGAGAGGTCTTGAGTTGAGGACCGCTTCAATTCGAGCTAAAAGTGTGGAGAATTCCTCGAATGTGAGGTGTTGTTCGCCAATTACGCGATATAAAAGTTGCTTTGTTGATTTTACGTTGATCTCATGTAACGCACCGAACCATGGTCCCTTAGGGACGTTCAACAACCAAGTAATGTGCTGACCAGCGAGCTTGTGCACAATCGTGTCATTGTTTAAGGCAAGAAAGTTTTGTACTTCGATGAGCTGATTTTTAGCGCCTACATAATTTGTACCGCAGTCCGAGCGGATGAGAACCGGGGCACCGCGGCGTGCTATAAAACGCTGTAATGCCGCGAGGAACGCTTCCGTGCTGAGGTCCGAGACCGGTTCCAAATGAACCGCCTTAGTTGAGAGGCACACGAATATACAAAAGTACGCTTTTAAGAGTTTAACATTACGTAGGGTACTAGATTTAACGAGGAATGGTCCGGCAAAATCGGTCGTGACTTGACTAAATACTGGCTGAGGCGTAACTCTATCGGCTGGCAGGTCGGCCATGAAGGGCGCTTGCGGCTGGGCCCGGCATCGAAAGCATCTAATGCATTTAAAAACTCGGTGTCTAATAATGCGGCGCGCGGACAATATCCAAAATTGTTGGCGTAGGATAGCGTGTAAAGTGTCAGCGCCAGGATGGCAGTGTATTTTGTGGTAGTGGTCAATGATAAGGTCTACAAGTGGGCTAGAGCTGGGAAGTATGAGCGGATGCTGCGCGTCATATCGGATAGACGCATGGGACAGTCGTCCACCAACTCTAAGGAGCTCATCTTTAATGAGAGGTGACAGCCGCTGGAGTCTGACGGAGCAGATTTTGCCAGTTTGAAGGCGGTGGATGTCCTCCGCAAACTCATTGTGCTGGACACTGCGCACCCAGTAAAGTAGGGCCTCTCTTCGTTCACTGACGTACAAGGGGCCTGAGCGTCGCGAATCTGGGTGGTATCTGCAGTTGTGCAGAAAGCGTTTTAGACAAGCTGTCACTCCGACGAGCTTGTCTAGTGAACTGAACCGAGTGAGCAGGTCAAAGTCAAGACCGGGCACTGTGACCAGTGACGGGACGTGTTTGGGCTTAAGGCCGGGCAGGGCGTGATGGCCCAGAGCTAAGGGCATCGCAGGCCAAGACTCACAAGGCTGTCCAAGCCACGTGGGAGACCACCATAGGTCGTGGGCTGACAGGGATTGCGCAGACATCCCTCTGCTTGCGCAATCTGCCGGGTTGAGCTCGGAGGGTACGTGTCGCCAGGTACATTCTGGTGAGCCTGAGCTGATTTTGACTACCCTGTTGGCTTCAAAGGGTTGAAGACGGTGAGGCGGTTTATTGAGCCAGGCCAGGACTATCGTACTGTCTGACCAACATATATGTTGTTGTATACTGATATGGGCCGATAACTGAACCGACACACGGATCATGAGCTGGGAGAGTAGGGTGGCGCCCGACAACTCTAACTTGGGGATTGTGAGGCGATTCTTGATTGGTGCGATTCGCGACTTGGCGACAATCAAGTGTACTAAAGTATCTCCGGAGGCATCGAACTCATGGAGGTAAACAACGGCGGCAAACCCGGCTTCAGAGGCATCTGCAAACCCGTGAAGCGAGTATGCAGCTGAGCCTTTGCTTGCACAAATGTGCCGAGGGAGGCGAATGCTAGACAACAGCGGCAGATCCTCTGAGATGTGGTGCCACTCCGTTTGTACTTCAGAGGGAGTGGGCTCATCCCATTCCAGCTTCAGTAGCCACAATTGCTGAAGCAGCAGCTTTGCGCGGAAGATAACGGGAGAAACCCAGCCGTTTGGGTCATAAAGTGAGGCTACGGTGCTTAAAATAGACCGCTTTGTGACATGTGTGATGGGGGGCAGAGAGATGCGGTAGGTGAACTCGTCTGACTGAGGGCTCCACTGGATACCCAGGACCTTAATGGACGTGGACTCTGGGTTCATGTCGAAGTCCTTGGGCATGTCGCATTGGTTGTCGGGAAATCTCTCGAGCAGCTTAGGCGAGTTAGATGTCCACTTACTGAGCTGAAAGCCGCCTAGATCTAGCAGACTTATCAACTCGTCCTGAAGTGCTTGGGCGGATTCAACTGTGTCATGACCACACAAGATGTCATCAACGAAGATAGACTTGCGAAGCACCTGAGCGGCTCCAGGGTAGCGATGGCCTTCATCATCAGCCAGCTGAAGCAGAGTGCGGATTGCATGGTATGGGCTTGATCTTAAGCCGTAGGTGACTGTATTGAGGGCGTAGGTGAGCAGAGGGTGATCTGGTGAGGACCGCCATAGTATCAGCTGATACCGTCTCTGGTCTGGGGCAACCAGCACATTTCTGAACATCCTCTGGATGTCAGTGCTGAAAACGACTGGATGCGTTCTGAAGGACATGATGATGTCCACAATGTCCTGTTGAAGGGCGGGGCCTGTGTGTAGGCATTCATTTATGCTGACACCATTGGAGCTTTTGCAGCTACCATCAAAAACAATGCGCAGCTTGTCCGACCCTGACTTAAATACGCCATGGTGAGGGATGTAGAAGTGAGGTTTATGGGCGAATATATTTGGGTGACAGGGAGCCATGTGCCCTAAGTCGATGTATTCGGCCATAAAGTCGACGTATTTAGAACGCAGAGACGGGTTCGCCATTAGCTTCTTCTCAATATTGAGGAATCTGCGTAATGCGATAGGGTGAGTTTTACCTAGTTGAGGGGCGTCCTTTAGAAAGGGCCTAGCGACCGTATATCTGCCTGAGGGATCGCGTGTAGTGGTAGAGCGGAAGATTTCCTCGCATTGTTCCTCCAGGGGATCATTATGAGTGTGAGATTGAGGGAGGGGCTCCTCAGACTCCCAGAACCTTTCCAGACTCTGACGTATGTCCTGGGCTGATTCAGCTGAGTCTGGTTGTGAGCTGACGACGTGAGCTGAGTTAACCTGCTGCGCCGGCTGCGCATACAAGTCCTCAATGGGTCCTATCAACGCGAAGTCGAAAATCGTGCCGAAGGCTATGGGCTTGCCCGGGCCCAACGAGACCTTAGTCCCGTCCAACACCTGGCCAAGAACGTCCGACCCCAATAAGAGGTCGATCGGGGCTGGTGTGTGGTAAAGCTGGTCAGCCAATGGCACGGGTGGCTGGCCTAGTACGTGGGAAATGTTTGGTACCTTCTCTAAGGGAAGGTAGCCAGTGACGTTTTTTAAAATGTGAGCTGTGGCAGTAATTGTAGGAGTATCATTGTGAGTGGGTCGGCATACTATTGTTATTGCCGCCTTTGACTCATGTTTGTGCTGATTCCCAACTCCTGTAATTTTTAAAGAAGTGGGTTTTGATGGCAGGTTCAAAAGTCGTGCCATGCGTGACGTTATTAACGTCAGCATACTGCCACAGTCCAATAAAGCTCTGGCTGTGTGAAGATGGCCATGTACGTCCGCGACTCTTAGTGAGACGGTTGGCAACAAAATGGGTGTGCCAGTGGGCACAGAAGGTGAGTGAGCTGATTGGGTATCAGCTGAAATTGTATGAGCTGAGTATGTATCAGCTGTGTGGGCATGGGTTGACTGGGCATGGGCTAAATCTACCTCTTCGCTAGGGTGCTCTGTGATAGTAGGGAGTCATAATTGCTAGCGGCGTTCGCGGTGCCTACCTGGCGAACCGGACCTGGGCGGGCTGGCTCTGTGAGCAGAGCTGGGTTGCGCCTGTTTGGCATGTGCGGGTTCGTGCCGCCTGCTGTTTCTGGGACGCTCCCTCGAGTGCTCTGTCAGCTGTGGTGGGGGCACATGTACAGACGACGAATGAGCTGAGTGCGTTGGGCCGTCTGGTCGATGGAGGGACGTGTGGTGGTTCGTACTCCCACAGTTCTTGCATGCCCCCCTTGACCTGCACTCGCTCTCGTAGTGACGGCCGAGACAACGCTGGCAGCGCTCGCGTGCCTGTACAAAGTCCCAACGGCCCTGTGTTGGCTGGGCATTGTACCATCTGCACGTCATGAGCGTATGTCCCCTAGTGGCACAATAGGGACAGTAGGGCGTCGAGCGTGAGGAAGAGGACGAGGACGATGATGAGGAGCAGCTTTGCTGGTAGGCCGAGTAGACGGGGAAGGGCTGACTGCGAGCCGGGGAGGTGGATGGGCGCTGACGCATTTGCTGAGCTGGGTGGAGCGGTTGGTGAGTAGGCTGATCATAGGCGCGGTGAGGCGATGGAGCTGAGGAGCGGCCAAGGTAATGGTCGGGTTGTTGCTGAGCCATCTGAGCATAAGTGCGATGGGGCAACTGTGGAGGCGCGCGGCTACGAGAAGGGCCGGGCAGGGCGTGAATGGGCTGCGGCTGGGCTATGTTGGAGAACTCTGTCTCCACACAGCGCGCGTGCTCCTCGAGGTAGGAGATGAGGTCACTCAACGTGGACAGGGAGCTGCTAGACCCGTGTCTGCGTTCAAACAACGTGCGGAGCTCACCCTTAAGCTTTCGCACCACTATCGACACAAACACGTAGTCGTCTCCTATGGGCAGATCCAAATTACTAAGGTCACACTGGGCGGACACCAGCGGAGTGAGGAAAAGCGTGCGTATGTTTGAGCGCGTGTGGATGCTCGGCAGCCCCAGGATTATGTCGACGAAACTATCGATGAGAACCCGGCGGTTCTCGTACCGCTTGGTGAGGATGTCCATGGCCACGGCAAAATTTTCATTGGTGACCTTTAAGTGGGACACCATACTTAATGCCTCACCGCTGAGACTTGAGAACAGGTAGTGGAGCTTGACTGCGTCCGACAGGGTCGCCATGTCGTCAGTCAAACTCCTAAACAGCGCAATGAAGGAAGGCCAGTCCTCCACTTTTGAGCTGAACCTGGGCAGCGCTATCTTGGGGAGGACGGCTGTGGGCGTATTGACGCCGAAACTGGGCTGAGCGCTATGGGTTGGGGACGACGTGGAAGAGGGTGAGATTTCCTCCCTCGCCACAAGTATCCCCAGGTATGCCCCGGAGGCTTTTGTGTGGTTCTCAGTGTACGTCCTCTCAACCCCCTCGTCTAAGTTCTCTTCGTCGAGAATGTTGTAGTACACTGAGTCCAGCTTCTCCTTTATGCCCTGTATCTGTGCGAAACGCACGTTAAATTAATTGAAAAAGGTATAAGGGAATAAAGTACTTACAGGGATGATGAGTCACAGGAACCGGGGGGCGAGCTGACCACGGGCGGCGAGGTAGGTTGGGTTTCCTGGCGCACAGTCACTACACGAAACTATTCACTAGGGCAGTTCTTTAGGCGTTAGGCGTAACTTTACACATATGCTATTAGTGGTATTGCTTTATTTCGAACGCTGAGTTCAAGGGCGCGCGACGCGTGATTTCGTCTTGAGATCTCAAAAGCCACTGCTTTGCGCGGGCGCCGTCCGGCGACCACTGTCCGTGCGAAGGGGGGAGTGCATTCCAATATGCACTCTAATTTGCCGGCGCAGAGACGGTTGTTATTCGTTGCGCTGTGGCGCAAACAAATGCATACACGAAATCAACATTAAAACAACGTGCAGAAATAATTGCGTTAAAATAATTTTGTATGTTGTGTAGTCGCAATCCTCACACAAATGATTTACGACTACCCGACGAAAATTTTATTGGGGCAGGGTAAAGTTACGTAAACAAATGAATTTAGAAATGATGGCACGAATTAGATTATGGGCGGAAATAATTATTTTTAGCGGACTGTAATTGAATAAGCTGATGGAACGTGAAACCAAGTTATGGTGAAATGGTAAACAGTTTACTGGTTACGGGAAGGTCGCCGGTTTTTAATATTACCGGTTCGAATGACCAAATTATGTTGGTGCGAGAGGCACTAACATACGACGTGGTTAGGCGGGAGGTAGAAAGGACTTACGGGAGCAGGCTTTACGAGGTCGCTGGCACCGGGACACGAGCTGACGGGCGGCGATGTAGGCGATGTGATGGTCACGGCACAGCACAAAGTCACTTCACCTAATCACAGGCACTATCATCCCAGGGTCACTATCAATAAGGTCACAGAGTCACTATATATAAGCAGTCCACGGCAATATCAGGGCGCGTATATCTGTGGGCGTCTCGCGGTCGCTAGCAGACAGACTGACGCCCGACACGCGTCGTTCCTTTACCTGACGCACGCCAACTTTGCGATACAACGCTAGATGACGCTAGGCGTATCTTAATACGCTTACAAAGAGACGTCTCGCCCGTGGCGAGTACACAAGTTGTTATAAAACACACGCCAACAAACTGTTTATGTTACTGTACCAGAAGTTATGTTTTGGTATTCGTTTAAGTACTTCATTAAAATATTTAAAATTTGGTATTCGTTCAGAATAGAAAATTAATTACAATAATAAACAAATACCATTGGTATTTTCTGAGTGGTAGAGCCACGCTGCGTTGCAGCACACATTGGGCCGGCTCGCCCGGCGTAATACCACCCTCTCACTAATATTCGGCGTGAAATAATGGCACTTGGTGCTGTTGTGTTTCGTCCGACCAGTGAGGGTTCCGGAGGCCCTTTCCCCCCCCCCCCCCCCCCTCCTCCCAATTCCTATTCCTTCCATAAACCTATTCCTCCCTTAAAGGCCGGCAACGCGTCTGCGATTCCTCTAGTTTTGCGGGTGTCCATGGGCGGCGGTGATTACTCTCCATCAGGTGACCCGCCTGCTCGTTTGCCTCCCTCTTTTATAAAAAAAAAAAAAAAAAGTTTAGTTTTGGTATTAGAAAGTAATATATCAGTCAAACATTAATTAATTCTTCATAAAACAATCTCTTGTTTTCACATTCGTCGCCAGTTTGTTATTTTTTACATAGGTACTTCATTTTAATGCTAGAATCTAGCTGCTAGACCAATCTGCCCTGTACGTGTCGCCCGCGAATTATATTTAAAAGCCACCATTTTTGTCTCGCATGGAAATGTACAATCAGATTGCGCTGATTAACGCAGAACAACGGAATGCACACAAGGATTTAATTATATCCCTTGGGGGGCGGCGGGGGCGGGCAGGTTGGCTACTTCACGAAAATATTCCATTTGGAGTAGTCGACTTTAGTTCGGGCAATTTTATACATTAACAATATGCGAGAGGTTATGTCTGGTAGGGGACTTTTTTGTCAGACTTATTGTAGATCATGTCTCTCTCGCATCGGTCTATTCCGCTATCAAAAGCAGACAGACTGTCAGACCATCATCAGCCTAATAAACGTCCCACTGCTGGGCACAGGCTTTCCCACGTAGACAACATCGCATAGGGACGGCCATAACCCGCCACCACGCTGGCCCAATGCGCGGGTTGGTGGGTTTTAACTACTGCCTTAATACTACAACAACCGGGACCAACGGCTTTACGTGGCTTCTGGAGCACGGAAGAGCTCGAGATGTTTTAATTTGGTAACCCATCCCGACCCGGCGGCATTGCGAAAGTCGCTTAGCGGGCAATGTCGCAAGTCTATAGCCGCTGTGCCATCGATCTCCTTAAATGTTGCACCATAAATCATCTGCTATAGCTAAGGCAATAAAAGAACACATAAGGATCAAAAACACGAATTAACATATGAAACAAACAATAAAGGTAACGAAAGAAAGAAAATAAAATGATGATGGTTATGGTAGGGAATAGTTTAACATACATGTACGCAAATACCGTTAGCTACGATTGTGACACACATCATTCGCTTCACTTACCCTCTTATCGTTCTTCATACGTGCCGGTACTGTTGACCTGACCTTTGACGAGAACGTCTCCGCTCTGGTCAAAGTACGTTTGCCGAGCTCTTTCCCACCCAACTATCCCATTCACTCTCGATTCATCCACTTTTCAATAAGTATGTACCTAAAATATCTATTACGGACATCCTATCCTACTAATATTATAAACGCGAAAGTTTGTAAGTATGGATGGATGTCTGCTACTCTTTCACGTAAAAACTACTGAATGGATTTGGATGAAATTTGGCATACAGATAGTTTGTAACCTGGATTAACACATAGGATACTTTTTATCCCGATATTCCCACGGGAACGGGAACCACGCGGGTGAAACCGCGAGCGGTCGCTAGTTGTAAATAAGAAAAAGATTAACCGTGTCGTCCGTGTCGCGAAGCGGTGAAAGAATACCTCCCCCTCTCTTCCTTGGGTGTCGTAAAAGGCGACTAACAGATTAAAGACTGCATATACATCCAATAGCATAGAGCGACGATGGGCTCACCACCTGTCACGCTTAATTACATGTGCAGCTATTTGGTGAAAAGTGGACTATGGAAGAGGACTGGTATTGCGGTTCTCATTGAATAGTCTCGTCGTGATTCGTGATGTATATATGTAAATAAGAATCGATTATACGAAGTCCAAATAATCATGAATCTCCCAACCCTACTTATAATATATAATTGGTAGTAGCCCGTCATGCATAACATACACGAATTAAATTCGTTCAGCAAATGAAAGGACTGCACTACGAAAAATTGTGGTTGACAATTCTGCTGATTTCAAAGTACAGTGCTGCTCGGGTTACCGATACTGTTATATTGAAGTATGCTTACGTCGCCATGTACAACGAAGTCTATAAGTCTTCTCAAAAATCTATTTTCATAGTAGGGAGGCAGTTGTGGCCGATAATCGAATCATATTGGCGGCAGAATGTACCTCATAAATGCGTTACATGATTAATTGAGCTAAATGAGAGACCGAAGTTTGTCAATTAAGCATTTAAATGGTTTTAGTGAGCTGTGTTATTACCAGGTGGCAAATTATATGGAATGCAATGAAATTTAGAGAAATGAAAAATATTTAATCGGAGCCTAAATGACAATTAAACATAATGGGCATTTAACAATCTAGGCATTATGCAACCGAAATGGTCACCACTCAGCTTATGCTTATTAACACAATGTTTAATTTACAAGTAGGTTGTAAAGTATTTAATCATTTTTCTATTACACAAAGTATAGTACCAACCACTGCTTTTGCGGTATTTGTTGCCTAGTCTCTCTTTCTATCCTATCCCTTTTAGGGTTAAAAGTTGTTCGTATTTTTGAAGAGACTTGACCTCCATCATTGCAAACAAGTCTTCGCCATAATTGCAAAAACTCAAGCAACAAACCCCCGATTTCATTCTTCAATACTACAACGCGAGAGAGGTCTTTGTGTAATTCAAATTGATCCGCCTATCAGGTATAATTGATATCAGCAAATATCAATTATACCGTGTTTCATGTAAATGAAAGACATGTACTTTCTGATTCTTTAATTATTATTGCTTAGAAGAGTGTTAGAAAAGAAGCACTTCTAAGAATGTACTTGTATTTTTTTAATGTTTTATACCAATTTTATATCAATAGAGTTATTTGAGTGACTGAAAACTGTACTGTTAAAAATTTGGTAATTTTGATAAAAACAAAGATGGTGTAAGTTATAATATGTTTTTATTCAAAACTAAATTAGGACCGTTAGGACAACTCCTGTACCGAGAGGATGCCGCAAGAAACTCTGCAAGGGCAGTGTCTATAATTACTTACACGCATGTAATACTATTACAAAAAAAATAATAAAAACCCTGACTTACAAGCTCAGCGATCCAATATAAAGAAAGTCAATTCCCATTTTGCTGCTTTCCCGCGCAATATCAGCGTCACCCGGTTGACCCTCGCTCGTCAGCTGTCAAACCTGACAGTCCACCACACAAAAACGGCTACCAGCAACCTTATAGGCATGGATTAGAGTTGATTTTGGTCAAGAAATAGCCGAAACTTGTCTCCCCGGCAGTGAGTGTCATCGGAGCCGGGAATATAAATGGCAGTCGGTGAATACTTTCGATTTGCGTTAAGGACGCTTCGGATTGAGTTTGCGATCCCATTTTTGTGTTGAGGAACCAGTTTTTCTGGCGTTTAATCAATAATCGAAATGTAGATTGATGGCGATGAGATGGCGCAGCGGCGGAGATTTGCTACCCTGCTGGTTTAGCAACTCTCCCAATGACGGCTCAAGGTGGGTGACCAAATTAAAAACATCTCGAGCTCCTCTGTGCTTTGGAAGGCACGTTAAGCCGTTGGTCCCGGTTGTTGTCGTAAGATGGCAGTCGTTAGAAACCACCAACCGTTTTTGGCCGGCGTGGACTGCCCTTTTAATTGTGTTGATGTCCATATGGGAAAATCTATATCTAGCAGTGGGACGTTTATAGGCTGATTATGGTGATGATTGTTGACTGAGTGATAGTTTTTATTTCTGAACACGTCTTCCACGGTACTAGGACATACTATCACGACTATTGTCCCCGAAGGGTTAGTAGGAGGCTCTATGCTGTTGGATATGTGTACGCCTTTAGTCCGTTAGTCGCCTTTTATGACAACCCAAGGGAAGAGATGAGTTAATAGTATTGTTCTAACGAGTCGCCATCACACAGTATATATTAATACGTATTAATAAATGCCACAAATATGCGTAAACTATAGACAAGAGGTCTATAAAACTGACTAATTAAAATAAAAAGTCAAAAAACTGGCAAGAAAAGTCAGACGTTTCCATATAAACGTTTATGCCCTGTCGCTATTTACAAAATCCAATACTTCGCAAATATCCTTCCGACCCCATGTTAAGGAATGCTTGGTGAATGCAAATTTGACTTTTATTAAAAGCGTATATTGCATTAAAATGTAATACGGGCTTGCTTTGCAAACGAATGACAGCTTTGAATTATTGACTTATACGATTTAAAAGCAAATTATTTTATTATTTTATTTTATTAGGTCTACCAACAGTTGTTTACATTGATAAATACATTAAAACTGTTTTGATAAATACAATTTAAGTTTCTTACAAAATTACCTAAGCTAAATGTAACAACTAATAATAGGTAAACACAGCATGCTTATAAATAAAGACAGTTAAACACTTATAACTAAACATTTACAATAAAATTATAAACTGACATAAACCTGTACAAATTGATTAAGTATGGGAAAAAAGAACCGTAACTCAGTTAGAGAATTCAGGGCCAGAAAGATGCTTCCAAATGGATTTGCGGTATACATTTAAGGCGTCATTGTGCAAATCAATCATATGGCTGACGCTATTTATCAATTTACACATCCTGGGTACAGGAGAGCTGCTACCCAGTACAGTTCTCCTTAATGGTGGTCACAAAGGAGTAATTGGGGTTCTCGGAATTCATGAAAGAACGCGAAGATTAAATAAACGAATTAAATGCGGACAATCAATTTTGTTGTTAAAAATTTTGTAAACGAACATACACTCGGCGTCAAAAAAATCGCACCTTTTAAAAATCATCTTTAAAAATTCTTAAACCTTATGTAGAGGATAGTGTTGGGTATCATTAGAAAGGTAACAAAAAGGAGTATCAAAAAACAATTAAATTTAACTTTCTGTTTAATTATAATTATACAAACAACATTAAAATTAATAAAATAATAAAAATCCTTAATTAAGTCCTAATTAACAACAGATAATTTACAAAGAAAAATGTACAAAAAGTGTCTTAAAATTAACTTAAAATCTAGTGTTACCTCCCCTTGCCCTGATCACGGCTTCCATACGGTCCCTCATGGACCTCACCAACTTCAGGAGCTCTTCTTGAGGGATAAGCCCCCATTCTTCAATCACCGCGTCTTGGAGCTCCTGTAGAGTCGAAGGAGCTGGATCCCGAGATCGAACCTTACGTTTAAGATGGTCCCAGAGGTGCTCTATAGGATTCAGATCCGGACTTCGCGCTGGCCACTGCATCACAGAGATTTGGGACCTCTGCAAGAAGTCGCTCACGATGCCTGCAGTGTGAGCGCGAGCGTTGTCGTGCATTAATGTGAACCCCTCGCCTAAAGATTCGGCA
Source organism: Scoparia ambigualis (assembly GCA_963921215.1). NCBI lineage: Eukaryota > Metazoa > Arthropoda > Insecta > Lepidoptera > Crambidae > Scoparia > Scoparia ambigualis. Next base: position 23,323,877 of record OY992526.1, read on the forward strand.
AAGGGGACCACATGCACTTCCAGGACCTCAGTGACATAGCGGCGAGCAGTCAGCGACCCTTGTCCGCGAGCACCTCCAGTCCGGGAGACGCAGACAAGGTCGGTTTTGCCGGCAGCAGACATACCGCCCCAGAACATGCAGGATCCGCCACCATATTCCACCGTCTCCTGGATGCAGGCTTGGGCGAAACGTTCACCCTGCCTCCGGTATACTCTTCTCCGTCGGTCGTTGCAGAAAAGACACACTCGCGTCTCGTCTGAGAAGAGAACAGCTCTCCACTGCTCAAGGGTCCAATCGACGTGGTCACGAGCAAACTGCAAGCGGGCTCGCCGATGCGCTGCAGTCAATTTTGGACCCGTAGCAGCTCTGTGGGCCGCTATCTTCTTCTCCTTCAATCTTCTTCTAACCGTAGATACGCTTACGGTGCGTCTGCGAACTGCCTGGAGCTGCTGTTGCAACTCAACAGCGTTGGAGAAACGATTTCTCAAAGAGTTCGACACAACGAACCGGTCGTCTCTTTCCGAAGTGCAGCGACGTCTACCCGAACCGTGTCTGCGGATATAGCCACCGGTCTCTATGAAGCGCTGGTACACTCTTCGAACGGAATAACGGCTCAGGTTCAGTTGCCGGGCGACATCACACTGCCGCACCCCTGATTGCAGTAGTGCAACCACTTGAGCGGCTTTATCAGCTGTGGTATCCATCAAAATCTGTGCGTGTGTCCTCTTCAACGGTTGAATAGCGAATGACCCACATTGAACCCGTGTTGACCGTTTTATACCCACAAAGGAAGCGCAACTAGCAACTCTCACGGGTAGCAAAATTTGCATCGAATTTTTGTGACACTTTATTTGTTGCATTAGGTTTTATTTGATAATGAAAAGTAATGTTTTTTATTAAGTTAATTAAGTAACCTTGTAAATAAAATCATAATTAATGCGACTGCATGTGCATATCAAGAGTAAATGACATTTGAAAGTGATTTTCTAAGAGGTGCGATTTTTTTGACGCCGAGTGTAGTATCAATAAGATCCCTACGTTTTTCTAAAGATAGTAAATAAAAATTAATAGAAGTCTATTTTTGTAGGAGACTAGTTTTTTTGTTTTACCTTCCGCAAATGCAAGATGCCATATAAAACGTTTTTGTATGCGCTCCAACCGTAGCGAATGCACGGAGTAATGCGGTCGCCATACTACACTACAGTATTCTAGGATACTACGGACCAAATTATTGAACAACAGGATTTTGGTCTTGCTGCTTTTTAGACATTTACTGTACCTAAGAACACAACCCAACATTCTGGAAGCTTTATTACTGATGTTCTCTATTTTGCACAGAGGATCCCAATGGGTCGAAGATGTGCTGCTGCGAGAGGGAGACCTCTGCAGGCCTCACTAGATAAGATAAGATAGATGCAAAATATCGTTCCGTAACTAAAAATAAATGACAACAAAATATCCACAAGTATAGCTGGACATCTTTGCGGGAAAGTGAAGCGTTGCGTCTGCAGTTTTATTTTATTTTCTAAATTTGTGTTTTGTGGATTATTAAAAGTAAAGTGTAAAACTGCATGAGTGTTGGCATATAAAACAAAACAGTTTAAAATCGCTTTTAAAATTTTCTCAAGAAGTCCGTGTGAGATCTCAATAAAGTCTTCATCAATCGTCGTACGTCAGGGGTTTGGGGAAATATTGTTTACCATTGGACGTTCATATAATCACTCATTATCATCTACTTCACGCAAACAAAATATTTTATTATCTCTCTTACTTGATACTGGCTAAATGTGTTGACCGCATCAAGCCATTAAATAAAAGAGTCTAGTGCAATGGAGCAACCTGGTCATCGGTAACTAGAGTCCAGAAAAGACTAGTAATCGAATAGAGATCAGCCCTCGCGGAACTAATTAAAGGCTGTAATCCAGCGGTGCGGCGGGCAAAGGTCACTCGCTTTAAACTGCTAATGCCTTTAATGCTGCGGATCCTGTGACGCCGGACAGCGCAGCGGGCTGGAGCAGAAGTTGGCAACTGGACTTTGCGAAATCTAGGATAAAATGTTTGCTAGAAAAAAATCAACCAGTCTCAGAAAGCTCAAATGGGATTCGATCCCATGACTTTTGGATCGACCCCAGAAGAGTCGTTGATTTTTTTTTAATAGTTGATGATTTACGCTGCATGCCAGCAGTGGGCCGGCAATCCAAAGGTCATTTTGACTGGTTGATTTTTTTCTAGTAAACATTTTATCCTACATACTACATCGATAAGATAAGACCGCCAAATGGTAACATTGTTTTTTTTTTTTTGCTCTTTTATGTAAATGTTTGTGTTATTATGTTACAATAAAAGTATTATCTATCTATCTACATCCTATATAGCATTGTGACTGCAAAATATCAATAATACAGATATTTGCGAAATGTAATTAGTTCGGACATTTTCTTTTGTGTTAGAGCTGTGTAGTGGCGACTCATTGGGTGTCGTAAAAGGCGACTAACGGACTAAACACTGCACACGTCAGTTGTTGTTTGGTGTGCCGCGGAGTGTGGCAGAGGACCACGTTTGCGTCATCAGTGGCTGGTGACTAACCCTTTGGAGATAAGTAATCGTTCAGTATCATTACTCATTATTATATATAACAAGCGGCCGCTCGCGGTTTCACCCGTGTGGTTCCCGTTTTCCGTGGGAATATCGAGATAAAAAGTATCCTATGTGTCAATCCAGGTTATAAACTATCTGTATGCCGAATTTCATCCAAATACATTTAGTAGTTTTTACGTGAAAGAATAACAAATATCCATACTTACAAACTTTCGCATTTATAATATTAGTAGGACAATTTGTGTGTAAGTATATGTGTCTGTGGCCCGTTTTCTCCTTCTAGACCACGCGATTTTTCCGCGGTTTTACATGTTATAAATATAGATGATGGACGATGTATTTTTTAAATAATTTGTAGATTTTTTTTTACAAATTTGCTAAAGTATGACTTTGTTTCTAAGTAAGCGTGGACGTAGGTGCGGGCGGGACACTGGTTTATATCCATATTTTATATTATTCCCGAAGGGATAGTCAGAGACTTGGCAATGAGGACACCAAAAGCAGTCCTCTACCATAGTACACTTTTCACCAAATAGCGACTGCACATGTGCTCAGCGTGACAGGTGGTGAGCCCACCGCCGCTATATACTGTTGGATGTATGTGCAGTCTTTAGTCCGTTAGTCGTCTTTTACGGCGCCCAAGGGAAGAGAGGGGGCGGTAGTATTCTTTCACCTCTACGCGACACGGTACCACTGGTGTATAATTCAAATGTAATAATAAACAACAATATTCAATAAATTGTAACCTGTCTATCTGTAAACGTGTCGTGTAGCGGTAAAAGTATGCTACCACTCCCACTCTTCCCTTAAGTATCATACAAAGCGACTAACGGACTAAAGACGGCACATACATCCAAAAGCATTGGGCTCCCATGGGCTCACCACTGTCAAGCTGAACACATGTGCAGTCGCTATTTGGTGAAAAGTGGACTATGGCAGAGGACTGCTTTTGCGGTCCTTATTGCCTAGTATCATAATAATTTTTAATTTATGTATGTATGTCTATCTGTGGGTTTGCTTACTACAGTGATTTGGCATAATTTGTTTGGACGTCAAGTCAACAATTTTGAGTTCCTTCGAACTATAGCGATTTAGATTCAAAATGGCTGCAGTTTCAGCACAAGCGCTGTGCTTTTGCAGCTACACTGTTATGAGTCCAGCCAACCGCCAGCACCTCATAAAGTCGTCTTAATACTGGCTTACCTCGGATTCGGTCGAAGCGAGAATGGTAGCGTTTGCTTGGTAATTTTGAACCTTAACACCGTGGCTTAGGTGTGTAAGCTCAGTAGGAACTTACTAGTTTACAAACTCTGTTACGGGAATTCGGACTTTATGCTTTAAGGCATACAGTATAAACTTTATTGAAGTGAGAAGTAATGTATTGTTTTACCATTTTAGACTTTTTAGTCAAGTTTATAAGGGTGAAAGTCCTGTAAAGTGGGAAGGGTGGTCGTAATGGCCATATCTTGCGCGCGTTACGATAGTGGTAAATCCTCTTTAGCAGTGAAACTGTTGATGACCCGCAATACCCTCGAACGTACAAAGAGAAATGCGGATCGTGTTACAAACGTATTTGGAAATCGTGAATGTGCAGGGGTTGTTGTGTTGTCGGATATCGGATGGGTGACTGCAATAGTTTCGAGCAATAAGACTTCGGTAATAGTTGACCGAGTCTTAACCCTACCGAGTACCGAGGGCGAAGGAGTTAAACTATTAAACTGTTAACCTTCAGTTAATAGGCATAACCCTTTAGACATGGACAACAGATTATGGGGAGATTGTGCCATTATCCACCACACTGGCCCAAAACGTTACGTTAATTAAACACTACCATTTGACTTACCGTGTCGCGTAGCGGTATGGGCTCACCACCTGCCACGCTGAGCACATGTGCAGTCGCTATTTAGTGAAAAGTGGACTATAGTAAAGGATTGCCTTTGCTTTGTCCTCATTGTCTAGTCTCTGATTAACACTTCGGGGATAATGGTTGTGATTATATTATATGTATGTATTTGACTTACACACGATTACAGTACTTCCAAACGTTCTCTCGATCCCAATAACTGCTAACAAACCTCCATATTGCCTACCATTTCCCGTGAATTGCGTGTTCACTAAAATATTTGGGCATATTTGGGCATATTTGGGCATGAGGCCGTTCCGTTCGCGCCGAGAGCCGCGTAATGGCGTTATAACGATCCTTATTGACAGCGATGGGATACGCACCGCCTGACGGGACTCATGCCCGAATAGACTAGGGGATATAATGTTATTGGTTACATCAGGTTTTAGAACTTTACTTCTAAAAAGACTTACATGGTCACTACATGTGTAAAAAATAACAGTAATATATAATCAACGAATATTAAATCAATTGATTAGAACATCCTTAATATCACCGTACCCCAGCACTAGTTGCCAAAGTTTGACAGTTGAGCCACCGCGCTTTTGATAGTTGTTGTAAAATACCCTCAGAATATTATTATACTGTAATGTAATTTTATTAAATGTTTATTGCGAAGAATTAAGTTTATTCCTATAATAATATTATTTACCATCACTTTCTTATTGTTTTCTTAAGGTAACACAAACTTTTCACATTGAATTATAATATGCGTTCATTTTCATTTTTTACCTTTTTATCCCAATATTTTTAATGTGATCCTTGCATTGTATATGGCTGTGCCAACCAGGACTAAGAAAAAGTCGTTTTTGAATTAATGTAAAACTGGTTTCTGTTATTATTATTAGAACAAAGATTGCACACACATCCAATAGCAAAGAGCGGCAACTCGCTCACCACCTGTCACGCTAAGCACATGTGCAGTTGGGATAAATTTGGTAAAACGTGTACTATGGCAGAGGGCTGTTTTTGTTTTCCTCGTTGCCTAGTCCCTGACCAAACCTTAGAGGGATAATAATCGTGATATATAATGTAAATACTTTTTAATCAATATGTCTCCTGTCCCTCACACTACAAGTCGCGTTTCAATTTTCCATCTGATTTTTCGTGCCCCCCACCCTGGCCTTTGTGCGACAGACAGACGACTCAAAGCTTAATTGGATGTAGATATAACGCAACCCGGTTCAATTTCGGCGGCCGAATGTTTCGCCTTTGATTTTTTAGTTGAAGAAATCGATTGGATCCAATTGGTACTAACGGCATACGTAAACGGAGGGTGTTTTACCGTTGAGCTGATGTCGAAGTGGGGGTTGGATTATATCACCTGTCGATGTTATCTACATATATACATAATTCACGACTATTATCCCTAAAGGGTTAGTCAGAGACTAGGCAATGAGGACCGCAAAAGCATTCCACTGCCATAGTCCACGGCACACCAAATAAATAAAAATAAAATAAGTTTATTTAACAACAATAATATAAAAGACAAAGCGCTTTTAAATTACAAATAAAATTTGTACATGCTAAGGTTGTGTCGATGAACGCTTCTAATTTAATCTGGTTACAGAGATCTCTACCAAGGCTAGGCCTGTCTTGTAGACAATCTGTTGTCACAAGTTGTCAGAGTCTGTTTACGCGGCTTTCGTCAGACAACAGTACAATTAAAATTAAACTTGACTAAACTTAATAAGAAAATGAGAGAAAACAAAAATACATGATAAAAATAATAGTAAATTATTATGAAAGGACGTATGTGTTTGTTTGTGTGTGAGTGTGAGTGTGTATGTGCGCGCGTGTGTGCTCTATTCACCAAATAGCGACTGCACATGTGCTGAGCGTGACAGGTGGTTAACCCATCGCAAATGTTGTTGCGACCAAATAACCTTTATCTAAAATGTTTTTATACATTGTATACAACAATGTTACCGTGTCGCGTAGCGGTGAAAGAATACTAACATCCCCTTACTTCTCTTGGGTGTCGTAAAAGGCGACTAACGACAACACATACTTCCAACAGCACAGAGCGGCGATGGGTTCACCACCTGTCACGCTGAGCACACGTTTAGTCGCTATTTGGTGAATAGCGGATTATGGCAGAGGAGTAGTAGGCATTCGAGAGTTCTGGCTCACTCAACTGGCCTGGTTCTGACCCTGGGCCAGACAACACAGACAGTGCAAGTCGTTTCTAAACCTAAAAAAAAATCACCATTGTATTGATTGCGCTGGAAAAAAAAACAATAATATTATTATTTTATTTTTATTTTATTTATTAGGATAACCAACAAGGCATACACTACAAAAGACTTATGTAAGTGAACTGTATCTCATTCAAAGTGCTGACTTAATTAAAGGTTGCCACGGCATACAAACGTGAACTCAGTATTTTATTTAATAACCTAAAATTTAACTAAGATTTAACGTAAAAGATGGATAAACATTAAAAACACAAGAAGGGAAATGGAGATAATAGCTAACTAAACAGACCCGGGCGAAAAAGAAGTAAGTATGTTACGTTTAAATTTTTGCAGACTATCTGTGAATATATCAATAGATTCGCTTTTAAGTGTGTTGTATTGTCGTTAAAGTCTATTCATGGTGGCGCGGTGACCAAGATTAGTTTTAGAACCCCTTATAGAAAATGGAACGTATCTGCAGGCGCGAGGCTGTTTAAGTGGACATTAAAATTGATTGATCTTAACAGCGACGAGCAATCAACAACTCCATTGATGATTTTGTTCAAAAACATGCAGTCCAACAAAAATCTCCGTTCCTGTAAACTGTTCATTCCAAAATGAGCCAACCGCTTCTCGTAGGAGGGAACCATGTGAGTTTGGTAGGTGAGATGCCACAAACAACGTTTTTGTATGCGTTCGATTCGTTTCATGTGTACGTCATACTGTGGGGACCAAACTTGGCTGCAGTATTCCAGACCCGATCGAACCAATGACTGGAACAAGAGAACTTTCGTTGGTGGTCTTTTGAAGTCTTTTGCATTACGTATCACGAATCCCAGCATTTGGAAGCTTTTTCTGGCAATGTGGTTTATGTGTTCGTGGAAACTCAACTTTTTATCCAGAATAACTCCCAGGTCACGAATTAAATCCACCTCTTCTAACGCATTTCCACCAATTGTATATTTTTGCGACGAGACGTTCTTGTTTCTCGAAAAACGAATGTACTTAAATTTATTAATGTTCAATGACAATCTGTTATCATGACACCAAAGAGCGAGACGCTCCAAGTCTTCCTGCAGGAACAATGTGTCACTAACATCTTTGATCTGCATGGATAACTTCATGTCATCAGCATAGAGAAAACAATTAGCATGTTTAAAAATGGGAACTACGTCATTGATAAAAATATTAAACAAGATCGGGCCGAGATGGGAACCCTGGGGGACACCAGAGGCGGAAAAAAATGGTTCTGAGGAGAATCTACTCACCACCACTCGATAACTTCGCAGACTGAGATAAGATGAGAACCACTCCAACAGACTGCCAGAAATGCCAAAGAGAGAGAGAGTTTATGAAGCAAAATTTTGTGGTCTACGGTGTCAAATGCTTTACTAATTCTGTATAAATAGTATCAACCGATAGCCGCGTATCTAGTGATTCGGATACATGTTGAACAAAAGAAACAAGATTGGTTGTTCGAGATCAGATCGAGATGGTAGGAACCCTGACTGCTGAGATGAGATTAATTGTTTAATATGCCAGCGCCGAGCAATATTGGTTGATATCACCATATTTCATGACGAGAACCTCCTGAAAGCCGAAAAGGACAAGCTCAGTAAGTACCTTGAGTGGGCTCACGAGGTTGCCGCCATGTGGGATGTGGATTCAACCATTATTGTACCGATAGTCGTTTCGGCACACGGCCTTATAGCTAAGAGCCTCGATCAACATCTAGAGAGGCTCTCGCTAAAAGGTTGGGTCAAAGGTCAGATACAGAAGGCAGTACTCCTTGACACGGCACGTATTGTCAGGAGGTTCCTCACTCTGCAGCCTTAACCACCGATAGCATGGGGCTATCCCCGCTGCCGGTGGCAAACTAGGTTAAGTTTTTTAAAATATTTTATATTGTAAATATGTTTTTTTTATATAAAATATTGTAAAAAAGTTTACTTAAGATAATATTTTAAATAAAGAGATAATAATAATAATATTTTTTTATTTCAGGCAACAAACAATGTACTAGATGGTAAAAATACAGAGAGACCTATACAAGAAATACCTTCCAGACTAACATGTATATAATATAAAGTGTAACTAAAACTACACTATTTCACACGTATTGACGGCGACGCGTGATGCTGCGCGGTGTCAGGTCGTCGGCTGCGGAATCGCCGGAACATGACACCTTTCGGCCAATAGTCCTCTTTCATGAAGGTCGACAGATGGTCGGTCGGGACTCGCACCACAAATGAGTTAAAGTTTACATTATGGCGCGATTCCAACCGCTTGACCCTCAGAGAGAACTTGTACTTCACTCGCACGAACTCTACAATCTCCTCTGCCTTCGTAGAGTAATAAATACGGGACACGTACAGCAGCGTCGTCGCCGTGGCTGGACGCAGCAGATGGTTTGGTCCCGTCGGTGCGGTGCCACACAGGTTGTGAAAGGCTGGCTTCTTTTTAAAGAATTATTTGTCTTCAATCTAAAATACAGAGCACACAGGGAACATTAATATACAGATGGTAAAGTTAAATGAAGAACAAAACCGTCTATGACTCAGAAGCCGCAAATAGTAAATATCTTCTGCTTCTGCACAGCTTCTGCTATTCTGCCAAAGCCTTTTGAAACCCCCCATTTGAATCAGTTGCGCTGGGTCCCAGAGCGATATCTTGAACCGTTTCCGAGAAACAATCTTCAAGCGTTAACTCTCAGTTGTTTTATTAATGAACCACCGTTGATAACTCCTCGGTCTTAATCACGTCATTCCCGATGCACCTCTTTATCTAAGGTAAAATGGTGGTAGCTAGCCAGACGGGTTTTTCACGTCCTACCAGCAACCAAACCGAGTACAGATATGTGCAACCCCTTCTGGGAATCGATCCCGTGGCCCTGAGTCTGAGACCGCGGTGGTCCTAACCACTTAGGACCACAGAGGCAGTTAATGAGTTAATTTTTATCATGGACATTCTGTATGCGTGAAATCTTCGCTTCATGGACCATCTCTCGTGATATATTTTTGCTATTATAATACACCCAAACTTGTGTATCAAGAAATTTGTTAACTAAAATTAGATAAATTTCATTTACTTGTACTTTGAAACTACTTTATCTGCTCATTTAAAATAGCTGCTGAACTTGTTTATTCGTGATTAAGAAACACACATTGTTCATTAAAATTAGACATGTAATAATCATGTTTCGAAAGTAACATTACCCTAAATTAAAGTTCAAATAATCATTACATTAACCTATCTTGTCTTGTTAAACAACAACGAGTTAGGTATCTTAAGTTGAGTAAGTTCAAATAGTCATTACTTATTTAAAATTGGTATAAAACGCACTGAGTTGTCTATTTTTAATACACGTGGATATACAGTTACAACTACTACAAGTGCTCCGTTCTGTATTCATCACAAATACCACAGGTGTAAGAAAAACTTTTTATTTTTTATTTTCTGAGTGAATGTTCTGATTTATTCTGGCGACTGACTAACGTATTATAATGTGCATAACATTGAAGTGATACAGACAAAATTGTACTAGTTGTTACAGATTGCTCGTTCTACATTTAATGAAGACGATGTGGTGTTTCAAGAAAATACGTTTAAACATTATTATTACCCACAGTCGGACGACTATGAACTTACTTCACTGCAAAGGAAAGAATCAATCGACGAATTCTTCGAACCACCAAAGAAGAAGCCGAGGACAATGAGATCTTCAAAAGTTGGACGTTCTTCCGGGAGAGATTCGACATCTCACGTGTCAACCAACACCGACAACGGAGTAAGTGCAACACACCTCATTAAGATTGAAGTGTAGATTCGAAGAAGATTGAAAACATATATCAATCGGAGCATTGGAAGCATGCAGATTTTCGTGTGAAATATAAGACGATGTCAATCAATGACGATCATCACAAGAAAACTCGTCACTTTATTTACAACATAACAAAGGGACTATCCAATTTTCCAAACTGTCGGAAGTACTCTTACAGCAACAAAGATAATAAATACCACGCCTAAATCCATGGTTTTGGAGCAATGGAGCACTTTTTGATGGCATATTATCTTAATTACAAAAAAATTGATTCAACATTATATGAATGAAATGAATGAATGAATGAATGAATGAATGAATGAATGAATGAATGAAAAATACTTTATTGCACTATAAAAACAATTTAAAACAATACAAAGAAAAACAGTATGACAAAAGGCGGCCTTAATGCTAGGGTAGCATTTTCTACCAGGCAACCTTTGGGCAAAAGAAACCATACAGTTGAAGAAACAATCACGGGCTAGTGCACAGTACGTATAAGGAGGAAAATACTATGTTAATAAAATATAGATTTGATGAATATCAGAAAACTATAGAAAAAGACTAAATGGACTAAATATGGAGGAGATACATTATATAGTGATAGGTCAATGTATAAGGTTAGGATGAAGAGTCCAGCCTGAGGAAGTACTCTTTGGTTTGTCGGTTAAAAGAGTCCCGAGTCTTCGCCCGCCTGATACTCTCTGGCAGGGAGTTCCATAGGTGGATAGCATGCACAGTAAAAGACTTGGCTACGAAGTCAGTGGAATGAGGAGGAACATTAAGGGACAGGCAACTAGAGGAACGAAGGTCACGGACAAGAGTAGAAGAGCGAAAGACAAAATGGTTTTTTAGATAGCGAGGTGAATGTGGATGAAAAAGGATGGAGTAGAGGAGGGACAACGCGTGGCAGTCTCGTCTTCGGGAGATAGATAGCCAGTGAAGTTGAGATCGGTAATAAGAAATATGGTCGTATTTACGTAAGCCATAAATGAAGCGGATACAAAGGTTCTGCAGACGCTCAAGTTTATTACATAGGACAACGCTGAGGTCAGGGTAACACGCGTCGGCATAATCCAGTAGAGGAAGAAGAAGGGACTGCGCAAGTAATATTTTAGTTTTGGTTGGCAACAGATTTTTCCACCGCTTGAGTGAGCCATAGGCCCTAAATACCCTCTTGCTAACCTCCTGAACCTGATGGTCCCAGGACAGACGGTTATCGATCCAGATACCGAGATTCTTTACTACATTTTGTAATGGTATCTGTACTCCATTGAAAACAATCGGTGGCAAAGCGTTAGAGTTAACTCTAGACAGATACCAGTGGCTACCAATTATAATTGCTTGGGTTTTACTGGGGTTTACCTGCAAACCATGACGTCGACTCCAACTCGAGATGTGTTCCAGGTCATCATTGGTCGTGTTAATGGCTTCGGACAACCTCTCAACAGGAGCCCGAGTGTAGATTTGAAGATCGTCTGCATACATATGATAGGAAGAAGAAAGAGGTAGCGTGATAGAATTTATAAATATAGAAAATAGGAGAGGAGACAGAACGCCACCCTGTGGGACGCCAGCAGCAGTGTCGCACCATGACGAAAAATTGTCTTCAATACTAATGCGCTGCCGTCGTCCAAACAGGTAACTACGAAACCACGCAATCACCGGTGGAGATACATTGAGAGAGTGCAGCATAGCCAGCAAGATATCAAAGTCGACGGTGTTAAACGCGTTGCTGAAATCCAGCAGCGTCAGTACAGTAAGTTCTCGATTTTCCATGCCTATACGCACATCATCCGTGACTCTGGCTAGCGCGGTAGTCGTACTATGACCGTCGTATTATATTTCTTTTGTTTTTTTTTATTACTCCTTGGTAGGTTTTTATGAGGTAGGGGATTAAAGTAATATGCAATATATTTTGTTTTGTACAGTTTTATTTATTTTTTTTACTTAGCTTACCTATACTATAAAAGTCTTAAACATTTGCTTTAGCATTACATCATTTTGAATAGTATCATCAGTAAACATATCTATAAAATCTGTCATTCTCATACCTCTAAGTTTGAAATACAAAAAAAGTAAATAATATTTACCACAAATAGACGAAAATACATTTTGAATAACTTTATGAATATAAATCCATCTATTGGTATTTTTCATTAAAATGATAAATGATAACTTTCAGGTTCCTTCTTTGTTGATACATATTGCTATCCAATGTGATCGAGGCAGTAATCTTGATCCAGCTAGTATCAGGATCAAGATTACTAATCATGTAGAAAGGTTGTGTTACATGTATATGAATGCGATTAGCTGCATAAACGTTGAACTCCAGTGAATAACATACTTTTTTCAAACGTTTTGTTATTTCTAAGGTATTCATATTAACATGAAAACATTGTCTTTATACACAATTAAACCTTAACTACCTACACTTATGTTCCTATTAACAGTTTGTGTTAGAGCTGTCTTAAATCCAACTTCTAACCGAACACTTCCATGTCGGATAAGATCCCAATGAGCTGTTGAATTGGCTGATAAATCTGGAGTTAAGTCAAACGCCATAAGACAGTAGGTATCCATTAGCGTAATCATCTCTAGAAATACCGTTCCCCTCATTTAGGAAATGAATTCCAGTTCCAGAGAACAAAGTATGATAAGTTGATGTACTTTTTTTTTTAAGGAGACACGTCATAGTGACTACTTCCTGCCTGATGGTAAGCCGCCGATGTAGTCCAAAATATTGAGAGCGCTCCTCACCGTGGAACAAGCACGGTAACAAGCGCACCCATTCATGACAGCCTGCATAAATGCAGTTTAACGCCTCATTTAAAAGACCCGGGATTATAGGAACTGGGAAACACATGCGCCAGCAGAGAAATCCAAAGCCGAATGGTCTTACAGAGGAACGACTTGCCAAATTTTTTGGTACGAATGCTGATATTCTGCACAGTATGATGGTGGTTCCTAAGACCAGCACGTGTAGTCCGGGACAGGAAAGGAGAGGGCGAGATTAGATCAAAAAGTTCTTCAGAACACTCTCCGTAGTAATTTCGGTAGAAGACACTGAGAGAAGCAATGTCTCTACGCAGCTGGAGGTCCTCAAGAGAGGCTGTAACCTCAGCATCTCCAATAATGTGTACCGATCGCCTTTGCAGTCTATCAAGTGCATCGAGGAGGTATTTAGTGGAGCCGTCCCATAGATGGGAACAATACTCCATACTCGGTCGCACCTGAGTCTTGTACAGCAAACAGCGCTGCTCGGGAGTAAAAAACCGCCTTACCTTATTGAGAATACCCAACTTACGGGAGGCAGTTAAAATAACACTCTCGATGTAGCATTTTGGATTCAGTTCCTGGCCGATGTCCATGCCAAGAATGCTGAGGTCCACTGAATTGAGTAAAGGAGAGCTCTGAAGAGAGAGAGGAGTAAGGAAGGGAGTTATCTTTGACGAGAATGCACAAACCTGGGTTATTCTGGCATTAAACTCGACCAGGTTTTCAGATCCCCACTTGGAGACACGACCGAAAGTCAGGTTTAGTTTGGCAACCAGTTCTTGCCTTTTTCACCACGATATCAGCTTGCTTTGCCGCAGGATGTCCTATGTACCGCTTATGCACCGTACTGTCATCCGCATAACAATGAATATTGCCCAAGGACAACATGTCATTGATATAGAGTAGATGAGAGCACAGAACCCTGCGGCACTCCGGCATTGACTTTATAGAACTCGAAGGAACTACCCTCACAAAGGACACGAATCCTCCGCTCTTCTAAAAAGTCTGCAACCCAGGCGCACAAACGGGGCGGCACACCGAAGGCCGGCAACTTGGAAAGAAGTGAGCGATGCCATACTCTATCCCTCGCTTCACCCCATGCGTGAGTAACGTACGCTAGAAGATCACCCGTTGATCGCTTGGGTCTACACCCATACTAGCGATCATGGAACAGCGAGTGATCCTCTAGGTAGTGAATGAGCTGGGAGTTGTTAAAAACAGGATGTTGTTAAAAACAAGCTGTTGCTAAAAACAGGTTGTTGCTAAAAACAGGTTGTAAAACTTTGGAAGAAATTTGTGTTACAACAATGTTGAGGCAAAAAGAACTTATGCCATAATGATCGAAATCAAAAGGATTTTCTGTAAAACTCCCATTAAACGCTGTATTATCTGCAAATCATATTAAACATTTCTTTGGTACTTAACCGAGAAAAATATTATTATGAGTTTTCCCTGAATACCTGCTGGAATGGTTAGAACTTTTACTTCAGCCCTTACTAATAGGATATTAAGCTGAGGTTGATAATAAAACCTTTTGATGGGCAAGCAGAATAGTACAGTACAGTTTACAGAGCTTTGCAAATCATAAGTGTTGCATCAATAATGGAAACTTTTAATTTTACATCATTAGACGAACACATTAAATTAAATGTTTCTCAAGAAAGTACTAATTTCACACACATTTTAACACCATTGATTAAAAACTTTTCTTGGTGGAATATGTCTCCATGTTAATGTCCTATCATTTCGACCTCCTTAACTCTCCTTTACCAATTTTTGTCTAATAGTAAATCCTTTATTTGACTCATCAGTTGAATTCATTTTTCTGTTGTGTCTTCATACCATAGTCCACATGTTAGGTGTAATTGTTTTGTTTTATGTAACCTAGTCTATATTAGGTATGTAACATTATTTACAGTATTAATATCGAATGTAGAGAGGTCAGAGTCATGAGGTTCGTGTTCCTCAAAAACACAACTCGTACATCAACGAACCATCTACTTCACGAGATGATCAACCACCAGCTTCAACCAACAATGATGTAGTTCGTGAGATGATCACGTGTTCAGAGTGCAACATAGAAGTTTCTAAGAGATACATTACAAACCATTTAAAAAGCAATTTAAATAAGAATAATCCTTTTTGCTTGATTGTAATTAGCCCAATGTAACTTTGATTGAAACTGCTTTCGAAAACAGAGATTTTACTTACAAAGTGGTATCTTCAACAGATCCTAAAGATCTTGAAATCACAGAATTATTGGTTGATTCCAATATGATCTATCGGTTTTAATTCGAGGCAGTATTTCAAAACAGCAGACCTTTAAAGTGAATTTTATTTTATTAGCTAATTTTGTATAACCTACTAAAGAGTTAACCAGTGATTTTAATTTTCAAACTCAAAATTATATCCTTATCGGTTCGGATAATATTTAAATCTTTCTCAAATTTCATAACCACTCACTCGTGGAAATTTTCAGACACAGAAATTGGCGCAACTGTCAACGTCGGATTTGATCGAGCATAGACTATTCGATATTTTGCGATCACGATGCATAAAATGTACCACAGAACCGAAATAATCGACCTTGTTCATACTAAAGTAAGTCTATGAAAACACGGTACAAAGTCAAGTGTGATTTGTAGGTGCGGTCTCATGCGACCACTTGGGGTTTGAGAGGTAGAATATATAGCTCATAGAGTAAGTGAATTTGAAAGAAACGATAGTGGTTGAAGTTTGAAGAAGAGAACTTCCTTAGAAATGAATATTAAAAAGTTTAATCCCTTGCGGGGATCGTCTTTTATTGAATTACCATAATATGATATTAGACTTAAGAAAACAGTTATCAATGTAAATAATTCGGATCAGCAATGTTTGAAGTGGGCTTTACTGTCTGGTTTTTATCCAGTGTTCAAAAATGGTAACCGTGTTAGTTCTTACAGAAATCATCAAAACAAACTGAATTTTAACGGTATTTCATTTCCAGTTAAACTAAGAGCAAAAGAAAACGGTTGCAAAACATAAGTATTAACGTTTTCGGATTAGAATATAAACCAGGGACTAAAACTCACAGTGTTATTGGTACATTGCACTTTACTAAGTCTTGTCAACCTACCCATATCAATTTATTATACGTAACTAGAGGTATCAATGGGCATTGTTTTATTAAAAAATATCTAGACTAGTGAGTATCCAGATCAGTCCTCGAACTGGAGTCCTTCATATTTGTGATGTTTGTTTGTTGCATTTTCCCACAAGAGAACGACTCAACAACCATCAGTCTAATGACTGTGTTCACGTTTGTACTGATTTGCCTAGCTCTAACACATTGAGGAAAAATTAGTTTGGTAAAAAAATTAAAGCGATTGGATCCAGTTCGATTACTTTGAACAGAATAATAAGGTACCTACCTTACGTTATTTATGCTGACTTATAAGCGTTCCTAAAACCTATTGAACATGCATCTAATGACCCAAACAAATCTAGTAAAAGCACGAAGTATACAGTTTTGGTTATTATGTTAAAGGTGGATACGATGACAAACTTTCCAAATATGTAACATGTAATGGTACAAATTGTTCTGATGTTTTCTATGAAAAACTCCAAGAAGACCTCAAAATCATTTGTAAAAAAACTAGTTTCAAAGTACGACCTCTTCCTCTTACACCTGAGGATAAAAACATATTGATCAATGTACTACATGTTACATAATAATATGTGAAAAGGAATTATCACGTTCAGATAAATTTGTTGATAATAACTGGCAAACAGGGGCATTTGTGGGCATTTCATACGAGACGTGTAGTCAAAAGTTCCTAAAGTATACTTTGTTCCACTGGTTATACATAATTTAAGTAATTATGACGCACACTTTATTGTACACTCGTTTAACTTTACTGAAATCCAAATGATTTGAAATAAAGAAAAGTACATTTCTTTTACCAAAACACTAACCATTCATGATCGTCACCTTAGTTTACGATTTATTGACCTTTTTTAAATTGTTACCAAGTAGTTTACATTTTTGTTATTTAGTAACCTTAATGATAATCAGTTTCGTAAACTTAGAAAATATGAGTATTCAAATAATAATGACTTTGATTTGCTTAAGCGAAAAGGTATCAGATACCTTTTCGCTCTATCCTTACGATTAGATGACGTCATCAAAGTCATTAAATGAGACACCGCATAAAGATATTTTTTAATGCTCTGAATGATTCAACTATATCCAATGAGGACTATGAACATGCTCAAAAGGTTTGGTCTCACTTCGAATGACGTTCTATGCATGGATATTCCGATTTGTACCTTAAAACAGTACCAGCGCTTCATAGAGACCGGTGGCTATATCCGCAGACACGGTTCGGGTAGACGTCGCTGCACTTCGGAAAGAGACGACCGGTTCGTTGTGTCGAACTCTTTGAGAAATCGTTTCTCCAACGCTGTTGAGTTGCAACAGCAGCTCCAGGCAGTTCGCAGACGCACCGTAAGCGTATCTACGGTTAGAAGAAGATTGAAGGAGAAGAAGATAGCGGCCCACAGAGCTGCTACGGGTCCAAAATTGACTGCAGCGCATCGGCGAGCCCGCTTGCAGTTTGCTCGTGACCACGTCGATTGGACCCTTGAGCAGTGGAGAGCTGTTCTCTTCTCAGACGAGACGCGAGTGTGTCTTTTCTGCAACGACTGACGGAGAAGAGTATACCGGAGGCAGGGTGAACGTTTCGCCCAAGCCTGCATCCAGGAGACGGTGGAATATGGTGGCGGATCCTGCATGTTCTGGGGCGGTATGTCTGCTGCCGGCAAAACCGACCTTGTCTGCGTCTCCCGGACTGGAGGTGCTCGCGGACAAGGGTCGCTGACTGCTCGCCGCTATGTCACTGAGGTCCTGGAAGTGCATGTGGTCCCCTTTGCCGAATCTTTTGGCGAGGGGTTCACATTAATGCACGACAACGCTCGCGCTCACACTGCAGGCATCGTGAGCGACTTCTTGCAGAGGTCCCAAATCTCTGTGATGCAGTGGCCAGCGCGAAGTCCGGATCTGAATCCTATAGAGCACCTCTGGGACCATCTTAAACGTAAGGTTCGATCTCGGGATCCAGCTCCTTCGACTCTACAGGAGCTCCAAGACGCGGTGATTGAAGAATGGGGGCTTATCCCTCAAGAAGAGCTCCTGAAGTTGGTGAGGTCCATGAGGGACCATATGGAAGCCGTGATCAGGGCAAGGGGGGGTAACACTAGATTTTAAGTTAATTTTAAGACACTTTTTGTACATTTTTCTTTGTAAATTATCTGTTGTTAATTAGGACTTAATTAAGGATTTTTATTATTTTATTAATTTTAATGTTGTTTGTATAATTATAATTAAACAGAAAGTTAAATTTAATTGTTTTTTGATACTCCTTTTTGTTACCTTTCTAATGATACCCAACACTATCCTCTACATAAGGTTTAAGAATTTTTAAAGATGATTTTTAAAAGGTGCGATTTTTTTGACGCCGAGTGTAATTACACAGACGTGGTATTTTTTATAATTCGAGCTTTGTTCTCAGAAAAAAAAAAAAAAATTGTTCATAATTAAGATAATAAATTAAGATAATGACATCAAGAAAGTGCTTTCATTGCTCCAATACCATGGATTGAGACGTGGTATTTTTTTATCCTTGTTGCTTTACTTCCGACAGTTCAGAGAATTGAATATTCTCTTTGTTATGTTGTAAATAAGCTGACGAGTTTTCTTGTGATGATAGTCATTGGTTTACTTCGTGTAATATTACACACGAACATCTGCATGCCTCCAATGGTCCGATTGATCAATGTTTTCAATCTTCTTTAAATCATATACCTCAATCTTAATGAGGTGTGTTGCACTTACTCCGTCGTCGTGTTGGTTGACACGTAAGATGTCGAATCTCTCCCGGAAGAACGTCCAACTTTTGAAGATCTCATTGTCTCGGCTTCTTCTATGGTGGTTCGAAGAATTTATCGATTGATTCTTTCTTCTGCAACGAAGGAAGTTCATCGTCGTCCGACTATGGGTAATAATAATGTTTAAACGTGTTTTCTTGAAACACTACATCGTCTTCTTTGAATGCAGAACGAGTAACCTGTAACAATTAGTACAATTTTGTCTGTATCACTTCAATTTTATGCACATTTTAATACGTTAGTCAGAAGTCAGAATAAATCAGAACATTCACCCAGAAAATAAAAATAAATATTACATTAAGAACCAAAAATGTACCATGTTTTCTGCAAATAAAAAAATCTTTATCTTTTTTTTTTATCTTTATAAAAACGTTTTTCTTACATCCATGGTACTTATGATGAATACAGAATGGAGCACTTGTAGTAGTTGTAACTGTATATCCACGAGTATCGAAAATAGACAACTCAGTGCGTTTTATACCAATTTTAATATGTAATGACTATTAAATTGTGTCGCTTAACTTCTAACTCGGATAAATCCATTCTTTTAGTGTATTGGATATTTCGAAAAAAATGATGATAATCTTAATTCCATGATTTATACGGCAGTTTTAATTTTATCATGGCAACACTGTTAAAAAAAACAGCCTGTTCTGCAAATTTAGTATTAAAACCATTTATTCTTTAAAAAATGTATATTTAAATTGAATTTACCTTGGATGGTGATTCAAACAGACCCAGGACCACCAGGTCACCGATCATGGCTTGCTTGAACTAGCTGCGATACGCAGCGGTTAACGGTTTACTAACTAAATTAATACTAAACTTAAATACTATGTACTCACCGAAACATGCGATGGTTAACCCGCCTTGCAACCTGAGGATGTGGTGGTATGGGTAGGAAAGGAAGGATGGAATGCAATTTATTTATCTTTGGAAAAACTCGGTAAGGATTTATAGAATTTTGATTTAATAGCTAAAGCTAGAGATGTTTTAGTAGTGTTATCACGGTATCCTATGGAAAGTCCAATTTGTGGAAGCTAAATAAAATAAAAATAATAAAACTAAAAATAACAAAATAAGGAAATCTAGTTTTATTTTAATAAGGGTTAAGTAATATTTTGTAACGTAACCATGCATATTTAAAAAAAAATACGCAATATGCGACCAGGCAAGATTAACCACAAAGTAATGTGAACAAAAGTAAAATACACTTACACTTAGCCGTCCACGACCGTATAAACAATATGGCTCCTACCGTCCAGTCAATCTGACAGCTGTCCGAAAGTCGTTATTACTTGGAAGTCACTGTTTCAAACTATAAAGAATCAAAACCATAACGATTGTTTTAATGTGCACATTATTAGGAAGAACGATGATTACGAAGAGTAATTAACACATTACAAGCACAAAAAAATCCTATGCAAAAAAAATGGCGAACCGTCAAAATTGTCAACAATTTCAGTTTTTTACTAAAGATACTCGTACACTATGCCATAGTTTCAATTGCTCTACGGATCAATTGATATCCATAGAGCCACCTCAAATTTTCTTGCGGAACTACGAACTAGGTGTAGTGAGCAACGACCTTAACAAAGAACGTTGCCGTGTTTATGGCGCTTGGTCAAAAAAAAATAATAATTGGAATGTCACTGTCTACAAATGTAAACAAACCATAATAATCCTTAACGATAATTAGTATGCGATTGTTTTGATGTGCACTTATTTAGGAAATACGGTGAGTAGAAAAGTATTTCGACATTTTTAAAAACGCTTACGTTGCTTAATTCCGTTTTGGCGAACTGTCAATTCTGGCCAATTTCATTATTTTTTTCTGTGAAATTATGTTTGTCATTAAATAGATTTCTTTTACTTTTATACTGAATTAGTAACCACAGAATCATCTCAAATATTTAAATGGGCCTACGTAATACGTGTTTTGAGTAATTACACTCACCGTGGTCGTAATGCGAGTTTGCAAAATTGCAAATTTCTCGGTTACAAAAGTTACCGTGGACGAAAGGGGTTATATGTCACTCGGTTACAAAAGTTACCGTGGACGGGTGAGTGGTTAGAGAGAGCCCTAATTCAATACGAAGCTGGAAGTAGTGCGAGAGACTCTGTTTAGAAAATGAAACTCCATATTAATTTAATTTTGCTCCTACGTGACTTAAAAAAATATATTGAAATATTAGTTCATTATTATTTAAATAAATAAACATACTCGGACATTTCACACAATGATATTTATAATTAATAAAGTAAGCAAACGTGCAAATTATATACAGACGACAACTCCACCAGGCACTTACACTTTACGAGATGGAACACGAATAACTCCATCAAAAATTAGTTAGAGATTCGTTAGACCGAGATAATGATGGAATACCATACCCTTTAGAGAGATTAGTAGCACTACGTGTAAAACTTACAGACAGTTCATGTTTTATGTAAAAATAATCCTTACATTCTTTATTACATCCAAATTATTTTGTAACAGTAGAACAACAAAATAGTAATAATCTATAATAGTTAGCACAACCTTAGTGCCAACTCAGGATTCCAAACGACGGTTTACGTATTTCAAACTTACCAAATTTTCACTCTTTCCTCTTTCTTGCGGCGAAGTTAAATATTAGGCCGCTTGTTTTGCTTTACTTAGTGATACAATTTTAATAGAATTATCTATGGGAACTGTCTAAATGACAAAAAGAAACAATAAAACACTGGAGCGTACGATGCTATTGTCGCAGACTTTACGTCGACTGTCGAACATGTTAAACATAATGCAGTTTGCTGATTGGCTCTCATGGACTTATCTACAGTTGAAAAAAATCTATCTGACTTTGGTAAAATATTATGATTTTGACGGATTATTTCTCAAGAACTATGTGTATTTATCCATGACTGACAAAATTGTTTCAAAACATTTTTTTTCTCCTTTGTTTGATACCAAAATCTTAAAAATTCTCAGAATTAGATTATCCGAGTTTGAAGTTAAACGACACTTTTAAACTTTACTCAACTTAAGATATCTAATTCGATGTTTAACAAGACAAGATAGTTAATGTAACGATTATTTGAACTTTAATTTAGGATAATGTTACTTTCAAAATACGTCTTATTTTAATGAATAACGTGTGTTTCTCAATCAGGAATAAACAAGTTCAGTAGCTATTTTAAACGAGCAGATAAACTAGTTTTAAAGTTCATGTAAGTAAATAGTATTTATCTTTAATAAACAAAGTTATCGATACACTCATAACAGAAAGAGAAGTTTGGGTATATTAGTATACCAAAAATATATCACGAGAATGTGGACCATTCGAAGAACGAAGCGAAGTTTTCACGCATACAGAATGTCCATAATTACAATTAACTCATTAACCGGCTCTGTGGGTAAGTGGTTAGGACCACCACGGTCTCAGACTCAGGACCCTGGGTTCGGTTCCCAGCAGGGGTTGCACATGTCTGTACTCGGTTTGGTTGGTAGTAGGACTTGAAAAATCCGTCTGGTTATAGCTACCACCATTTCATTTAAATCTGTCACTACCAGTGCCTTAGTAGTGAGGATTTCAGGTAAAGTGTGCTTACACTTTGGTATTACTTAACATCTCTTAACATCAGGTGAGATGAAAACAAAGCGCTTCCCTCAAGAATCAATAAAATTCAATCGCATACCTAATAAGGTGATTAAGACCGAGGTGTCAGTAACAGTGTTTATTAGTAAATCAACTGGACAAGAGTACGGTGACATCGGTACGTCATTAGATAATGAGGTGCATCAGGAATGGCGTGTTTAAGACCGAGGAGTCATTAACAGTGGTTCATTAGTCACCAACTGAGAGTTAACGCTTGAAGATTGTAATATTTTTTTAGGTTTGGAAACGACTTGAACTAGCCCAGGGCCAGAACCAGGCCAGTTGAGTGAGCCAGAACTCTCAAATCGCTACTACTCAGAGGACTGTTTTTGCGGTCCTCATTGCCTAATCTCTGACTAACCCTTAGGGGATAATAGTCGTGATTATATACAACAAGAATAACAATAAATATTTCTGATTTGATTTGTTTAATGTTTGTAAAAGTATTAAGGTCGGATGTTGATGACGTAGTTGTTGACATTAAATGGGTGCTTTCAAAGTTAAAAAGTTAACAATGTTGATTAATTTCGTCGGGCTAGATAAGTCCACGGTAGCTTAACGGGAAGAGCACCTGACCCGCATTTTAAGAAGGGTGCGGATTCGAATCCAGGTCGAGGATTTTTTTTTACATTTCTTCAAATTGCAAAAATTATGATTTATTTAAATTGTTTAACTCAGTATTTTATCTAAATTCTAATGTAAAAGGATAGTTGTAATTTATAGGTCCTTTGATACATAAATACTGCAACAATAATGTCATTAAAACCTCTTTAATATTTTTTACGAATTTGAAAATCCTTTATGCAAAAAACACAATACAAAGATAACTGTTTGTAGACAAAACATAGGAAATTCCATCACTTTCAATTCAATCGGGCGTCATGTAATGTATGTAAATATTCTTAAATTCAATGTAAAATAATTTCTTGTTTGAAATAAACATACAAAAATTCACGACTATCATATCTCCTAAGGCTTAGTTAGAGACTAGGCTATAAGCACCGCAGAAGCAGTCCACTGACAAAGTACTCGGCACACCGAATTACAACTGCACATGTGCTCAGCGTGAAAGGTAGTGAGCCCTTTCGCCGCTCTACGCTGTTGGATGTATGTGCAGTCTTTAGTACGTTAGTCGCCTTTTACGACGCTCAAGCGAAGAGTAAGGATGGTAGTATTCTTTCAGTGTTCCGCCGTACCTATGTACTATCTACTTTAATACACAATGTGATAGAGGTGATACTTCTAACCCGTTAAGGCTAAGTACTACATCTAATTTCACCGACAAAAAAAATAATATGGGAGGTCCAACCCCCTCCTCCTATAATTTATGACCATTTTTACTTTATGCGATATCAAAGGTTTCATACGTCGGAGAAACATGAAAAAAATGGCAAACGGTAGCTAATGACACTGGCTAACTAATAAATTACTTTGTTTTGTATGTTTGAGATTATTTTGGTGAGAAAAAAAATCATTACTTAATTATTTTGTGATTTAAAATCACTTTTTTTATGTGCCTATTTTTATTTTTTGTCGATGAAATTAGTTGTAGTACTTAGCCTTAACAGGTTAGAAGTACCACCCCTATCACATTGTATGTCGTATAATTATTACCATATTATATTATAGTTCATGACACTAACACCATTCTGTTAATTCGACATAGCGAATAGTCGCGCTAACTACAATGCGTATCATATACAGCAACGATCAGCTATACATAAACATAATATACTGACAATAGCACACATCATATTGTACTGAAACGTCAAAACTCTTTAATTGATTGTGAACTTAACACCCACCAGATAAAGTTGAGAATCGATTGAACAGTTTTGACAGTTCTGTGTAACATAAAGCTTGCTGTGCGTACGGCCACAACTGTGATTAATCGGCAAGCCTTAACGTAGGCATATAAGCTGTATAGCCATATCGGATCCATGCGGTGCCGGCTAATCCTTCAGGGTTGCCACTATGCTCGAATACCTGCATTACATTAAACTACCAATAGAAAAATGATATTTTTTACGAGCAGTTCGAACCTACACCCTCCTGACATACCGAGGCAGGTTCTCTTTCAATGAAGCGACCATGGCCTTATCCAGCCCACCGAAATTCATCAACACTATTTACTAGTAGTATAAGGTAGAAAAGACAGGCAGTCCTTCTGTAGTTGAGTTGAGTTTCTTTTGGTTAATTGAGTTTTTATTTTATTAATTTAATTTTTCACATTATTTCCATTTATGTCGTATTTAATTTTATTGTATTGTATTAAATTTTAATGATGGGATGAGCGTAAAAATTTCACAAAATTTCACAACATCTCCCCATGTACCCTATTCATACGCAAAAAAATAATTTCATTTCATTTCAAAAAAGTGTTAAAGTTTTTATTTCCATATTTATTGATTACGGCCTGCTTTTTTAATGTTTGCCATTACATAATTGTTATTATTATCACGGGCAATGCCTCGGTAATAACCGGAGGTCAAGGGTGGCTCTCCCAGGCCGGGAGAAGTGTGTTTCGGACTTTTCGATACCCGGGTTTATGCACCCACCCAGCACACCCACATTTGGCAAGCGTGTTTATTAAGCGAATATTGTAGCAAAGACTTGATGAAACAACAAGTAGGACATAATAGGCTATACTTGTTTACATCTTCATTCATCATGCTAATCAACAAATTCGATTATTCGAAGTCACACCACACAACATATTATAGCGATCTAATTTCTACTGTCAAAGTTATATTTTTTAATATTTAATAGGCATGCTTTCAAATGTTATCCAGTTGTATTTTAAATATTTTTATCATATTATTGTCCTTCAAACGAGGCGTGAAGAGGCATTTTGTGTGCCGGCAGGGTGAGGGTGACTGATGCTACGTCTCTTACGCTGCACCAGTTGTCCTCGCGCCTGGACTTTACTTCCACTTAACATCAGGTGGGGTGGGGTCTTTAGCCTGGCTAAATATCATCATCAGGCCTCCCACGTGGACAATAACACATGTCGATATTGGGCCATAACCCACCACGCTGGCCCAATGCGGGTTGGTGGATTTTAGAGACTGCATCTTACGACAGCAACCGAGCAACAGCTTAACGTGCCTTCCGAAGCACGGATGAGATCAAGATGTTATTAAATAAAAACAAATGTAAGTATTATTAATTTGAAACGGTTCAACCCTAAGTGTGCACAGCAGCGCCATCTATCCGGCTCAGAGCGCGGCGCTACGCGTGCATGCTCACGCACCGACTAAACAATCACACGATTGCCTACACTTCATACACATACATAGGTTACATACATAGGTTCACGACTATTATCCCCAAAGGGTTAGTCAGAGACTCAGCAATGAGGACCGCAGAAGCAGTCCTGCCTGCAGCTGCCAAAGTCCACGGCACACCAAGTGTCTCCTACCGGAATTACTACAGAGTGTTCTGAAAAACTTTTTCATCTAATCCCGCTCTTTTTTTTCCTCTCCCGGACCACACTGCTGGTCTTCGGAACCACCATCATACTGTGCAGACTATTAGGACTCGTATATACAAAAAAATTTGGCAAGTCGTTCCTCTGTTAGACTATTCGGCTTTGGAATTCTTTGCCGGCGCATGTGTTTCCCAGCTCCTACAGTCTCGGGTCTTTTAACCTCTTGACATCCGCCTGGCATGTCCGCATGCCATGAACAATAGATTTTCTATTGTGTTTGTATTGGCGGATTTCAATAGGCGTGAAACGGCATATATGCAGGCTTTTTCAGTGCTTATCCCACGGTAGGGAGCGCTCTCATTATTTTGGACTGCATAGGCTGCTTACCATCAGGCAGGATTCGGTCACTATGTCAAGTCAATTTTAAAAAAAAATTACCTACATCTGCACATGTGCTCAGCGTGGCAGGTGGTGAGCCTATCGCCGCTATTATGCTGTTGGATGTTGTTCGATTTAAAATTCTAAAACTTTAGGAGTAGCAAAAACGTAACTGCATTTATTTCCTTGATAACTATGACCCTATAGTTCTTGTTACGTATAAATCTACTTCGAGTGTAAATATAATACTTATATAAAAAAAATCTACGGAACCCTCAGAGTGCGAGATTTACCCGCATCTTTTTATTTTATATTTTATTTTAAGAACCTTCATTTTTCAGTAAATTATATGTAAAATGCACCCTTTAAATATGCCTTTCGTATGCAAATTGACAATTTATTCAAAAAGAAAAAGAGACACGTCTCTATTCACAATTTAATTCTATCATAATCTTGCCTATCTTCCTATAACAAATCCTAAAGGAATATGCACCTAAAGCTTATTTACTTGTAGGTTCATATTCTAAAATATTAAAGACTGTAAGGCTGTGGTTGGCTGGCTAATATCTAACACAGGAATTTGTAGCACTTTGAACATTACTCCCGATGGGATTAGAGTTGATTTTTCAATGTCAGCGCAAAGGTCACGTACTATATTAGGGCACGCGCACACGACAGCGGCGTGATATGACACAGATTAACATAAATATGTTGATTTATAATCTGCGACGCGAACCGTGTAGTGTTGCCATACAAAAATATCTTGAGATATGCGCAAACATAAATAAACAAGCATACATCACGAGCACGCCCGATGCTCCGTGTGGCAGGCAGGACCATAGCTTTCCATTTGTTACGATTATGACACATATCACGACTATTATCCCCGAAGGGTTAGTCAGAGACTAGGCAATGAGGACAGCAAAAGCGGTCCTCTGCCATAGTCCACTTTTCACCAAAAAGCGATTGCACAATATGTGCTTAGCGTGACAGGTGATGAGCCCATCGCCGCTCTATGCTGTTGGATATATGTTCATTCTTTAGCCCGTTAGTCGTCTTTTACGACACCCAAAGTAAGGGATGGGATGGTAGTATTCTTTCACCGATACGGTTAATATGAAACCTTTTTGTGCCGTTCTAACGGAAATAAAAATGAATTAACTGTGTAAACGGTGTAAAAGGTGAGTAATGTCATAGACAATATAATACGTCCTTGGTATGTGTTGCACATGCCTCCGTGACGCCAACACTGATTTTGATTTTTCATTTGACAACTGGTCACAAATAATACCTACATTATTAAAATATTGTGAGAAATTGAGTGACCTATGGAGCTTTACCGGCATCCCGGATAAGGAGGATGTCGAATGATTTTATTATTTTATTTATATTTATTATTGAAATTTTGCATTCACAATGCTATATAAATATAGGAAAAAATGTTTACTAGAAAAAAACAACCAGTCTCAGGAAAGCTCCAACGGGATACGAACCCGTGACCTTTGGATTGCCGGTCCACTGCTCTCACCACTAATCTACCGAGACCCCAGAAGACTCGTTGAATTGTTCTAGTAGTTGATACGCTGCAAGCCAGCGGTATATTGTGTTTTTATTGAGTGCCAAACTGTGGTATACCATTACAAATTGTAAAGAGTTGAAAAAAAATTCCACGAACAGGATTCGAACCCGCACCTTTCTGCCAATCCGGGCCACGTTCAGTTGAACTACCATGGACTTGTCCTCATTGCCCCACTCTCTGACTAACCCTTTGAGGACAATAGTCGTGATTGTACGTATGCGTAACAAAAAAAGACTAACCCTAAAATGAGCGGCAAATTCCCAAATTGGCAATTAACATTAATTAAAAGTTAGAGCGGTGGTCGCTTATCGCGCGGTAACTTTTTCATCCCTACCGCGCACATTTATATTCGTAATAAGTAAAGTTTGATTGTTTGTTAGTACGTTAGTGTTTATTGCTGGAGCTTTAGAAGGGATTATATTGATTACGCTGTATATAGCGGCTAGCCCTAGTACCTTGTATTTAAGTCGTTTTGTAATAGGTATGTAATCCCTTAACTGGGCCGTTTTATTAAGTTCAAAGGATAACTAATTGTATATAGTATAAAATCCGAGTATAGAACGACCTTCACCGGGCCGGTTAATGGATGAAAAGTATTTTATATCAAATTTAATACGTTAAAAAATATATCGCGAGTGGTTTGGCTGAAAAATTTCAGTCCAGTACCTATTATGATTAATTAAAAATTTAAAAAAAAATAACATTGCACTGGTGTGGTGTGTGTGTGTTTGTACTGAGATTATCATTATTTATACATACATTTTATTTATATAACCAGACGGTTGCAAATTACTAATATTGACTTGCCTGTTTACACCTGCCTACCCAATGTTATGACAGGAATAAAATAGTCAACCTAACGTTTGCATATTCTATAGGCTTCATACTTTCGATTGGTACCTATGTAATGTAATGTACAACATAAATGCAATAAACAACTTTGAACTTCGAACTCAGTAAACGATTAACTAAATTAATACTGCACATGTGCTCAGCGTAATAGGTGGTGAGCCCACCGCTGCTTTTTCTGTTGGATGTATGTGCAGTCTTTAGTTCGTTAGTCGCCGTTTACGTTATCCAAGGGAAGGGACAGTCGGTAGTATTGTTTTAATGAGCCGCCACACTACAAAATTATGAGATTGCAAATGAAGTACAGGCGGTTGACTATTCAAATGTATGTAACAGCTGATTTTGTTTTAATCAGAATCAATGTAAGTAAGTTATGATTGGTGTAAGGAGAATTTAACAGGACAGCTTCGAGACATCGTAAAAAGTATGAAATGGAATCTGTCATTTTGTTGGGCCTACATGTCGATTCTCTAACGCTCGATCGTGAGTTTGCACTCACTTCCACCCACACTTCCTATCAAAAGTGGCCTTTGTGACGTTAGCGTAGAGTTGAATTTAGACTGTGGATATCAAGCATGTCGTCAACAAAATTCGACAGGTTAAAGTGAGGGTTGAAGTTAGCACAAGTGTACGGACGAGCGTTATAGAATGACACCCCTTCTTAGACCAATCATCTAGATACTAATATTATAAAGATATAACAGTTGATTGTTTGTTTGTATTGAATAGGCTCTAAAACTACTAGACAGATTTAAAAAAATCTTTCACCGTTGGATAGCTACACTATCTCCGGGTGACAAGCGATGTTTTTTTTTTATTATTTTATTTTGTTTGTATGTGTAATGGGTCCACATATTAATTGTCAATGTTTTTAATTTTTTTTTCTTATTTGCTTTTTAATTGTTTTTCTTTTAAATTCTTATTTTTAATGTACAGCACGAACCGGCGGGTGGAGTTAGCTTCACTTTTAAAAGTTATTGATAGTTTCATAATATTTTATTTCGTAGGTATAATTTAATATTAATATTTATATATCTTATATTTATGTCATCCTCAGGTGATGATCTGAACTACCTTTCTATATCTTCTAGTAGTGATGAAGACTGTTTTGTTAGCATCCCGTCCCTTTCCGACACACTTGAGTGTCAGTTTTCTGATGTACCAAAAAACTTTAACGTCGTTCACATAAACGCGCAAAGTATTCCGGCTCATCATTCAGAAATGCTGGCGTCACTCGATCACAAAAATATTCATGCTGTATTAATCTCCGAGTCTTGGCTTAAACCGTGCTTACCTTCTACCTCTTATGCTCTGCCTGGCTTCCACCTTATACGCAACGATCGCACTGGCTCCAGAGGTGGCGAGGTTGCTATATACCTACGTGCTCATATTCCCTACTCCGTTATTAGCACCTCGGCACAACCACCTCCTGCTAACGCCGGCGAGCATTTATTGGTTGAAGTTGTTCTTGCTCACAATAAAATCCTTCTCGGAGTTTACTACAGCCCTTCTTTACTCGTCAATTTTTTCACGTCATTTGAAAAACTACTCGATGACGTAATTCCTTCCTACAGCCATTCAATTATCATGGGTGACTTCAACACCTGCCTTCTTTAGAACGATTCTCGTACTTCTTCGCTTCAATCAGTTATCAGTTCTAGCAACTTAAATATTCTCCCTCTTACTGCCACCCATCATTTCCCAAACTCGACTCCATCTCTTCTAGACTTATTAATAGTGTCATCTCCCCAGTATGTTGCGAAGCACGGCCAGTGCCCAGCCGACGCTTTTTCGTACCATGATCTTTTATTTTTGTCATATAAAATTCGTCCTCCTAAAACTAAACCCAAAGTCATTCTTCAGCGCAATTTTAGTGGTATGGATCAACATGCGTTTCGTGATGACGCTTGTAAAATCGATTGGACTCCTGTTTTTGTAGCTCAGTCTGTTAATGAACAAGTTGCTGTTTTTAACTCCCTTGTAACAGCATTGTATGACAAGCATGCGCCATTTCGAGCTGTTAAGATAAAGCATCAACCACCGCCATGGCTGACAGACGACATAAAATCGTTAATGAATAAAAAAGTGGCAGCGAAAAGCCGCTTTAAACTTCGACCTACTGACCACAACAGGGAAAGGTATGTCAAGGCTCGTAATCGCTGCAATAGGGCGTGTAGGGATGCGCTACGCCGTCACATCCATAATTCAGTCGAAAATGTAGATCTATCTAAAGCTTGGAAATTCCTCAAGTCGCTTGGAATTGGAAAATTAAAACAAAACTCTATTTCACCCGATATTAATATTGACTCACTAAATCTCCATTTCTCTTCTTCATCATGTATCAATGATGCTGATAAAGCGACTACATTAGACAAATTGTCTTCTGTATCAATCCCTGATCTTTCTCCCTTTGCATTTGACCAATTATCGGATTGTGATGTTAAAAAGAGCTTGCTGTCAATTACTTCCAATGCGGTAGGTGGGCGCGGTATTAGCCGTAATATGTTAGTACCGATCCTTGATGTCATCCTCCCAGTCCTCACTTTTTTTTTTAACAACTCCATCTCTAATGCTGTATTCCCATCCTCATGGAAAGACGCTCAAATAATTCCTTTGCCTAAGAAAAATAATCCTAAATCATTTGCTGAATATCGACCTATTTCCATTCTCCCTTTCCTATCCAAAGTCTTCGAGCGTCTTGTCCACAATCAAATCAGCAGGTTCCTTTCCCATCATAATCTTTTAAACCCACTCCAATCCGGCTTTCGCCCTGGCCACAGCACTGTGACTACTTTAGTCAAAATCACTGACGACATCCGCCTTGGCATGGAAAACGGTCACTTAACTTTGCTAACTTTGCTGGACTTCAGCAATGCCTTCAACACAGTCGACTTTGACATACTGTTATCTTTGATGCGCTCATTTAACATATCTCCAACGGTAATTGAGTGGTTTCACAGCTACCTGTACGGACGCAGGCAGCGGGTTCGCCTTGGAGAGAAATTCTCTGCGTGGTGTGACTCGACGGCTGGTGTCCCGCATGGTGGCGTTTTATCTCCTCTACTCTTTGCTATATTTATCACTTCTATATCTCAAAACCTTTCTTCTTCCTACCACCTATATGCAGACGATTTACAAATTTATTGCCAGGCACCACTTGGTAATCACGCCGAAGCTATAGAAACTACCAACGTCAATCTAAAACAAATTGTTAATTGGAGCCGAGCCTACGGACTTAAAGTCAACCCAAGCAAAACGCAGGCTATTATGGTCGGCAGCTCCAGGTTGCTTCCTAAAATAAACTGGGAAACCCTCCCTAAGGTTACATTTGATGGAGTGGACATCCCTTTCAGCAAATCAGTTACTAACTTGGGCGTTATTATTGATAGTTGCTTGAGTTGGGGGCCGTAACTGCAAGCTGTCAGTCGCAAGCTTTACGCATCCTCGGCTTCTTTAAGAAGACTACGCAACTTTTTACCCACTGCCACTAAAATTGCGGTAGCGCATTCGCTGCTTCTTTCCGTTTTAGACTACGCTAACGCCTGCTATCTTGATCTCTCGGAGGACCAGCTAAATAAACTTGAGCGCCTTCAAAACCTTTGTATTCGTTTCATATTTGGCTTGCGCAAGTATGATTATGTCTCTAAGTACCGCTTTAAACTCAAGTGGCTTCCTATTCGTCTTCGCCGGAATACTCACATCCTCTCCCTTCTATATAACATATTGTTCAATCCCAAGTATCCTTCGTATCTAAAGGAACGCTTCAGTTTCCTTTATTGTTCGAACTCACGCTCGTTACGGTCATCAGAAAATCTAGCCCTTAAAACTCCTCTTCACAACACCACCTTTTACGATTGCTCCTTTACTGTTGAAGCTGTTCGTCTCTGGAACTCGCTTCCAGTTGCGATCAGGCAAGCTAAAACCATTCACGCATTCAAGGAGCTCGTGAAGAATTTCTACCTTTCCCTTTAACCCTATCCTGTTGCATAGCTGTCGTTGTCCGCTACTTCCTACCTGAGACTATTATGTTTAAGTATGTATATGTATATATATACACATATTTATTACACCTTATTATTTATTTATTTTATAAGTAATGTTATTTTATTTATTTTATTTTATTACTTATTTTTGCATTTAATTGTGTAACCATGTTTTGAATGTTTGCACCTTCGAACATAGAGTGTATAAGTTCTCTCCATCCGACTGGTTGTCTGGCAGAAATCGCTTTTAAGCGATAAGACCGCCACATTGTAACTTTGTATTTTTGCTCTTTAATGTCTAATGTAAATGTTTGTGTTATGTTACAATAAAAGTATTGTCTATCTATCTATCTATCTATATTATAATTTCAAAAAATTCAGGGATCCCTACTAAAACTCAAATAAATTCCTTACATCGCATGCGCTAAGAAAACTATTGGTGATAGAATAAAATAATCTGGCTTTGCAGAACATATCATTATCTACAAAAAGTGTCGCGATAGCATATGTCTAACTATTATAGTTACGTTGCAATTAGTGTTCTTGGGTGGGGAGTCATTTTGAAAATTCGTCACGGGGTACGGGGTTCTAGTGAACGAAGTCGCCGGCGGTCTGCTATAATAGTAACTTAAATAAAAGTAGATTTGTCAACACTCATCCAAATAATCTACTCGTAGCATTCTTAATCCATAATAAAATTAAACTGCACATATGGCTCTGTGCTTTTCACCGCAGATTTTCTAATAAATGAAATATGCGACTGTGATAACGGACGTTCCGCCACTTACGACCAGTAGCACTAGACCTCTCTGAAGACGATGTTTAATTCATACACGAGGTCTAACTGAACTGGAGACGGGGTAAAGGCATCTGATATAAAATGAGCTGAGATGCTGAAGATTTTGTTTGAGTGGGAAGCTTAACCTACACTAGTCATGCAACTGGAATTGACATACCGATTCCAATATCTACATTCCTTCAACTTTATTGGAATTCGTCGTCAGTCTTTCTGAACTCAAACTTATTTTTAAGTTGAGCAATTCACTAATTTTTTGGGTGTTACACTAAAATAACACTAGAAACAGACATACAGACACTCACGACTATTATTCCCGCAGAGCCGCCTCTGTGGTCTAGTGGCTAAGCCACCGGTTTCAGACCCAGAGGTCCCGGTTTCGATTCCTAGCGGGGGGCACCTCTTTGTGTGCTCGGTTTGGTTGGTGGTAGGGCTGTTAAGTCCGCCTGGCTAGCTACCACTATCTTATCTAACTCTGTCGCCATAACAACGATGTTTATAACATTGTTGTGTTCCAACAGTTTGAGATAAGATAGCCGTTCCTCAGTGGTTGAGGATTCCGGGTGAAGCGCGCTTCCACCTTCGGCCTTACCGTGACTTTGTCGTATCGCCATCCCCAACGAACAGTATGGTAATAGGAAAATACAGATTTTACAGAAAACGGCAAAAACTGATTTTTTGCGAATATCTCGGGAACTATGAAACCTATAAAGTCCATTCTTTTACCAAAAAGTGAGGTTTTTTTAAAAATGATTTTTATAATTTATTGGGTAATAGGTTTTTTTTAAACGAGAAAACGATAAAAATATACTTTACTGAAAAAGTATTAACAGTATTGTCACGATAAGTAGCTTTACGATAGTGCTTGACGGAAATCACAAAACAATGTTACCATAGAAATAGTGCATTAGTGGTGTTCGATGATAAAAATGTGTTTACTTTCAAATCGTTAGATGATATTGCAATTTTATTCACTATGTGTCAAATATCAATATTACAGTAAAAATAAATTACTTGTTTGTTCAATGACATTTAAAAAGATCTAAAATAGGTAAATATATTTTACGTAAATAAAAGCTAAAATACTTTTGTAATTTTTTTTTTTAAACACTGAAAAAAGACGACAACCTCAGGCGGGAATCGAACCACGCACCTTCCGCATTCCGGGCGGCTGCCTTAACCACTTGGCTACCGAGGTCTGGCTTTCAACCGTCGAAATTTGTCAGTGCCTAATACTTATGTTTTTAGTCAACATTGCTTCATCAAATCTTCGAAGTTTTCACCTCTGAGATCCGAAAGAAATATTTTTACATATATTTGAACATTCGGTTAAGATGAAGCTGCGTTTATAGATTCTTTTTTTTTCAGTGTTTAAAATTTTACTTAAGTTTATTTAAGCGTTAATACTCGTAAAATGCTAAAATATAAAACATTAATCTATAAACGCAGCTTCATCTTAACCGAATGTTCAAATATATGTAAAAATATTTCTTCTTCAATCATTAATCTAAGTACGTCACATTACAATATAAATAAAAAAATTAATATACTAGAAATTGTCCTTAATCAATAATATGTCAAAAATATGTCAAATCAATTTATAACCTGAGCAACCTAACTTATAGTCTGTGGAGCTTATAAACTTCACTTCTCCATGGCAGTCCATCCATGGAGGAAAAAAGAAAAGTTTTAGGTACATAAAGACCGCACCACGAAAACCTCGTAGGATTTATCTGGGTGTCGGTGAGTCGCTAATATAATTTATTAATTAGCAGAAGAATATGTCAACGATAATCTAAGTTGATAAAATCAACCCAGACCTCCGCTAACATCCCTCGCCGTTATGTAATGCTTCTTTAACTTAGATCTAAGAAATTTAACATTGTTAATATACATTGATTGGAAATCTACTGGAAGTGATTAAAATACAGAAATAAAATAATAATTAACGTCAAGTGATTTATCAAGTTTGGTCAAGGTGAACAGTATTTTACGGACATCAAAAGAAAATAATATGTCATTATCTTAAAAGTAAAATAAAAGCAAAAATATTTGCTTGCACACATCTAGGTACACGTCCTTAATTTCTTATGTGTATGTTTAAAAAAAACTTGCACCGAATAAAATAGGTGTGCCATAAGCCATTTATGTACCTCTGCTAGAAATTGTTTTACAATAAGTTTTCTAATTGTTTCAGGCAATTTATTAAAAATACTTATGCACATGCAGAAACAATTCTTTTGCATACGAGTGCTTTTTGGAACAAAGGCCGACACCAACCTTTTCCCATTTTTAGTGTTTCTGGGATACTTATCTTTTGCTGGAGGTGGCGCCACTGTCCACACGTTAACATCGGCTCCGTATAATTCAATTGATTAAAAATATAAAAATCGCGATTTGCGCATTAGGAGTTGTATAAATATATTTATTGCGATGTAAAGCGAGTTCAGAAGTATTTGCAGTGAAATTTACGAAAAGATTACTAAGAAAAGTGCACCAGAAGTTATTGTGATATTAATCAGAAGATCCATTATTAATTCTTAAAAGTGTACTTCAATCATATAAATAGTGTACACAAAAATCCAACAGTAATACACATTCCGAATTAAAAGTGTATTTCATAATCCAAAACATCAATACAGTGAAATGTCAAACCGTTAAAGAATTCAAAACAAACATCAGCTGACGCGTGAGTAGTGCAATCTACTTTTTCACATACATCTACCTTCATCTCACCATCCGAGACTCAAACCTAATGAGAAGAACATAATAATACCATTGCTAATTTCGTCAAACTAATAACTGATTTCACGGTCTGAGGGCACATACTAGTGGGTTCAGAACAACAAACCCCAGATCGATCCCAGCCGGAGCAAAACTTTTTGTGATAAATAAAATATTTATTTCACTATTTCTCTGCATTGGGGAACCGGCCAGCGACTTCTGAA
This sequence comes from Scoparia ambigualis, assembly GCA_963921215.1. NCBI lineage: Eukaryota > Metazoa > Arthropoda > Insecta > Lepidoptera > Crambidae > Scoparia > Scoparia ambigualis. The sequence continues at coordinate 23,360,682 of OY992526.1, forward strand.
CACAGCGAACTGCATTGCAAGAGAAATATGAATTCAACACGAGATCTAGATAACATTACACAAAGACGCCGTTTTCTGAGGTCTAAATCCATGGATAGAACGAGATTCAACAACTCAGGCCTAGATAACAATAGCCAAGATGAATCTTATATTTTTGACTCAACCATGAAAAGTTTATCCAACGCATCATTTCTAGACAATAGTACTATGACGGAACTGAAACAACAATTAGATGAAATAAAACTGCAACTAGCATCAGCCAATAAAGAGATAGAAATTTAAAATATGGAAAATAAAAGTATTAAATTAGAACTCGAAAAATGTCAAAAAGATATAAGCCATTACAAAAATATAATACCTGTAAACTACTCATCACCCATGAAAAAGAAAAAGAATCTAGATACTTCACTATCACCATCAGCAAGATTGAGACGAGAACGCCTCTTGTCTAACGAAAACCAAACAGATCAAGAACCTCAATCAACGCCATCTGCCGGCACAAGCGTGACAAACTACGAATTAGGGAATGCATCATCGATACCCATTGAGCTATCAGATACCGGTGAGGTGCAACAGATCACGTTATATGAAAAAGCAGCAAAAATAGAGGGAGCTACTGTTGCAAATTCGAAGCGTAAGTCACAAATATTCATACTCGGCGATGAACAAATAAATGGATTATCAAAAAAACTCCAAGAATCCCGTAGCTGCATTATAAACGACCCATATACAATTACAACTATGGTAAAACAAAATGCAACATGTTCTCGGATTCTTAGCAGCTGTGACAATATAAAAGCAAACATGAAGAAAGATGACATTGTTATTTTGGCTTTAGGTAAAAATGATAAAAACCCTTACCTATTATTTTCAGAACTTGGTACTGCTTTATATAAATTAAGAAACTTTAAAGTTTTCATTGTTAATGTCTTACATAACTCTTTTTTGAATATGAATTTATTAAATTATAATATAAAGACATTAATTAAACATTATAATAATTGTAAATTTATAAAAATGAATGATAGTTTTGACACTAATTTGCAGGAATTGTGCTTCAGAATAAATGTTGAAATAGATTACATACATTATAAAAACGAGTATCTAGCACCACAGAAAATCAAATCATTTCTTACAAAAATTACCGCATCCAACATTCCAATTAAAACGAAAACTAACATAAAAACACATACATTAAAACAAATAACTATACTAAATTACTTTACTAAAATAAGACCAATTTATCTAAGTCAATCTCCTATATTACAGCAAACTAACGATACAAATACTCTTTTTCGTAACAACTGAAAGCTCAAAACTGGTTCTGTTTCACCAAAATATAGCTAGTGCTCTCAGTAAACAGGATTTACTTGCGGTGACGTTAAATGAATTAAACGGGGAACTAGGTGAAATCGATATAATATGCTTGTCGGAAACTTTTATTAAGAAAGGTTCCGAAAAAAATCTTAATATTAATAATTATAATTTAGTTGCTTCATATTGTAGGAATGAACGAAGAGGTGGCACCTGCATCTTGTTAAAACGCCATTTAGAGTACAAAAAACTAGAAACTTTCCAATCATTTCTTTATGTATTTGAGTGTTGTGGGGTTGAAATCACTCAGTTTAATTTAATAATCATTTGTGTCTACAGAACACCATCTTCAAAAATAACAATATTCTTTGAGAAATTAAATTCACTATTGCAGATTTTATCACGAAGACGTAATAAAAAAATTATACTATGCGGAGATTGGAACATTGACATGTCACAAAAAAATAAAAATAGTAATGAATTGGTCAGTCTATTGAGTAATTACAACATAGTTAATCACATAAATCAACCTACGCGTAAAAGAGCGTGTTTAGATCTGATTGCTAGTAACATAGATAGCACAATCAAACCAGGTATACATTGTTTATGTTTATCAGACCATGAAAAGGGTCAGAGTTTAACATTTGAATTACACGGTGACCAAAAGTATTCAAAAAAACTTAAGCAATGGTTTGAGTTTAAACGTGACATGTGTAAACTTAACATACAAAAGTTTGTACTCTGCATCTCTTCACTTACTTTTAATGATGTACTAGAAGAACAAGATGTAGAGAAATCATTCAATTGTTTTCACGATCATATAACCCTATTCTTTAGTTTATGCTTTCCAGTTATAAGAGTGAAAAAAACTAGCAAACCGTTAAAAAATATGTGGCTAAGCAAAGGTATCAAACGATGTTGTGTTCATAAGCGACAGCTCTATCTTAAATATAGGTTGGCGTCATCTAACAAAGTAATTATTAAAAGACGTTATCAACATTATAATAAAATATTAAAAAAATGTATTTTACAAGCGCAAAAGATTGCTAACACTCATTATATCGCGAAATCAAAAAATGTATGTAAATCATCGTGGGATATACTAGAAAAATATGTACAAAGTGCTGAAACAAAAAATGACATAAATGAAATAAAATTAAATAATAAACTTATTAATAATCCTGTTGAAATATGTAATGAATTTAATAAATATTTTATTAACTTAACGAACAAAAATAATTTGGGTAATAAATTAAACCGAAATATATTTAATGACATAAAACAACATATAAATAGTATATACCTAACGCCTATGAATGAAAATGACATTTACAAAATAATTATGAGACTTAAGAATTCTTATTCCACTGGCTACGACAATATTACAACTGATTTAATTAAAAAAATTGCTTCTTTTATTACTTTGCCTTTGACTCATATAATCAATCTTTCATTATCAAAAGGACACTTTCCCTCTAAACTTAAATGGTCTATAGTGAAACCAATACATAAGAATGGCTCGCCTTTAGAAGTTTCAAATTATAGACCTATTACCCTTATATCTATATTTTCAAAAATACTAGAAAAGGTTATGCATGAGAAAATATATTCATTTGTGTCCTCGCAAAATCTAGTAAAAAGTGATCAGTTTGGTTTTAGGAAACGTTGCTCGACCACTCTAGCGTGCTATCACTTAATTAAAGAAGTGACACAAAATATGAGCAGTGGAATGAGTATTATAGCTATATTCTTAGATATGAGCAAAGCGTTCGATTTTGTGCCTCATAATTTATTATTAGCCAAGCTGGAAAAATATGGCATTAGAGGAACGGCTTTATCTTGGATAGACAGCTACTTGTCTGATAGGCAACAATGTGTAGAAATCTGTAGAACTTCCGGTAACACCAGAAAGTTAACTTCATCTACATATGATTATAACCGATGCGGTGTTCCACAAGGGAGTGTCCTGGGACCTTTATTGTTTTTGCTCTTCATTAATGATCTGCCAAATGTTACAGACCAAAAATGCATATTGTTTGCGGATGATACAACACTTATAGTAAAAAGTAAAAATGAAAGAGAATTAGAAACTATTGCTAATGATAGCTTTAACAAAATTGTTACATGGCTTAAAATTAATAACCTCAAAATAAATATAAATAAGACAAAGTGCATTCATTTTAAAACTCATAACAAGACAAATATAAATATAAACATTAAATATGATAATAATAAAATAGACATCATAAATGAAACAAACTTTAGGTGTAACAATTGATAAAATGTGTAATTGGAAAGCTCATATTGACACATTAGTATCTAAATTAGAAAGATATGTTTACGTTCTTAATAGAATCGCGAATGTAGCATCTAAAGAAGCTGCTCTAATGGCATATCACGGCTACGTGTCGTCATTGCTGAGGTATGGGCTTATTCTATGGGGAAACTCTGTTGACTTGCTCAGAGCGTTTAGGGTACAAAAGAAATGTATTAGGTCAATCTCTGGTGCAGACTTCTTAGATAGCTGTAAGCCATTGTTCAAGGCATTAAATGTTTTACCCCTACCCTGTCTTTACATTTTTGAAATAGGAATCTTTGTAAAAAAATATAGCAATCTCTTTGAAACTAAGAATAGATCTGATTATAGAGGCAGAAAAAGAGAAAATCTATGTATACCTGACCAAAGATTAATATTATATTCAAAGAACGTTCATTGCATGTGTATTCGAATTTTCAATAAATTGCCTGGTGATATAAAAATACTGACATTTTATAAATTTAAATCCAAACTATTTCAATTTTTAATGAACAAAATGTACTATACCATTAACGACTACTTAAATGATAATATTTGACATGCTTTATTTTAATTGTATTAACGTTGACTATGATTTTATTATAATTTGTTAATTATTTGTGTAATGTCTAATGTAATTTTGAATATTTGCACATTGTATTATACGATAGAATATGCTGGTTAACATTATTTTAAGAACAATTTTTGTACCATATTTGAGCAAATAAATATTTGATTGATTGATTGATTGATTGATTGATTGCTGTTTCAAAATAATGTTGGTTGATTTTGACAAATTTGGCTATTTCAAAAATGTATAGACATGGCAGAGGTAAGACTTTTAACCTTTTGAATAAGGGTGCACATGGCTCATCTGGTGCAGTGTCACAGATTGCCCTAACACATTTTTTCTGAGCGATAAATGCTTTATTTGTATCTGTGCTGTTTCCCCATATCATTAAACCATAACGGAGGATGGACTCAATATTTGCAAAGTTTGCTGTAGTGCTGCGCTTTGAGAGGCTACTTTTTATATAGTGCAAAAGTAAATCTATTTATTTTACAACATATATTTGTGATCTGCTGCTTCCAGTCCAACTTATGATCAATTTCTATACCCAGAAACTTAGTTATATTTGTGCCATGTAGTCCTAGTCCTTGATAATGTACATTTAACGTTTGATAAAGTGTATTTTTAAAATTCATGAAATAAGTTTTTTTAATATTAATTAAAAGGTTATTATCTTTAAGCCAATTTATTATTAAGTTGATTGTATTGTTAATTTCATAAATATGGTCATTTAATTTCAATTTCTTATTTGTAGTCACTATGATTGAGACATCATCCGCAAATAAGATACAGCGGTGCTTTGTCAGTTTTAGTAAGCTATTTATATAAGTGAGGAACAAAAATGGGCCCAAGACTCCCCTGAGGCACCCCAAACTTAATTTCTTTAAATTCAGATAGATATTTTTGGGTTATATTATTTTTATCATGTTTAGCTACTTCAACGGCTTGCATCCTATTGCTCAACAAAGTTTTTAGCCAATTTAGTGCCGTCCCCCTTATGCCGTTGTTTTCCAACTTTTTTAGTAGGGTGTCACGTAAGCAATAATCAAATGCTCTAGACATATCGAGGAAGAGAGCTGTTGTGTACATATTTTCATTTATGTTCATTAATATTTTATTCGCTAGGTTGAATATGGCATGGGTTGTGAATTTCTTTTTTTGAAATCCGAATTGATCTTGATTTAGTATACCATACTTTTCAACAAACACCATCAGTTTCTCAAGTACAATTTTTTCATAAACCTTTGATATGATTGAGATTAGTGTAATGGGTCTGTAGTTGTCAACTATTGCTTTTGAATTTTTTTTATGCAGGGGTTTGACTAGTGAATACTTAAGCCTGTCTGGAAAGGTCCCAGAGGATATTGATAAGTTTATAAGAAATGTTAGAACAGGTGTTTCTTTATTACATGTCTTCAGAACCTTTGTACATATGTTGTCATACCCTTCAGAGTTTGTGTTTTTGAGGGACTTAATAGTTTTAATAACACAGTACTCATCCACAGGAGTCAGATAAATAGAATTTATCAGATTACCTGTTTTCCCATGCAAGTCATTATTTGTTTTTGCATGCGTGACACCTGTGATATTAATAAAATGGTCATTGAACTTATTGGCAATTTCTATTGGATTATTTATATTATGTTGATTATAGTCTTAGTTTCAATATAATTATTACATGTCGGTTTGGTATTTGTCTCCTCGTGTATAATTTTCCAAGTAGCTTTGCATGTGTTTTTTTACTATTATTAAAGATATATTTATTATTTGACTGTTTTTTTGCCTGTAGTATGCATCGTTTTAGTATTTTTGAATATATTTGGTATTTCTTTTTTGTGTTGTATGTTTTCCTTTTATAGTGATTTAGACGGTGTGCTCTACACAGCTTTTTAATACCCTTCTCTAAGATCCAGTGCTGGTTAGAGTTAGTGTTTATTGTGACTTTGCAAACTGGAAAACATAATTTATAAAGTAAACAGAACCAGTCATGGAATTTATTATATGCTTCATTTGGATTACTTTCATTATAAACATCTGTAAAAGTGAAGTATGAGAGATGTGTACAATTGTCGACGTACAGTCGACCAAATTGAATCATGACCCGTCTTAAGGTCATTTTCCTACAGTCATTCTAATACCAGTAGGTTGAAATTAGCTTGAACATACATTACATGTAACGCATGTAACGAACCTGTTAACATTTTATAAGACACTGACAGCTGACAAGGCAAATATGAAAACCATCATGCGACGTTGCCGATTAGTGCAATTGACCATAATTGTGCTGTGTTGTGCGGCGATAAGCGCTCTTGCCGTTCCGCTGTCGGTGACGGTGAGCGACTGAACCTAAGAACAATATTTAGTTATTGTTCTGAGGACTGAACAAACGGCGATCAGTTGACTTGAATTCATCCATATATCTGTCAAATCTCATTCAATACATTTATTTGTTAAAGAGTAAAGACATTTACACAAACATACTCACTTTCGTAATAATAGTGTAATCGTAATAGTAGTTAGTGGCCTAGTGGGTATGAATACGTTTAAAACGTTTTTTACCGAATATTACCGTATTTTAGCGGGGTAATTTTACCGCTTTACAACCCGAGTCTGTAACGGGCCCAGTTACTTTATAAAATCACATTTGGAACATGTCGTGGTCACTATATAATAAAATAGTAAAGTTGAAGCATTATAAACTTTATTTTATTAATATCATCAATAGGTTTTATTAAGTTTAAAAAAATGGCATTCACTTGGTAAACTGAAAAACTAGAAAATAACTTTATAAATAAATTGTGGGTTTGAGCTTCATCTTGGGTAAACCAATTGGAGACAATTCTGGCAGTATGCACTGGACAGTTATCATGAACGTAGGAGAATACTGGCACTGCACGCGGGTAAACTGTTCGCAAAGTCGGTAACATTGATTCTTCCAATAAATCGACATAGTTCTTAGCATTTTGACGAGGATAAATTTGAACAAGTTCGCCTACACTTCCAGCATCCATCCAGGCCTACATGTTAGCTGAAATTCGGCCAGATAATTGGTTGGGCACTATGTGATCCTCTGTGTATCAAGTGTTATCGTAACGCCACAAAGTTAAGCGACCATATTGAGAAGAGCAAAACGATTTTTCGTCTGTAAAGATGGTGTTTGTCCAGTCGAAGTCTAAGTAATTACGTGCAAAATTTAATCTCTCAATTTTGTGTGCATCCGTTAAGTGAGCTTTCTTAGCATAATGCATAATGCCTGTAATGCAGCCCAGTGCGGTGCAAATTATTTCTTATTGTTTGTAGACATACGTCGTAACGTGCCGCAAAATACCGGGTATCAGTAAAAGGATGTTCTTCGTAATGGTGTTGCATTTCCGTTCTCTGTTGGTTCGTGATCCAACGAACGCTATGATTATATCGTCGTCTGTCTTCAAGGGTACCATCTTCAGCGTGCCTTCTGATCCAGATTCTGACTGTGTGCCGACTTATATTTAACTCTCGTGATATATCCCGAATGCTGGAGCCTTGTTCACTGAGCACTACTATTCGAGCTTTTTGTTCTGCCAAATTGTCATTATACGATTTGTTTTAATTCAATCAAATTCAATTCAATTAATGTTTCAATTTTTTCAGACAGACTACAACTTGACATCAGACGCAACGTCACTTTATTTTTAAAACTAAAATACCTTTTCTCCGTAGTGAAAAGAGTTTGGATTATGTATGAATGACATCTTAATAGAAATTCAAAATAAGAGTGCTTTGTCTAAAGCATATCTAGTGCAGTGATAACAAAGGTTAAAATTGCATACATCTCTGACCCGTAATGACGCATTTTTATTCATATTTAAAACGTACTAAGTGCAACATGAATAAAAGCGAAGAAACCTAACTACATTTATGATTTTAAAGGAATGATCGGCGAAGTGGGTCATGATTCAGTTGGTTCGACTGTACAATATGAAATCCCAAAGAACCAGGAGAAATAAAACTATATGACTCCAGAACGAAGATATTTATTTACATGTCTGTTTTGCTTATATACTAATTGGCGAAACGAAACCATATCGTGATTCACAAAAATGTACAGTGACATCTATTGGTGCAGGTAAGTGTAGTGTAAAATAAACTAAACAATTAACACCGTCAATGTCTAGACATACCGCCCACCAAGGAAGTATTCCTTTACCGCCCACCGTGAGGCAACACTGATAAAAATTGACAATGCTTTTAGTGGAAATTTGACCTAATTAGTTTATGTTACAAAGGGTATGTTGCGACTTAGCAACAGACAAAATAATAACTAACTTAACAATTAACAATCTTGCAACGACTTGCATAACAATCAAAAGGCATAATAAAAATAACAAATATACAAAGCTGCAACGACTTACAGGATAATTTGGTCGTACTATGTATTATACCTATTTCGCGTTGGGTAAGGGACAGAGTTTTGAAGTTGGACGCTTAATCATAGAGTTCTTGCAGCGCAAAGTTACAACACGGGTAATATTGTCCCAGCCTGGATGCAATTCTACTACGCGACCGTAAAGCCACTTTGCCGGAGGTAAGTTATCTTCTTTAACTATAACTAAATCCTTAACCTTTAGTTGCGATGCGTGTCTTGACCATTTGTAACGCTGAAAGAACTGACTTAAATACTCGTTAGTCCACCGACGCCAGAAACTCTGCACCATTCGTTGAGTTAGTTGCCAACGGCGTAAGCTGCCCATTTGGACAGATTCAAAATTGGTATCCGGTGCAACTACCAATGGTTGCCCAACAAGAAAATGACCAGGACATAATGGTGGTGCATCTTCTGGATCACTACTAGCTGTTGACATTGGTCTCGAATTTAAACATGCCTCTATTTGAGCTAAAACGGTAGATAACTCTTCGAAAGTAAGAGTCGAGTCACCAATGACATGTTTTAAATGGTGCTTCGCACTTTTAATTGCGGCTTCCCACAATCCTCCAAAGTTTGGAGCGTGAGGAGGAATGAAATGCCACTCTGTACCATTATTTGCTAATAAAGAAGCAAATTCACCACTCAGCAACAAACGTTCCTTGTTAAACAAGATTCTTAGCTCTTTAGATGCCCCCACGAAATTCGTGCCATTGTCACTCCAAAGATTAGAACAATGACCTCGTCTGGCAACGAAACGTTTAAAGGCAGCTAAGAAGCCACTTGAAGTCATGTCTGACACGGCCTCAATGTGCACAGCTCGGGTCGCCATACATACAAATAAGCATATGTACCCTTTGTATGATTTATTGCCTCTGCCCTTTGACACTCTGACATTGATGGGTCCTGCATAATCTACGCCCGAATGTAGAAAAGGCTTCGATGGTGTTACCCTGCAGGATTGCAACTGGCCCATCAGTTGATGTTTTGTCTCAGCTGCGTATCTGAGACATGTAACGCAGTTGTGAATGTAATTCCTGGCTAAATCCTTGGCTCTTAACACCCAATATTTTGTGCGCAAGTAATTTAGCAACAACTGCTGCCCACCATGAAACGTTTCTGTATGAGCATCTGTTATTAAAAGTTTAGCTAAATTAGCATCATGTGGGATAATGAGAGGATGCTTCATGCTCTCTGATAAAGAAGATTCCCGGAGACGACCACCTACTCTTAACAACCCTTTACTATCAATGAAAGGATTCAATGTATTAAGACTGCTCTTCTTGTTGACGCATTTCTTATTTTGCAGATCGCGTATTTCTTCATAGAAATATTGACCTTGTGTTTGGCGAATACACACCACTAAAGCTTCTTGGATCTCTGATGCTGTCAGGTAAGATTTCTGCTCGCATCTTACATTACGTGGTTGCCTAATTCGCAAGAACCGTCGACAAAAAGCTACTACCCTGACCAGTTTCTGAAGACATGAAAACTTGGTCGACAGTCTATTGATGCTATTTTCGTCAATAGCTGTTGCATGAGCTTTTATAGATTTCTCTTCCAGCTTTGTAAGAATGCTTTTAGGCTTAGAATACTCTATAACCTCGTTGCGAAGCCATAAAGGACCGTTCTTCCATAGTTTATTTTCTAACAAATCCGTAGGCAACTTGCCACGAGATGCACAGTCAGCAGGGTTTTCCTTTGATTGTACATGAGCCCATTGGTTGGCATCAATGGCATTGAGAATTTCTGAAGTGCGATTGGCCACGAATGTTTTCCACCGACTAGGGTGGTCACTTAACCAAGCCAGAACTACTGTGGAATCAGTCCAAGCGTGCATGTTAGCTTTTGGTATTTTGAATACCTTTGCTACCTCCACCAGTAGTTTAGCCACCAACTGCGCTCCGCATAGTTCGAGCCTCGGAATGGAAATCTGCTTAATCGGAGCAACCTTGGTTTTTGCGGTAACCAAATGGGAATGAATCTTGCCTTCTGAGTCAATTATTCGAAGGTACACCACTGCTGCATATGCAGCATTCGAGGCATCCGAAAAGCCGTGCAATTCCACTACTGCATCATTTGTCTTCCTACCAAGCCACCTAGTTATATGAAAACCTACTAATTTTTCTAAATCTCTTTCTGAAGTTCTAAAGGTAGCTCCTCATCCCAGTCTAGGCCTGCTAACCACATTTTCTGGATGAAAATCTTTGAGGTAATTATACATGGTGATAACCAACCTAATGGGTCGTATAATCGCGATATGTCTGATATAATGTTTCTTTTGGTTGCAGGTCCAGTCGTCTGAGGCAGATGTACGGTGTAATTAAACACATCGGTGTTCCGGTTCCAGGTAAGTCCCAAGATCTTCGTTATTTTGTCAGTTTTTATTTCTAGGTTGTCTCTTGCTTTCTCCTTTAGCCTTATTAACAACTCTTCTTTATTGCTAGTCCATTTTTGCAATATGAATCCACTTTTAGATAATAACTCATTTGTTTCATGGTAGATTTGCATATCCTCCATTTCAGTTTGACAACCTGTCATCAAATCGTCAACGTAGAAGTCGTTCAACACCCTTTCAGACGCCAATGGATATGCATGTCCTTCGTCGTGAGCTATTTGACGCAACGCTTTGACTGCCAAATAAGGAGCACTGGAGGTACCGAAAGTAACTCTTAAAAGTCTGTATACCTTTATTTCAGCGTCCACATTTTCTCTCCAAACGATTCTCTGGAAATCTACATCCTTCTCATTAACCTTCACTTGGCGATACATTTTTATAATATCTGCTGCCAAACATACAGGGTGCTCTCTCCACCTCATCAAAATGTGTCGCAAGTCTGCTTGTAATGTGGGTCCGACAATGAGAGAATCGTTGGAGTATCATTGGATACTCCATTAGTGCCCTTGCATGATGCATCAAACACCACTCTCGTCTTTGTGGTGGTTCTATCCTCCCGGACGATGGCGTGGTGTGATAAGCATACTGCGTCAGATTTGTTTTTTCTTTCATCCGAAATCTCTTCTATATGTCCCAGTTGTACATATTCGTTTATCACATCGACGTACTGCTTCTTAAAATCAGCATTCTTCGAAAGCTTACGTTCAAGACCTTGGAATCTTTTCAAGGCAATGCTCTTAGAATTTCCATATTTACAGAGTGGATTGTCATCACGGAACGGCAATCGGACAACGTAACGACCATCTGGATCTCTTTGGGTCGTTGCTTTAAAATAATCTTCGCATGCTTGTTCCTCTGGTGTAAACACGCTGTCTACGTTAAGTAGATGATCCGACTCAATTTCCCAAAACTTTTTTAACAAATCGTTCTCTTCAACTTGAGTATGCATGCTGATAATATTATGATAACTCTGTGAGTTGCTCTTGACATCCACGTGACCTGACAGGATCCATCCGAGGTGAGTATCTTGTGCTATCTGTGAATTTTGAGGACATTTTAATAGTCCTTCCTTTAGAATATGACAGTAGACTTCAGCCCCTAACAAAATGTCTATTTTGTTAGGTGATTTATAACCTGGATCGGCTAAGTTGATCTTGTGTAAATCTGGCCAATCCGGTATCTCAAGTTTATGTTCAGGTAAAACTGACGTGAGATTCTTCAACACATGAGCCTTTACCTGAATGTGAAAATTGGAATCAGTATGCGACTGAATATTAATTTGAACCGCGTATTTTGATACTACGCCGCTCTGATTCCCTCCTAAACCTGAGATGGTACTGCGTACATGTACCTTTTTTAACTTCAACAGTTGCACTGCTGCTACAGATATAAAGGACGCCTGTGACCCTTGGTCAAGTAATGCCCTTAATACCTGGAACGATCCATCCTTAGACTCAGCCTGTACAATGGCTGTCGCTAATAGTACCTGTCTTTGGATGTTGCCCTTTGAGAAATGGGCCGCTATGGTTAATACTTCGTTCAACGAGGACGATGGCGTAGCTGCATTTATATCTTCATTTTGAGATCCTGTTGCTTGACAAGCAACATCTACGTCTTCATCCGCGCCGGTTCTTGGGTGCAATAAGGAATGGTGTTTACGCTTACATACGCGATATTTGGTTGACACACGACAAAATTTAGCTGAATGATTTTTACCAAGACAGTTAAAACATAGACTAAGTGACTCCACAGTTGCACGACGTTTTTCTACGTCGTCTTTAGCAAATTTCTTGCAATTGCCTAACTTATGACTATCTGAGCAGACTGGATAGGAAGTATTTGAAGTGACATGTAAAACTTTTGGATATTTAATGTTATTAAATGGTACTTTAGGTTTACTATTAGGTTGTATAAATTCTAAAGCGCGAAACCGTGTCTCTAAAAACTCTTGAAAATCGTTAAAAGTTGGCAAATCCTCGGATGACTTACTTACCTGCAATTCCCATTGCTTCCGAGTCTCTGCGTCCAACTTCAAACCCACAATGAATATGACGATAATGTCACAAGACTGTACATCTACACCAATATTAGTAAGCTCGTGCATACAATCGGTGGTAGTATCTAACAATTCTTTAAGAGAATTAGATGACTCGGTTGTCATTTGTCGTTGATTAAACATACGCGCAAGAATACAATTCGAAATTTCCTATTGTTATACCTTTTTGTTAACATATTCCAACATTTTACATAGTTTAATTGAGTGATAGGCACATGACTTATAAGCTGCTTAGCTTCGCCTGACAATTGTGTTTTCAGGTAATGCAATCTTTGCACATCGTCTATGCTCTTGTTATTATGAATGAGTGAAGTGAAGAGATCGCGAAATGATGACCACTCGGTGTACTTTCCGCTGAATATGGGGATCTTTATTTTTGGCAACTTTACAGATGTTCCACTATTGTGTGCGCTATGCTCGGTCGACCCATCTGAAGCATCTGAGTAACGACTTGCACCAGAATGTTGTTCTAATAGTTCTCTCAATTGTGATGAGAATTCAAGATATAACTCCTCCGTCTCCCCGTGCAAGTTGTTAACGAAATAATCGTGTACGCTGCAATCTACATCACTTAGAATGATTTTGCTATGGTTCTGTGTAAATTCTAACCATTTCTGTTCGATAACTTTAAGTCTGGAATCTATGTACTGTTTAGTTAGCCTTTCTTTTGGACTCTTTTTGAAATTGACTTTGTTATTTTGAATTTGAAATATTAGGTCTTCTTGTAGTTTAATTAAATCCATTTTGAAAACTGAAAAAAATTTCCAAGTGTTTTTTTTTCAAAATTTTCTAAGTGTTTGAAACACTTTTGGCTTCGCATGAAAATTGGGCATGGATTCCCCGTGTCGTCGTTTTTATGTGAATTATTCTTCTAAGTCCAAACCAAACAGTAAAATTTTACAAGTCTTGCAAGCTACATAAATTCTTTTAAGTGTCTGACACAACAAATCGTTAAAGTACTCACAGTTTCTTCATCACATTACCACTCCACTGATTCCTATTGCGATACCAGCTCCGCTGTTGCAATTCTTATCCGCAAGACCATCAGCGCTGTCCAAGCGTCGAAAACACGAAACTTGCTAAAATCGTGTATTTTATTCTTGCCAACCAAAAATCGCTCTTAGGCTCGAAGGACCTTGTACAATTGTCGACGTACAATATGAAATCCCAAAGAACCAGGAGAAATAAAACTATATGACTCCAGAACGAAGAGATTTATTTACATGTCTGTTTTGCTTATATACTAATTAGCGAAACGAAACCATATCGTGATTCACAAAAATGTACAGTGACATCTATTGGTGGTAAAATAAACTAAACAATTAACACCGTCAATGTCTAGACAAGATGTGTTCTGAACTTAATGAGATTTTCGTCAGAATAACCTCTCTTAAGTGTATGTATTTGTTTAGCTATTTGTGGTTTTCTTTTGATGTGGAAACTAAGTATCTGTGCAGTGTCATGGTCAGATAACCACAAAGGGAGGATTGTGCTCTTTGCACCTTTTACATTACCTACTAAAAATGTGGTCAATGCATGATAAGCCTCTTGTTGGTTGGGTTATATGTTGCTCTATATTATAATTATTTAATATGCCTTTTAGTTTGATGGTAATGTTGTTGTATTGTAAAGTGTTGATATTAATATCCCCAACAATAATTATTCTTTGTTTGTGATGTTTGTGTTGGTATATATGTACAATAGTTGTTCAAACTTTTCTAAGAATAAATCCAAATGTCGTTTATTTGAAGCGGTTGAGCTACGGTATAGGCAAACAACTAAAATATTATATGATGGAATAGAGATGGAGCAGCATTCAAAATGAAAATTCACTGGAAGCTCATCGAAAATCTTAAGTTTATTGTAAATAGTCCCTTTTTTTACCTATATACATGTGTGCCCCCTTTTTTTTTATTTCTTCCATAGTGTATAGCTAGTACATAATTAAGCAAAAATATATTATTTTCCTCTCCATTCATAATAAAAGTTTCTGTAAAGCACAGCACATCAGGACTTATATGAGAATCAAGCTCCGCCAAGGTTATCTCAATGATATCTTTTTTAGAAAGCAAACCTTGAATTTTTAGGTGTAAAATTACAAAATCATTATGCTTATTAGCCACGAAAACATTTTACTTCGCGACTTTCACTTCGAAACCTTTATTTAACTCCGCGATAGATACTTTAAGCGGTAGCCTATTAGAATATTATTTTTATATCGATTTGCTTTGTTTTTGATATGTCAATTGAATATTACACATTGCCAACGTATAAGGCGGGAGCTGGGCAGCGTGCTATCACTGTCTCTCACCTAAGGTAGGTACGAGTGAATGCGATGATCCTACAACAAGCGATGCGTTCCGGGTACGAGGTATGGTGCTATCACTATCTCTCACATAAGGTTAAAGAGAGAGTGTTACATCTTACGATAAATAACATAGCAAACAATTACCCGAATGATATTGTATTGGCGATTACAGGAATCGGTTCAAACATTTTTCACTCGAACAATATTGTAATGGCTTACACTAAAAGATTTGGTCTGAAAGTTTGGTAATATATCAGTGCGTCAATATACGTGTAAAATTGTCATTGATGTTCTTTATTGAATATAAACTTAAAGATCTTTACAAAATGTCTACATCTAAAAGTATCAAGAGCAATGTCTTAAAAAAAACTACAATAATGTATAAGGGTCTCAGCTCTCAGATTCTATCGTAATAGCTATTACCATAGTGTTCGTTGGGGACGGCGTATGTCATTTGTTTATGGTAAGTACCATCAAGTGAGAAGAAGGCCAAGCGCTTGGACCATGGCAGTGGACTGCTTCTGTAGTCGCCATTGCCTAGTCTCTGTTAGTCAGAGACTAGGCAATGGCGACTACAGAAGCAGTCCACTGCCATGGTCCACTTTTCATCAAATTACAACTGCACATGTGCTCAGCGTGACAGGTGGTGAGCCTATCGCCACTCTATGCTGTTGGATGTATGTGCAGTCTTTAGTCCGTTAGTCGCCTCTTACGACACCTGAGGAAAGCGATGGGTTGGTAGTATTCAATTACTGGGCCTTGGAACCTTATAGGTTGATAATGATGCTAACTTAATGAAGCCTGACTGATGACTTGATAGACTGCAAAGGCGAGCGTTACGCATTATTGGAGCCGCTGAGGTTACAGCCTCCCTTGAGGACCTCCAGCTGCGTAGCGACATTGTTTCTCTCAGTGTCTTTTACCGGAATTACTACGGAGAGTGTTCTGAAGAACTTTTTGATCTTATCCCACCCTCTCCTTTCCTCTCCCGGACTACACGTGCTGGTCTTAGGAACCACCATCATACTGTACAGACTATCAGTACTCGTACCAGAAATTTGGCAAGTCGTTCCTGTGTAAGACCATTCGGCTTTGGAACTCTTTGCCGGTGCATGTGTTTCCTAGCTTCTACAGTCCCGGGTCTTTTGAGCGAGGCGTGAAACGGATTTATGCAGCCGTCATGAATGGGTGAGCTCCGTGCGCTCGTTATCGTGCTT
This sequence comes from Scoparia ambigualis, assembly GCA_963921215.1. Lineage (NCBI taxonomy): Eukaryota > Metazoa > Arthropoda > Insecta > Lepidoptera > Crambidae > Scoparia > Scoparia ambigualis. The sequence goes on from OY992526.1 coordinate 23,377,244, forward strand.
ATTCCACGGTTGGGAGCTCTCTCATTATTTTGGACTGCATCGACTGCTTACCATCAGGCAGCATGCAGTTACTATGACGAGTCATAATAGAAAAAAAAAGCAGCGCAGTGCAACAATTCATTATGATTAATCATTCTGCACCTATCTTCGCAAAAAATGATAAATTATAAGTTTTAGCCGTTTGTGTCGCTAGGGGAGAGACACATGCCCGGCATTTTTGTCTCGTACGTTTGTTTACAAAGAATTCTATCGCCACGGCTTATCCCAAGTAGCATATCAAGCTGTATAAAAGCTGTATTTGAACTTATTTTTATACTTACAGCTGCATATTGAGGCTGTAAATAGGCTGTATAAGCGATTATACAGACCTTATTAGCTCAAAAAGGGCCCATATTATAAATCTTTTCGCGTTAGTAAAGCTGTATAGTAGCTGTAGAAGCAAAGCAGAAGCTGTTTAGTAGCTGTTTAAGAGATGTTAATCGGTGTAAGGAAAAGCAACTACACTCCAAATAATATTTTATAAAGATAAAAGTTTAAAATATGAGTTATAAGTGAATTAGAAAATTATGAAAATAAAAGAGAAACATGTCGTACAAGAATAATACAATAATTATGACGTATGATGTTCATATTTCAAAGTGCAATCCCAAGTATTGATAAATCTTAGGAATCTAATGGTGTTAATTGGTAAAACAAAGTGCAAATCCAATTTTATTGTCAATGTGTGGTTGGTTATTGGCAATATTTTAACGCGCCAGTAAAACTTAAAAAAAACATAAGGAAGATTATTAAACACGGGTAAGTAAGTGTTTGTTTTTAAGGTTATAATATAAATTATATTTAAAATAATAGATTGTAGGACACAGCGACAAAATTTTGTAGTTGGTTTAATTATATTTGAATATCTTTATTCATTCGTTCTAAAATGGCGACATTTTGTTATACAGCTTAGATAATATTAGGAGGGTACTAAAGTCTTACTAGCTGTACTACGGCGGATATGGATTGCATAATACATCTCTTAGTTTTTAACCAGCTTTATTAGTGTTTTTTTTATTATTTAGGCTGTATATGAGATCTGGGTAGAGAAATTATAATTCTGTTTAGAGATCCGTGTTAGAATTGATTATCCGTGAGTTATATTTAAAAATTGAACAATGAAATGTAATTTAATTTAAAGTGGTAATTAAAAATTAAAATATAATATTTAATTTATTCTACGATTGGTTCCAGATTGTTAATCAACAAGAGAAATCATTAACTTCACCTACTGCAACAATATTCACAAAGATACTTCCAGAAGTGACAACTGCTGAAAAATATGTTATTCAATATATAGACGAGTGCGAGCTGGCAACAATTTCTGTCGACCCCCATCGTAATGAGTTTGAATCTCAAACCTCTTTTCAAACCCAGAAGATCACGAAGTAAATCAGATTGAAAATTATCTAAAATAAATTTTAGATAATCTAAATAATATATTAGACAAACAATAAATGTTCTTGCAGACAATCAAAATAACATTTAATCAAATAAAACATGTTATTGCAACAGATACTTTCTTTTTCACATTTTCTATATATATATCCCGTTTTTAATTAAATGTTCCATTTCGTACACAAAATCATCTAAATATTAGTCAATTTGTTTGGTTTTCTAACACCAAAATAAATTCCAATTACAAACGGCTTAATATCTGGTCTTTCAAATATAGTTGACAAAATTGGCCAAAACTCTTTATTTGAGCTTCTAAATATTGGGAGACCAACAATATTGAAATTTAAAGTAATTTTAGTTGAAACATTGTTCAACCTTGTTCAATCGTTTTGATACGTATTTGTTTGATAGTACCTAAAATAGTTCTAGCGTCATGTGGCGCTAAATCGTTTAGAGCTATTTGAGTTTTTTATTAATCCACAACGGGTTAGCGCTTGGCCTTTATCTTACCTGATAGTAAGTGACGATAAGGCCGAAGGTGGAAGCGCGCTTCACCCGGAATCCTCAACCACTGAGGAACTGGCTATCTTATCTCAAACTGTCGGAACACAACAATGCTATAAACATCGTTGTTATGGCGACAGACTTAGATAAGATGGTGGTAGCTAGCCAGGCGGACTTAACAGCCCTACCACAAAGATGTACACCCCGCTGGGAATCGAACCCGGGACCTCTTGGACTAAAACCGGTGGCTTAGCCACTAGACCACAAAGGCGGTTAAATAAATATATATTTTTTTTTCTGTAGCCCATTCTTTTATTCACTGGCGAAACTACATATTTTTTGAAAATTCGTCATCATTATTATTACGTTTTTAATCAGGTTCCAAAGTTTTAACTAAATTCAAACATTCGACACCAATTATTGTTTTTCCTACAGAACCTTCGTTGGACGTCGATGGAATTGGCGCTTAACTGTAGGTTGTCAAATTTAAAATATTATAAATAATTACTGTCATTTGGTTTATTTATATTTCGTTATTAACCGACGTAGAAAAAGGAGGAGGTTCTCAAGTCGTCTGTCGTCCATCTTTTTCTTTTTTTCCACATTATAAATGCGAGCTTCAGAAACACTATGATGCAATCGTGACGACTCTGTCAGTAAAGTGGGCTAAAGCTGTACTATTGATGTAGTTTATTTTTTTAGTTTTAAAGCACTCTTGTAGACAGTTTTTTTAAAACCACTGTATTTACAAGAGTGCCTAATTACGCTATAAGATTAAGTTTTATAATGGAGGTTGCATACACCATTGTACAGAAACAAGTATCGAGTGATACCATAATAACGCTTAGTTCAGTAGTAAGTAAGTGATCACATACAAAAACCAGCCTCTATACAGCTTTAACGATAAAGCTAGCTTAAAGTGTCACAAAACTCTTAAAGTTCTATAGCAGAGTTTTAATAATCTGTTTTAAAACCTTAAGATTCCGCAGATCCCTTAAAACTAATTTTATACAGCTTGAGCTGTATAATAACTCAAATATCCCTCTTATAAATATAATAGTATCTTTTGACACTCTTGTACGTCTTTTAAAGGACCTTAAGTTCTAAATGAGCTGGTAAATTAATGTTGTAAACGCTTGTGTGCTGCTTGGGATATTTCGGTTCGACGCGATTCTGTTTCGGCGTGCAGTGGTACTGGGGGTAGCGATGCGCGTTTGTCTGGCACAGACTATAGTTTGTTAGATTAGTTGTTAAGTCTTAACTATAAGTTATTTAACTGTTTTTTTATTATTATAGTATTGACGTCAATAAGTGCCTGTAAAAGTTTACATTGAATAAATAATTTGACTTTGACTTTGAAGTAGCTTATGCGAGTTGCGATCGTACAAGTTAAGCAAATATTGCAATGTTGGTTCATTGGATGGGCGATCAAACTAAAGTATCATGGTGGTGGTTTCCTCAAGCCCGCATTCTTTAAACACGTTCTGTTTTATACAAAAACCGGGGCGATGATATTGTACTTCCATACATACAGAGGGAGCATGAAAGTAGCACCATTGACAGAGAAGTTAAGAGAAAAGAGACTATCTTGGTATGGACATGTAATGAGGAGGGATGAATGCCATCTGACGAAGCGAGTGTTAAGCATGACTGTGGATGGATACAAGGGGAGAGGTAGGCTGAGAAAAAGATGGATGGACTGCGTGAAAGATGTTATGGTAAAGAAAGGAGTGACCGTAGAACTGACGGCTGATAGGGACGAATGGAAGAAGAAGACATACTGCGCCGACCCCAATTAGGGACAAGGGCAAGGAAATGATGATGATGACATACATAAACTCGCGCCTGTTTCCCCAGTTTGGTCTTTTTAGCTCAGCTGCCTTAAAACCAGACACAATAGACAAGGGGATATAATATCAAATAATTGTAAAGCTCCCTCACCGTAAAATTATAAGCATTTCGGTTGAAACATGGCCGCGGGCGGTATTAAAATATCCACATAATTTGTAACTCGCTACGCACAGGCTAGTTTGGGTACAAGCCACTGTAGGCATTCATCAAATTGTGCAAATAACACAACACCACTGTTTGTTTATAACAAAACAGCGAACAATGTTTAATGACACAGTGAGATTTACTGTTCCACGTTTTTGTTTTATTACGAATAGACCGATGTTATAAATATTTATTTATTTATTTATTTATTTATTTATTTAGAAACCAAACAGCGTTTTATACAGTTTTTTCTTATAGTAATGCATAGGTAGTAAGGCCAATTAGCAGGTTTCCCTAAACAAACCACAAGTAGGTAGCAATCATTTTGATGTTACAAATTCAAAACAGACCAATCAAAAAAATAACTACTAAAGATGAGAATTGTCTCTGCCCTGAGATGGCGAACTCATTATGTCATATACATACACGCACATACATAAACATACATACATACATTATAACATATCAAATATATATACATATACATATATATATACACACATACATATACATATCATGATAAGATACATAAATATATAAGTACATAGCACATTACATCACATCATATTACATTATATTATATTATATTCTGCATTAAATTTCCATATCATAGTAGAATACTATAAAAAAAGTCATAGGCACTGTTTATAGAATAATTTAAGAAATTTTCATTCATAGACAACTTGTCCAGACAATTAAAAATACAACAAAAAGAGAATTACCGAAAAAGGTACATCCGTGCTGAAGTGCGAACAAAATTCCGATTTTTATTACATATATTAAGAATATACAAGGCGAGCAATACAAATAATTTTTATTTTATTTTTTATCCTACAACAGGTAAGCGCTTGGCCTTCATCTCACCGGTAATGGTAAGTGACGATAAGGCCGAAGGTGGAAGCGCGATTCACCCGGAATCCTCAACCACTGAGGAACTGGCTATCTTATCTCTAACTGTCGAAACACAACAATGCTATAAACATCGTTGTTATGGCGACAGATTTACATAAGATGGTGGTAGCTAGCCAGGCGGACTTAACAGCCCTAATACCAACCAAACCGAGCACACAAAGATGTACCCCCCGCTGGGAATCGAACCCGGGATCTCTGGGTCTGAGACCGGTGGCATGACCACTAGACCACAGAGGCGGTTTTTAAGTTATACCTATAAGGATGATTAATTAACCAATTAATCATCCTTATAGGTACCCCCCTCCCAGGGCAGAGACAAAAGTATGCAAGAGCTCTCCGAGACATAATCTATACATACATACATACATATTATCACGACAATTATCCCCGAAGGGTTAGTCGAGAGAACAATCAGGACAGCAGTCCTCTACCATAGTCCACTTTTCACCAAATAGCGATTGCACATTTTCTCAGCGTAACAGGTGGTGAGCCCATCGCCGCTCTATGCAGTTGGATGCATGTGCAGTCTTTAGTCCGTAAGTCGCCTTTTACGACACCCAAGGGAAGATAGGGGGTGGTGGTCCTAATCTATACTACTTACGGCTAAATTCGATAGAATGTTGCAAAGAAATTATTGACATTTATTTGCGCAAATATCAGTATTACTCGGATACTGCTTCTGCGGTCTTCATTGCCTAGTCTCATGACTAACCCAAGGGTTAGTCATGAGATTATAATTATATTAGTTGTGCTGTTAAATGTATGTATAAATATAGAAAACCGAGTGAAGCCGCGTGCCATCTCTAGCGGCAGCCGGGCTCGGGTGTGACCGGTGCGAATGTCCATCGGTATTCAGACATGAAAAAAATATATGTGCGTGAAATTGTCATTCCGCAGCGGCTCGTGTGACGCGAGGCGTCCGCGCTGGACCTAAACTATGGTGGACATGGTATTTAAATTATTTCAAAGCTAAACCGTGTCGCGTGGCGGTGAAAGAATACTACCACCTCTTGTCTTCCCTTGGGTGGCGTAAAAGGCGACTTATCGGACTAAACACTGCACATACATCTAACAGCATGTAGCGGCGATGCGCTCACCACTTGTTACGCTGAGCACATGTGCAGTCGCTATTTGGTGTAAAGGGGACTATGATAGAGGACCGCTTTTGCTGTCCTCATTGCCTAGACCCATAAGGGATAATAGTCGTGATTATATGAATGAATGAATTTTATAAGCTACTAGCGGGACGCCCGCGATTTCGTCTGCGCGAACACACTGTAACTCGTCACAAATTTTCAAAAAACTCTATCAATAAGTACATACAAACCTTGTCCTGACAATAAAAATAATAACACAAATAAAAGAATTAGTTAAATAGCCGTTCTGAAGTAATGCGTGGTCTCACTATGAAAAGATATTTTTTATTTAATTATTTATTTAACTTACAGGACAGGTTAGAATCATTGTTATTATTAAATATAAATCCCATTAATAAAGGTCCCAGATTGTGACCCATAAGGTGTACGCATAACATGACAAGCATGGAACACAAATTCCCACAAATGGATGTAACATTTGTGGGAATTGAAGATGATGATGATGATGATAATAGCAGGTAGTAATAATTTAATTACCTTCTGATTTTATACTCATACTAGCGACACGCCCGCGCCTTCGTCCGCCTGGACCCAGTGCCCCGTGACGAATTTCCAAAAAAATCTTTCACACAAACTTTCTCATTACAATTACGAACACAACAAAAAATAATTAGCTAAATTAGTGCAGGCGTTCTGAAATGATACGCGTACAAAATTTTCGGCAATTTTTTTTTATTTATTACAGAATATTTTTTTATTAGTGCACAAAATGTTTTACTTACTTATATCATTCAGTAACGTGACATAATTTTAATTTTTTTAAATTAATTTATTATTTAATATTTATTTAATTTGTCCGGCACAATAAAAATAACTCGTGGATACCGGCTGAACGAAAGGTCACGTCGACTGTGATTTTTGCGAAAAATGGTCAATTTTGGCGTTCTCGATCTCAGAAACAAAAATACATTACAGTTTTGACTTATTGAATAGTGTAGTATAGCTATTGGAATAGAATAGCCGCTACGCCTCGCTTTTTTATTTAAACCCAAAATTGCAGAGATTGATTTTCATAAAATGCGCGAAGGCACTTTTTTGAGCTCATCGATTGAACTATTGTTCTATACAAATGAAATTAAAAAAAATTAATGTTATCTCTTATATAGTCGAATAGTGCGTAGCGACCTCAGAATTTTTAGATATCATTGATTTTATATAGAAAAAAAATCTTATTTTAAACCAAAAAAAACTTCGAAAATCGCTTTAAGTTGACTGTGAATTTCTCCTATCTACGACAATATTATTGAGCAAAATTTATACCACAATAATTTTTACTTCATGAGGAATATAGATTTAATAATAAATTTATTATCCTATTTCGATAAAACCGATAAATACAACTGCAAAATTACTACATAATACGATGCGCCGGCCGTCCGAACTCAACTTATTCTCGCAGAGTGGAGATTTTTAATATTAAGCATGAATTTATTATTCTATTTCGATAAAAACAATAAATACAACTGCAAAATTACTACAGAGGCATTTTACGCAAAAATCACATTAGGCCTCATAAAGTTGCTTTAATTCTCTACGGTGAAAGTGCATTGACCCACCCGGCCACCTGGTATCATAATGTGTTAGAGTTCAATTTCGCGGTCCCGGTCGATTGACGATGATCAACGGTATTTTTGAATATTTATGCTTATGTTTTTTAGTCAACATTGCTTCATCAAATCTTAGAAGTTTTCACCTCTGAGATCCGAAAGATCAAGCATCAAGCACTGACAAATTTCGACGGTTTAAAGCCAGACCTCGGTAGCCAATTGGTTAAGGCAGCCACCCGGAATGCGGAAGGTGCGTGGTTCGATTCCCGCCTGAGGTTGTCGTCTTTTTTCAGTGTTTAAAATTTTACTTAAGTATATTTAAGCGTTAATAAAACGCTAAAATATAAAACATTAATCTATAAACGCAGCTTCATCTTAACCGAATTTTCAAATATTTGTAAAAATATTTCTTTCGGATCTCAGAGGTGAAAACTTCTAAGATTTGATGAAGCAATGTTGACTTAAAAAACATAAGCATCAAGCACTGACAAATTTCGACGGTTGAAAGCCAGACCTCGGTAGCCAAGTGGTTAAGGCAGTCGCCCGGAATGCGGAAGGTGCGTGGTTCGATTCCCGCCTTAGGTTGTCGTCTTTTTTCAGTGTTTAAAAAAAAATTTACTTATAATATGTATAGTTAACAAAGTTATTTGTGCTCTTGGTTTTCATGAACGCTCACTTTAAAAACATTGTCACAAACTGGCATTTTCATACTGAAATTCTTATCAGTTCCGTGAAGATTTTGTGATACATTAAAACAAAATGTACTTTGTGTATAATACTATTATGCTCAAACTTGCTAATTATTGCGAATCTTGGTGACAACGGACCATTTAAGACCACTGAGGTCCAGTGTTCATTCCATGATAATGTATCTTATCTTATCTTAGTGGGGTCTGTTGAGGTTAATAATAACAGAATATAATATTTTTTTTTTTGTGACAAGTAACTATTTATACAGGAAGTAGTTTAACAATTACAATTTTACAACATGTTATCAGTGATTCACGTTTCATCAAATCCGCAAGTGCTTCATAAAGTATTCCATTAATTATTAGGTCAGTTTTCAATACGTTATAATTAGTGCAAAGTTAATTTTAATTGAATCTGATTAATATGCCTGACTTGTTTGTCTGACATAGATTATTGAACACCAACGTAAATCAAATCAATATTTGTTGGTGGTAATTACATCTTCCACATAGAAAAAACCTAATAGGAAGATTGGGCCATATCCGACCATGCTGGTTCATTGTGGCATTGTGGGTCAAAGTTGCAATATTACAAGTTAACATTTTCGCAATTGTTTGGTCAAGACTTTGGTTGATTTGGTCTACGGTTACATTCCCAGGTTCGGCAAAGTGTGCGTTCGAATTTCATGATGCATGAATACCGGGTTTGTAATCGCCCGCCGGTTAAAAACTGACGTCCTGAATGGGTGGTAGGTTAAAAAAGATTTAGACGATTCAAAGTACTTATTAATTGAGTTTATTGAATAAATATATTTTGACTTTTGCCGCATTTGGCTAGTTTAAGCAAATACCCATCGACTATAGCGTTTTATTTATTATCTTAATTATTTCACTGATGTAACCGATCGATGGATGCCTTTGATCAGTTGGTCAGTTGTGGACAGCATATAGGATTTAATGTACTATTTAGTTTATGTGAAAAGCATGCAAACAAGCGGGAGAGTCACCCGATGGAAAGTAATCGCCGCCGCCCACGGACACCCGCACAACCAGAGGAGTCGCAGATGCGTTGCCGGGCTGAGGAAGAAGAAGGATCTTTGAGGAAAGAATAGGAATCGTGAAGGGGGAGGGGGGAGAGATGAGCCTCCGGTTCTTCATGATAGCCGTATGATAGCCTTTATCAGCAGTGTCTTCCAGACTATTCAAGACTTATGTTGTGTAAAACGTTGCCTAAATATTTTCTTGCTTGCTTCATTGGAGTTGCTCGAGTGTGTCATTTTCTCTCAAAGTGTCTTTGCGGTGGTGGCATGTGCGTTGGGTCGTTACGTTCCTTAAAGCGATGGCTAATTCATATGTCATACTCGTGAACGGGTGCCGCCTGTGGAGGCTGGTCTGCTCTTGCTAACTTATTTTTATTATTAGTGTATTAGTAGTTGTAGTCTAACTTTTATTTTTCTGTACTGTAAGACATTGATTACATTGATTATTTTATATTGATGAATACCTGAACTTTTTATTTTTATTAATATAATTTTTTTATTTTTATGTCCCTGTAGTTGTTTTATGTTATTGTAATGCCCTTCTATGATACGGAGGGCATTTTTCAGTTCGAATTGACGCTGTAAAAGAAAGGGAGAAAAGAAATGCCCTTGCTGAGTTTGTTGCCGGTTCTTTTCAGTACAAGGCTCCCGTCCCATAGTTAGACTAACGAACCGATGACATAATGACATTCATAAGTGCTGTAACTTAAACAGTGCCTAACCTGAATAAATGATATTGATTATTGATTCACTCACCGGGCGAAACAGCAGCAATAAGTGCCATTGTTTTACGCCGATATTCTGTGAGAGGGAGGTATTACGCCGAGCGAGCCGGCCTAACGTGCTGCAACGCAGAATGGCGCTATTAACCAGAAAACTTTAAATGATTACTCCGTAGCTGCTACATATTCCCTACGATGTGTAGCGTTACGCCAACGCGTTGAGCTGAAATTCGATAGTTCGTAGCATTGCGGTGATGCTGAGTGCTACGCCGTAGTAACGCTACGTATATCTATTTACAGCTTCTTGTGGTATACAAAAAAACGTAAATTATTATAATGTAAAAATGATACTTACCCGTATAATACGTTTGCCTATTATAGATACCCTTGTCGCATAGCGGTGAAACAATACTGTGACGCCTCTCTTCCCGTGGGTGTCGTAAAAGGCGGCTAACGGACTAAACACTGCACATACTGCTAAAAACATAAAGCAGTGATGGGCTCACCACCTGTCACGCTGAGCACATGTGCAGTCGCTATTTGGTGAAAAGTGGACTATGGTGGAGGACTGCTTTTGCTGTCCGCATTGCCTAGTCTCTGACTAACCCTTCGGGGATAATAGTCGTGATTTTATGTATGTATGTATGTAAAATAATGTAAAGCAATACTATCGCACGCTGGGCAAAAGGCTCCAGCTTTGAAATCAACTTATCACTGCAGTTATAATTGATGAGTTTGATTGGATTAATCACCATGCTTGCAAATTGTGAGTTGGTGGTCTCAAGCCCAGAACATGCATCAAAAACCACACAACACGCAGTTATTGGTTGCTTTTGCGGCCCTCATTGCGTATGCTAGTCTCTGAGCAATTCTTTGAGACTTATACTCATACATACAGGAACATTTTTTTTTATCTGTGCACACAATTTTTAAATTATAGAGTAACTTAAACTAGAGTTACAGATTTAATATTTTTTTTTAATGAAAAATAAAGAAACTAAAATTGCTCAAACATATCCATAAAAATACCGTTAATCATGATCAAACGACTGGGACCGCGCAATTGAGCTCTGACACATTACGATACCACAGGATACCTAGGTTAGGTTACCTTTACGTTACACGTGACCTTTCGTTCGCCCGGTATCCACGTGTAATTTTTTATTGCGCCGGACAAATTAAATAAATAATAATTAAATTTAAATAAAATAAAATGATGTCTATTGTCGTTACAGAATGATTTATAAAACATGTGTACACATAAAAAAACCTGTATAAAATCCATCGTATTATATAGAAGTAGGTATTTCGGAGTGAAAGCTTTACAAATTGCGTGATATGACATGCATTAAATTTATATTGCAATTCACATGTCGGTTGGCGGCGCGGCGGCGCGGCGGCCGTGCTTTACGCGATCGTTTGCGTTTCGCGGTTTTAATTAGTGTTAACTGTGTGTCATTAAATTACGTATTGTTCTGTATTTTTAACAAATGGCAATAATTTCTGTATTTCGTTAGTATTGTTTCGTTTAATTTATTATATCGTTCCACTGCTGATTACACGCCTCCATCGTCGTTGAAATCAAGTCTTCGTTGCAATTGATTGACTTAATCACCACGCTTGCAAATACGGGTTGGGGATCACAAGCCCTGAACAATCCGAAATACTCTTTTCCCGACCTGGGAATCGAACTCGGACCTCTGGTCATTGGGTCGAGCGCTGAGCCACTCGCCCACCGAGGCATATTCATTAATAACATTATTAATATATTAAGAGGGTGCCGCGCGATCGCAAAAACTGACAAAAGACTCTTAATGAACTTCAAAGCAAAATCAATCATATTGATATTTAAAATTAGAACAATTCTGCTTTGAAGTTTCAGACCTATTAATATGATTAGAGCAATGTTTTTATTCTGCGAAATGTACAAAACCATCACGCGCTTGTGTTAAAAAATTAAAATTTACTTTTTTAAGATAAGGGCGAGCCTCTTAAGGGATCCTGCACAACATTGTGAAAATTTACGTATTTTTAAGTCATTTGTACTATGCGCTGAATTAGTTAAATACATTTAAAGAACTTACGTAAGTTAGCCTGATCATTGCACAAGGTCGTGGCCTTGTTGAAATTTGTAATAAATTCTTTAAACAATAACAAATAATACATAAATCAAATGACTCCTAAAAACATTTTTTTTCGTCAACTTTCTCAATTTTACGCATATTTTACAATAATTCTTACATGAAAATATTTGTATTGATATTCCGCAGGTCACCCCCCTCTTAATATAAAAAAGTAAATTTTAATTTTTAACACAAGCGCGTGATGGTTTTGTACATTTCGCAGAATAAAAAAGTTGCTCTAATCAAATCACTAAGTCGGAAACTTCAAAGCAGAATTGTTCTAGTTTTAAGTATCAATATGATTGATTTTGCTTTGAAGTTCATTAAAATACTTATATTTCAGTTTTTGTGATCGCGCAGCACCCCCTTAAGGACGTAGCTGTATGCTGCGAGTAGTGAAATATAATTGGACGACCTCCGTGGTCGAGTGGTCAGCACGCCTCTGGTTCTAACGTCGCCATATCTATGAGGTCCTGGGTTCGATTACAGGTAGAGTCAATTTAGATTTAGCTGATTTCTTAAATTGATTTCTGGTCTGGGTGTTTTGTTCCTATAATAATATGTTTAGCGTTATCTAACCAATAAAAACAAATTTTAAAAGAAGCTATACTTGGGCTAGATAATGGGTGTGAGTGTGGAAAAGTTTTGTTTAAAGGACAGACGTTCCCTATGCACGGGCTGATGATTTTAACTCCATGAAGCGCCCTGATTGGCGGACGCGCTCCCCTTTATGCCAAAAAACTGCGGACTAAATTATAAAGCCCAATATATTGCTTTGAGCAATCAAACCGCTCGTTGCCGCATAGTCAAAGTACACTCAGTAGAGGAAGGTTTTTTTTAGTTTCATCATCGGCCTTTAAACCCCACTGCTGGGCACAGGCGGTCCCACGCACAACAGCATACGGGGAGATTGAGCCATAACACACCCTACCGATGAACGACTGCCATTTTGACCAACGTGAGAAAGTTATGTTATGTTTTATTTTTATTTTGGCCACCCAAAATAAGTTGGTTAACTGTTAAGATCGCAAACCGACAACCTTAGCCGATCGAGGTCTTCTAAGCTTTAAAGCTTATTAATAACTTTTATTATTTCAAAAAAGAAATTGAAATTGAATAATGAAATATTGGGTACATAATTACAGGCGCTTATTGTATAAGTTACTTTTTTATAAAAAAGTTCTTTAAGCCGGAAAATGAGCTTACGGTTATGGGAAAACGGCCACCGCAGCTTATGAAGATCTTTGCCCAACCGTTTCACAGTTTAGAAATAGAAATAGAAACGATTTATTTAACACACACACATACACCAAAAAATAATAATAACATGCAATACAGTAAAATTAAAACAACAAGTTCGATTTAATAAAAAAAAAATTAAATTAAATAAAGAAATACACATTAATCAATTACACAATAACCGGTGTGGTGTTAAAAAGGCCAAGGCTCGACATAATGCTGCAGTTGACTACAGCGTCGATTTTCAGCCCAAGCCTCAATGGGTGGCTCGTGGCCCGAAAAGCTATAAATAAATGAATGCGAGATGGGCGGGCACGTGGCGAGATGGTGGGCACGTGGTGAGATGGGCGGACACACTAGTTGAAAATAAAACTAGACAAAGACAAAGACAAAGACTTTTTATTCGCATGGTACATAAGTGGTGTTAAGGTAAATACATTGAAGTCCACACATTTCACCAGAAACTGGTACGCAAAAAACAAAATAAAATAAAAAAATAAAATTTCAAACTAGTATTTATGAAATTTAAGTTATTTATAATATTCATTCAATTCAATTCAATATATAATTCAATAATATTCAATTCAAAAATAGCAAATTCAATATCAACAGTTGAAGTATTCGTTTAAAGAATAAAAACATTCTTCAATGAGTCGTTTTTTGAGTTTGGCTTTGAACATGGTCACTGGTAGCATCTTAAGCGCTTCAGGAAGCCCTAGAGTTCACTTTTACCCCACGTTCGGAACAAAAGTGACGCTTGATCCGCAATTAAATCGAGTTATCAAATCCGCGTTCTCTAAATTAGACTATGCTGACGGTCACAGTGAGCGCGAGTATACGATCGCGATCGAGAGTGAGAGAATCGTCATGCTGACTGGCACGGGGTAGAGGCTCCCTCTGGAGATGGCGTGACAGAAAGAAAAGAGTGTTATACTCAGCAATGGGTAAATGTTGGCTGATAAGAGCCTTCTCCTTTCTATCTCCGGGGAACGAGACGCGGACTGAGATCTCACCCTTACACTGTCAACACACCACACCTATACGCACGAAGCGCTTCGCGTCATGATTTTTCATGCGGACAGCTAAGGAGTGGAATTCCCTTTATGCAGATCTGTTTCTTGACACGAACAACCTGGACATTTTTAAGGCAAGGGTGAACAGCCATTATCTAGGCAAGTATGCTACATCCCGTCACTTACCATCAGGTGAGGTCGCGGTCAAATACTTGCGTATAAAGAATAAAAAAAAAAAAAAGATTATTTTAATACCTGGATAGACATTGATACGCAGATAAGCTACCATTTGTGTTTCACTATGTGCCGTTGCAATCAGTCGCGTTTATTCGCGGTTAAATAAGCGCTATAAATAATAGCTGCACTTCCTCTGCCGCTAGCATGCAAACGACCTGTATGGTAAGGCAGTTTCCTGATTCAATATTCATATTGCCTTTAACAGTTTTACCGAACAATTTTTCATTTCTTATTTTATTTAAGTATAAATGTTTTGCCCGTGTTTGTAGCCGGCCAGTTCGGTTTGCCAGCAGTGAGACCTTTGGCTGATAATTAATCCAGCAGTATGTGTAGCGGGTCACTTAAAGAAATACTACTAACTCTTGTGTTCCCTGGAGTGTCGTAAGAGGCGACTAATGGAATAAAGCCCGTATCACGCTGAGCGCATGTTGCAATTGTAATTTGGTGAAACGTGGACAATGGCGGTGGACCGCTTCTGCGACCCTTATTGTCTAGCCTCTGACTAATCCTGGGGATGGTAGTCATGAATCTATGTTTGTATAAGTCCAGTGCACTTTAGAAACAAGCCTTACAACCAACTCAAGAGTAAATTGCCATTTTCTCAGACAACCAACCAGTCAAACATTAAAATGATGTAGCCATCCCAACCAGGAAACGGCGCAGTTAACAGCGGCCGCATTAGAACAAATACGGTGACATAAGCGCGTCGTTAGCATGACTTATTCCGGGTGGCTCCGGCTGCGGCGATAAAACTAGCTGCGAGTCGCGGCCGGCAGTAAATGCGCGCCTTTGTCCGAGCAGCGCGGCGGGTGGCGCAAGGCGGCGGCGGGAGCGGGCTCAGGGATTAGGTGTAGTGATTAGACCACAGCGGTCTTAGACTGTTTTATATTTTTACATAGATACATACATCGATTTACGACTTTTATCCCCAAAGGGTTAGTAAGAGACTAGACAATGAAGACCGCAGAAGCATAGCTGCCATAGTTCACGTTCCATCAAATCAGAATTACACATCAGCGTGATAGATTCTGATGGCGAGCCTATCGCCGTTTTATACTGTTGTATGTTTTTACAGTGATTGGTCCATTAGTCGCCTTATACGACACCCAAGGGAAGAGAGCGGTTGGTAGTATTATTTGAGTTTGCCGCTATAACCATACGGCTTCACGGCGGCATGCACGGAGATAATAACAAAACAAAATGTATCTATAATGAGCCTAAACCGCTTCCGCTCCTGACTCGGGCTCCATCTCGTGGCATTAGTGTGCCGCACATGACTCCATAAAGCAGTATCTCCGGCGAACATATCGCGTCACGTGTGCATAGCATGTACAGACGTGTGCCTAACGCGTTGCTCGCTGTTCAAGTAGCCACGTTTTAAAACAGACTTTTTGCTACGACTGGCTTGAGAGTTTTTGTTTTATAAAGCATACTTTGTAGAGATATAAAAATGTGAGAATTTTATAAAACATACTGTTCTTTCGAAAATGTTGGTACATGGGGGTCGGAGGTAAGGCAGTTTGATAAAATGTCGCCTTGTTGAGGCTTTTATTGACAAAAAGGCTGGCAGCTACCTGCCAGCGTATTAGCCTGGGAGTTAAAGGAAGTACTTTCGGATGGAGTCGCTGGCGTTTCCTAGTAAAATTTATGTGAAAACACAACTATTTAGCTAATTAATCAAAAATTAACTATATACCATGTATAAAGAACGTTATAAGAGATACAGAGATTGTCTCTGCCTACCCTGAAGAGAAACAGGCTTAATTTACGTGTGCGTGTGTTGTATGTAACATTAATCGGTCTCGTCATGCATGATGGTGGCCATTCCGACCGCGCTTACTTACAGTAGCGTGCGCGTAGATAGTGTGCAAGCGAATATCACCGAAAATTGTTCAACCGTGAAGTTCCTCGATCGTCCACATAAGACAGCCCGCTGCCGCTCTTGACACGCCCCACCCGCGTATTACGCTGACGGCGCTACGACGATCACCGATTAGTTTTTAAGGCGCGAGAGGTGCGGCCATTACTGTAATTGACGCACTAACGTCGAGCTGTTGGATTTCCAACCAGAAGAGGAAGCTGGTAAGTCAGTTACGTTACCTTACTTAAAATCACGACTATTATCCCCGAAGGGTTAGTCAGAGACTAGGCAATGAGGACCGAAGAATCAGTGCACTGCCATTCATAGTCCACGGCACACCAAATTACAACTGCACATGTGTTCAGCGTGACAGATGGTGAGCCCATCGCCGCTCTATGCTGTTGGGTGTATGTGCAGTCTGTGGTCCGTTAGTCGCCTTTTATGACAACCAAGGGAAGAGATGGGGCGGTAGCACGAGTATATTAATGCGCCGCCACCAGACAGCAGTTAAGGTAAGTAATGTTTTTAATTTATTCATCTATCCTATCCTACCTATTCTACCTATCCAGTATCCAGGGTTACTGTATGTATGTATGTATGATAATTATCATTCTTTATTATTAGTTTTATTATTAGGTTGGGGAAAAAGTATTTTCGCATACCTATAGTACCTGGGTTCCGAACCTGGGGTAGTTACCCCCGCGGGGATAAAATAGTTATTTTGCGGGGTAATAAGGCGTAGGAAAAAATTAGTGGTTTAGAATTTATCTGAAGTAATAGATTCACTTGAGTAATATTTTCTGACAAATGTAATCTTCAGTCCAACTCTTGGATATTAAGATCATTTTCTGCAAGATTTTTTAGGGAGAGGTAAAATCAGTATCCTTATTGATCTATTAAGGGTACCAAGATTAAAAAGTTTAGGAACCACTGCTATAGTATGTATGAACTTGTAATTAATTTCTTTGGCTATACTATTTGTATCTGGCTGGTATTTGGTATCATTAAAAGTTTAAATTTTAAAGAAGATAATTCCAAATTCAAATTAGGAAAATGTGTGATTTTCATTTGTTTTTCTTACTGTCAAGATGAGTGAATCAAATAAAGAAATTATATACATTTTAAAATTTTACTACAAAAAAGGTAAAAATGCAACGCGAGCCGCGAAAAAAATTTGCGATGTTTATGGACCTAATGCAGTGTCTGTGAGAGTAGCACAAATTTGGTGTTTGGTGTATTTGGAGAAGCAATAAAAACTGGGTACACAAAAAAGCTCGATAGTTGGGTACCTCACGAGCTCAGTGAAAGAAACCTAATAAACCGTGTACTCATTTGTGATTCTTTATTACCTACGACGTAATGAAACCGAACCATTTTTGAAGCTGATAACTGGTAAATGAAAAGTGGATCACGTACGACAAGAACGTGCGAAAAAGGTCGTGGCCAAAGGCCCGTCAGCCTTCACAGACTGTGGCGAAACCCGGGTTAACTCGCAACAAGGTGATGCTGTGTGTGTGGTGGGACTGAAATGGCATTATTCATTATGAGCTGTTGTTACCTGTTACTGTTACCGTTACCACCATGCCTTCTGAACTCTACTGCGAACAACTGATGAGATAAAGCAAGAAGTTGAGAGAAAGCGGCCGGAATTAATCAACAGAAGAGGTGTGGTTTTTCATCATGATAATGCTAGACCTCACACATCTTTAACCACTCAGCAAAAACTAAGAGAGTTTGGCTGGGTAGTGTACATGCATCCGCCGTATAGTCCTGACCTTGCACCTTCAGATTTCCACATGTTTCGGTCTCTTCAGAATTCTTAAGGCTGTGTCAGGTTAACATCACAAGAAGACTGCCAAAACCACTTGTCGCGGTATTTTGATCAGAAGCCTTAAAATTTCTATAGCAATAAGATCGTGACCCTACCTACAAGATGGCAAAAGTCATCGAACAAAATGACACCATTAGTTAAATGTAAATGAACTATATTAAAAAATGTTTTGATTTTTTTTAAATGCGTAGAAATTTTTTTTCCATCAAGTTTAAATTACTTATTAATTTTAATTTAAAAAAAATAAATGGCGTTATGTCTTATTATGTATTGAAATTTTTAAGAAAGAAATATGTAATAGGAAATAGTGTATCTTTATATGTATAATTAGTAGTTCTTGCTTTTTTTGTTATATAAAATTGTTGCTAACCCAAGTAAAACTCTACGCTCTATAAGGACCTACTATAAGTCTAGACTAAGTTTTTGTACAAGTTAATTATTTGTAAACCTGTGGATAACCGATCTGGCCAAGTTAATATACGCTAAAATGTTTTTATTGCACTATATTGTTACCGTCTGGCTGTTTGTTATTTGTAATTATAAAAATAATAAAAAATAAGGCATTGTGAAATCAAGCAGAGCATCGCCCCTAGAAGCGATGGCCATTGGGGCAGAACGGTCTCGAGTGCTCTGGAACACGCAGTGTGGGCCGCCCTCCAACAATGGACCGACAGAGGCCTTTGTCTAGCCGTGGACGTCCTCTGGCTGAAGATGATGATATTTACTAGCGATGTACGCCCTGCATTAAGATAGGACATTTATAAAATGATGATGACTTTTACTTAACTTTACTTAATAAAAGAGGTCACGATTGACCATTTTTTTTATTCCATTAACATGGCCCGAAATCGGCAAACCCAGACCAAGACCAAGAGGCCCCGATCCTCCAAGGCCGCAGGAGGCCGCGGCTCATTTCTCCTAACGTTCGCCTTTGTTCACAGCCTCACAATGGAATCGCCACAATTTAATATAGCAAGTGCACGAGTAGTTCGGAGTTATTAAGGAAAAACCGTTATGTTACATACCTTTCCGGTTAAGAGTTATTGGAAGTGGATGTTTTTCTGGCCATTACTATATTTTGCCGTTTTTTTTAGAGTGCCGCGAAACGAGGGTTACTTTCCATCAAATGTTTATGTCAATAATTGAATGAAGCTCTTTTTTTACTATAATTTTCTCGCGATTTCGTACCCGTCGACAACTTATTATCTCACAGAAACCATTTTACCGGAATAAAGATATTTAATGTTCTCTTCTGTACCCATGAGAACGGTATGCGAAATTTCTTGATGATCGGTTAAGTTGTTAAGGCGTTACAGCGAAACATACAAACAAACTTGTTGATCTCACAGTCAAACCAAATTAATTGCTTTTGTGGGACCTTACTAGGCTTGCCGACCGTCCCGGATTTTCCGGGACGTCCCGCTTCTGGTCAATTTTGGGCCGTCCCGCCGTGAACCCTTGCGGGACACTTTTTGTCCCGGAAATCAGTGATAATATGATATAGGTAAGTATCTCATCATCATCATCAGCATATACTCGTCCACTGCTGGACATAGGCCTCTCCAAAATTATGCCACTGAGCACGATCAGCGGACACTCTCATCCAGCTCTTGCCAGCCACCTTGCGAAGATCGTCGCTCCACCTTATCTGAAGGCGTCCTACACTACGCTTGCCGATACCCGGTCTCCACTCGAGAACGCGTCTACCCCAACGGTCATCGGTGCCGGCCCACTGCCACTTCAGTTTGCTAATCCGGTGGGCTATGTCGGTTACCTTGGTTCTCTGCCAGATCACCTCGTTTCGAATCCGATCCCTCAGAGAAACTCCAAACATAGCCCTTTCCATAGCCAACTGAGCGATGTCATGACGGGTAGGACGCATTGATTGAAGATTTTTATCTTTTAGACATCGTAAAATTGGCGACGTAAAGACTCGACGTAATTTGCCATACGCAGCCCAGCCCAGCTTATCCTTCTGTTGGCCTCTTTCTCGAAGTTGTTTCTACCCATCTGTAAAATTTGCCCGAGGTAGACATATTCGGTTCCGGGATGACATGTTCGTTGGACATAACCTTGGTTTTGACCAAGTTCATTCGGAGACCGGTGCGTCGAGAAGAACCAGCTAGGCCGTCCAGCATGTGTTGTAATTCCTGCAACGTTTCGGCAATGATGACGATGTCATCTGCAAATCGCAAGTGTGAGATGTATTCGCCGTTGAAGTTTATAATGCCACGTCCTTTCCAGTCCAGCGTTTTTAACATATCCTCTAATGCATTTGTAAATAATTTTGGGGATATTACATCCCCCTGTCTCACACCTCGATGTAAGTGGATATGCTTTGTCTGCTGGTTCTGTACTTAGACGCCTATGGTGGCGGCATTGTAGAGACACCTCAACACTTGCATATATCGCCAATCGACTTGGCATCGTTGCAGGGATTTAAGAACAGCCCAGGTCTCGATAGAGTGAAATGCCTTCTCATAGTCCACAAATGCAAGGCACAGGGGCGATTATACTCTTCGGTCTTCTGTATAATCTGCTGCACTGTCAAAATGTGGTCTATGGTGTCGTATCCTCCTCGAAACCCGGCCTGCTCTAGGGGCTGAAACGTAAAAGATGTGGCTCAGGAGTGAAATGGGTCGGTAGTTCTTCAGTAGGGTCTTGTCCCTTTTTTGAAGAATAACACGACGACACTCCTACTCCACGCCTCTGAAATTCTCCCATCAAAGAGAACGGTGTTAAAGATGCATTGGAGCTCTTTTAGCACAGGTTTACCGCCTGCTTTCAGGAGCTCAGATGTAACACCGTCTTCACCAGGGTCATTCCGTTTTTAAGCTGTCCAAGAGTATCTATCTCGTACCAACTACCTTCAGGTTAGGCATTTGTATTGATTTTTTTTTATTAAATAATAAAAAAATACAATAAGTATTCTTTTACAAACCATTTGTTTGCGCCAACGCAACGACGAATGACAGCCGTCTCTACGCCGGCCAATTAGAGTACATATTGGAGTGCATTACCCCGTCGCACGGACTCTGCGACGTCTGTACCGGACGAGGTTTTAGCTCGCGCCAAACCAGTCCCATTCGAGATCTCAAGGCGAACCCACGCGTCACGCGCCCTTGAACTCAGCCCGACGTAACCATATGTGTGCAGTGTGTGCAGTGACAGAGCTAGGACTACCAGCTCCCCCCTAACGCTTAACGAACACCAGTGCCCTTAATGAAGTGTCTGTGTGTTGCCGCCATCAAGCCCGCGCCAATAGCGCCCCGCGCTTCAGCACGATCCCGTGCCTACCAAACGGAATCCCGGTAAGCCCGTTCCCATCTTACTCTTTTTCCGACGTCGCATGTTGGTGCCTCTTGCATCAACACCATTTTATATTGTGTCTAGCGTAATATACCCAAGTCCCAGATGTCGAGCTGGATAATCCTGGAAATGCCTTTTTTGAAGTTGGCAAGCCTAGACCTTACTTACTTAATGTAAGTTTGTAATGTTTGTAATAAATAAATATAAAATCCGTGACGCGTAGCGGTGAAAAAGTACTACCACCCCCTCTCTTTTCTTGGGTGTCGTAATAGATGACTAACGGACTAAAGACTGCACATACTTCCAACAGCATAGAGCGGCGATGGGCTCACTACCTGTCGCGCCGAGCACATGTGCATTCGCTATTTGGTGAAAAGTGGACTACGTATGCTTTTGCTGTCTTCATTGCTTAGTCTCTGACTTTGGGGATAATAGTCGTAATTATATGTGTGTGTGTAAGTAAAAAAACCTATCTTTCACACATACAATAGATTCACGACTGTTACCTCCAAAGGGTTAGATAGAGACTAGGCAATGAGGACTGCCAAAGTAGTCCAGTGTGGCGGCACCACACTCCACGGCACACCAATTAACAACTGCACATGTGCTCAGCATGGCAGGTGGTGGCCTTGCGCCGCTTTATGCTGTTGTATGTGCAGTCTTCAGTTCGTTAGTCGCCTTTAAGACACCCAAGGGAAGATGGTTGGTAGCAAATGTAATTTAATATTGAGCCGCAACCACACAGCTCTCATCGCTCAGTACTTAAACAACTCTGTCAAGAAAGTACCGGGAAAAGATCAATAATACACAAAATGTTAGTTATTCATCCAAATTTATTTTATCGCCTTCAAAGTATGCTCCTTTAGAAACGATACACTAACGCCAACGAATAATCCAATTATTAAAACATTTTTAAACGCTTTTTCCGGAATTGAGTTCAGTTCTCTCCGCGAATTCTTCTTTATGTCTTTTACCCTTAGATTATTGTTTTAATCTAAGCTTCTACCTAATGAAAACGGGTGCCACGAAGTGGTAATTTGAGTTTAGGAAATTCTCCTTTATGTCTTCTACCCTTAGATTATTGTTTTAATCTAAGCTTCTACCGAATGAAAACGGGTGCCACGAAGTGGTAATTTGAGTTTAGGAAAAAGAAAGAAGTCGGCTGGAGATATATCTGGTGAATAAGGTGGTTGCTCGATGGTATATGTTGAGTTTTTGGTCAAAAATTCGTTCACAATGATGGCCTTGTGCAAAGGCGCATTATCGTGGTGCAAAATCCAAACATTTTCATTCCACAAATTTGGCCTTTTTCGTCTTTTTCTTTTCTCTCTCAAACGCCGCATAACGCTTAAATAATATTCTTTATTTACCGCTTGACCTTCTGGCAAGAATTCCGAGTGCACAACACCGCGATAGTCAAAGAAAACAGTCAACATGACTTTGACTTTTGATCGACTTTGGCGTGGTTTTTTCGGTTTGGGTTCAGTCGGAAGGCGCCACTCCGAAGTTTGTTGACTAGTTTGCATGTCAAACTCGTAAACCCACGTCTCGTCACCAGTAACCATGCGTTGCATGAATGTTGGATCGGAATTAACTCGTTCTAGCATGTCCTCAGCGACTCTTAAGCGATTGGTTTTTGGAGAAAATTCAGGTCGTTTTGGACTAGCCGAGCGGCAACATGTTTCATACCTAAGTGATTATTTAAAATAGTACGGATCAACTCGTGAGACACTGAAAGTTCAGCGGCTATCTCTCTCAAACTTGAATGAGGATTTTCAGTCACCATTTCCTTCACTTTTGCGATGTTAACTTCAGTTGAAGACGTTGATGGCCTACCAGTGAGTGAAGCACTTCCATCACATCTCGACCGGTTTTGAACGCTTTGAACCACTCATAAGCATGTGTTATTGATAAAGTCGATTTCCCGTAAGCCTTCTGTAACATTTTCAGTGACCCCGAACACGAAATTCCATTGGCGATTTTTTTATCCATTATGAAATTCGCAATACACACTAGATATAAGCTAACTAAAAACAGCACTGTATTTAATCTAAATAACAGAGAGGTGCGTCTGTTCAAAAGGAGATAAATCCACTTTCCATTTTTTTTTATATTATTGCTCTCTTTATGTTCGAATACACAACTTAGTGCTTGAAATTAGCTTCAAAAGGCGTTACTTCCAATAGAAAAACGACTTCCAAACTCACACAAATGCAAGGCACAGGGGCGATTATACTCTTCGGTCTTCTGTATAATCTGCTGCACTGTCAAAATGTGGTCTATGGTGTCGTATCCTCCTCGAAACCCGGCCTGCTCTAGGGGCTGAAACGTAAAAGATGTGGCTCAGGAGTGAAATGGGTCGGTAGTTCTTCAGTAGGGTCTTGTCCCTTTTTTGAAGAATAACACGACGACACTCCTACTCCACGCCTCTGAAATTCTCCCATCAAAGAGAACGGTGTTAAAGATGCATTGGAGCTCTTTTAGCACAGGTTTACCGCCTGCTTTCAGGAGCTCAGATGTAACACCGTCTTCACCAGGGTCATTCCGTTTTTAAGCTGTCCAAGAGTATCTATCTCGTACCAACTACCTTCAGGTTAGGCATTTGTATTGATTTTTTTTTATTAAATAATAAAAAAATACAATAAGTATTCTTTTACAAACCATTTGTTTGCGCCAACGCAACGACGAATGACAGCCGTCTCTACGCCGGCCAATTAGAGTACATATTGGAGTGCATTACCCCGTCGCACGGACTCTGCGACGTCTGTACCGGACGAGGTTTTAGCTCGCGCCAAACCAGTCCCATTCGAGATCTCAAGGCGAACCCACGCGTCACGCGCCCTTGAACTCAGCCCGACGTAACCATATGTGTGCAGTGTGTGCAGTGACAGAGCTAGGACTACCAGCTCCCCCCTAACGCTTAACGAACACCAGTGCCCTTAATGAAGTGTCTGTGTGTTGCCGCCATCAAGCCCGCGCCAATAGCGCCCCGCGCTTCAGCACGATCCCGTGCCTACCAAACGGAATCCCGGTAAGCCCGTTCCCATCTTACTCTTTTTCCGACGTCGCATGTTGGTGCCTCTTGCATCAACACCATTTTATATTGTGTCTAGCGTAATATACCCAAGTCCCAGATGTCGAGCTGGATAATCCTGGAAATGCCTTTTTTGAAGTTGGCAAGCCTAGACCTTACTTACTTAATGTAAGTTTGTAATGTTTGTAATAAATAAATATAAAATCCGTGACGCGTAGCGGTGAAAAAGTACTACCACCCCCTCTCTTTTCTTGGGTGTCGTAATAGATGACTAACGGACTAAAGACTGCACATACTTCCAACAGCATAGAGCGGCGATGGGCTCACTACCTGTCGCGCCGAGCACATGTGCATTCGCTATTTGGTGAAAAGTGGACTACGTATGCTTTTGCTGTCTTCATTGCTTAGTCTCTGACTTTGGGGATAATAGTCGTAATTATATGTGTGTGTGTAAGTAAAAAAACCTATCTTTCACACATACAATAGATTCACGACTGTTACCTCCAAAGGGTTAGATAGAGACTAGGCAATGAGGACTGCCAAAGTAGTCCAGTGTGGCGGCACCACACTCCACGGCACACCAATTAACAACTGCACATGTGCTCAGCATGGCAGGTGGTGGCCTTGCGCCGCTTTATGCTGTTGTATGTGCAGTCTTCAGTTCGTTAGTCGCCTTTAAGACACCCAAGGGAAGATGGTTGGTAGCAAATGTAATTTAATATTGAGCCGCAACCACACAGCTCTCATCGCTCAGTACTTAAACAACTCTGTCAAGAAAGTACCGGGAAAAGATCAATAATACACAAAATGTTAGTTATTCATCCAAATTTATTTTATCGCCTTCAAAGTATGCTCCTTTAGAAACGATACACTAACGCCAACGAATAATCCAATTATTAAAACATTTTTAAACGCTTTTTCCGGAATTGAGTTCAGTTCTCTCCGCGAATTCTTCTTTATGTCTTTTACCCTTAGATTATTGTTTTAATCTAAGCTTCTACCTAATGAAAACGGGTGCCACGAAGTGGTAATTTGAGTTTAGGAAATTCTCCTTTATGTCTTCTACCCTTAGATTATTGTTTTAATCTAAGCTTCTACCGAATGAAAACGGGTGCCACGAAGTGGTAATTTGAGTTTAGGAAAAAGAAAGAAGTCGGCTGGAGATATATCTGGTGAATAAGGTGGTTGCTCGATGGTATATGTTGAGTTTTTGGTCAAAAATTCGTTCACAATGATGGCCTTGTGCAAAGGCGCATTATCGTGGTGCAAAATCCAAACATTTTCATTCCACAAATTTGGCCTTTTTCGTCTTTTTCTTTTCTCTCTCAAACGCCGCATAACGCTTAAATAATATTCTTTATTTACCGCTTGACCTTCTGGCAAGAATTCCGAGTGCACAACACCGCGATAGTCAAAGAAAACAGTCAACATGACTTTGACTTTTGATCGACTTTGGCGTGGTTTTTTCGGTTTGGGTTCAGTCGGAAGGCGCCACTCCGAAGTTTGTTGACTAGTTTGCATGTCAAACTCGTAAACCCACGTCTCGTCACCAGTAACCATGCGTTGCATGAATGTTGGATCGGAATTAACTCGTTCTAGCATGTCCTCAGCGACTCTTAAGCGATTGGTTTTTGGAGAAAATTCAGGTCGTTTTGGACTAGCCGAGCGGCAACATGTTTCATACCTAAGTGATTATTTAAAATAGTACGGATCAACTCGTGAGACACTGAAAGTTCAGCGGCTATCTCTCTCAAACTTGAATGAGGATTTTCAGTCACCATTTCCTTCACTTTTGCGATGTTAACTTCAGTTGAAGACGTTGATGGCCTACCAGTGAGTGAAGCACTTCCATCACATCTCGACCGGTTTTGAACGCTTTGAACCACTCATAAGCATGTGTTATTGATAAAGTCGATTTCCCGTAAGCCTTCTGTAACATTTTCAGTGACCCCGAACACGAAATTCCATTGGCGATTTTTTTATCCATTATGAAATTCGCAATACACACTAGATATAAGCTAACTAAAAACAGCACTGTATTTAATCTAAATAACAGAGAGGTGCGTCTGTTCAAAAGGAGATAAATCCACTTTCCATTTTTTTTTATATTATTGCTCTCTTTATGTTCGAATACACAACTTAGTGCTTGAAATTAGCTTCAAAAGGCGTTACTTCCAATAGAAAAACGACTTCCAAACTCACAGTTTCAATCAAAGAGATACATTTCCAAAGAATATTATCAGAAAAATAACACAATAAAATGTTTCGAACAAATGGAGTTATATTTCATACAAAATGACCACCGTGCCAAAATGATCTGTACAAAAGGGGATATTTTATTTCTGTTTCAATTATTTATTTTTTAATCGATTTGTGATGTCAAACAAGGCATAATATTCTGGGGTAACTCAGTAAATAGTCAATCCACCTTTATAATAAAAAAATGCCTCGGAACTATGTATAATGTAAATAATTGTAAATCATTAAGGAATATTTTTAAAGATTTTAATCTAACTCTGAAGTGTATTTCTATACTAGAAATTTGTGTATTTGTAAGGGAAAATAGAAATAATTTTTGTCCTAAAATCAATTCAAAAAGAATATATGCTCACAATATGCTTATGATGTGTGTATCATTAAACATTATGGTAAATATGTATGGCAACTGTGATTATGGGGATAAATATCTTTAATCATTTAATGGTTCATATCAAATGTACTGAAAACCATAAAATAACGTTGTTTCTTTTTTTCTTTAATCTGTCAAAGATGTCAAATTTAAAAAAGGGAAATGCGATTAATCTGGTTTAAAAGGAGATATTTACAAAGCTTTCTGAACAAAAAGAGTTATAATCTAAAATTCTAAACAAAAGGCGATATTTCTAAACTTCAATTTTTTTTAAATACCATGATCAATTAAAAACATTTTTGTGACTTACTTCTGAACTATGGTGGTAATACCTAACTATCACCTTTAAAAAGAAAAAACTACAAGTTAAACTCAGTATGATATCAGTTTTTGTGTTTTCTAAAAATTCTTTTATGGTGGAGTTATCTCCTTTTGAACCGACGCTCCTCAGATGCCACTCAAACTCCACGTCAAAATGGATAAGAAACAGTTGTGCAGATCTAACAACAAAAAAAAACAAAAAGTTGAATTTGGAATCAACAAATCATTTGTTCCCAAAACTTTTTTGACAGAATGTATATTTAAATATATAATATGTCCAGGGATGGAAGATGTAGTAATAAAACTTTAGGAGCAGTATCTACAATTTTAATTTTGACGTACGAAAATACCCCACAAGACATCAGACTATTGGTTTGAGTACTACGTCGTATAGAGTTTTATTTAAAGGTGTAGGGTAGCTAATATTATAAATCAAAACATTCAGGGTTTGGCTGGCAAGGACTTAGAATTAGAATTAATTGCAAAAAGTCAGGCTATTCATATATTTTGTATAACTGAGCATTGGCTAAAAACACATGACACGTCTTTCCATGTAAATAATTTCCAACTAGCAAGTGCGTACGTACGAAGCACAGCTATTCACGGCGGTTCTTTAATACTTGTTAGTAATAATATTAAATACAAAGAGCGAAATGATATTGTATGTCTTTCAAAGGAGCGTAATATTGAGCTATCATGCGTAGAGTTAAATAGGTTTATAATAGTGTGTGTATACCGACCCCCCTCGGGCAATTTCGATGTTTTTGAATCAGTAATGGAAGATGTACTTAATAAAATAAAATTAAAAAATAAATTTGTTTTAGTATGTGGGGATTTTAATGTAAATATTTTAGAAAACACTTCAGTGAGTGTTAGTCTTCTAGCTTTATTTAAATGTTTTAATTTAAAAAATCTATTTCTTGAACCCACTAGAATAACTTCACATTCGGCCACTTGTCTCGATAATATTTTTACAGACTATGACCCTGTATCTAAGTCAGTTATTAGTAGTCTTACATCTGACCATTGCGGTTTGAAGGTGAGCTATGATATTGATGTTAAGGAGGAGCCTAAAACTGTAACATGTAAACCAGTTACAAAAAAGCGAATGGAGTATTTTAAAAACAATGTAGCTTGTAAAATTGATACTTTGTTCTTTGTACAAGATGATCCGGATGAACTGTATAGTAATCTCTTTGATTTAATAAAGACAGAATACAACCAGGTGTTTACCTCTAAAACAATAAAGTTTTCACAAAAACTTAAGTTCTGTGACTGGGCCACGCCTGGTATTTATAAAAGTAGAAATAAACTGTTTGAGCTATATAATCTAAGACAATATAACCATAATTTAAATTTTACAGAATATGTAAAAAAATACTCTAAATTGTTTAAGAAAGTGTGCATACTAGCAAAATCAAATTTCATTAAAGATAAAATTAAAAAGTCTAATAATAAAATAAAAGCCACTTGGGATATCATCAACCGTGAAACTGGTAAATTAAAACCACGGGACAACACTTTTACTCTAAACCCTGTAAACATGTACCCAAATGTAATTTTTCTTTTAATTTTCAATATATTAACTCTAATAATATTATTAAAAGTTTAAAATCACTAAAAATGAAAAACACAGGTGATTTGTGGGGCATGTCTATAAAGATAATTAAGAATATTATATAATCTATTGCACCCTATCTTGCTGACATATTTAATAACTGTATTGATAAGGGAATCTTTCCTGATCTTATGAAGTTTAGTAAGGTTATACCTTTATTTAAATCGGGAAATAAAGAAGACCCCAGTAACTATCGACCAATTTCAATACTACCAGCACTTAGTAAGATTTATGAAAAAATTATTCTCGAACAGTTAGTAGAATACTTTAACTTAAATAATCTTTTACATAGTAAGCAATTTGGTTTTACAAAGGGTCGTTCCACTACTGATGCAGGTGTTGCTCTAATAAAACATATATTTGATGCCTGGGAGGGGTCTCAGAACGCTCTTGGAGTTTTCTGCGACCTGTCCAAGGCTTTCGATTGCGTTGAGCACCGAACACTGGCGATGAAGTTAAATTATTATGGTCTCAAAGGTTTTGCGCTTAAATTGATACAGTCTTATCTTAGTTCTAGAACACAAACTGTCGATGTTAATGGAACTAAGTCATCCGGTTCTCATGTAAAAATGGGAGTTCCACAAGGGTCAATTCTTGGCCCTTTCTTATTTTTGATATATATCAATGACTTGCCATTCTTTGTAGAAAACTTCTGTGATATTGTATTGTTTGCAGATGATACTTCACTCATTTTTAATGTGACTAGGAATAAGAATAATTTTGACGATGTAAACAATGCTCTCTCAGAGGTACTTAGTTGGTTTACTGCTAACAATTTACAGCTAAACGCTAAAAAAACGAAATGTATTAAATTTACACTACCAAATGTCAAGACCGAACAAACCGATGTTAGAATGAATGGTGATAAATTAGATTTGGTAGATTCGACAGTTTTCCTAGGGATAACCCTGGACTCAAAACTCCAATGGAATCCGCATATATCGAATTTGGCCGGCAAACTCAGTTCAGCAGCTTACGCCATTAGAAAAATTAGACAATTAACAGATGTTGAAACTGCTAGGACTGTTTACTTTAGTTATTTTCACAGTGTCATGTCGTATGGCGTCCTTTTGTGGGGAACAGCGGCTGATATTAAAACTATATTTATTTTACAGAAAAGAGCAATAAGAACCATTTATAGACTGGGATCACAAACTTCTCTGAGAAATATTTTTAAGGAAGTTGGTGTTCTTACTGTTGCATCGCAATATATTTATAATTGTATAGTTTTTGTGCGGTGCAATATTAACTCTTTTTCTAAACACGGTGATGTACACAATTTCAATACTAGAAGTAAGTCAAAACTAGTAATGCCACTGTTTAGGTTACAAAAGGTTCTTGGCTCTTTCTTGGGGCAAGGTATACACTATTATAATAAAATACCAAGTACTGTACAAGATTTACCTTTAGATAAGTTTAAGAATCATGTAAAATCTTGTTTACATAAGAAAGGTTATTATACAGTCAAAGAATATTTAGAAGACAAAACAGCCTGGTTATAATAATATTTTCACATTTTATTTTCTTAGCAATATTTTTTTTTTAATAATTAATTTTACGCTGGTATGATAGCCTTTAACAGCAGTGTCTTACAGACAAAGGTACCCACTCAAAATTTATGTTGCGTTTAAAGTTGTCTTAATGTTCTCTTGCTTTCGTTGGAGTTGCTCGAGTGTGTCATGCTCTCTTAAAGTGTCTCTGCGGTGGTGGCATGTGCGTCGGGTCGTTACGTTCCCTAAAACATGGTTGAGCGAAGCGATGGCTGATTCACATGTCATACTCGTGAACGGGTGCCGCCTGTGGAGGCTGGTCTGCTCTTGCAATCTTATTTTTTTTATTGGTAGTATTTAATAGTTTTTCTTTTTATTTCAAAGATACTGTAAGACGTTGTTCGTTTTATTTAAAATCGAGCAATACCTGTTTTTTGTAATCGTATCAAATGTTTTTTTTTTGTTGTAATGGAAAATGTCCTTCTATGACAGGGAGGGCATGTTCCAACTTGTATTGACGCTCATAATTTGTTTAATTGTATGTTGTATGATTTGGTAACGACATATTGTTTTGTAAATGTCGTTACTTCTATATTATTATAAACCTGTGGAGTTTCTTGCGCCCGTTCTTCTCCACAGTTAAAAGACTTCCTGAATGGGCGGGGTGGGTGGGCGGGTGCCCGTCCATCCTTTAACTTTTGACGATTCAAAATGCTCATTCTAAGTTTACTGAATAAAGAGATATTGATTTGATTTGATTTGATTTGAATACAACAACATGCCATCAAACAACTCCTTTTTTTAATTGCCGTAAGGAGTAAGTATTTTTTTACAGCTTTTGTAATACTCAATTGACCCCCCCTTATGAGGTATTTTCGTCGATGGAATATATTGTAGATACTGTTCCTAAAGTTTTATTAAGTACTACATCCCTGGACATATTGTATACATCCCGGTACCAGCCCCGGCGGCGGCGTACTTGTTTAGAATTTAAAGCAGTTCGGTCCAAAGCTCGTCTGTTTTAAAACCCATAAGGCGCATTAGGCCCCTAATTGCGGTAGTGGCCGCTTTATGGTGATTCGATTGGCCTGGATGTTAGGAAGCCGGGATGCCACGCCGGGATGTTAGTCCGGGACGCGGGACTCCGGGGTGGGGTCCCGGGATTAATGGCCGGCGTGTATCCCATCTCGCAGGCCATTTGTAAAGACGGAAATCAAATGAGCTGTGCGGTGGTGTTGCGTAAGATAGCCGACAGCCGATTGATAGCTAACAGCGAAAGCTAGGAATGTGACGGTACTATTGAAGGATTGCAAATCTATCGATATCTATGTATTATGGTTAATGCTGCTCGTATGATACTAATATTATGAAGTAGTGGGCCGCCCGCAACTTCGTCCGCGTTGACACCCCGTATCCGTTATGAATTCGCCGTCGATTTTCCAAATAAAAAATCATACAGCGCAACAAAAAAGAATTAGTCAGATAGTTGCATCCATTCTGAAGCGATGCGCGAACAAACATTCGTTTTTTTTATGTAAAGATTCGAAAGTGAATTTGTTTGTTACGCTTTCACGCTTAAACTTTAACCGATTTTAATTATTTTTGGCTTATTTAATTAGTATATCAATCGATGGGACCCAGAAACGGTTTTGGGCTACTTCTTCCCTCGAAAAACTAACGCGCTAATCTGTGGGCAAAAGCGAGTTAATTGAATACTGTCGATAGCATCGATACTGTCAATTCTGTTCAAATCTATCAAAAGTATCGTAAATTATCGTACGTTTTCGAGCCACCATAAAATTTCGGTTTATAATACTTCTACGTTCTTTAATTAATTGTACACTGATACAATTTTAAAACTGGAATGTGAAACGACGCTGTTTGGTGACATAAACAAGGATATAATGAACACATAGGATTCTTGGCAAAATTCATCCGGGGGTGCCGCGCGATCGCAAATACTGACATGAGTCTCATAATGAACTTCAAAGCAAAATCAATTATATTGATATTTATAATTAGAACAATTCTACGTTGAAGTTTCTGACCTAGTAATTTAATTAGGGCAATGTTTTTATTCTGAAAAATGTGCAAAACCATCACGCGCTTGAGTTAAAAATTAAAATTTACTTTTTAAAGAAGAGGGTGCCCTGCGGAATATCAATACAAATATTTTTGTAAGAATTATTGTTTCATGCGTAAAATTAAGAAAGTTGTTGAAAAAATATGTTTTTAGGAGTTATTAGATTTATGTAATGTTTGTTATTGTTTAAGGAATTTGTTTCAAATTTCAACAAGACCATGACCTTGTGCAATGATCAGGCTAACTTACATAAGCTCTTTTAATATATTTAACTAATTCAGCGCATAGTACAAGTGACTTAAAAATACGTAAATTTTCACCATTTCGTGCAGGACCCCCTTAGATATTGACCGAATGCAGAATCAGACAGAGCATGGCTTGTTTCTTTTGTCATTTGATATTTTGCTATAATAGTATTATTAAACACTATTTTTTTTAGTAAACGTTTTATCCTATATCGAATAATAAAGATATTAAACACGGTTCGAGATAAGACAGTGCTAATCCGTTGCTGGAGTAAATTACTTTAAAACTTCAATGTAGACACTACCAACCACAAAATGTCAAATTTCTTTAATAAATTATCAACTTTATCAATCGAGAATAAGCATCAATATCGATTAGAGAAATTTGACAGTTTTAGGTAGGTGTGTACGATACGTGGGAGCTGGCGTAAGGCCAAAATAGCCTTTACCAGCCGCCGTTGGAGCCAGTGGGGTGGAAAGTAACGCAGACACCTCCGCGTTTCCCTGTGTAACTTTGCCCGGTACACTTGTCTTGTTGTTAAAACGAACAAAAATCTGTATCGAAAACACAGTAAACTACACACCGACAGGGTAAAAGTCGGAGGTGGAAAGCAAACGTATTCAGAAGGTCCATTGTCATTATGTTTGAAAATAAATTATCGTAGTTCTACCTACATATACATAGATTCGACTGTCTTTCGTCCGTAATTATTGGTAGTCTTCTTTTGTTGAGCCGCTACGCACACTGCAATGCCTTGTTGGTATGTATGTTATGGTAAATGTGATAAATGTGGTTATTATAAATAAATACCGGTAATATTAATAATTATCTACCACAGCATTTCGTAAATGTGATGAAAATTGTGAAATATATTACTTTTACCAATAATTATTAATAATTACTGGCTATCTTTGGTAAAAGTAATAATCCGATAAGAAACCATATTTTTGGCAGTATTTATTGGAATTTGTAAGCAAGCTTTATGCCCTGGCCACGTAAACGGGCTAGGCTTTTGCGGGCGCGGGTGGCATTCAGTAGCGGCTACAGCGGCTGGCTAAGTGGACGTATTGAGGATGGCTCTCACTAAAGTGACGCGTAGTTGCCTTGACAGCAGTTCGTATTTTATGCACGACATTTTAAATCTGCAGAATACTACATTGTTCAATATGGCACCTACCTACTTATTAGTAATTAGGTATTATTATCTAATAAAACTTACTGTCCTGATCTGGAAAAAGCTGTTTGATTTCTTCCCATAGTCTTTTTATTACATTCTTAAACTTGTGTTGTGGATGCTTGGACATTCATATAGGTCGGTTTAATATTTCTGTAATAAATGCCTCGGTGTACATAATAAAATTACGCCGCTCGTGGATTCGTCTTAAAAAATTGTTTCTCTTGATTGAAAATTGTTTCTCACCTGCGCTAGCCATTTTCAACCGCCCGACAAACCGCTGTGGCCAGGCGCAAACTAGCCCATAGGATTGTTTCCACCCGCCCGCCTCGCCCGCCACCGCTGCCGCCGACCGCCGCCGCCAACCGCAGCCGCTCTAGCCAGCCGCGCGCGCGTCGTGGCATGCTTTCTCATACATTTGTTCAATTAGCCTATGGGGCTTCGCCGGACGCTGCCGCAGCACGCTTGCTTTGTCGCTCAGCTCACGCGTTGTTTTGGTCACTGTTCTGATCTAACCTAACCGATAGCAAGTAATTGAATGGTACTTTTTTTTAATATTCGTTCAGCAAGAAAGCGTTATTGTGAGTTCGGTTAGGTTAGATCTGTAGGGGTGCAAATTTGGGAACCTCCTCGTGGTGCACCCTGGGATAAGGCCCCTCGACCCCTGGACCTAGGTAAAGGGGGCTTATGCTAATCCCTGGCGCCCCTTTTGGGCGTCGAATCTTAGGCGGGGCCCCTTCTGGGCCCTGCACCTCCGTGCGCGTGCCTACTTTGGGCCGTGCTACTCGCTGCTTCCTCTGAGCAGCTTTGAGAGGTGGAGAGGAGTATTGGCGGCGCTCCTTCTGAGCGCCGTCTTTTGGAGGATACGACCTCGGGTGTCGTAGTCGAGTGTTGGGCTTTGGGGGGGGCGGAATCTGAGTCCCGCGGATACCGCGGAGAAGTGACACACCTCCGTAGGCCCGTGGAAGTCCAGAAAAGACGGGAAAACCTCATGCTCCGGCATCATTGCCGGGTATGTCGGGGAAAGCTCCCTTGAGTCGTGTGGTGTTGATGGATGGAGGATGAAGTGTTGTGGGGCTAGGAGTCTGGATCGGAGCTGGACTCGTGGGCGGAGTCTGGGTTCGGGCCAGGGTCTGGGCTTTCAGGAGGGATAAGGCGGGCTGACGGAAGGCCGCGCTATTTGTTGTATGTAACTTTGTGATGTCTTGTTTTGTCTTTGTTGTGTTGCCCGTTTTGTGGGGCGCTTGCTGCGCAAGCGCGAGTGGAGTTGGGCTTCGGTGTGGGTATTTAATTATATCTCCCCGAAAGTCCAAAGATTGGAGGACTTTGTCCTATTTTTGGAGGATAGCGTGCCCATAGAGGGTGGGCATGCTGTATTTTTGTTGTGCCTTGTGCGAAGTCGCCCGTGTGTCGGCGCGTGACTGCTGGCGGTCATAGGTTGGCACACGGGCGACGGGGTGACCGTCGCGGGTTAATCCCTAGTGGCCTGTACCGTGACACCCACCCCAGCTTTCAGCTTCGGATTGTTGGACCCCCAGGGGTTTAGTGGGTATCCCCCTCCATCTCGCCCTCCCAGCCAGGACTTCTGTCCTGGCAGCCGACCTGGAGCCTCTCTCCTTGTCGGTGGGTGTGGAAAGGCGGACGGGCGAGTCCCACATAACCGGGTGCCTCTTCAAGGCCCCGGTACTCGTAACGAGTTCCCCTGGGAATAAAAAAAAGGTTAGATCTGTAACAAAAAAAAACACAAAGCCGAGCGAAACGTGCCGCGGTAGCGGCCGGCGAAGCACAAGAACTTATTAGCTTCTTTAGATTTAGACTATAACTTGGAAGGCTCAATCAATGCAAAGATAATGAAGTTTTACAGCTAGCCAAACTTTAATAAAATCCAAATGACGATTGCTACTCTGTTACTAATATGGCTGCAATAAATAATAATTTCAATATATTCAGGAACCCGATGGCGCAGCGGCTAGCGCGTTCGGCTTGCGATCTTGCTCGCTAAGCAACTTTCGCAATGCTGGGTCGCTGGATGGGTGACCAAACTTAAAAATATCTCGAGCTCCTCCGTGCTTCGGAAGGCACGTCAAGCCGTTGGTCCCGGTTGTTGTCGTAAGATGGCAGTCGTTAAAACCCACCAACCCGCATTGGGCCAGTGTGGTGGGTTATGGCCCAATATCCCCCACGTGCTATTGTTCACGTGGGAGGCCTGTGCCCAGCAGTGGGACGTTTATAGGCTGATGACGATGATGATATTCAATCATAAGGCTGCCCAATATCAGATTACTTGCTGACCAGTATGGTTATTTTTGCCGAACACTAGAAGCAGCTCAATTAACTTTGTTTGCTGGCGAAACCCATTTTGGAGCTGACCTAAACCTAGGTTTTTCATAATGAGCTAAGCATTTGAATGATAGCTCTTACTCATTACATTTATTAAACGTATGGTGTAATTATTAATAATAACCGGTAAAAGTGAATAATATATTAATTTTACCGTCGATTTTGGTAATTATTAATAATTACCCGTAATTATAATTAATCACATTTACCGTCACATCTATATTAATAAAAATCAATTACCGAAATGTTTGTACGCGCATCACTTCAGAATGTTTAGTTGTTCTCGTAATTGTCAGGATAAGGAACAGTTTTGTCTTATAAGCATTTTACGCCATATTCATAAATTTAGGTCATTGCAGTCATTTCATAGTTCAGTATGTGTTCGAATATCATAATCATCGCGCGCGTACTCATTCACCGCATATCATTTATATCATAAGTTCAATCATATCAATATATCAGTTTATTTTTCTCACAACTACTGTTCAAAATATGGTGGTAATATATATACCATTGCCCTAATAATGGTTAAAGACTTTCATTCATAACAACATCACCAAAGATCGTACATTACCCGTACAATTATTTTTTTTGGAAATTGGCTACGAGGTACTGGGTGTTCGCGCAGAGGAAGTCGCGGGCGACCGCTAGTCTATATTAATAAAAATCAATTGTCCAAATGTTTGTACGCGCATCACTTCAGAACGGCTGCACCTATTTGGCTAATTCGTTTTTTTGGGTTATTCCATTTGGCCCCTGATCTCCTTGTCTTATGTCTCCTTGGCCCCCGGTAAATCGCGTGACAATGCAATATTATGATGACATGGTGCTGGTCTGATGATGAAGCTGGATGGTGGCCATAGGAACTTTGCAATGAAACAACAAAACCTCGTCGAGTTTGGGCTCGTTTAAATCGTCTTGACGAGTAGTTTGTCTTTCAATGGTAACCAGGGTCTGATGATGGAGCTGAAATGTGGTCATAGGAACTCTGTAACGAAACGACGCAACTCCATCGAGTTTCGGCTCGTTTCATTCGTCTTGACGAGTACGTTGTTTTTAGATGGTTACCAGGGTATAATCAGATGTTGGAGCTGGAAGGTGGTCCTAGGAACTCAGTAAAGAAACGTCGCAACCCCATCGAGTCTCGGCTCGTTTGATTCGTCTTGACGAGTACTTTAGTGCTAGATGGTAACCAGGGTCTGATGATGGAGCTGGAGGATGGCCATAGGAACTAAGTAATTAAACGACATAACTCCATCGAGTATGGGCTCGTTTGATTCGTCTTGACGAGTACTTTGGTGCTAGATGGTAAGCAGGGTCTGATGATGGAGCTGGAAGGTGGCCATAGGAACTCAGTAATTAAGCGACACAACCGCGTCGAGTTTGATTCGTCTTAATGGGTGGACTGTTTTTGATAGGTGGTGAGTAGTTGTGGTTTAGTGGACGTGAATAAATTTTGTTTACATAAATATTTGTTTTCAGTGAGATGAACAGATGAAAAACGTGTCCAGGGATAACTATAAAGTAA
This sequence comes from Scoparia ambigualis, assembly GCA_963921215.1. Classification (NCBI taxonomy): domain Eukaryota; kingdom Metazoa; phylum Arthropoda; class Insecta; order Lepidoptera; family Crambidae; genus Scoparia; species Scoparia ambigualis. Next base: position 23,415,323 of record OY992526.1, read on the forward strand.
AAAATAAATTAAAAGTAAAAAGCCTTTTTAAAAACAAGCTTTTATTTAAATTTATATAATTTGTCATTACACAATTTATATGATATAAAAGGTTGTCGCGAGATTTACTATATGTGTAAAAACAAGTAAATTAAATATGTAACTTGATGTGATTGATTTTAACTGTTAAAATTTTCAATCTTTATAAAATACGAGTAAGTATTTACTTAAATAAAAACAACTTGTACCGTCGAGTTAAAAAGTGCTTCAAGGTGTGAATATTGTTATTGGTATCTGCCGGCATCTAATGTTTAAGTAGTTACAAAGTATTACAGAAATCGTTTAACATTTTCCCTGCTGATGGTATTTTTAAGCATTTTTGACTCTTAATCGACATTATCAAGAAAACTAGAAATCGCGGGCCAAAGAGACAGGTGACAACGAGATCGGAGGACAAAGGGAATAGCCCGTTTTTTGTGTTTGCAATTGTCAGGACAAACCTTTCGTATGAAAGAAAATTTTAGGAAATTCGTCACCGGGTAGGTACGGGTCCACGCGGGCGAAGTCGCGGGCGGGCCACTAGTCACGAATAAAATCTGTATCAAAAATACACTAAAACACACACCAACAGGGTAAATGTCGGAGGTGGGAAAAAGCAAACGTAGGCAGAAGGTCAAATTGTCATTATCGTTGAAAATAACATTAACGTTGACGTCAACTTAGAAAATGGACCTTTGAGGTCGAGTGGTTAGCACCCCGGTTGCAGTATCGCTATCTCTGACGTCCCGGGTTAAATACCCGGTCGGATTAATTTCCACAAAAACTATCTTTCTGTCCTCAAAAGTAAAAAGTCAAAATATATTTATTCAATAAACTCAATTAATAAGTACTTTGAATCGTCCAAATCTTTTTAACCTACCAGTCCTACCACCCATTTAGGACATAATTTTTTAACTGTGGCAAAGAATGGGCGCAAGAAACCACAGCGCACAAAAGCAACGACATTTACGAACAAAAAAAAAAGAATACCTTGTTACCAGGTCAATACAAAATATGAATTTAAAAAATAATAAATGATGCAATACAAAACTACAATACATGTAGTATCAATTAAATAAAGACAATTAGAAATAGCTGTTGGAGTGCTTGGAGCATTTCAGATCTAAGCTGTTTTGTCTTCTGTGTAATCTGACACTTTATAATAAGCTTTTTTATAAAGCTTTTCTTTGATTTTGATTTTAAATTTATTAAGATCTAATTTCTGAATATCATTTGGTACTTTGTTGTAAAATCTTACACACAGACCCTTAAAAGAATTATTTATTTTATGGAGCCTAGTATAAGGTACTGCTAATTTGTTCTTACTTCTAGTGTTTACATTGTGAATACGAGTATCACTGTTTTTTGAAAACATTTCAGTATTTTTATGAACATAAATCAAATTTTCATAAATGTATTGTGATGCAACTGTCATTAAGTATATTTATATTCTTAAATCTCTCTCTGAGAGAGTCGCCAGCCTTTAGGTTATAGATTGCTCGAATAGCCCTCTTCTGAAGCACAAAGATAGTTTGAATGTCGGCAGCATTTCCCCACAGTAAAATGCCGTACGACATTACACTATGAAAGTAACTGAAATAAACTAATCTAGATGTATCAACGTCAGTAAACTGACGGATCTTCATTACTGCAGAGCTCTATCGATGTATGTCTATTCGACAATTTAGCTCAAATTTACAATACCTTAACGGTCACTAAGTTTTATGAAGGTACCTCTTTTATTTATTACACGCTTAGTCTGCAAAAAATAAACTTTGGTTAGATTTGAATTATTCAAATTTAACATTTATATCTGTTTACTGTCTGAAAACTTTTTCAACAACTAAGAACAACTTATTTTAAGATCAAATGGCGAACAAACATAATTAAGAATCAAACGAACTTACCTTGTGAAGTTTGATTCCAATTATGCGAGGGTCTCAACCGAAGACGATTACTTATTACATGCAGCAGTACATGAGATGGTGCTATCTTCTTCACACTTTTAGATATATCCTAAAAAGAAATATCTTATTTCCGTTCCCTGCACTGGCAACCCCGCGTCACGAGACGTCATTATTTCAGAGAATTTTGTGTTATCCTCCACAATTTTCATTTTATTTTTTGGGTTGGGAGGGATGGGTTGACGTAATTGTCTTCGGTTAAGACCCTCGCATAATTGGAATCAAACTTCACAAGGTAAGTTCGTTTGATTCTTAATTATACTTCGGGTCTCAACCGAAGACGATTACTTATTACATGCAGATGTTCAGAGCATTGTAATGTTAACACAATAAAAATAAAAAATTATGTCAATTTAAACTTTACTATATATAGGTAGTTTTTTATAAGTGCTTAAGCCTCCTTTAAACCTTAAAAGATGCATTTAATGGCTATCGATGCATTGGTCGTTTTCTAAACAATGTCTTTAACAATTTCATTTATTTATTTGATTTAATATTATTATTTTGTTGTGTAAATACTGCATTGACAAATTCATTCTGATTTGTACCTAAACATTTCTCCAACAGTATTAACAAATACATTTAAGTGACTCAGCCCCCAACAACTCTGCGAAACACCTCCAGACTAGATCTGTGAGCAGTGTGAGCAGTAAATGCCGAGCGAGTATTGTGACTGTGAGCTCCAAATAGACAGACAAATATCGGTATCGGCATGTCGTCCACTGTCTTGGAATCCTTTTTTTTTTTTTAATCTGCAACAATTTTTTTTTTTTGACCGCCTTTTTATGAGGTTGGCACAACCAGCAACAAATAACTGGGATTCTTACAAATATTGGACAATCTGATAGCGGTTGCCAAACGCGGGTCCTGAAGTCTAAATGAAGTCGGTAATTTCAATCACAATCACATAATTTTGTATTGATATATTATTTTTGATTAAACTAATAGACTGCGTTTTTTGAGCAGAAACAATAGAAAATATAGTGTAAGAATCATAAGTGACAAATCGATGATTATGATCTGATTTTAAGGATAGTCCTGAAAATATGGTTTAATTAATATGACATTTGTGTCCCATGTTGAATTGTTTTTTTTTAATTTGGAGCAATAAATCTTAGTTAGTGTACGCTTAACAAAACTGTGTTAAACACAGTCATTTATGTAAAGTAAATTACTTCCCTTAGATGACAGATAAAGTAGACCTATGCGTATTTAAACAATGTGCAGCTGCCGACTAATGTACCGGTTGGTGTCAAAAGATAGTCTTAATACCGTGTTTTTAGTGAGGTCTCTTATTATTAAAGCACCGGCAGGCTACACATGAAATTTAAGCTATAGGAGGCTGAGATAGTTTCCTATACGGTTTCCCGTCCTACAATGTTTAAGTCCCTAGGTCCCTAAGTCCCTAAAGCCCTAAAGCCCTAACCTACAGCATAAATGTGTAATAAATAAATATATAAATAAGTACGGGATGTCTGCACCATGAGACCTAAGGCAACAGACGGAAGGTGGTGAGGAAACAGGGTTAAGAGTAGGATTTTCTCACTGCCAGTCAAGCAGACTCACAAGACTGATCAGAACTGATAGCTAAGGGTGTCTTGGCCACAGTGAGAGGAATATAGTTACCAGGTAGCAGCAATTATACAACGATGTCGTCCGAGTACAAAAGAGATTTATTTTACAATTACATCTTCTTAAATACAAATTTTATTCTACACACACAATGATAAGTCCTAACTAGTGAGCCATCTGTGTAAACTGCAGTGGCGCATTTTCTTGCACTTTGTCGTAAGTGGGCCAGCGTAAATTGCTAGCCAAATGTTCAAAGGTCGTTTGAACATCCTGGCGCCTCCAAGATGCGGGAGTCCAGCTGGTACAACTCGATGTTTTCAGTCGGTAGCTCTGCCTCCGCTGCTGGTCGTCGTAGCGGTTTGGGAGGTGGCCCTTTTGACGCCCTCTCGTGCACCCTGTGTGGGATGCTGTAGACCTTCTCCTGTAGATGGATCTTCGATCTTCGGCATGGGATATTGGTTCGCACCCATGTCAGTATCTGTGGACCGTAGCAAAGTATTAGTGCTGCTAGAAATAGCAGAGAAATTGTGGTAATGAAGCTAGCTAAGTATGCGTGAGACTGTATTTGTGCCCACACTGTATTGTCTAACTGTGTTTGTAAGTTGAGTTCTGAATTTATTAAGTGTTGAAAACTATCCTTAGAACTATCTATTATCTTTTCTTTAGATATGTCTTCTATATTTAACGATGTTATTTTAGAGTTCATAGAAAAATTAAAGCTTTTGATAAATGATTCTAAGACTGATACTTTTTCTGTTCGCTTAGCAGAAAGTACGTTATTCATTGTTTTTATAACACAATTTTCGGAGATTCGAAGAACACCGACGTTACGAATGTTTACTTCCTCTCTTTGTCCATCACAAATAATAGATGCAGTTACTGTGTCTTTACATATGAATAGCCAAGTATTTGTCATGTACATTTGTTTCCATATTACATCAGAAGTAATTTTATAAATTTTTGAGAGGCATTGAGTTTGATTGTTAGCTTTGCTCTTAAAAAGTTGTTCAACAATGCAGTTTAACGTTATTATAATTGGGGCTAACCAACCTAGTGGATCAAAGATTTTTGCCACTTCAGACAAGATAAATCGTTTTGTAGGCTTTTTATTTTCGGTAACAATTATTTTAAAATAGAAATTATCTTCAGATGGTGACCATGCCACGCCCAGTGACTTCCTATTTTCTTCCAATGGTAGTTTTAGCAATGTGTCGTCTTTATTGTCGTTCGGTATATTTTTTAATAATTCAGCGCTGTTAGATGACCACTTACGCAACATAAAACCACCTTTTTTTAACATGGCAATAAGTTGTTTCTGTAATTCTTTCGTAGTTTGCAGGTCATCCTGGCCTGATAGTATGTCATCGACGAAGAAATCACCTGGCTTGCCATTGGGTATTTATCCTTTTCATCCAGTGCAAGCTGTTGTAACGTTCTCACAGCGAGATATGGTGCGCTCGTAGTACCATATGTTACTGTAGTGAGTTCATACTCCTTCATTAGTTGATCTGGGTGAAATCTCCATAGTATTCTTTGATTTGTCATATCCTTGTCATGTATTTTAATGAAACGGTACATTTTCATTATGTCCGCCATAATTGCTATCTTATGAGTACGCCACCGTAACAGTATGGTAGCCAAATCTTGTTGTAATCGTGGTCCTTTATATAAGTTATCATTAAGGCTAATTTTTAAGCTTGTTTTGCTGCTTGCGTCGAACACAACTCTTAATTTTGTTGTCAGGGAATCTTCACGTATAACAGCTTGATGTGGTATATAATATTTTCCTTTGTTATAGTCCTCTCTTGGTACTTGTCTCATGTGACCCATTTTTATATATTCATGCATAAATTCGTGATATTGTGTCTGTAAAGTAGTATTTTTCTTAAATTGTCGCTCTAATTGTAACAGGCGTGCCCCGGCTCTTTGGCGGGATTCCCCATATTCTAATTGTGGATTTTTGAAGGGAAGTCGTACAGTATAAGTTCCATCCTGGCTTCGTTTAGTAGTGTCTTTATAGTATTTTTCGCAGATTTCGTCTTCTGCATTTAATATGTTAGTCTCAGAAACTTCTTCTAATTCCCAAAACTTTGTCAACTGCTGTATTTCTTCTGTGCGTACAGTCATACTGAGTACTTTTATTCCAGTATTTATATAAGTAGAGCACAGACCTGATAAAATCCACCCAAATTCTGTATTTTGGGCGATTATTCCGTCTTGTATTTTTTCAAATCCTTCTCGTAATATTTTGCTATATTCCTGGGCACCTAATATAATATCTATAGGTCCCTTTTTGTAGTATGTAGGGTCAGCAATCAATTTATTTTGCAAGCATTGTTCCTGAAACTGTTGTAAATCCTGCCGCGGCAGGGAGCTTGTAAGTTTCGGTAGTACTATTAGCGTTACCCATAAACTATAATCACTAGAAAATCGTGGTTGTAAGTTAAGGTTAACTGTGCAGTTCGAAGTTTTTGGAGTTTCATCTCCAATACCCCTTATTTCAGCGCATATCTTCGTTCTCGGGTATGCTAAACGTTGAGCCACTTCCTCTGTACAGAAAGAAGCCTCTGAACCTTGATCACACAGTACTCGTAAAAATTGTGGCACTCCATCATTTGTCGTTGTTTGTACTAACGCTGTGGCTAACAGTACATTTTGTCTTGAGTTCATCTCCAGTTTGATTGTAACATCTTTTTAATAGCTGGCTTAGAGTAGCTACTGGTGCTGGCATAAGTCTTTTTAATGTCGTTGTCCTCTGATCGTTTATTTTCCTTAATACTTGCATTGTAGCTTCGATGCAATAATGCGTGATGGCCAGGTCGTTGACACACTTCGCATTTAACAAACTTAACACTTAAACATTGTTTTGTTGCACTATGATTTAAACAACGTTTGCACATTTGTTTGTTCGTGACTGTTTTGAGTCGTTCCATTACATCTAACGCCTTAAATTTTGGGCAGATTTGAATATGGTGGTCACGGCTTGAACAATACCAACACTCTTTGCGTTGTTCAAATTGTGGTGTGAGCTTATTCTGATAATTTAATTGATTATTTTGATTATTAGACGTCGATGAATATAAAGTCGTTTCAAGACTTTTAAACCGTTTTTCTAAGAATTTCATCATATCTTCGAAGTCCTGGATCTTGGTGCTTTCTTCAATCTGTGATTCATACTTGATATTAGTCTCTACATCCCATTTTCGAGTGACTAATCTTATCATAATAAGGCTCCAAGACGTTGTATTAATACCTTGGTTCTTTAAAGCTTCTAAACATTCGCGTAATGTGTCATGCATGTCTCGTAATTGTGCTGAATTTGCTCTCCTTATTGTAGGTAAGTCGATCAATCTATCAATGAACTTTGTCGCGATCATTCGCCTGTCGTCATATCTCTTCGTAAGCAATTCCCACGCTGTTTTGTAATTTGACTCACTAATTGGTAAATACTGAATTAATTTTGCCGCTTCGCCTTGTACATGCGATTTTAAATATTGCATTTTTTCTGTATATGAAATGGAATTATCCTCATGAATTATTTTTGTAAAAAGATCTTGAAAGGTATTCCAAGAGTTGTAATCTCCCGTAAACACAGGAATCTTAATTTGCGGCAGCTTTCCTGACGTTTTGGGTATTATACTGTTGACCGTCGGCCTACTTTCGTATAGTTTTTCTTGTATCAATTCTGTAGTAATTTCATAATCTTTTTGTATTTGGTCGAAACAATTATCCTTAAAGTAACTAAGTTCGAAAGTATTTTGATGTATGAGTAGCTCTAAGTGATTATTTTCGATTTCTTGCCACTGGTTTTGTATAACTTGTAGCAATGATTGAATATGCCAGATTGGTTTATTTTCAGTGATCGCCATCTTAGCTTGAGATAACTTCTTAGTGAATTGCATTATACGAAAATTCTGTATAAATAACTTTGGGCTGTGTTCCCGTTTTTCGTCTATTGTATCTTCGTATAATACGTCTTTTGGTTCATATAACTGCTGTACAACTTGAAGTCTTTTTTCTAAGTTTCGTAAAAACTCCATAGTTTCGTCGTATTTTTTCTGTATGTAGTTGTCAAAATAGTTTATCGTAATGTATTTATGTGTTGAAAGTATCTCTTGATTTTTCAATTGCACATGATTTGTCTGCGCCTGCTTGAAAATGTCTTCAAGGCGACTTAGTCTGTCATTCAAATATTGTTGTGTTTGTCGCGAAGAAGAGTCCTTCTTCATGTTTACTAATAATCGTGTAATGTCATTATAAAATTGTTCTTGCTCTTTGACTCGTTCGTTGACGTCTTGAATCTCCATAGTTTTCCTCTTTTTGTCTTCTTATTATCCCTATTACCCTACCCTACTCCTATCAAATCTACTTGTCAGTACGTAATGTGCCTGCGCTCCTGTTACGGTATTTTGCGACTTCTCAATCAGCTGGTGAGACCCGCTTCTGGGAGGCCAGTGACCGAACCGCTACCGTACCAACAGCTTTCTTACAGGACACACTATGTACTTAGTACTTCGGATTGCTACGACACTGATGCTTTTTTGAGTACACCAGAACGCAACTTTCCAAAGTTGTCTGTCTGTATTTGTCAGTCCCTAGGGGGGTAAGAGGATCGCGTAATTTATATTAACTTCACAGGATCAAAATTTCTCGAAGGACCAAAATGTGCAGCTGCCGACTAATGTACCGGTTGGTGTCAAAAGATAGTCTTAATACCGTGTTTTTAGTGAGGTCTCTTATTATTAAAGCACCGGCAGGCTACACATGAAATTTAAGCTATAGGAGGCTGAGATAGTTTCCTATACGGTTTCCCGTCCTACAATGTTTAAGTCCCTAGGTCCCTAAGTCCCTAAAGCCCTAAAGCCCTAACCTACAGCATAAATGTGTAATAAATAAATATATAAATAAGTACGGGATGTCTGCACCATGAGACCTAAGGCAACAGACGGAAGGTGGTGAGGAAACAGGGTTAAGAGTAGGATTTTCTCACTGCCAGTCAAGCAGACTCACAAGACTGATCAGAACTGATAGCTAAGGGTGTCTTGGCCACAGTGAGAGGAATATAGTTACCAGGTAGCAGCAATTATACAACGATGTCGTCCGAGTACAAAAGAGATTTATTTTACAATTACATCTTCTTAAATACAAATTTTATTCTACACACACAATGATAAGTCCTAACTAGTGAGCCATCTGTGTAAACTGCAGTGGCGCATTTTCTTGCACTTTGTCGTAAGTGGGCCAGCGTAAATTGCTAGCCAAATGTTCAAAGGTCGTTTGAACAAACAACATGGAACCTTCCTCAAACTTTTTGGTTAGAAATGATAACTTTATAACTATCAGCTTTGAAAAGATTCAAGTTATTATTATTCGAATAAAGCTACCAAGATATTATCAAATACAGTATTGATTTAATGTTACTGATATTGTTGCAAGAGATGTAAACATATATCTCAAGATGCTCGTGGTATACCATGTCTGGTCAACGATTCACTAATAATTTGGCGCCACCTGGATAAGGCTATCTAGAAGTGGATGGCTCGCCTTGAAAGGAAATTAGGTATAACAAATATTATTTAGGGCCGAAGAACATTTTTTCTTGGACAACAAGTTTGGGCCACATTGTATACCAAGGATGTAAATTCTAATCTGTACCACAACATTACCTTCTGCTTTATCAAATTTATATTAAATGTAAGTGTTTTTTTTTTCTTTTTTTCTTTTTTGTTATGGCTTGGTCAGGATTTTGTGATGCATTCTGCGTTTGTAAAGGTTTGTAAGGTCAAATTAAGGCTTTGCCAATAAACTAATAATATGTGAAAATGCATGGTAGGAGAGTTACCTACTCCGTATCTAAGTATATCCGTATAATGTTTTCACAAGACTGGATGTAGGATGCCAATACAAAAAAGTTTCTGAATCAATTAATGCTAAGAACTTCTCTTTTTCAAACAACTTGGTGTAGGTAGGAAATTCAAACCGCAACGGCCCTGTGCATGCTGTAGTCAATATTCCTGAATTCATCTAAATCCCTCATTATACATTTATGTATAAAAACAAGTTCTGTTGCTCGGTTTTTTAGTTATGCTTTTGTAAGTGTTTGTGACAAACCCTATGACTCCAAAAAGGTGCTTGTACTCGTACTTTTATTATTCAATACACACTCGTCAAAGTTTGAGCTTATTTTTCATGCGTAAGTACACAACATAAACTAAACAATTATTGTAGAAAATTCAAATATTATGCGCAATAGTTCTAGAACCGGTTCCAGTAATTTCGCAAACACAAATAGGCCGAACAGAAAAACATTAATTTCAACTGAGGCCTCAAAGTAAACCTTAACTTTTTCCGATCAGCTTTAATTGCAGTAGATACTTAATTAAAAATAAGCATCTTGAATATCAATTGTTGACAATAGTAGTTGTGATTTAATAATTTAAGGGCAGTTCGATTCTTTTAAATATCATTATTTTGAAGCTGCTTTAAATTTTAAGTGAATCTGTGAGATCCTTTACCTTTTTTTTTGTAAACTTTTCCTGACCTTTATAAACACAACAAAAGAGAATTAGACAAATCAGTCGAGCCGTTTTCGTGCGCTTAGCAACACATTTGGCGATTCATTTTTGTCTACATAGATTGAGATAGTAAGTAACAGACATGGTTTTGGGGTATAGTTGTTTTGTATAGGTTTGCCGGGAAAATGAATAATTCATTTACGAATCCATTGTAAAACATTACGATCCCTAGTGAGCTCACACTTTCTGTCATTCAATCATAGAAATAGATCAAGCGACTGCAGGAGCTCTGATTCCAACGTCTCCCTGTCAGATATCCGGCGGAACCTCGGCAGTCCCTCGGCGGTGTGAATGGTGCAGGTGGGCTTGTTTGCAGCTCGATAGCTGATGATACTACTACGCGCAGTGGCGCCCCCCTAGAGTTTAAAGAACCTAGAAGTTGATCACAACTTCAGCCCGGGCATCAGCCCGAGACCCTGTACAGAGCGTTGGATTTTTGTTTTCTTTCCGAATCAAACTTGGTTATGGTATTAGGAGTCTTAATATTATTATGCTCAGAAAGTGAAGTTTTAAAACTTTTATTCATATTTACCTCCAACAGAGCTTATTATTTTTTTTTTTTTTTAATTTCCTAATTTAGTTTTGGAGCTTCGAGGCTTATGTACATTATTACCATTTTTTTTATAATTTTTTTTTAGGTAAGTAAGTACTTATTATTATTATTATTATTATTTTTTAATTATTATTATGAGTAACCCTTTATTTTTTATGAGGTTCTTCTCTGAGAAATTGTAATATCTATGGGTGTTCAATGAAAGCAGGCTATCGTCGGACTGACCGTCATATACGGCGACAGATCGAAGATCCTAGTGGCGCAGCTGGCACGGGCACAGGCGCTAGCGCTGCAAGCAGCGCGAATGGCCAAGCTTCGTTTCTCCCGCTACTGGTTGAGTCATTGTAAACATCAATGACATAGTTTAAGATGTCTTCACCAAATCATTATTGATAAGTAAACCCGAAGATAACGAAACGTTGAAAACATGTCCACTTCCGGTGGAAATCGAACCCACGTCCTCAACGATGTTGAGACTCTGCTTTGTTCCACGGAGGACGTAGAAACGTGAAACTGTTAGGGTGAAATAGGTATGGCCTCTCACGGTTAATGTGGAGTAAAAAATCCTCAACACAGTTCAAGTGGAGTTAGAAACTATGAAACGGCTAGCGTGGAGTAAAATAAAGCCTCAACACTGTTAAAATGTACTAAGTACATATTCCCGAAACGGCTTGCTTGACATAAAATATAGCCTCACTCAACCCTGGTAGAGTGGAGTGAGTAGCTTTGACACGGCTTGTATAGCCGCTGTGTCGCGGAGTAAGTCTAATTATTATTCTAATACAATTAATAAGTATATATAATGCTGAGGTCTGACCTGAAAACCGCGTGGCTCCTTTGCTTCCAATCCAGAGGGCTCCTTGGAATTTTCTTTCTTGATGTATCCACCAATTGACAACATCAATATAGCCTCAACACTGTTAAAGTGGAGTGAGTATCTTCGACACGGCTTGCTTGGAGTAAGATACAGCCTCAACACTGTTAAAGTATCCTCGAAACTCCCTGCATGCAGGCTCAACAGTGTTAAAGTGGAGTAAGTATCCTTGACATGGCTTGCGTGGCGCCTCAACACTGTTGAAGTGGAGTAAGTATCCTCGACACGGTTTTCGTGGAGCCTCAACACTGTTAAAGTGAAGTAAGTATCCTCGACACGGCTTGCGTGCAGCCTCAACACTGTTAAAGTGGAGTAAGTATCCTCGACACGGCTAGCGTGGAGCCTCAACACTGTAAAAGTGGAGTAAATATCCTCGACACGGCATGCGTGGAGCCTCAACTCTGTTAAAGTGGAGTAAGTTACCCTGACACGACTTGCGTGGTGTAAAATAAAACCTCAGCACTGTCTAATTGGTGTAAGTAACCTCGATACGGCTTGTATGGAGTAAAATCAATGACATTCAATGTCATTGAGTAAAATAAAGCATCAACACTGTTGAGCAGTTATATATCCTCGACACATCATACGTTTAGTAAGTTAAACACTGTTACAATGGTGTCTAAGTAAATAGTTTTGCATTTAAAGAATTTCTTGTTGTAAATGGCTTTTAATTTTGTTACAATCATTATTTTAGAACCCAAGAAAAACCAATAAAAATGAGGGTAGATAATTTGAATGATAAATGATCTTAGTTCCTTACAACTATGATACATTCCTTAATAGTTAATTTTCCAGGTAAATTAGCGTTATGTTCCAATACCTGCGTGTCGTAATATCGTTGATACGACATTTATCACTATTCACCGACACCGATGATGATAAACGTTTTTTTTATTAAAAATGATTTCTTTACTTTACGAAGAATACAATAATGGTCACTGTCTCTCAACTTCGAACTTTAACATTTTCCCATCATATTAAATACAAATTTAATTTCGTTACGAAAAGTACGTGTGATTCCGATAACACAAAAACACGTAATGACGTCTCGTGACGCGGGGTTGCCAGTGCAGGGAACGGAAATAAGATATTTCTTTTTAGGATATATCTAAAAGTGTAAAGAAGATAGCACCATCTCATGTACTGCTGCATGTAATAAGTAATCGTCTTCGGTTGAGACCCGAAGTATAATTCCCAAATATATTATGTTAAAATCACGACCTTAAAGAAGCCTTACGCATCGATGTAACAACTTCCCCGCATTTCCTTGTAAGGGAAACCTTTTTCAGCCGACCGGAAGGAGCGTAAGGTGTTTCACCAGTGGACAATATTCCATTACTTCAGGTCGATAATATTACAGATTTATATAATTAATCCAAAACACATAAAGAGCCAAATTCAACAACTTATATTCACTTGCACAATTTCGATTGATTGTACCGCCACTAATTAAAACATACTTTTTTAAAATTCATATATATTGAAGTTGAATATATATTATCTAAAATGACTTTCAAAGACAGAAACATGATTGGCAATACTTCATTTGATAGAAAAAAAAGAAAAAATAGCTCTGTTAACATTTTAAAAGAGCTGTAAGTCAGATAATACATTAATAAATTAATTTTTTTACCAATAGAAGAAACTTTTCATTATCTAGTAAGCACATATTTTATATTTCACTTGTGTTTTTCCTATATAGGCAAAAACCTATAAAACGCGCCTATTCGCGCCGCTTCGCTGATACAAACTCACACTCAAAATATAATTATTCAATAAACTCAATTTATAAGTACTTTGAATCATCCAAACTTTTAACCAACCAGGGTGGTAGGTTAAAAAATTTGACGTCAGACGATGACAGAAGACGACGAAGGACGGCGTTTGGTTCAGGACGTCATTTTTTAACTGTGGCAAAGAACGGGCTCAAGAAACCACAGCGCACTCCCATCCCGTACCTTCGTACCGTCGAAAGAGCGAGAGACAAGCGCTCGGAATACCTCGCCATCCTATGCACAGTTGCGGGACACGTCTATACCAAACACTATAATGTATCTGCTATTCCGGTAACCATTACACAACTGTCATTAAAGTTCCTCCATGTTCCACGTCACTTCTCAAACCGAAACAGCCAAGACAATCAGCTGAACAAACATCAGCACGGCGACAGGCTGTGATTAGTACAGAGACGCGAGGACTCATTACAGAGGCAAGCGTCACCTGCGGGTGTACTGACGATTTCTCATTGCAATAGGCTCTTGTTTGAAACGACACGAGTGTCTTCGGATATATTTTTACATCCTACTAATATTATAAACGCGAAAGTTTGTAAGTATAGATGGATGTTTGTTACACTTTCACGTAATAACTACTGAATGGACTTGGATGAAACTCGGCATACAGATAGTTTATAACCTGGATTAACACATAGGATACCTTTTATCCCGATATTCTTACGGGAACGGGAACCACGCGGTGAAACCGCGATTGGCCGCTAGTACATACATATAGTCACGAATATTATCCTCAAATGGTTAGTCGGAGACTAAAAGCAGTGCACTGCCACAGTCCGCAGAATACCAAATAACAAGTGCACACGTGCTCAGCGTGACAGGTGAGGACAGGTGGTGAGCCCATCGCCGAGAGACTAAAAGCACCGTACCAACATTAACTCACATTGCTTCTGAAGAAAAATCTGTCAGGATCGTAGAATATGGAAAGCTATTGTCTAAGCCTACCGTATGTTTATTGTTATTATGACATATAGAATTTTACGAGCGAAGTCGCGGACGGGGACTAGTTGAAGTGGTGGTGGGAATCCGACTGGATGACGACCACCCTAATACCAACTTATGCCGCCAAGCAGCATGAATAAGAATGATGTATGTATGTATAATTCTTACAAAAACATTATTTTATATGGAAACACTTGTAATTAATAAACATTACCTACAGTGTGCGTAGCGGTGAAAGAATAGTATAAGGAGGGGGCTCCTTTCCCTTAGGTGTCGTAAAAGGCGATTAACGGACTAAGGACTGAACATACATCCAACAGCATAGAGCGGCGATGGGCTCACCACCTTTCACACTGAGCACATGTGCAGTCGCTATTTGGTGAAAAGTGGACTATGGCAGAAGACAGCTTTTGCCGTTCTCATTGCCTATAGTCTCTGACTTACCCTTCGGGGATAATAGTTGTGATTATATGTACCTATGTATGTATTAATTATTATAGTCCCCGGTTCATAAGTCGCGCCCTTCGACGACTCATCGCAAAATTCTGCCGACGCAAAATCATATCTCCTTCTATGATCAACACAAATCAGCGCATCGCCGTGCCATGATAAATTTTCAATTCGTCCGTCCAAGCATCTGGGCCGGCGAACTTTTTGCAGATATCGTTGGCGAGTGATTTATGCGTCTGTGCGTAAAAAGTTTGAGCCCTCCGCGGCCATCTTCGTCTTCGCAATGCCTCTACGTGTAGATGTAGTTTGCATTTTACTATTCGTTTTTTGGCTGAGATTTCGTTTCGTTGCTGTTTATTGGTGGTTATGTGTGTTACGAAGTAACTAATCCTTTGTAAGTGTAGTTATACTTTTTAAACTTTTCTAACAATTTGCTATCGGAATCGGATATCGATCAGCCCCCTTACTCTCGAAACCGATCCCGATCCATTGAAATTGGTATTGTGAAGTTTCGTACTCCTAAGTTACGACACCAGAGCTAATATGGATTCATATTGCGCGAATATTGAGTGACAAAAATACAAAACTCAATGCTATTTAGTTTACCCAATATGAATCCAAATTAGCGCTGGTGTCGTCACTTAAAAGTACGAAATTTCACAAAACCAATCCGATCCAATACCGATCGGCTTCAAGAGTTAGGGGGCTGCTCAGACTTTCTTAGCTAACTCCACATTTATAAAATAGGGTATGTTTGTAATTATAAATTCAGTAGGTACTTTATTCTGTATTTGTAAGTACAAATTTTTACAAAACTTTAGTCGTATTATAAATCAAAATATTTTTTTTGTAGGCGGCGGGCGTGGCGAGCATGGCGAGCGGGTCGTCATTTGTTTGAATTCTTTATATTACCGTACTGCTGATATATCATGCATGTGCAATGAACTAGAAATATAGTATGTACAAATAAAGAAAAAAGTGGTGTGTTGTAATGAACTTCGATCAACAATACCAACTAGATAACGCGTCACGTACTAAATCAAAGCTTAATTCTGTCCACGTGAATATTATACTTATACAGCTACATTTCTTTACTAACGAACTGAGACAAAAGTTATCAAACAGTTCTAAGTTCAACCTAATTACAACCATGGCACCCAGTAATAAAGTCACAAATCTTCTAAGTATTTCTCTCTCACTCACTCCATGCGTCCACTGCTCTGTTAACACAAATGTTGGCGCGCGCGTCTATTGGTCAACGTTGGCCAAACATTTGTAGCGTTGGTTGAAATCGGTAATTGTGTTCAAAATTTAATGTTATTTGATAGTTTAAGGCTTATAATATAATTTATTCTACATGTACTTACCGAAAGTAAGACACTCCGGCCGTTAAATAGCTTTCTCGGGCATTATTTATGCAACTTTTAAATACACATTCCGGCGTTGTGAACGTGTTTACATTGGCCGTGTTTCAAGCAAACTAAGCAAAAATAAAGGCTCACTTCTCAAGTGAGCTGTTATTTACCGAGACACATTTTTAGCGCCGACCTGACATCTAGTTGGTATTGTTGATCGAAGGTAATGAATGACACAAATATACCTTAGGTAGGCATTACCGCCTTGCCGGGTTACACTTATGTAATACATTACGATACATCTTAAAAACTATATTTTTGGTAAAACGACTTTAAAATTTGGAAAACATTTTTGATCGTAACTCACAACATGTAGATACGCAAATCGGTTCTATAGAAAACATGGGTTACATTAATATTGTTTTATACATTTATTATTAAAATGAATACATATTATGAAACTTTAAAAGTAAAGTGGTTTCATACAAAACCCATCCTTAAGATGTGATTGAGCTTTGTTCATAACACGGCGGCGCGGCTCTCCACTCGCTGCGATACTGGCAGTTGTTTTGCTTCATGTACTCTCCTTACATTGTTTATACAAGTTCGTCGGCTTAGGGCAGTCTGACCTTTCACGAGAAGGTCTTCCTCCATACGTGCGCTCATATAACTTACTAGCGGGCTAAACTTAGAAATACCGTCAACTTCAGATATTATGTACAAAATATTTACAAATTATGAACGGATTTTGTTTATAATTTTTTGATATTTTGTCGAAGTGGTCATCATCCACAGTTATCGCTCTTTTTGTTAGTGAAGAATCCATTGCGTGGTTTAGAAGAAGAAAGTGGAGCCTTAATAGCTGAGCACATGTGCGGTCGCTGTTTGGTGAAAAGTGGACTACAGTAGAGGTCTGCTTTTGCCGTCCTCATTGCCTAGTCCCTGACTAACCCTTCGGGATAATAGTCTTGATTTTAAGTATATATAAGTTTTAAGTAGGTAGAGCTACGAAACAGGAAAACGGCGACTTTACTTTAAAATAATGTAATAAGTAATGATAACAGTGGGTTGATATTTTGATCGATCTTATCTTCTTATCTCAGAATGTTACAATCTGCACGCGAGCTGCAAATCACGAGCCGTCCAGCATGAGCTGGCACGCGGCCAGCGCGGGCAGACGCCTTTTTGTGCGCTAACTTATAGTTAAGTAATTATCACAACTTTGGCTTGTCAACTCACGCGGCTTGCGAGCGTGAGGGGTAAGTTACTTTGGCCTGAAATGTACATACATAATACTCACAACTATTATCCCCGAAGGGTTAGTCTGAGGAGGCAATGAAGACCGCAATAGCAGTGTACTGCTACAGCCCACGTTTCGCCAAACGACAACTGCACATGTGCTCAGCGTGACAGGTGGTGAGCCCATCGCCGCTCTATGCTGTTGTAAGTACCTATGTGCAGTCTTTAGGGTGGATTCAACCAAACAAATAAGACTTATTCCGAGATTAGTCTACACAAATTTGGCGTTTAATCTAGGTATAAGACCTTATTTCAGTTTGGTCGAATCCACCCTTAGTCCGTTAGTCGCTTTTTACAACTCCCTGCAGAGAGAGGGGTTGCTATAACTCTATTGATGAGCAGCCCACGGCTCCAGTATGAAACAGCTGTATTTGTTTCGCAATTTCACAGTTGTTCTCATACTAATAGTTGTTCCTTGCAGTTACTAGGACTGTCCAGTTGTGAGTTTAAGTATATGCCTATTGCCATAAACCAGTTTGGTAATATGTTAGCTAATTCAAGTTTTAGAATTATTTACTTTTAAAAGTGAAGCCTACAGGATGCTGATTAAAATACGTTCACTCACTTTAACGTTTATTTTGGAAAGCCCGGGTTTTACATAAGTCGCGGCTACGTGCGGTTGTGCTCGGCGATGCTTACAGACTACTTGCGAGCGAGCGGCGCACCGCGTTCTATCACAATATTCAACAATGTAGGAGATAATACCTTCACAAACCTAAAATATAAATCTTAAACATGAGCCGTCCCCAACAAAAAGACTATTTAAGTATTCACAGTTTTTTGTGAAATATTTTTGAAATGCTTTAGCGCTGGCTATCCGGTTTAAAACTAACAGCCGGCGGCCAGTTAAAGATAACTGGCTCCAATAAATATGAAGTTCCGACGGCTGGCGCCCCGCCAACCGACGGTTCAACTTTAAGTGCGAGGGGTGCGTGCCGGATATGACGTAGATACCTGGTGTGGGATGCCAAGAGATGCAGGTTCGAATCCCGTTTAAATAACATACACACATACATACATCACGGCAGCTTCATCCTGACACACATCGTTTGCTTCACTTACGTAACTTACTTACGTAACTAACTCACTACATAACGTTCTTCACCATGCTCGTCGGTTTAGGGTACTCTTGACCTGACCTGATTTTTTATATAACAACAAAAAAACCAGCTTCGCATTTAATAGGTTTTTTTTTTAAAAACAATAGTCAAAAATAATTCTGGGAACAAGATTTGAACCTACATCATCTGATTATGCTAAAGTGGCTTTGTCCAGTTTTAACTATTTTTGTATACAATTTTTGTTTTTACATTTGTGACAGTTTTAAATGAAAACTTACTATTAACTATGACGCATTAGGACTAAAAAGGATTAGAAAACATTCCATTCCAATGTTAAATGTTACAACTTTATTATTCGTTTAATAAAACGTCGCAGGACGTATATTCCTCGCTCCCGTATACCATAATCCCGGATCCCGGGCGGTCTGAAGCGAGTCCCGCGGGACGTGTCGGCATGATAGCGGCAGATTAGGAGGAACAAGCGAACTTATCCCGTGTTATCAGACGGAACACAATATTTCTTTTGTATTTAAAAAGAAGTAAAGTAATGTACCTTCTTATGTACCTTCTATATATATGATTTTTATTTTATATTAGGTATGAGCTGCGGTGGCGGCTCTTCAAAATAATATTTACTATTGATCCATCTCTTCCTTTGGGTGCCGTAAAAGGCGACTAACGGACTAAATACTGCAAATACACCCAACATCAAAGAGCGGCGATAGGCTCTCTCCACCTGTCACGCTGTCAATTATTTAGTGAAACATGAACTTTGGTAGAGGACTGATTTTGTAGTCCTCATTGCCTAGAGTCGGACTAACCCTTACGGGAGTTACCCGTCCTGAGTGTGTGTGTGTAAGGTTTGTTTAGCACATACTGTCCCACTGCTACACATTAGCAGTACCTATATATACCTTACGTTATACTAGGCTCCATTTAAAATAATTCTTTTAACCCAGATGTTACTGAAATTATTATTTTTTCCGATCTTGGTGATATTTGGATGTGATAGTTAAAACAACTCCTAATAACTGGGAAAAATAGCAAAAATATTTATTTCGGTCCTTTTAAAAGCCCTGTCGCAGTATCTGGTTAACGGCCTGCAGTCAAGGGCATACTGCGACGGGGTACGATATTACATACACATACGTACATGTGTGTACGATTTTACCGATGCCGATTAGCCAAGGCAAACTATCTGAGTTCTAAGATTAAGAATAGTAATGACAAAATAAAAATGACATGGAATATTATAAATAGTGAAACAGGAAAGGTCAGAAGTCGTAATAATGAGTACAATTTAAATTGTGATAATAAAACCTTGACTTCTGATGCTGATGTTGCTGCAGCATTTGAGAGGTTTTTTACTGACATTCCAGTTTCAACTACAATAGCCTTTATTTCCTCCCCCACTGTAGCTGAATCTGTTTTGAAGGAGAATGTTAAAGATTGTGAAAGTAATTTCAGTTTTCAAAAAAATTGTGTTATAGATATATTAAAAACATTTAACACTCTCAATAAAAAGAAAACTGCTGATCTGTGGGGTAATTCCGTGGATGTCGCTAAATCAGTAATTATGACAATAGCTCCAGTTTTAGCTTGCATATTTAACGAATGCATTGACTGTGGTGTTTTTCCTGACCTAATGAAACATAGTAAATTAATTCCATTGTTTAAATCAGGTAGCACTTCTGACCCTCTAATTTTAGACCTATTTCTGTGCTACCCACATTTAGTAAAATTTTTGAAAAGTTGATGCTAGACCAAATTCAAATTCATTTTCATAGAAATAAACTTTAACATTGTAAACAGTATGGTTTTACTAGGGGTCGCTCAACAACTGACGCCGGTGTTGAGCTTTTAATCCAAATATTGATACCTGGGAGGAATCACAGTATACCCTAGGGGTATTTTGTGATTTATCCAAGGCTTTCGATTGTGTTTTACATGAAACTTTGGTCAGGAAGCTTAACCACTATGGAATTAGGGATGCTTCTTTGAGCCTTCTAATCTCATACTTTAGTAACAGGATTCAGAAGGTCGACATTAACGGTAAAAGATCTCCGGGATCAGTGGTTACAATGGGAGTTCCGCAGGGTTCAATACTAGGTCCATTCTTGTTTTTGGTTTATATTAATGACTTACCTTATTTTGTAAAAGACAGTCATGAGATAGTATTGTTTGCTGATGATACTTCACTTTTATTCAAAGTGAAACGACGACACCCAAATTATGACGATGTGAATAATGCGATCTCAAAGATTGTTCACTGGTTTAGTGTAAATAACTTGCTATTAAACGAGGGAAAAACCAAATGTGTAAGATTTGTATTGCCTAATGTTAAGCAAGTAACAACTAGTGTACAAATTTAAGATAAGAATGTGAATCCTGTGGACACCACTGTGTTTCTAGGCATCACGTTAGATGCCATGCTTCAGTGGGGCCCACATATAGCTAAATTGTCGAATAGACTTAGCTCTGCGGCTTATGCAGTAATGAAGATCCGTCAGTTAAATGACGTTGATACATCCAGATTAGTTTATTTCAGTTACTTTCATAGTGTAATGTCGTACGGCATTTTACTGTGGGGAAATGCTGCCGACATTCAAACTATCTTTGTGCTTCAGAAGAGGGCTATTCGAGCAATCTATAACCTAAAGGCTGGCGACTCTCTCAGAGAGAGATTTAAGAATATAAATATAATGACAGTTGCATCACAATACATTTATGAAAATTTGATTTATGTTCATAAAAATACTGGAATGTTTTCAAAAAACAGTGATATTCACAATGTAAACACTAGAAGTAAGAACAAATTAGCAGTACCCTAAACTAGGCTCCATAAAATAAATAATTCTTTTAGGGGTCTATGTGTAAGATTTTACAACAAAGTACCAAATGATATTCAGAAATTAGATCTTAATAAATTTAAAATCAAAATGAAATAATAATAATCATAATAGTAATAATATATTTATTTGCATAAAACATGGTATACAAAGTTGTTAAAATTGTAAAGAACAGTTCTCATGTTTTGCACATTTGAGTTGCATGCAAATTGTTACAATTAAACCTAATTTTTATTGTTTAGAAATTGCTTAATGTCATAAAAGTTTTTATCCATAAGCCACGTATATAATTTACTTCTGAACAAATTGAAGCTGAGATTTTTAAATTCACAGGGCACCTTATTATAAATTCGAACACACATGACAATACAATTTTTGTTATATTTTTCCGATTTAGGAATATTACTTAGGACTAATCTATTAGGATTTCTCTTTATCCTAGAGTTAACATCTCGAGCTTTCTTAAATAGGTACATGTGGTTATATACAAATATGCTAATCTCGTAGATGTACAGAGATGGTAGCGGTAGCAAATTAAGGCCCCTAAGATATGGTCGACAGGATTCATCAGGTGGGATACCACAGATAGCCCTGATACATCTTTTTTGTGCGATAAATGCTTTGCTAGCGTCTGTGCCATTGCCCCATAATATCAATCCGTATCGTAATATAGAATCTACATATGCGCGATAGGTTGTTACTGTTGTCTCCCTGTTAGTTATCTTACTTAACTTGTTGAGAGCGTATACAAATTGATGAATCCTTTTGCATAAATTTTCTACATGTAGTTTCCAGTTTATGAAAAGCCAAAGCCAAAAGCCAATCCAAAGCCAGCCTTTTCCAAAGAAAAGCTTTATAAAAAAGCTTATTATAAAGTGTCAGATTACACAGAAGACAAAACAGCTTGGATCTGAAATGCTCCAAGCACTCCAACAGCTATTTCTAATTGTCTTTATTTAATTGATACTACATTGTATTGTAATTTTGTGTTGCATCATTTTTTTTTATTTTTAAATTCATATTTTGTATTGACCTGGTAACGACATACTCTTTATTTTGTTCGTAAATGTCGTTGCATTTGTGCGCTGTGGTTTCTTGCGCCCATTCTTTGCCACAGTTAAAAAATTATGTCCTGAATGGGTGGTAGGTTAAAAAAGATTTGGACGATTCAAAGTACTTATTAATTGAGTTTATTGAATAAATATATTTTGACTTGACTTGACTTGACTTACAACAAAGTACCAAATCATCATCAGCCTATAAACGTCCCACTGCTGGGCACAGGCCTCCCACGTTGTCAATGCACGTGGAGTATTTGGCCATAACCCACCACGCTGGCCCAATGCGGGTTGGAGTACCAAATGTTATTCAAAAATTAGATCTTAATAAATTTAAAATAAAAAAAAGAGCTACATAAAAAAGCTTATTATAAAGTATCAGATTACACAGAAGACAAAACAGCTCGGTTCTGAAATGCTCCAAGTACTCCAACATCTATTTCTAATTGGAGTTTCTCCCGTGCTCTTTTTATAACAACACGTGTTTTAAAACTCCATTTTAATTCAACGTACCGTACAATTCTAAATGTACTAAAATATATACTACTTGAAATGGGCTTAATGCTTAACGCGAAGCCATTCATTAGGTTATAATAATATTTAATTGTCTATAATTTATTTATATAGAGTACCACATAGGTATGTAATTTAAATTTAAAATCATGTTTTGTATTTTATAATTTGGTAGGTAACGACGTATTTTTTTTTGTAAATTGTGTTTGATTATGTGCGCTGTTATCTTGCGCCCGTTCTTTGCCGCAGCTAAAAAATGACGTGCTGAAATGGGTGGTATTTTAAAAAGTTGCAAAGTTGCTCGCGTCCGTAGGTTTACCCTTGAGACGCTACACGTGATCCCTGGGTGGTGCTAAATGAGTGACACTAACTGAGTGGTAGAGCCACACTGCGTTGCAGCACGCATTGGGCCGGCTCGCCCGGCGTAATACCACCCTCTCACGAATATTCGGCGTGAAATAATGGCACTTGGTGCTGTTGTGTTTCGTCCGACCAGTGAGGGTGCTGGAGGCCCCCCCCCCCCCCTCCTCCCATTCCTATTCCTTCCTTAAACCTATTCCTCCCTTAAAGGCCGGCAACGCGCCTGCGATTCCTCTGGTTTTGCGGGTGTCCATGGGCGGCGGTAATTACTCTCCATCAGGTGACCCGCCTGCTCGTTTGCCTTCCTCTTTTATAAAAAAAAAAGGATTTGGACGTTTTAAAATACTTATTAATTGAGTCTATTGAATAAATAATTATATTTTAAGTAAGTAAGTTAAATAGCTTTCACCATGCTTGTCAAATGCGGTCTGGCGGTCGCAAGCGCAGGTCAAGCATCAAACAATCCGAAACACGCTTTCGTGACTTGGGAATTGAACCCTGGACCTCCGGTTATCGGTAGGTAAATCTATAGCATTTTTAATCAATATTGATGAAAAAGAAGATCTCAAAGAAAAAATAATTTTAACCGCCTCCGTGGTCTAGTGGCTAAGCCACCGGTTTCATACCCAGAGGTCCCGGGTTCGATTCCCAGCGAGGTGTACATCTTTGTGTACTCGGTTTGGTTGGTGGTAGGGCTGTTAAGTCCGCCTGGTTAGCTACCACCATCTTATCTAAATCTGTCGCCATAACAACGATGTTTATAGCATTGTTGCGTTCCGACAGTTAGACATAAGATAGCCAGTTCCTCAGTGGTTAAGGATTCCGGGTGAAGCGCGCTTCCACCTTCGGCCTTGTCGTCACTTACCATCAGGTGAGATGAAGGCCAAGCGCTTACCCGTTGCAGAATAAAAAAAGAATTAAAAAAAATTGAGGGTCGAATTGCTACTTTTTTGGGCGTTTTAAAAACCAGTAGAGGAAACTATCCCAGCCATCAGTTACACGTAATTTGAATACGAACAGAGCGTCGGCAGTCAAAGCACACAACAGAGCGCACAATTTATACCGCCGCCGTTATGTAAACTTTATCTCGGAGCGCGCCAAATTCTAAACATTTCACTGAAATGCGAAGTAGCCGGAAGTGAGACAAAACGCGGCGCCGCATAAATCGGCGCAGCCCGCGCGCGCATTTGCATACGAGTGCGCTGAAGCTTTAGGCTTAAGGCTTTTTAAGGAAAGTGTCCTTCTACATACAAACATATCACGACATTGTAATGAAACTCTTTTTTACGGACTAACTCGCTTTTAATTTACTATTTACATAGTTTATTATATTATCCTGACGTTTCGAACCCTTTACAGGGTCCGTGGTCAAACCTCAGAATACAATATCACGACAATTACTCCCTAAGAGTTAGTCAGACACTAGGCAATGAGAACCGAAAAATCTGTTCGCTGCCAAACAACAACTGCACACGTGCTCAGCGTGACACTTAAAAAGCACATATATGCAGTCACGTGCACGTATGTGCAGTGTTGGTCCGTTAGTTGCCTTTTACGACAACCAAATCTATTCTATTAATGCGAGCCGCTACGCTATGAGCACAGCTCTTATGGACTTACTTCTTTATACATACATACTTACGACTAATTATCCCCTAAGGGTCAGTCAGAGACTAAGCAATGACCGAAAAAACTGATCTCTGCCTTGGTCCACGTTTCACCAAACAAAGTTGTTCTGTAGGGAAGGCTTTTTTACACAAATGTATATAACGAAATAAGTCTCCTTGCGATACCCTGAAACTAGGTGGAGTGATGATCTTCGCAGAGTGGCTGGCAAGAGCTGGATAGGAGTGGCCGCGGATCGTGCTCGGTGGCGTATTCTTGAAGAGGCCTATGTCCAGCTAGACAAGTATTGGGCTGATGATAATGATGGTAAATGTCTCCCTGTTAGGCACAAGGCCTTCATGTTTTGTATATTATGTAAACTGTTGTTGCAATAAAAGTTATCTATCTAACTCTTTACCGGCCTGTGTTCTAGTGGCTCCGTGGTCTGCTTGTTTTAGACCCAGAGGTCCCGAGTTCGATGATAGGGTTTGTTAACTCTGCCTGGCTGGCTACCACCATCTCATCTTAAGTCGTGCGCCAAAACAAAAATGTTAATAGCTTTGGTGTGTTCCGACAATTTAGAGACAAGACAGCTAGTTTCTCAGTGGTCGAGAAATCCTGGTGAAGCTCGCTTCCACCTTCGGCCTTATCTTGACTACCATCAGGTGAGATGAACGCCATTTGTCTACAGACTCGTAGTTGAGAAAAAAATATTAAAAAATTGGGTGATTGGGCCATAACCTGATGACGGGTTGGTGGGTTTTAACGACTGTCATCTTACGACGACAAATCGGGACCAACGGCATTACTTACCTTTTGATCAAGAAGAAACTCAAGATTTTTAAATTTGGTCCACCTTCCCACCGTGACCCGCCATTGCCAAAGATGCTGGTTTTCACGATCACAACTTCGTCGGTATTCTAACGCAGTTACCCGAGTTCGGCTAACGCGTCTCTAACTCGCACCCGGTTTTGCGTCAAATTTGCGGGTCAACTTAGTTTGCGTCGCTCTGTGTAATCCATTTAGGCGCCGTAAGTGGATTTTGATAATTGACAGTGAATAATAAATATGCGAAGCGCCAGACGCAATTAGGCAAGAACAATGCAATTAGGGAGAAAAATATTTTTGGGACAATTTTGGAACAATTACTGTTTTTAAACGTATGTATTAAAATACTGTGTACCTATTTCGCCATCCTTGTTTAATTACCTAATTAAATTTGAATCGATCAAACGGTTTATTCGAATTTTTTTATTGGATATTCGTAGTTGATGCGGGGACTTGATTCGAAGATCAAAGTGTTGCTTAGCAGTGAGACAGTATAAACTGACTTACTTGCAATATCATAAGTATGTCACTCTCTCTTTTATTTTTTAAATCATCGTGATTTATATTTAAGACCACATAAGTACCATTTTTCAAGCGAAATAAAAATCTTTGTCTTTGTCTTTACAGATTTTAAGGGTCTTAAGAGACAAATGAGCTGGAATTAAATACGGTCAGTAGCATACATATTGGCTAGTAGTGTTCAATTATAAGGAACCCTTACAGCTCCTACTCAAAAGTAGGAATATAATTGTGACGAGTGCGATCCTCGGGGACACGGCGTACTCATGAATGCATGGAAATATCATTGGAAATGCACTGCAAATGTGTGCAGACTAACATGCATGAAGAATTTTAGGAGAGTAAATAAAGCTAAGGACGTGTTTTACCATCACGTAGTAGCGAATGGAAAGCCGTGGCCTCTGCACCGCGCCGGGCAACAGATGTGACTATGAATGTACTCCTATTCATAGATCCACCACAGACTCCAGCTTTTTAGGGTTCCGTAGCCAAATGGCAAAAAACGGAACCCTTATGGATTCGTCATGTCTGTCTGCCCGTCCGTATGTCACCGCCACTTTTTTCCGAAACTATAAGAACCATACTGTTAAAACTTAGTAAGTAGATGTATTCTGTGAACCGCATTAATATTTTTACACAAAAATAGAAAAAAACAATAAATTTTGGGGGTTCCCCATACTTAGAACTGAAACTCAAAAATTTTTTTTTCATCAAATCCATATGTGTTGGGTAAGGGGTATGGGGTATCATTTTTGAAGACCTATGGATAGGTCTTCAAAAATGATATCAAGGTTTTTAGAATATTTTTTTTCTAAACTGAAAAGTTTGCGCGAGAGACACTTCCAAAGTGGTAAAATGTGTGTCCCCCCCTGTAACTTCTAAAATAAGAGAACGAACTAAACACGAACAAACTAAAAAAAATATATGATGTACAATACTATGCAAACTTCCACTGAAAATTGGTTTGAACGAGATCTAGTAAGTAGTTTTTTTTAATACGTCATAAATTAATTAATTTAAAAAAATATTAAAACATCGATCAAAGTTCGAACTACAAGAACTTTTATATGATGTTACTTGCTGCTACGGAACCCTTCATGGGCGAGTCCGACTCGCACTTTGCCGGTTTTTTTTGCTACGATCCTAACACAGTAGTGTTGCTTCATTTACAATCAGAACTTTATTTCACATGCACTTCAGTTTAGAATACTGAGTATCCAATAAACACTTTGTTTCAGACAAACCCTGGACCACCAGGTCACCGATCATGGGTTTGCCTGAACGGCTGCGCTTCGCAGCATTTAATCTTAACTCAATTAAATACTATGCTATGGACTTACCGACTAGACCGATGGTTAACCCTTGCAACCTTAGGATAGGAGTTGGGGTTAGGGAGGAAACAGGCTCCCAGCTGCTGTGATGTGACGCCAGCCTCGGTGGCGTGCCTCGCCAGCCGACTCCAAGAGGCTAGTCCAAATGACACCGTCAGACTCGCCCAGCAGTCGCCTCCTCCACGTTATCACAGGGAACCGACTCCCAAGCCAACCACGCGAGGTAATGTTCAGAATATACGCTGACGTCAGCGTTCGTCCGTCCGATTAATTACACACAGCAGCCTCCGATGGCTGTTTACAAGGAGATTACTAAGATTTAAACCGATTAACTGTCATCTCACAAACTCACGCCTCGATACGTGTGATGAGTTTCTAACTGAACACACCGAAATCTCAACCAACGCGACGCGAGTCCTGCCGTCAAGGATATATACGCGAACAATCCTCGCGGGATTTTTCTCGCCGATTTGAAGAGCTGACGCTGTTCCACCGATGGAATCAACCAGCGTATCGACTCACAGATATCTACGCCATTTTTTCCGTAATCCGAATGAAAACTGAAACCGAATGACATGACACCTAATGTCAATTTTACTGACCCGTTTTTTTTATGTAATTTTCTATACTTTGCTGAGGCAAAGTGACCACCCGTACTGCCATTTATTCCAAACATACATATTTGTTGCTTTTTTTAAGAAGTAACTTTGTTTTTTATACCAACGGAGCAAATATAAAGTTGCTCTGTGAATACACCTGAAACATCTACGTTGAGCAGTAAAGGGCTTAATAAAATGTTATTTCTCATTAAGACAAAAACAATGTATTTTATGATTGTGCTGTCGGTAGATGGAGATGCAGTCAGTATTTATTTGATATTTAACTCAGAATTATCCGGTAAAATCTGTTGTTTTAATATCTGCCTTATCCGATATTGCTCTCAGAATAACAGTGAGACAATCCGAGGAGACCTTCTCTGTCTTTTGTCCCTCTTGTTTAACCAAAGTCCAATAAGATCGGCGCTGTACGCAGTACAACGTATACACTGCGTAACAATTGCCCCTATAGCCAGAAGTTTGTCAGCAAACTAGTTTCCAATCACAGCAGTATTTGAGTTGGTCGGAGCTGTCGGTAGGTATAGCCGGTATCGCCGAGATAGCCGGGATAAATCAGAAAAGAACGCCGCGAGTATGGACACTGGAAGAATGTGTCTGTTTTTGGAGCATTACCGTTTGATTACCTACTTATATGTACAGTTTATTTATGTGGCCAATAATGTTAAGTTTGCGGTAAGGAACTACTTATTGTATTTCTTGTAAATTCTGGTTTTAGATAGGTTGGTAGATAGATAATCATCATCAACAGCCTATAAATGCCCCACCGCCGGGCACCCTCTCACATGGACAGCAGCACACGTGGGGAGGGAGGACCATAACACACCATGCTGAGCCTTATCAACACAACAACAACCTGAGTTTCATCAACAACCCGGACGAACCAATTTTTACCATTTTTTACAAGACGAATTCATTTAAATTAAACATTCAAGATTATGAGTCTAACTCAAAAATAGAAGAAGTTAATGAAAGCAACTTTCTTGATGTTTCGATAGACTCTTTCTTGTGAAAAAAGCTTATTATGACATACGATCTTTTTTTGATGACAAAACATAATTAATAACGTATGCTATGTTACTATGTTATCAATGGTTGCTTCAATATTGAAATCTTCTAGCCACTTTATTCTATTATTTATATATTATTTAAGAAATGACTAATGTAATTTAATGAATCTAATGAATTAGAATGACTAGTTAATAATAATAATTTAAATTTTTAATGTTCATCAATGTTCTTATACCTTACGGTGAATCATGGCTGTACCTTTTTTTTCATTATATGTGTGTGACATCTTGTAATGCCCATGCTTATGAACTAATAAATGATTGATTGATTGATTGATTGATTCAAAATGATAACATAAAATAAAAAGATTTCTAGTTATAGCTATGCATTATCTTTTCTGGCAGAAAATTCCTCTTCTGAACTTGTGCGAATTGCTTATTTTGGTAATGTGTATCCTCTTCTAACGTATGGAATTATTTATTGGGGTAATTCTGTTAATTCACATAGTACTTTCATACTACAAAAGAAATGTATACGCATTATTTACAACATGTATTATGATGATACCCTTAGGAATATATTTAAAGAAAAGAAATTACTTACTCTTCCAGATACATATCTATATTCTAGAAAGAACATTGTTGAAGTTAGCCTAAGAACCAACACAAATATGACATACTTGATAATTGATAGCTTATTTTTTACGACAGATAACAGTATTTAGATTTTGGCGGACACTTTTAGATAAGTAACCAATAATAAATAGTAGATTGTTATACAAGGGGCTAAAATGACCCATTATATACGAGGTAGTTTTACTCCCGAGCTTTAGCGAGGGAGTAAATAGAAACCGAGTTATAATGGGTTTTTAGCGCCGTGTGTTACACTCTGCTTTTTACTACGAATGCGAGAAAATAAAACAATTCAATACAATATGAATTGGTTTATATTATTAAAAATTAATAAGACTGCACATACATCCAACAGCATAGAGCGCCGATGGGCTCATCAAAATAATACTACCAACCCCTCTCTTCCTTTCGGTGTCGTAAAAGGCGACTAACGGACTAAAGACTGCACACACATCCATCATCAGCTCATCAAAATAATACTACCAACCCTTCTCTTCCCTTGGGTGTCACAAAAAGCGACTAAAGGGCTAAAGGCTCACCACCTAAGCACATGTGAAGTCTGTGCAGTTGTTTCTTGCTGAAGCGTGGATTGTGTGGGCGTGGTCTGTGTTGACCATAGATTCAAATGATAACTAATTTAACCATAAACTTTAATAATAACTATCTCAAAAAAGTTGTTGATCAGTCAGATCAATAAGTCGTGTCTTTATTCATGATACTTATGACTCTACTTATGTCTACTTATGACTAAATACTTTTTCGTTTTTGTAGGTAGTTTTTTTATTATTTTTGTCTGTCACATGACATCATTGTCATGTGACAGACACAAAAACTTAAAAAAAAAACTTTTTCCCTTAAGGCAAGAAAAGCTATTTTACCCTCGCTCTAGAACGCTACAATGACTTTTTGAGCAAGAGGAGTGAAAATGAATGAATTGGACATTAATATTGAAAATCAATTTTTTTATTACGGGTTGGGTATTGAGAGTTCAGTGCATTCAGCCAGTGAATTAAAGGTGTGTCATTCACTGACTGACGTTACTGTAGTCTGTTGTACACAGTGTTGCCATATATACGGATTTGTCCGTAAAATAATGTCAATATTCAAACCGGACAATTAATGCACACGGATTTTTATACGGAATTTTCAGGCAAATGCTTTTAATGAGTAGTACCTACTAATAGCTTTTATTATTCCTAAGAAATATGTTACATTTTATTTGATTCTGCGTAAACTAGCGAGTCTTATTTAATTTTCATGGATTTTTACAGAACTGAAGCAGCAAACTGTGGCTTTGAGGATTCCCATTGAGATATTTTCTTGGTCGGCTAATATGAGAATGAGAGCTTGAGAGAGTTAATGGTGTTATTTAGTGTCATTGCAAGCAAGACGTAAAACACTTTGTTATGAATGAATCATTATTGTGTCTTTTTTTTTTTTTTTTTTTTATAAAAGAGGGAGGCAAACGAGCAGGCGGGTCACCAGATGGAGAGTAATCACCGCCGCCCATGGACACCCGCAAAACCAGAGGAATCGCAGGCGCGGTGCCGGCCTTAAAGGGATGAATAGGTTTAAGGAAGGAATAGGAATGGGAGGAGGGGTGTGGGGGAGAGGGGCCTCCGGAACCCTCACTGGTCGGACGAAACACAACAGCACCAGATGCCATTATTTCACGCCGAATATTCGTGAGAGGGTGGTATTACGCCGGGCGAGCCGGCCCAATGCGTGCTGCAACGCAGCGTGGCTCTACCACTCAGAAAAACCTGTCTGTCTGACATCCATATTGTTTTAGTGTGTTTTTGCCGTTATTAATTATCTTATTACTTTTATTGATATATATAGTTGTTTATAGTTGTATGTTTACATACTTGGAGTTTCAACCTAAACCATAAGATAATAGTTATTTGTTATACAAGAGTGCAAACTTGCTTTTTAACCGCGTGCTCAATTTTGATGACCGAGCAAGCGAAGGATTCTAAAATTGAATCACGAGCGCAGCGAGTGATTTAAAAATTAGAATCCTGAGCGTTACCGAGGGAATCAAAAGAGCACGAGGTGAAAAATCTTTGCACTCGAGTGCAACACGTAACTTTTCATCCCACCTCAACGAGGAAATTACCAACCAAATTAAAAAAGTAGGTACACCAAAAAGGTTCCGAGTCTGAGTTTTTAACAAATTAAAAAAAAGTTGTATGATATATTCGGCACCATAGAGGTAGCAGTAAATAGGTTTAATGTTTTTTTTAATTCACAAACTTAGTGCACACGATGTTCTAAATTCAATTTATTTTATCATCTAGAGAATAAAAACGGCTTTTCCATTCAGATATTGAAGATTAAAAATACTCTTTCCGAGATGGTGGGATGAAAAATATTTTTTTCACTCCTCTTGCTCAAAAAGACCGTCATTGTAGCGTTCCAGAGCGAGGCTAAAATAGCTTTTCTTGCCCTAGCGGAAAAAGTATTTTTCTTTATATTTTTGTCTCTTACATGACAATAAGCCTACAAAAACGAAAAAGTATTTAGTCCTAGGTAGAATATTCATGAATAACTGATGATAATGAATGACTGTATGCTTAAAATCAACAACTTTTTTGAGATAGTTATTATTAAAGTTTAAGGTAAAATTAGTAATCATTTGAATCTATGGACAACACATACCACACAGTTCACGCTTCATCAAGAAACAACTACACAGTCTGCACATGTGCTTAGCTGGTGAAGCCTTTAGTCCATTAGTCGCCTTTTACCACACCGAAGAAAAGTGAGGGGTTGATAGTATTATTTTGATGAGCCCATCGCCGTTCTAAGCTGTTGGATGTATGTGCTGTCCTTAGTCCGTTATTCGCCTTTTACGACACCGAAGGGAAGAGAGAGGTTGGTAGTCTTATTTTGGTGAGCCCATCGCCGCTCTATGCTGTTGGATGTATGTGCAGTCTTTAGTCCGTTAGTCGCCTTTTACAACACACAAGGGAAGAATGTGGTTGTAGTGAGCCTATCGCCGCTCTATGCTGTTGGATGTATGTGCAGTCTTTAGTCCGTTAGTCGCCTTTTACGACACCGAAAGGAAGAGAGGGGTTGGTAGTATTATTTTGTTGAGCCCATCGCCGCTCTATGCTGTTGGATGTATGTGCTGCATTTAGTCCGTTAGTCGCCTTTTACGATACCCAAGGGAAGAAAGGGGTTGGTAGTATTATTTTGATGAGCCCATCGCCGCTCTATGCTGTTGGATGTATGTGCAGTCTTTAGTCCGTTAGTCGCCTTTTACGACACCCAAGGGAAGAAAGGGGTTGGTAGAATTATTTTGATGAGCCCATCGCCGGTCTATGCTGTAGGATGTATGTGCAGTCTTTAGTCCGTTAGTCGCCTTTCACGACATGACGACACCCAAGGGAAGAGATGGAAAGACTTCACAAACTATCCAACAGCATGGA
This sequence comes from Scoparia ambigualis, assembly GCA_963921215.1. Lineage (NCBI taxonomy): Eukaryota > Metazoa > Arthropoda > Insecta > Lepidoptera > Crambidae > Scoparia > Scoparia ambigualis. Next base: position 23,448,533 of record OY992526.1, read on the forward strand.
GCGGCGATAGGCTCATCAATATAATACTACCAACCTCTCTCTTCCCTTGGGTGTCGTAAAAGCAACTAACGGGTTAATTTTTAATAAATTTAACCAATTCATGTTGTATTGGATAGTTTTATTTTCTCACATTCAAAGCAAAGTGTAACACACGGCGCTAAAAACCTATTAAAACTCGGTTTCTATTTACTCCCTCGCTAAAGCTCGGGAGTAAAATTACCTCGTATATAATGGGTCATTTTAGCCTCTTGTATAACAATCTACAGACTATTGTTTGTATTCTTTATAAACTTCTCTTACGGATTTCATACGGAATTTGGCAGTTATTACGGAACACTGGCTCTAAGATTTGGCAACACTGGTTGTGCAGTTGACGTTCTTTGGCAAATAAAACCAAACAGTGTAACATTACTTTTCAAATTTTCTCAAGAAGTCCGTGCGAAATCTCAGTATATCTATCTTTACTGGAACTCAAGGGGTTTGGGGGGAACATTTAATGCTAAATAGCATTAAATGTTCATATTATCATCACTCATCATTATCATCAGTTTAAGCATAATCAATGAACTCTAATATTACGACTGAAGGATTAGTACCTATCCTTGGCCACGAAAAAAAAAGTTGACGTTCTGGACTTCTTGGCGGGAAAGTGAAGCGTCATGTCTGCAGTTTTGTTTTGTTTTCTATAATTTGTGTTTTGTCGAATATTAATGTGAAATAATGATGGATTATTTAAGTGTTAGTGAACGTGCATGAGTGTTGGCTAATAAAACAAAACAGTGCAACATCACTTCTCAAATTCTTTAATTAAACATAACCTCTAAATAATTATAAGTTTTCCTGATATTTAGATTCTCAGGAGTGTCCGTCAAAAATCTTAGTTTTTACAGTCATTTACTTGCAATTTCGAACCTAGAAAGGAATATTTCATAATTGTTGGTTCTTAGGCTAACAATGTATGGGCGCAGAACATTGTCCTTTGTGTATTCATTAAAAATAAAATAGAATTGTTTAACTGTAAATCTCTCCGTAACCAATGTTTCAGATATAATTTAAATTTACCAATTGTCAATAATAATGTTTATGATAACAGTACTTCCATACATGGTATTAAAGTGTACAATCATTTATCTTCCGATTTAAAGGCATTGAATGGTTATATATTTATACTTAAGTTAAAAACTTGGTTATTAAATAATGTTTTCTATACACTGAATTAATACTTTCGTGTTAAAAAGGCATTGAATGTTTATATATTTAAACTTAAGTTAAAAACTTGGTTATTTAATAAGGTTTTCTATACACTAAATTAATACTTTCGTGTTAAGACTAATTAATTGTTAAATTCATGATGTATTTTGTTAATGTTAATGTAAATAATAACATTTGTGTACATTGCATGCCCAATCATGGGCAAACTGTTGATACTACTTAATTAGTATTTTAAGAACTTGTTACACAGTCTAAGCAATAAAGAAGTTCTATTCTATTCTATTCGACGGTTTTACGTGCCTTCCTATGCACGGAGGAGCTCGAGATGTTTTTAATATGGTCACATATAAAAAATCATCATAAAGCATTGACCTAGAAGTATAGACAATAACGTTTATACAAAACCATTTGTTTAAATTCTGGAATTAGAGACCTAAAGTTCGCTGATGCCGCTGCAGCGCTTAAACATAAGTCATTTAATCAACAGACAACATCGCAGCGTCGCAGCGCCAGATCGGTCAAAGACAACGTAGTGTGTATCAAGATGGCGTCCCAAATAGATTGTCAATAGCAATAATTGAAAAAATATCTTTTCTATTCTAATAATACGAAATAACTACATAATAATGACTTGAATAACAATTAATTTCACTTACTTGACAATTGAACTGTAGTAAACGTCTAGGTGAACACGTTGAAAAGAAATAAAGAACTATTATCGCCGCTCCGCACGCGCGAATGTCAAAGCCACACTAAAGCAAGGTGCCGAGTCGACTCCGCAAATAAGTGGCACATAGTGCGTGTTCAGAACGGCCTATCTAGTGTAACGTATAGGTATATAGCTGTCATATAGAACAATTCCCACGGCCCATACATTTGAAAAGCTGACAATGAGTTAGCTTGTATAAAATGTTCTTGGTACATACATGTATACATAGGTACTCTATATACTACATATATAATCACGACTATTATCCCCAAAGGGTTAGTCAGAGACTAGGCAATGAGGATCGCAGAAGCAGTCTTCTGCCATAGTCCACTTTTCACCAAATAGCGACTGCATATGTGCTCAGCGTGACAGGTGGTGAGCCCATCGCCGCTCTATGCTGTTGGTTGTATGTGTAGTCTTCAGTCCGTTAGTCGCCTTTTACGACACCCACAAGGAAGAGAGGGGTAGTATTTTTTCACCGCACGGTTATTGTTCTTCAAAATAAACGCTACTCTAAAACTGCACCCAGAAGAGCCGAAAAGAAAGTATCAAAATAAACGCTACTCTAAAACTGCACCCAGAAGAGCCGAAAAGAAAGTATCAAAATAAACGCTACTCTAAAACTGCACCCAGAAGAGCCGAAAAGAAAGTATCAAAATAAACGCTACTCTAAAACTGCACCCAGAAGAGCCGAAAAGAAAGTATCAAAATAAACGCTACTCTAAAACTGCACCCAGAAGAGCCGAAAAGAAAGTATCAAAATAAACGCTACTCTAAAACTGCACCCAGAAGAGCCGAAAAGAAAGTATCAAAATAAACGCTACTCTAAAACTGCACCCAGAAGAGCCGAAAAGAAAGTATCAAAATAAACGCTACTCTAAAACTGCACCCAGAAGAGCCGAAAAGAAAGTATCAAAATAAACGCTACTCTAAAACTGCACCCAGAAGAGCCGAAAAGAAAGTATCAAAATAAACGCTACTCTAAAACTGCACCCAGAAGAGCCGAAAAGAAAGTATCAAAATAAACGCTACTCTAAAACTGCACCCAGAAGAGCCGAAAAGAAAGTATCAAAATAAACGCTACTCTAAAACTGCACCCAGAAGAGCCGAAAAGAAAGTATCAAAATAAACGCTACTCTAAAACTGCACCCAGAAGAGCCGAAAAGAAAGTATCAAAATAAACGCTACTCTAAAACTGCACCCAGAAGAGCCGAAAAGAAAGTATCAAAATAAACGCTACTCTAAAACTGCACCCAGAAGAGCCGAAAAGAAAGTATCAAAATAAACGCTACTCTAAAACTGCACCCAGAAGAGCCGAAAAGAAAGTATCAAAATAAACGCTACTCTAAAACTGCACCCAGAAGAGCCGAAAAGAAAGTATCAAAATAAACGCTACTCTAAAACTGCACCCAGAAGAGCCGAAAAGAAAGTATCAAAATAAACGCTACTCTAAAACTGCACCCAGAAGAGCCGAAAAGAAAGTATCAAAATAAACGCTACTCTAAAACTGCACCCAGAAGAGCCGAAAAGAAAGTATCAAAATAAACGCTACTCTAAAACTGCACCCAGAAGAGCCGAAAAGAAAGTATCAAAATAAACGCTACTCTAAAACTGCACCCAGAAGAGCCGAAAAGAAAGTATCAAAATAAACGCTACTCTAAAACTGCACCCAGAAGAGCCGAAAAGAAAGTATCAAAATAAACGCTACTCTAAAACTGCACCCAGAAGAGCCGAAAAGAAAGTATCAAAATAAACGCTACTCTAAAACTGCACCCAGAAGAGCCGAAAAGAAAGTATCAAAATAAACGCTACTCTAAAACTGCACCCAGAAGAGCCGAAAAGAAAGTATCAAAATAAACGCTACTCTAAAACTGCACCCAGAAGAGCCGAAAAGAAAGTATCAAAATAAACGCTACTCTAAAACTGCACCCAGAAGAGCCGAAAAGAAAGTATCAAAATAAACGCTACTCTAAAACTGCACCCAGAAGAGCCGAAAAGAAAGTATCAAAATAAACGCTACTCTAAAACTGCACCCAGAAGAGCCGAAAAGAAAGTATCAAAATAAACGCTACTCTAAAACTGCACCCAGAAGAGCCGAAAAGAAAGTATCAAAATAAACGCTACTCTAAAACTGCACCCAGAAGAGCCGAAAAGAAAGTATCAAAATAAACGCTACTCTAAAACTGCACCCAGAAGAGCCGAAAAGAAAGTATCAAAATAAACGCTACTCTAAAACTGCACCCAGAAGAGCCGAAAAGAAAGTATCAAAAACGGTTTCTCTTCATATTATTAAAGTAAGGAGTCATACTTATTGTAATTTAAAAGAACTTCGCCTTGAATGAATGAATTCAAATGAATCCGTTGTTGGCTGCCCCCGTGCTTCCACCATTGTTGTATTACAACTAGAGACGCCACAGCGAAGCAAGTGTTTGCTCACCAAGTTGCGGCCCATGGGCTGCAAACGGCTGACAACAAAGCCCCGCCCTCTATTTCCTTTCGCACGCTATTTCGAAATTCGATGAAGAATGTTGGATTTTTTTTACTGTTTTTTGAAAGAAATACACTATAGTTTAAGTACTTCTATTTTTATGAAATTTAATTTAATGTTCTTGGTTCATTTATCCTATTATTACAACAAAATCCAGTGAGCTTTGTCAACTTAGGAAATCTGGCTTTTGTAACACAAGTATTTATTTAAAAAGCCAGGGCTACATTAATATTATAAATTGGTGACTGTTGCAATAAACATTTTTTTTATTTTTCATTTATTTTTATAGTTAGTGTCACCACTAATTTTTTTGAAAGAGAATCTCTTTCAAAAAAATGTGAAAATCCGAGTGACACTAGATATTTGCACAAAGAATCTTGAATAATTTTTTTACAAAACATCCCTGTAAGTACTTATAATAAGTAAGTATTATAGTTATATAGTAGGTACTTATAATTGCTAAGCACATTTTTTATATGGCGTAGCTGCTGCTCTAGTTACAATACCTCAATGGCTTCTATTGATCAGAAAGCATGTTTTTGCTCAATTTATTCGCAAACTTCCAGCAGTATCTGCCATAAATCAGCCCGCCTTAATCCCGGCTGGCTCGCGACCATCCATGCGTAGCGGAAACTTTCGCCGAAGACTCTGTACGTCTATGTTTTTATGCAACTTTATTATTTTACTGGCGACCCGCCCGCGACTTCTCCTACGTAAAACCCCCGTAGCTACCTTTACCGCGTGACGAATTTAGAAAGAACTTGTTTCATAGAAACTTAATTTTTCCTGACAAACACAACAAAAAAATAATGAGCTGTAGTGCAGCCGTTTTGAAGTGATGCGCTTGTTGATTGATTGTGTTCTAAAGAGTACACGAACACATTTTTTAACATCATTTAACATTTCAGAATTATATGACATTTTTTGTGTTCATAATTATAACTTCCCTGTAATTACCTATAGTGACGGTCATGTACTTTTGACTCAACAGCTATACGAGTATTTCAGACTGTTCTAGTCATTTCAACCGTAACAATCATTTGAAAATTTCATATGCTAAGCTACTTTTGATGCTGACTGTACTACCCTTATGTAAGTAGGTAGCTCCACATGCATGTGATTGAATGTAGGTAGGTATAGAATGTCTTAGTCTGCCTTTATATTATTGTATTTTATTTATTCATTAAGGCTTACAAAACAAATAACAGTCTAAAGCGTGCACTTAATATATGATACACTTTTACATTAAACCAGACCGAAACTCTTAAGATGTAGGCACAATTAGATCAAAGTAGATACAGGTAAGTCTAAGAATTAGGGTTAATACATTATTAATGGTCTTCTAGGTTTCTACTAGTTTCTTAACAAATATTAAGTTAGGTCAAGGTTAGTCAGAGACTAGGCAATTGAGGACCGCAAAAGCAGTTCACTGCCATAGTCCACTTTTCACGAAATAGCGACTGCACATGTGCTCAGCGTGACAGGTGCTGAGCCCATCGCCGCTCTATGCTGTTGGATGTATGTGCAGTCTTTAGTCCGTTAGTCGCCTTTTACGATACCCAATGGAAGAGGGAGCGGTAGTATTATTTTATTGAAGCACGGCTCTTTCACAGCTCAGTAAATAATAGGTAACACTAATTGCTAAGATTAGATATAGGTAGTGTGCGTGTAGTTATAAGTAAAGAGGTTCTTCGATTAAACGTCCGCCTCGAGCCGGCGCCGGCGTGTCTGCTCAATCATTAATCAGTTTTGTGCCAATCACCCGCCTTGCAGTGGTCAGTGGCAATGCTCTCTATACATCAATGAAATATGCTTTTAGCCAAGAGACCAATTGAAACATTTTGAAAAAAAATCCACGAGCAGGATTTGAACCCGCACCCTTCTGACAATCCAGATCATCCCCCTTACTCTTGAAACCGATCGCTATTGGATCGGTTTGGTATTGTGAATTTTCGTACTCCTAAGTTACGACACCAGCCCCCTAAGCACGGATCTTTTATCTACCGATAAAGTGACATTAGACGATAAAATTTGACAGTTCAAGTATTGCCGATGTCAATTTGTCGACGTCTAATGTCACTTTATCGGTCGATAAAAGATTCGTGCTCGCACTGCAGAGCTAATATGGATTCATATTGCGTGGATATTGAGTGAAAGAAATACAGAACTCATTGTGATTTAGTTCACCCAATATTAATCCAAACTAGCGCTGGTGTCGTAACTTAGGAGTACGAAAATTCACAATACCAATCCGATCCAATAGCGATCGGTTTCAAGAGTAAGAGGGCAGCTTCTTCTTTGTATTAAGCTACCGTGAACTTATTCTTACTTAAATAAGTATATGTAATTTGTTCGCAACAAAATTTGAGTTAAAATTGTATCCAAAATATTTATATAACTAAGCCAAGTGTTAATAGCTTGATTTTATGTTTCATGTTTGTAATACAATAGTGAGTTTCATATATTCTTGTATATTATGTAATTTTAACGCATATTTTGTTGCGAACGAATTTACAAATTGAAAAATGTTGAAAACATTTCCATTAGCAGGATTCGAACCCGCACCCTTCTGACATTCCGGGTCAGGTGTTCGTTCAAATAAGCTACCGCGGCTCTTATCCAGCCCGCCCAAATTCATCAACACTATATTTACTTTTTACTTTGAAAGCCAAAGGTCTTTAATGTCAACAACTACTTATGTCAACAACATCCAAAATCAAATCTAAATGCTTCAAAGAATTCGTAGATATATATCCTTTATATGTTTTTTTTTTTTTTTATAGCAGAAGGTGGCAAACGAGCAAGCGGGTCACCTGATGGAAAGTAATCACCGCCGCCCATGGACACCCGCAAAACCAGAAGAATTGTTTATACTTACAATTAGATTACTGTTTATTTATGTTTAAAAAGAAATTCGCGTAAAAGGCCAGGATTATCCATTCTGAGAACCAGTCATATTATTATTCGAGTATACCTACTTACTACTATGCTTTAATTTGAGTGACGACTGGAAATACATTTTCTTTACGCGTAATTGTTTTCTTATCTTTTGTGTTGGCACCAAAATTATCACAAGCTTTTCTTTAATCTCATTTGAGTTTTTTTCCCTGTTCTCTAAAACGTGGACTAAAGTTCTCACATAGTATTAATTACATGTATAACAAAGTAATTACTGTACAACGCTGAATTTAAGCAATAAATGTAATGTTGCGAAGGTACGAAAAACTAGTACTTACGTATAACTATTTCTCTAATTATACTAACTTTTTAAAGAACACTTCCGCGTTGCTTTCAGTATAAATATAAACAGTATTATTATACATATGCCTACGTACTTACACCACGTCCGGTTACCGGAAGGGAAGGCAGTTGCCGTATGCTCCGATGCTGGCACATCCATTGCTTCATTCATTTAAATCTATAAAAATAAAAATCATTTGCCACATGTATGACTGAGCATTACTTGAGAATGACTCGACGGTTTTGGCTGACTCCTTTTCGCTGTGTTTTTGTAAAATACTGCATTTAGAAAATTTACAGGACAAGTCAATGGATGTTCATGTGAACGAAGTCGCGGGCGGCCGTCAGTGAATTACATACATCACTATACCATATACAGTCGATGATGAATGCTTGACATTCACCCGAGTTTTTCATTTTTTGAATGAGATTCACCAGAAAACCACTAACAATGGTGTCTTTCTTTCGGAACATAATAAATATCCGAGTAACACTAGGTATTTGCACAAATAATTGGTTTGGAAACATTGTTAATTGAATTTGCCCATAGTATAGGACTGTTATAAGATAATAATCATCAGCCTAGGCATCCCACAGCTGGGCTCAAACCTATATATGAACAGTGTAGTAACGCCTTAACATGCTAATGGGGGAGATTGCGCCATAGCCCAATACGCTGGCCCATCCGGGTGTGCCACAACTGCCACAGCGCCGTGATTACACGATTGCAACGGGCTTTCCTGGGTCACCGATCATAGCGAAAGATTCTTACCTTGTGCGATCGAAATCAACATGCGTAATCCGTTCCACCACAGAGAATTCATACATCACGGCCGTTTACCGGAGGCAGGCAGATACCAAAGCTTTCCAATAACTACGATACTGCTGACACGTATTTTGCTTCATTTACGATCATAACATCACACATAGATTCACGGCTGTTATTCCCAAATGGTATGTCGGACACTAGGCATGCGGACCGTAGACGCAGTCCCCTGCCATACACCCACGGCACACCAAATTACAACTGGGCATGTGCTCAGAATGTTAGTTGGTGAGCCCATCGCCGCTCTATACTGTATAGTCGCCTTTACAACACCCAAGAAGAGAGGGGTTTTAGTGAGGCACCTTTAGTGAGCCTCTGTGCACACGGTTCATAACAGTCTTCATAATGATCGTCGGTCCAGGATACTCTTGCCCTGACCTTGTAATATTTAATATGACTAATATTATATTTTCATTTATCTAAAAACTTACCCTTACCCTACATTCCTGTTCCACTTTATTTAAAACGACCTTGTTCAGATCAAATTACTCCCAAAAATGCTAATAAATTGGGGACAAAGGAGCCCCTAACGAGTGTAATACAGCCGCGCGCGATGCGCCCGACTCCCGGAGAGTCCCGACTTCGATTCCACGCACCGCTGATTCTTTACGCACTCTTACTGAAATTAATTTTATTAAAACACCCTCCCCCATGCGAATATCCACCCTAACACACCAGCCGCTAAGCACAGTATCGCGCGTCTTAGCCGAATCCCTTTGTTCAAATTCACAGCATTAAGTCCAAGTACAAAAATGAAATGAAAATGCAAATGTTTCGTTTCGTTTTTTTTATCGTTTATTTATCCGGTATACGAGTTTCCATAAACACATGGCGATGAATATAATATGGATTCTGTACATTCAATATCAAAGGAAAAACAATAAAATGTATATATTTAATAATGTAAATATATATTATTATTATTATGATCTATTAAATTATTTATTGGCACCGAGACGCGACACTCAATCGTATCGAAATGGACGCTAAATACAAAAACTTACAAACCATTAATACGTTGGAGTATGGCATACCGCACAGCCAACACACTCGCCAATGTTGATCAATTGGCAGCAGATTCTTACATATCGCCGTTATTGGGTACTCAATTAACTGGCGGATATTGACTGTACGATATTTACAATAATGTTATTACATCATCGAAGTAAACTAACTAGAGGAGCGGAGGTCGCGGAGTGGCTTCAACGTGCGAGAAGGACAGCAACAACAGAAGTGAGTGAGAAGAAAGAGAAGGGAACACAGGAAGGAAAGTCACTGGCATGCCTACAGATTGAATTATCTAATGCGGGGACGATCCGGCATGCGGCAGGTCGAAACAGCTCTAGAAGAAGAGGGACTACAGGTTCCTTACCTAACTACGAATTCCGCGATGGACGGATGTTTACATTACACTTTCCAGGTACAAAACTGAACTATATTCATTTATATCAAATCATTATCTCAATTGACCCTTCTAATTTTACAAAAATACACATTTTCACTACCACTTAACTAAACTAACGATTACTGTTTAAATTCTCTTCAGCGACATCAACTTCATAGTACTCTTTAATTATAATTAATTAAAATAGTTTCCGCGACCCTCCCGCGCCTCCAATGATATCACAATTCTTAACAACAATAACGATCCGTAATAATCTGCTAGAAAACAATATTATATCAGCCGCAGCGTCGAGTAGGGAGGAGAGATTAGGAACAGTTAAAAACCTTTGACTCTGTCTTTATTTTCAGGATTCAGTATTAATATTTCAATGATTATTTCGATGTGAATATGAATAATATCTGTAAAGCGAACATTTTTACTTTTGGCAATACTATTACGAAGTTTATCTATGTCATTTTTTTATTTATTAAACTTGGAGTCTCGTTTATAATGATACTTAGATGAGATCAAGATGTCTGCAGCTTACTTTGCTTTTACTCGTATGATAAAAACTGACATTAGTCTAGAAAAGAAGTATCGTTAATCGTCCACTGTGGTGACTATAACTCGGATGAATTCTACCTTTCCTTCGCACATCACCGAACAATAAATAGGGAGAAAAATGTACAAAAACAGACAAAACACAAGAAAAAGTACAACTAACCACCGATAACATTGTAACATCGAACGTTCGATAAAAATTTACACTTACACTACAAAATTGTTGCAAAAATTGTGGTAGCAAATACCTATCCATACAAAATGTCACTCGCACTAAGCGAGCGCCTAAAATTGACATCGAAATTTACATGATTTAATTTTAAGCTATGATACACAATGTAATAATATACTTTCTTTAAGACTGACATCTATATAAAATATATGCTGGCGATGCGATCCGACCCCTTCACGCACGAACGTAAATTCTATTCGATCGCCAACGAGACAGACCGACCGCCGCTCGCATCGAAATCGTCTCTCCAAATTCTTTTAATATAATAAATAATACTAATTTCAATTGGTGTTCATATTACACAAAATCTTCACTTTCCAAAGACACTAAGTAAGTAGAACGTAACATTAAATTTTGTCATCAATAAAATTCTTTTTGTTTATAATTATCAACAATTTGGCACAATAGCTTCCTGTTTCGTGAGTACGCTACGAAATAAGTTAACAATGAAATAGGAAATGGGGGAACGAAGCTTTGGGATGCGGGGAAGTGACCACTGCCATGAGAGACGAGTGACGCACACAGATTCAAGCGAAACGTCTCATCGCTCGTGAGTGGCTCGTCAGCTCATGATCTTATCGTAAACGCTAAGGTATACACTAAGTTTATAAATGCTCGTTTCAAAATATTATACATCTTGCAATAGAACTTCGTCATTTTTTCGCTGATATTTCAGGATAAATCTTATACACGCCAATCCAATTCCAATTATTTTTATTAAAACTTATCATTTTTAGGATATTAGCCATTTTTGCTTAAAAGTTGAAATTTTAAATGACATGTGTCTAGTGGAGGAATCTGAAATGGTATCTCGCTTAAAACAACATTGTATTCTGTAAGTGTTTGTAGTTGATAGAAATAGAATAGTGCTACAAGCAGTAATTTTCGCTTTAATAGAAGTACACTCTTACTAATATAAAAGTTCTGGAGCCTAAAATAATAATTTTGTATTCCGTCAAGGGGAAATTATGTGTTATAATCTCGTTTCCATCGTTAATGAAAGATGCAAATAAACCAGAAATAAGTTGAAGAAATTTTATCGATGAGGTAAAAATGGCGAAGTTATATTTAGGGGCAAATTTTCAACGCGAATTTGAGTCGATTGATTGTTATTTCCTCGTGTTGGCGTATTGCTTACTCGTTGTTCCGCATTTTAATAGATTCCAATGCATTGAGGCAATTTATGTGTTGAAAATAATCAACTAGCCACTCAGTCTTGGATTTTTTTTGACACTTTTTTGACTGTAACTGTCAACGTCAAATTTGACAGAATGGAGCATAGACTATGCAATATTGTGCGATAACAATACATATGATGAACCACCGAACCGAAATAACCAAACTTGTTCATACTAAAGTAGTCTGTAAGATACTAAAAGGTCTTTTACAATCTAGGTACTTATTGCTGATTGAGTAGAAAGTAATACTTCAAAGAGATGTTTTTAGATAAAATAACAAAGCAAAAAGAGACCACCTTTCAAAGTTTCGCTTTTGAAGTAGATGAATCTCATTACCACAAATCGATATTGAAAAATCGCCCCTCGTAACATAAACGTATCTTAATTAACACTAGTATTTGGGTTATCCGCAGGGAACAGGTTCTAGATAGGAGTACACTAGAGACAAATTATGATTACAGTAGACTACGAAGACTAGATAATAATTAGGGAACATTGCGAGTTCAAACACGCGTTTACCCGCGTATTCATATAGTGCGGATACTTGAATGCCACCGCTGCTCTGTAAGTGACAACCTACTTGTTTATATGCATATAAAACGTTTAATTAAAACTATATTACAAGCGTCGCTTAGGGAGCAGCAGCGCAATCGACATGTCCACGAGAGCGTCGTATTCTTCGTTACGACCAACTTTCGTCGTAAATGCTTCGCGAAATTTTCGTTCAATTACCGGTGCTATCAAAGTTAGCCGCGCGCCGCCGACCGCCCGCCGCGGCGCCGACAGTTAAAAAGTTCCTTTTACTCACAATTCCCGCGGTGCTCTCCAAATTTGTAAATTAGATGTAATCCGAGCATTCGCTTTTTCGTTAACTGCGTCGACCTGTGAACGCTCTCTGAACATCGTTTCGAGTTCGTTTAACATTTTTCTACTTTGCCAATTCCGATTTACCTATCAAGTCGCTGTTATACCTCGACGACATATTGTTTTTTACAATCTTTATCACGCCCAAACGCTCAAGGGAAAATAATATCAGTACAATCTCCTCATCGGCACAAGAAAGCCCCAAAGACCGATAGCATCACATGAAAGCTTACCGTGGCAGACGTCGATCCGGCATGTAAAGCTCTCCTAGCCGGGGCAGGGGAAGGGCCGTTGGGGGAAGTTAAAGGGGCTCTCCTAGGGAATACGGCGACGGCGCCGCCCTCTGCCGTGGCCGCGACGCACCAGACCTCGTCCGGTTCTATGACGTGCAGGACGGCGCGCCAGCAGTGCTGCGCCAGGTCCGGGTTGAGGGTTGCTCTGGTGGCGCGCGCCGTGACGCCGGCCCGCACCCACAGCACCCGCACGCCGCGCCCGCACGCGCCGCACTCCAGCCGCCAGCCGCCCGCCGCGGGGACGGCGCTTAACGCCGTCGCGGTGGCTCCGCCTAGTTCAAAACTTAGTATCAACCTCAATGCTTTTACACGTTAATACATTAATCCTTTGACCGCCACAGACGGCTATAATCGTCTACCGATAGCGTGGCCTGTACGCCAACGACGGCAATGACCAATAATACTTATGGTTGACGTTATGTGTCATAGTTATTGATTTGTGTCTTTGACTTAAGTCCGCGGAATGGCGAACCGGTGACCAGTGGCCTACGGGTTTTATTCTTAAACCTATCACAGCCACTAGTCTCTCACAAGGGATAAGACACCCCGACTCCCGACAACCCCTCGGCTGATGATGCTGACCCACCTGTGACCTTCAAGGTGACCCTCTTGAGCTCCCGCAGCCGCTTGAGGTCGGGCGCGCGCGCCCCCACGCAGCGGTACTCGCCGCCCTCCTGGTACAGCGCGTCTTTTATACCTACCAACAAACAGTAAGCTTATCGTATAACTTCAACATCTATCGCAATACCTTTCAAGTAGAAGTACATAGCTTCGTTAGTTCGATTATTTTACAAATACTTTAAATATGCAAACTAGCAAAGCAATGTACGTGTACTTAAAAGGTATTGCGGTAGGTGTTCAAGTTAGACAATTAGCCAAAATAAAAGGTATCTATAGTGTGTGTACAGTATAGCCGAAAACCACATATCTTTCTAACAGTATATTATATGTATAACTATTTAAATGTTGCAGATAACTAAAACCATTGTGATCGCATCTTAAAATATAAAAAAAAATCTTTAAATATTTTTATTATTATTTTTCAAGGCTAGTGTATGTACAGAATAGCCGACACTTACACATCTTAAACAACTAATAATCCTAGCTAAATCCCTTTTGTAACGGCAGCGGTCGCGCGTGAGCAAAAAGATTAACTTATAATCGTTGTTTTTTCCCAGACTCGTTGGGACACAATTTGTCAAACAATGAAACTTAAACTCTGATATAAAGCGCATTTTACTCTGTGGCAACTCGAAAGAAAGAAGATGATGGTAAGAGCAAAACAATATTTTAACGTTGTGGAAAAAAGACAATAAACCGTAATATCATTTCAGTGCTTGAAACTACTCATAGTGCACGTATTCTCCGTGCGGAAATTTTCAACTAATAGTCAGTTATTAAATTATGTTTCCAACAATCGAACCAATTACCTAGTTCAACGGAGCGTAACTCAAACATAATTTCATTTGATGCACCAATTTTATTTTATTTGGTAAATAAAATTAAATTGGAAGTTAAATTTTATCTGTCGTTTGATGAGATCGACTGTAAATTATTATTTAGTACAGTAAATAAAAAGTTGGTGTGATCGTGATACATATTTCATTATATTATCAAAGTGGACTACGAGGGCGACACTGAAAATTTCGGGAATCAAGGGAGTGATACAACATTGTTAGTGGAAAAGATATTTATTGTTTATCGAAGTATTCTCCTTGAAACTTGACAATTTTTTCCATTCGATGGAACCAATTATTAAAGCATTCATTCCATTCTGAAGTTAGGGTATTCAAAATGGTCGTTTTGTAGGCGTCTACAGCTTCTTCAGGTGACGAAAATCGTTGACCACGCAAAAACTCTTTTGTTCTGTGGGCGGTATGAGAGCTCGCATTGTCGTGATGGAGGATGATGCGGCGGTTGCAGTTCTCTTTACGGAGTTCAGAGACGACCTGCGGCAAACAATTGCTAGCATACTATTCTGCATTGACCGTTCTTTGCTCTTCAAGAGGAATAGTCGCAACATGGCCGGTTTTGGAAACAAACGTGGCCACCATTTTTTTTGCAACGCTCCGTGAACCAACAACTTTTATTGGCTTCAACTCATTTTCGAACACCCAAACTCGTGACTGGTTTTTTTTTCGGGTTCGTATGCATAAATCCAGGATTTGTCACCTGATACGACGCTGTATACAGCATGATAGGAGATCCTCCGTGGAATCTCTCGAAAGTTCTGACGCACCAAGTAACGCGAACCGCTTTTTGCTAATCACAGAGCGAATGCGGGATCCATCGGGAAAACAACTTTTTTACACCTAATTGTTCATGCAAGATTATTTGTATTTGACTCATGTTGCCTGAATTTCGTGATATGTCACATGTCGATCTTCCTTAATCAGCTTACGCACAAAATCAACGTTATCTTGGGTAATTGCAGTTTTTGGGCGACCTTTTTTTTATAATAGAAGGAGGCAAACGAGCAGGCCGGTCACCTGATGGAGAGTAATCACCGCCGCCCATGGACACCCGCAGAACCAGAGGAAACGCAGGCGCGTTGCCGTCCTTTAAGGATGGAATAGGGTTAAGGAAGGAATATAAATTGTGAGAGGAATTGTGTCTTCAAACCCTAACATGCAACATAATTTTATCGAGTTTTGACAACTGTAACCGAGATAGTTTGTCATTCCCACCATCGAAGGAAAAGAGCATATCGTCCGCGACATATCTCGTGTTGCGCATACTATTAGTTATTCTGTGCTGGACGCCGCAGCAATGTCAAACAAAACTGCTTCGCGGCAATACCGGCAGACATAGGTATTGCAATTTGCAAACCATCACCATCATCATCATCACCATCATCATCATTATCATCATCATCATCATCATCATCAATTGACACCTCCCTGCTCTTACATCGAGACACACTACTAGTTGTTAGATGCGACATAACTAAAAATTTACAGAAGAATTCCGCAGCGACCGACAATTCATAAATGAATAAATTCGTAATGAGCTCGCCATTATAACTTCACTCGTAGCATGACAATCTAAAATGTATAATTATCTTTTGGTACGGTTTCTTTAACAATTTGCTACTAATTATGCACAAATCGGCGGCTATTATTATGAAATTGCGCTATGGTTATTTTATTGATATACTGCAAAACCACTGCGATAAGGTGACGGGGTTTTAAAATACGGCGGCCATGTCGGTTGCATTAATAACACCATAGATAGAAAAATGCAGTTATAATTATGGCTTTGAATGCAAAATATATTAATAGCATTTCTGAAAATGAAAATGAAAAAAAGTTTATTGCACCTGTCACAAATGTACATATTAATGGAGTTCAGGCTTTATTAGTTATTTACTTAAATAAAATATTTTAGAATAGCAGCCTTTGAACAAGGGCTTAAAGCGGAGACATTGAGTGCTTTTCTACTTCTAATGACCATAACATCACCTAACATCAGGCGAGATAAAGGCCAACTGTTTAGCCGTCCACAAAAAAAAAGAAAGTTACCTGTGAGTTTCGTCAGAACACCTTGCCAAGGAAAACAGTTGCTTATACACTAGGTAGTAAGGATAACACTTACCGAGCACGCCGTGCGCGTGGTGGGAGCCGGCCGGAGCCCACGCCTCGCTGGCGTTGCCCACCACCCGCCGCCACCAGCAGCCCACGCTACCTGCGGGGACAGGAGGGGGGAAGTACATATAGTACATACACATTTACGGCTATTTTTCCCGAAAGGTTTGTCAGTGAGCAGGCAATGAGGACCGCAAAAGCAGTCCACCGCCACACTCCACGGCACACCAATTGCCAACACGTGTGACAGCTAGTGAGCCTGTCTTCACTCTATGCTGTTGGATGTAATATGTGCAGTCTTTATTACGTTAGTCGCCTCTTACGACACCCAAGAGAAATCTATTAATGAGCCGTTACCAGCACAGCACGAGAATAAGACCATAGGATCTTAACCCCTTGTCCATCAAAAAGACTTCTTGAGGTTGCTAACACAACCAAACAATGGCGCCATAACAACAATGCTATTAGCATTGTGGTGTTCTGACAGTTTTTCAGATATCGTAGCCAGTTCCTCAGTGGTTGAAGTCCGGATGAAGCGCGCTTCCACCTTCGGCCTTATCGTCACTTACCATCAGGTGGGATGAAGGCCAAGCTCTTACTCACAGAGGATATAAAAAAAAATCCAGCAGAAGATTACTTGTAGCTCCATTCCCTTACCCTTGGGGCAGTGCAGCTGCACGTTCCCCCCGACTGAGACCTCCACCTTCTGGTGATCAGAGTCCTCGTCTTCGTCCTGTGGCTCGGTCACAGGCTCCGCGTTATCTTCAGCAGCTGTCGGATAAGGCACTATATCAGTCAGACAATAAGCTGAACTTTCAACTAGTTGATTGCACATTTATTTATTTTATCTCGATTGGTGTGTTGTCCATTGTACGTTAAAGTCATGTTAAAGAAATACATTACATAATGAGGATTTCACAGATGACATTCCTAGTCTAGTAGGTAGACCATTTAAATAAATAAATGGAATTAAATGATGAATGCATGGTATTCTGATTCTGGGATTGATTTAAGTTATCTATTCCGTGATTTATGTCAACAATACCTACCTCATTATACATACTTAAAATTGATAATTTAAAACTTTACAAACTAAGTGGTACATCAAAAAATAAAGTTTGCATTGCAAATACAATTTGCCAAGATACCTGTAAACTTGTCGCCTGATTCACTATCTATTGGCGATAGCGATTAACGCAAAATAATCGATCGAGCGGCTGCCACTTGTCTAAGACGTCACCACTTACCGATGACATTCAAGTAGTACCCGATAGATGAGTACTCCGCGTCCAGCCAGGTAGCCCGGCAGCGGTACCAGCCGGCGTGGGAGGCGCTCAAAGTGGGCCAGCGGAGGGTGGCCGAGCCGCGGGGGGAGTCGTCCCCCAAGTCCACGGGGGGAGGGGAGCTGGGGGAGAACATTGTTATACAGTAACCGGCTACAGCTATACACACGTTGATTCCCGGGCTAGAAGTCCCTTAGTTTCACGGGGGAGGGGCTATGAGGAGAACATTTTTATACAATAACCGGCTACAGCTATACACACAATGAGACGCAAAAACTAAGGCACGACCCGGGATAAAAGTCCCTCAGTTTCACAGGTGTAACAGAGGGGAGAAAGAGAATCTACATAGTGTGATGCGGGAATACTGGGATAAAGGATGCGATGTTCATGTTCGCTTTAATCTGTTCCATATCGGCTATTCTTGGTCTTTTCTTCTCTTTTTCCTTTAACTATCCTCTCCTCAATTCGTATGGTGTTTTTTAAATTTATTTATTTGTATTCAGGCAACGTAGGCCTATAGATTAATACCTTACAGATTAATTTACATACAGTATAAAATCTTATCACTATCTTACACGTAGACAGACACTGTAGATGTCCAGTAGCCCACCAGGGAACCGCAGTAACAGGGCACGGCCGAAACTCGTCTTTCTTAATAGGTCGATAAATGGACGGTCGGTACTCTCACCACAAATGAATTATGCTACCTGAAATTGTTACACTAATTAGACTATAAGTAACCGTAAGCTGGTGAGCTGCTGAGCTACCTGGTGGGGTCGGCGTCGTCGCGCAGCCACCAGGCGCGCGCGGGCGGGTTGGCGTCCACGTCGCAGCGCAGGGCCGCCGCGCCGCCCGCCGACAGCGCCACGCCGAAGCCCGGCCAGCGCGAGATCACGAACGACGGCGGGTCTGTGGGGGGCGGGGGGCGGAAGTTATTATGGGAATTAACTACTTCTCAGGCTAGGGTAGGATTTCAAATTTGTGTTCAACAAACTTTATCCTATCATTGCTCAATTCATGTACCTACAGATCCCGTCCATTAGTTGATAACTATGCCGATAATCTGGGGGAGAAGGTGTTTATAATAAAATTGTAGGGGGGAGGAGCGATAATTGTAATAAACGGCGGCGAACCTGCAGGGAGTAACTTACAAATGAATGAGCTTAGGAGATTACGATGGCGGGGATGAGGGGGTAACGAACGATGGCAGGTCTGGGGGAGGAGAGGGGGAATTTCTAGATAATGAAGCATTAGAGCTGGGGGGGAGAGGGGTGGAGGGGTACAAATCAAATCAAATCAAAAAGCATTTATTTCAGTCTATCAAAGTAACTTATTTACACACACAGCGATTGAATTGAAACTATCCTAGTAAGCATTCTAAAATGCCTGTTTTAGGAGGCCTCGCTCCTCTAAAATACAGTCATACAAAATTAGATAGACACTTTGTCTTATTTATATTAAATTTAATTAATGTACCTACCTATAACTTAGAAATTTTACAAATTTGAGTGTGTGTGTGTAAATGTGTGTAATGTGTGTGTATGTGTGTTATTGATTTAAAACGAATAATAATTGGATAGGTACAAATACACCCATAAATATTTATATTATATTTACAGACTAGGTATACTATATTTTTCATGCCCGGTGTCCCATACTCACACGTGACGTGTATCTCCAGCTTGGCGGTGTGCGCGGCGGGCGGGGCGGCGGGCGGCGGGGGCCGCGGCGTGCGCTGGCGCGCGTGGCACTGCAGCGTGGCGTTGTGCAACTCGCGGGCTGCCGTCACCGCCGCGTGCGACAGTGACACGCCTTCTGTCGTACACACGTCAAATGAGCTACTTCGAATAAATAGGACGTGGTCCATGTGACCACGGACTCTGTAAAGGGTTCGAAACGTCAGGAAACTAAAAAACCATGTAATGTAGTAAAATCAAACGCGAGTTAATCCGTAAAAAGTGTTTCATTTGAATCAAATATTTGTTTAGGTATGTTGTTTCTATAGAGAAAGACTGTAAATTTCACGATTTGGACCGTAGGAGACTTAGACGTGGCACTACTTAGACGCTGTAAGATATGGACTTCTTACGATCTGGACGCAATTTTGATACTGGACATTTTACGACATTGACGTAAAACTGGAGCGTAATTATGTAATACCCTTTTGGTCACTGAAAATTTTGGCTTTTAGTTTTTTCCACAACGAAGTTACAGGGGGAGAAAATGGCCCAAATGGCTTTGAGCACCACCAGACACCATTTGGGGGCACTTCCAGGCCCCCAAATAAAGATAAAGAAGTATCTATTTGTAGCACGAAATAACATAGCTAACCTATAGAGTAGTTGGTGTTGTGTATCTTGAGGTAGGGCCGGTGGTCCAGCGACGGCTCCAACGCCTCCAGCCGCCATGACAGCTCCGGAGGCGGAACCCCCCCTGAAAACACGAACACCCATAGAAACACAACCAAGTAGGGTAAGTCAGACACTATTCCACAGAGTTAGTCAGATAGGCAATGAGGAACGCAAAAGCAGTGCCCTGTTACACTCTACGTTTTACCAAAGAAGAGATGATGACGAATTGACAATGCTTTGTGCCGTTGGATGTATGCGCAGTCTTCAGTTCGTTAGTCGCATTTTAGAATACTCAAGAGAAGCGATGACACAGCTCAAGCTAGAGTACCAAGTAGACAGTAATATTGTAAAGCTAAATTGGTTTCGAAAAAGCGGGGTGTGCTCAAAGAGCCGGGAGAGTATTTCACGCCGACCCATAGCTTACAACTTTACAAAGCACATATGGAATACTATAGCCATCTTTGTCTAGAGTACCCCGTTACCAATTCTTCCCATTTGACCGCATTCAACGCAGAGCTGCTCGAACTGTCTCCGACACGTGGTCTTCTCGATCCAGTGACCCTTTAGAGAGACGTTGCGTGCCTCCAGACTAGGTGGAGCGGCGATTTTCGCAAAGTAGTGGCCGCGGATCGTCAGTGGCGTGCTATTTGAGAGGCCGATGTCCAGCAGTGCACAAGCATAGGATGGCGATAATGATGATAATGTAAGTACTGGTTCTAAAGCCAGGCACAATATATTGTAAGCTATCTTGGGAGAGATACATGATGTACGGGGTGTACGGGACATGCAAGGAGAAAGAGATGGCTGGCTACCTTCATCTCAGCTTCTGATTTTAGGCTCATCGCGCTCAAAGACATTGCCAAGCTAATGGCAGATATTTTCACTGAAGAGGCAGAGCGATAGGACTAGGTTGCACAAAAGATCACAAGGGGTCGACGTGCTCCTGCGAGAGGGAGACATCTGCAGGCCCCACTAATATAATCTTCCAGCACACGTATTCCCTCCTACCTATGACATAGGGTCCTTCAAACGATGAATGAAGAGGCACTTTGTGGGCCGGCAAAGTGAGGGTGGGTGAATGATGCTACATCTCTTATGCTGCAATAAATTGTCCTCGTACCTGGACTCCACTTTCACTTAATATCGGGTGAAGTGGGGTCATTTCCGGACTAAATATAAAAAGAAAAGATATGATAAGATACCTTCAGCGACGCAGCGCACCTCCAGCACGGTGTTATCCCGCACCGGCACCCAGGTGTTGCCCGCGTCCAGGCGCCGCCCGTCCACCGCCAGGTACACCGAACGGACTCGCTCTGGACAAACAATAATAATATAACATTATACTTAAATTGCGAAAATTTAACTAGAATTAGTAAAAATAAAAGCGAACTGGAGACGCTAGGCGTTTGTAAACAAATTGTACAGTTGATAAAGTAGACCATTACGGCTCGGCTTCGACCTTGCCCATGTGAGCAGAGCGGCGAGCGGATGTTATAGCGGTATTCAATGCGTCCTTTCTATGACCATTGACTGAGGCTTCCGTAGTATAACGCGCAATGGTCAAAGAATCCGCTCGCCGCTCCACCCGCCACAGGTCGTGGCGGGACCGCTAGACCTAAATGCTTCTAAGTCTGTGTTTAGCATTATTAATAACTCGATGAGAAGCTGACTTATGAGGACCTGAGAAACTCGACAGTACATCGGCTAAGCCGCTCGGTTTCTGATCTTGCCAAGGTCACTCTGGTCAGTTACGCTCCTCCATGGTTCGAAAAGCAAAAGTAAAACCATTGGTCCCGGTTGTTGTGGCTGTCGTTACAACCTGCATTGAGCTAGAGTGGTGGGATGTGGCCCAATCTCCCTATATAAAAGGCCTGTGCCAAGCAGTGGAATGTTTAAAGTCTGATGATGATTATGAAACTAGATTAGTAAAAAAAAATCACAGATTTTGCATTCCCTAAAAGAATCAGAGCATTGAAAATAAACACAAAAATTTACGAATAAAAAATATTTTATTTTGAATAACAAGTTGAATAATAAGAAAAATTTAATTGTGATATACTTCCCTAAAATTACAACTACATTACTTAGGTAGGTACAAGTCGAATTAGGTACAACATACGAATGTATAATGCTGCACAATGCAGAAAATAACATTTTCTTTTCTTTTGAATTTTACTTGGATTTTCGAAATTCCAACTGGAATGCCCTTCTCGCCTGCATCTGCATCTTTTAACACCATTACCATGACGATCGGTCAATAAAAATAGAAGCTACATCACTTTTATATACGGAGATACCCGTTTTTCTAACAATTCCAAATCTAAAAGGACCACGGTCACAAATATTAACCGATTTTCAAAATTTTTTTGCCATTTTGTAGCTAAACTAATAAATACCATAGGCTTAGAATAATAACGTATAGAAAGATAGTCTTCATACAAGCGCTCTGTCAAAAGTGAAGCACTAAACCGATTCACACTTTCGTGACGATTACTTGCTTGCGCTCGGCGACACGCACACGTACGCTTGTAACTCCGTAGTGTACATTGAAAACTAGGCGTTTGGAGCTATAATATGTGGCTCCAAAAAAAGTGCTTCAAAATGGGCGCGCGGACATACCTTCTATATGTTATTATTCTAAGACCCTAGGACCCTTTTTTCATTTTTTCTTAAGTCTGGTTTTTTTCGAAATATTTACAATTTAGTAAACAAACACCCCCAAAAACCCGATTGTCTCGATAAATTCCTCAAATCTTAGTACTGTTACCATCTCGATCCTCCCAAACTCCTCGGAGCTATGACTAAAAATACGTCTCAGGCGATTTGCATCTGATAACCATTTCAATGGTAAAAAGTGAGGATCTTACATTGCAGTATCGTAGACAACACTAACGTCCGAGACGTAAATAGTTGGACGACATCAAACAGTGGACTGGACTTGCATATCGTCAGTTAGCTGTTTCATGGGACTGCAATCAACTCTGTCAACTGACCTCCACTTCATTTTGAAGATGTCACCAAATGTTGATGGTGATACAGCACATCGCCTTGAACTTAACTCTACGTTCAGTACCGTATATAAGCAGCTGCGTGGGCTTCCCGGAGACAGTCTTGCCGGCCTTGTCTATGCCGGCACAGCGCCAGTCGCCGGCGTCGGCGCGGGTGGCGCGCCCCACCACCGCCGCAGAGCCTTCCAGCCACACCCCCTCCGTGCCCGACGGTGACGGTGCCAGGGACATTTGCTGCGACAAACAAACAATGTGAATTTTCTTATGGACAGTCACATATATAACGCTAAGACGCCCTCAGACAAGGTGGAGCGACGATCCTCGCAAAGTGGTTGAAAGTGGCCGCGGATCGTGCTCAGTTGCGTTGGAAGGGCCTATGTTCAGCAGTGGGCAAATATCTTGTAAGGCCAATACGGGAGCGACAGCAATGGCTGCATAGTTGCCACACAAATTGAGTATTTGGTGATATTAAAGGAAGTGCAATGCGTTGATGCCGTATGTCACGCTTTTCTTCAAACCAAAGTTGTCATAATCGAGTGTAACATTGATCACAGTTACAAATAGGTCCTTAAATGGTTGTTACTATAGGTCCTAGCTTTCTAATCGTCTCTAATGCAACTACTTCTAGGCAAGAATCATGTCATAGGTTAGATTACTCTCCGTCGTAACTCAACAGCGTAATCACCCTATTGACTATACCCTCCAGCTACTTCAGTCTTTTGCTTCGTGGAGGGTCTTGTCAAGCTTGGTGTTTAGAGGGAATCTAATTTGATCAGACCATCTCGCGAGGCTGCGACCTCTAATTCGTTTGCCGTTAAACTTAATGCATTTATACATACTTATTCTCGACTATTATCCCCGAAGGGTTACTCAGAGACTAGGCAATGAGGACCGCAAAAACATTCCACTGCCACAGTCCACGGTACACCAAATGAGAACTGCACATGTGCTCAGCGCGATAGATGGTGAAACCATCGCCGCTCTATGCCGTTGGATGTATGTGCAGTCTTTGGTCCGTTAGTCGCCTTTAACGACTCCCAAGGAATAGTATTGTATGAATGAGCCGCCACCAGCACGGCACACTTCAATGGAAGCAACTAACCTCGTTATCCTTGTACCATCGCAGGTCAGTGATGTTGACCAGATCACAGGGGATGTGTGCCTTCGAGTGCGCCTCCACCAGAAGCTCTCTTTCGCTCCTGGGCGCCTGGTGAGAAAGTATTAAAATGGAAATCCAAGGTCTTAAAAGTGAAGGGTGCGTATACTGTTATGTGATATAAATGTCTTAAACCTTAACCCTCTTATTACAAAACGTGGACTAAAGTAAAAAGTTGTTTAAACCAGACCATTTCTGTTATTAAACGCAGTTAAAGACCGATAAACTTAACCAGGTTTGAATTAAGTGCACGTTCTGTAATAAGCCGCGAAGGATCAAGGCGTAACAGAGGAGTTTTACAGTAGTATCCAATGAAATAGCGATATGGCATTATCTTTTAAGGTTTTCGGAGAAAACACACAATTGGTACTTATACTTCTAAATTACACAACAAAAAAAAATTGTAAAATAATTATAACTGATAAAATGTCTTAACATATTATCAGAAAAAATCAGAAAAGGACGCTGCCATCGAAACGATAGGCTAAAATAAATTTTCACGAAAGTTGCTCAAGGAAACTCCCGGAAACAATACTGAAGCAAACATGTTTGTTTACAAACATGAGGTTTCGAAACGGCACCCCTATTTTTTGTAATTCGCAACGGAAAAGTGTATTATTTTCTATCGCCGAAACACGTTTTCCCTTTACAAATTGTCCATTACACCACCATTTCATCTTTCATCAGTTTCCAAAGCTGGTAAGTACATAAATAATAGCGGATTGCGTGCGCCAAGTAATTTCTCGAAGGCGCCGAACGAAGATTCCAAGACTCAAAGCCGCTTAAGGAGAGCGAGTATCGATTGCGACAAACGCAAACAGAAAAATAAACGCAGAGAAGACAATCTGCGAAGGAACCTTGTCACAATGCGCTGCGGGGACGCGCTTCAAAACGAGTTCCTTACTACGAGGAGGTGGACCTGGACGTTTGTACCAGAGTTATTTACCAAAGGGACATTTTATCCCTTGTCTGTCACGAAGACTACTAGAGGTTGACAGCAATTGAATTTATATTGTGTCTGGCATTACGATAGCCGAGCTCTTATAGCAATTACTCGTCATCTTACCTGCTAGGAAGTGACAATAAATACGATAAGAATTCTCTTTATAGGGCAAAAGTAGCTTATGACTTTTTTCATAATCACAAAAAACGTAGCTGTTTTAATTACAGGCTTGTTTAAGAAAGGAATATTTAACCGTGATCTGAATGTGCTTGCAATCTAGTGCAAGCTGAGAGAGTTTTAGCGACAAACATATCAAGAATCAGCTCCTCCCCGCGTGCTGTTGTTTATGTGGGAAGGCCTGTGCCCAGCCATGGGGGCTGATGGACGAATCTATGAATCTACTATGACTATGACTAATCACATTCCGCAATAAAACTTATATACGCACCATACGTCTCCATGACCACGTAGTCTACAACAATATCCTGGTGAGATAATTAATTAATTAATTTATTTAAGATTCTGTCTCATACATACTGCAAAGCCTAGCTTACGTGACTCTCATTACCCTCCCACTGCCAGTTAAAAAAGCAGACGTAAGGTAGTGGTATAATGGTGCTTTTTCACCGCTTAGTTTCCCCGCGCAGCTCTGGTGGAGAAGCACCTATATACCACCAACTCCTGACTTTTATCTTAGTGATAAAAGGCAACCTAACTGCATTGTAGGGTGGAGCCGGCTGGTCTTGCAGATATATCCGTCTCTCGTCCACCACCAGTTCATCAAACCAGCACGGCTTGATGACCTGGTCTGATCATGAAGATATCGAGGAGCGATGTGGTGAAAGGTGGTGAGTGGGGGTTATAACTGACCTGTGCTTTGTTTTGAGCCAGCTGTTTTTGCAGATGCGGCCTCCTCGCATTTTCTCGCCGTATCATGAGGATGCCTATCTGCGATGTGGTGTAGGTATACCTGATCTGTGCAATCTTGGATGGCGGGCTGATCTTGCAAATGCGGAATCTTCGCGTGGGCTGGTCGTATTACGAGGGCCACGAGCCACGAGGTGGCATATGGATTTATAACTGACCAGTGCATTGTTGAGTAGCACGGGCTGGTCTGACACGGCTTCTTCTCACGAGTTGGCCGTATCACAAATGCCTCCAGAGTTGTCCTCGCAGATGCGGCCGCCGCGCGTGCGCCGGCCTGATGACGAATATGTCAAGCCGCGATGTGGTGTATGGTGATTGGTGGTATACCTGATCTTGTGCATTCTTGGATAGCGCGGGCTGGTCTTGCACATGCGACTTCCTTGCATGTGCTGAATTAACGACGTGGAATGATCACAATGAAAGCGAGGCGCGAGGTGATGAGTGGGAGTGCAACGGACCTGTGCATTGTTAGGAGCAGGCTGGTCTTGCAGATGCGGCCGTCTCGCGTGCGCCGGCCTGATGACGAATGTGTCGAGGCGCGAGGAGGCGCGCGGGCCGGGCGCGGCGCCGGCGTCGCCAATGGCGTCGCGCACCGCGCCGCGGATATTGAGGATCGTGTCACCGGTCTTCACGCGCCTGTCAGCTGGCTGCGGGGGGACATTCACTGAGTGTGTTCTTCGTCTACAAGAGTAAGACAAGTAGAGCGATTCTACAAACTCATTTCGAGCCGCAAAAGCAGAATCCGCAGTGAAATAAAGTATAACTCGATAACGCTTCATCGTCGAACTCAGTGATGAATTGAACTAAGTCAAGTGAGATATTAATAATATGTGTCAAGCAGTAACATGGGAGTAACGCATATTTGGTGCTCTATGGTGAACTCTATCGAGACAGGGGCTTTCGAAGTGAGTTTCGTCATCTGAGTGAATACGAGTTCGGATTTTTACAGAATCGCTCTACTGTTCGGAGTAAAAATTTGCTAAGTTTTATATACATAAGCTGTCATCAGCCAGCCAACGTGAGAAGTTTATAAACTTGATACTGGTGGACACAGGTCATCCCACACGGAGATATCATTGTCTTGTAAAACAGTGGTAAGAGTTGTTTGTTGCGTTGTCAACCTTTCACAAAAAGACCCGTAAGAATTCAAGGACAAAAAATCAAAACTTCTAAAAACCATGTAGTTATAAACCAATAATTGAACGGAGATTAACGCAAAACTGCTAAGTAAAGAAATAATTTTCCAAAAATCCTACCTTTTGCAAGTGTATCTTGCTTCACTTCCAAAAATTCTGATTTTAAGTCGAAAGGTCTATCTAATAAGCTCCTATTTATTTACTCCGATCAGAATGGTCATGAATTGCTAATCAATCAGGAGATAGGCAGATAGTTGTTAGAACATGTTTAAAGGTTTCATGAAAATTGGTTCTTGAGAGAATTTCTTTAGTAACACCAAGATGCTGAATGTTCGAATATGACCTTACCTTGGCTGTTTTGTTCCACTCCTGGGCGCTGCTTCTCTTGGTGCGCTCTTCGCCACTAGTTGGCGCGTCTACTGCGCTTTGTACCTTCGTTTCGTTATCAGTCTCATTGGAGTCTACTCTACCCAGGTCTTGGGGAGTCACGAGGATGCGACTCTCTTCGATACTGGTCTCTAAGTCGTTGTATAAGGGCTCGATTTCGAGTGTGTTTAGCAGGTCGGGTTCTTCAGGAGTGTCCTGTTGTGAATTTTGTTTTGTTAATGTGGATTAGGAAAGTAAAGATGCTTGAAATGATGGCTGGATGAAGGCTAACGCCTTTTTAGGCGGTAGCTGGCTATTGAATTTGCTTTGTAGGAAAAATACTAACGGTCTTACTACAAAAATATGTCTAAAGTTAGACAATGTCTAAGATAGATGCTCACACTTTTTCTCCAATACTACCTACTGTCTAAAAAGACAGAGATACAATAAAAAGACAGAAATAAAACATTTTAAACACGAGTTTAACTTCAAATACTGTTTTATATTAATATCTTTATAGTTTTATCATAAGATAAACATACATGAACTATACAATATTAGTTACAGTAAGTAACAGCAGCACATGGGCAGCTTGGGCCATAACCCACCGCGCTGGCCTCATTCTGGTCGGTGGGTTTCATTTAACGACTGCCGTCATGTGACATCAATCGGGACCAACGGCTTTACGTGTCTTTCGAAGCACGGAGGAGCTCGACATGTTTTTGTTAGAACAATTAACAGCATATTTTGTGCCTGTACGATTGACAAAACAAAAAGTAAAAACTACCCTCAATAAAAAAATGGGTTACTCACTTGTAAAGGAGGGTATAGTGGTCCATCGCGGACCAGTTCCGCGGCATCCACGAATGGCACCGAAGGGGGGGCAGGGGGAGCAGCGGGGGCTAACGGGCCGGGGGGGAACGGGGGGGCGGATGCGCGCTCAGAGCTGCTCCACTCAGTGCTGCCGCTCAGGGGGAAGCCTGTGGAAAAATAGGTGTGGTTAGTCAATCGCTAATGTTATGCTGCCTTAACAGATGACTGGTAAATAATGGGTGACCATGTAGAGACAAGAGCCGCACTCAATGTGGTTAAGGGATATTTTATTTATTATTTTCTTTTAAGAGCTGTGCGTTAACCCCTTAAAACTAATAGAATACTACAGACCAGACCCTTGGGTGTCGTAAAAGGCGACTAACGGATTAAAAGTTGCACATACATCCTACAGCGTAGAGCGGCGACAAGCTCACCACCTATTACACTGAACCCATGTGCAGTTATAGTTTGGTGTGCCGTGGATTATGGCAGTGGACTGCTTCTGTGCCTCATTGCCTAGTCTCGGACTAGCCTTGTGGACCTTTGGGGCCAATAGTCGTGAACCTATAATGTAGTGAGTGTAGAACCCTTCAAAACGGAACACCAAATGGGAATCCGGTGTGCCAAACCTCCACTCCATATTAAGGCAATATTATGTGCAAAAATAGTAAATAAAACTAGGCAGTAGGACATTCTGAAAAGCGGATGTCTTTCTGTTTCGTAGCGCAAGCAGAACTTTACACAAAATTTAAGAAATAATACAGTATTTGGCAAAGCTTTAAAATTTTAACATTAATTTAAAATGTAAGAACAGTCCATTAGCCACAGTCCACTCGGATAGGCATCTAACGGCGATCCCTCGATCGGCCTTCATTTCTGTAACTTTACGGAACTTTCTCGAAATCATGAAAGAGCCAGTAATTGTGAGCCGAACACAGCCCGGGCGCCGCGACTCAAAGACCGAGTTATTATAGAGCGGATTAAATTATTTCTTAATAAACATCAATTAAAGTTGGGGATCAAAGGAACTAATTGAATTCGCGACATCTCGAGTGTACAAACACGACAGTAGCTAACAAATTTTGAGGGGTAACTTTTTAGGGGGAAGGGGGATGTGATTCCGTTTGTCATCTTTGTAAAATTGTAAAATCGTATCATCAGCATCTTCAAATTGGTTTACTTGGAAAGGACTTGCATTAACGAGACTTGGTGAAACAAAACAACTTCATTGAACTCAGGAATGGTGAGCGTTTCTGCTCAAGTACCTCGATGTTGTTTACTTAAGAGGGTGCCGCGCGGTCGCAAAAACTGACATAAGTCTCATTATGAACTTCAAAGCAAAATCAATCATATTGATATTTAGAATTAGAACAATTCTGCTTTGAAGTTTCAAACCTAGTAATTTGATTAGAGCAATGTTTTTATTCTGCAAAATGTACAAAACCTTCACGCGCTTGGTTTAAAAATTAAAATTGACTTTTCTAAGATGGGGTGACCTGCGGAATATCAATACAAATATTTTCATGTAAGAATTATTGTTTCATGAAATTAAGAAAGTGGTCGAAAAAAATGTTTTAGGAGTCATCAGATTTATGTACATACTGTTTGTTATTGTTTAAAGAATTTGTTTCAAATTTTAACAAGACCACGACCTTATGCAATGATCAACTTACGTAAGTTCTTTTAATGTATTTAACTAATTCAGCGCATAGTACAAGTAACTTAAAAATACGTAAATGTTCACAATTTCGTGCAGGATCCCCTTAAACCACTTGCACTGACAGCTTAAGTAAAATGTTGTAAGTATAACTTAACGAGGTGATTAGTAAAGAAACACATTGAGCGCTAATAGTTCAGTGAGCTATGGTAGTCGATCAAGTATGCTTTTAAAATGATTGATTGAAAAATAATAATAATTTCACTACTGTCACACCAATAAATTCGCCCCAAAACTAAGCATAGCCGGAACTATGGTGACTGAATAACGGATAAACATACATAAATACTAATAAACATCCATGAGTCGGTTACAAATGCTCGTGCTCACCACACAAACATTTACTATTGATAAGATTATGCACCCATTTTTATGGGATATCGTAAAATAGGTAGATCGTTCAGAAATATTGAGTGTTGTTTTTAACTGTTTCGGTAGAATGTATCTAGTAGATATTACGATTGAATTGTTTAGATGAATTTATTGTAAGTGGAAAACATAAATTAACAAAATTAAATGTATCGTGTATTCTCAATTGAATCGGCAGCAAACCCAAGTTAATGTCTTACACACAGTCACAATTCTGCAAATTCTATTACACACTAACATGCAGTGCAATTCAGATGAATAAATTCATTCGCAAATCCCCGTCGACGATTCCCGCGCTCGCTCCAATGCAGAGAACACAGCGCACTCAGCACAATACATTGCTGTAAACCCAGCACAAAACATTTCTAGCGCTCTAGCTGCTCGCCGGCCATTGTTCTAGTGTTAGACGCTCATGTGGACAGGTGTACAACGAAATGGCATGTAACTCATTTGAATGCAGCCGCTTTTTTATGACGCTGGCAAACGAGCTTGCGGCCCGAATTGTGGTAAGCAGTTACAACAGCGTATAGGCGAGCGTGAAACCAACAGTCATTTACACGCGCGTTTTTTTTAACTTGCGCAATTTTTTTGTAGATCTTTCCAGTACACGTTTGTATTTGTTTTGTATATCGGTTGGCCTTCATCTCACTAACATTAAATGTCGATAAGAAAGTGCACTCGGAATTTTCTACTACTAAGGAGCTTGCTATGGCTAACCTCTCACTGCTATCATAGATATTATGAGATATTCGGCGCACTCATCACGCAATCATACACACGCGCATTCATAGTCTGAAATTCCGGGCTCAATATTAATGTTTAGTCTTATTAGTATAATAACGAGGTTCTAATACACAAATTCACTTGAATTCCACTTGACTCTCTGAAATATTCGTTTGATAGGTTTGATGTAGTTGATAAGATACCTATTACCTACAAAGAGTAGAGGGATACTTACTTCTACTTGATCTAGTTGACATTTTTATTGGACGTTCAGAAACTATTTAGTTAGTGGGCTCATGCCGAAAAAACAACAAAACACAAATTTATGCCGTAAATATTAAGTTTAGCGGCATATTTATTGCGGTTAGTATAACAGTGAATAAAAATTCAAGTTTTGATCGAATAACGTCCCTATTAAGTAATTTATTTATTTATTTGTAAACCACAATAACCTACTTGGATTTATGAACGCACTTTTTCTGTGTGAGGGCACGATAGACACTTGAGCGATATCGAATAGTAAGCAAACACGGTTACTATACCATTACGAGAGTTTTTGGTGGTAGGGGCACGGGATACCTACGTTTGTTCACACAGAATTACCACGGCTTATATTTCAGTTCGACGCGATCCTGTAACAGTTTCGGCGTGCAGTGGTACTGGGGGTAGCGATGCGCGTTTGTCTGGCACAGACTATAGCTCGTTAGATTAGTTGTTAAGTCTTAATTACAAGTTAGTTAACCGTTTTTTTATTATAGTTAGTATTGACGTTAATAAGTGTCTATAAAGGTTTACATTGAATAAATAATTTGACTTTGACTGTGTTAAATGTTAAATTATTAATTAATTCTATCTCTGGGTTTCAGGCAACTAGAGCAGTGGTGCCCTAAAAGCTGCAGTCGGGTGTTAATAGACTAATGAAGATGGTGAAATCAATTGACTCATATATTAGAATAACTTTCAAGCAGAACTATGAATACTTTGGAACGAATTGTCTTTTCATTAACTCGACCAGTATACGTAGAAACCAGATACATTTGTTTACTCGTGTATCTGTTTACTGTCAAGGGAAATACTGCAGCTAAAAAATATGTTTTCCATCGCTCCATTGCAACATTAACACATCTTTTCGCAGCGTCCATAAATTGCTCGGCCGACGTGGATCGATGGCAGTGTCAGGCTGCTCCTCAACATTAATCTTTGGCAACTCGATGTTACTTCAAAACTCGTAGAAAAATAATACCCGGCCATCAATAAAACATCAGAAGCATCACAACATCCCCCAATCGATAGATCGGATGGTTACTCTCAAGATATTTTCAAAGTTAAGTTAAGAAATTGTATTAAAAGTTATATTCTGTGTTTAGCTTCCATTGTCTAGATCTACACTGTGATATGATTTAGCGGTATTTTTAAGATGCAGATAATTGATAACAAAATATTTAAACAGGGTTTAACGCAAATTTGTAAAATCCATCCATCCCAAAGATCTCTGGCATCAGTAGCAGGTAAAGAGTTTGACATTTTTTGGATTAAACATCCAAATCGTGCTAGCCTAAAATAGATGGCTAGGCGTTCTAACCAAAAGCATAGTGTCCATGATTAATTTGTGCATACCTTTGGTTTTATACGTAATGTTGTAAAGCGCTCGAGACATTTTTAGTACAATCATCCGGTGCTCCAACTTTGTAAAAATTGCTTAACTCACAAAATCGCAGCCACAAGCGAGCGGGCTTCCACACGAAATAACCAGTTCGAAATACACGAAAAGGGAAAAGAAAAAATGTGGGATATGCGATATTTTGTTGGTCATCTGTTAAGCTCTTAGCCATTATCATTATGGGTATCGCTCTTAACAGGCTAACATTGTTCAGGTGAGGCTTCAAAGGAAATTTAATCTGTTGTTTGCTGATAACACCGTGTCCAGGTAACAAATATAAGTGCAGACTAACGAGTCTCGGCGTTAGCGTTCGCTTTTGATGTTAACATATTTTGTTAGTACAGTTTTAATAACGGAGTAAATAGTTGTATATTTTTAATTTTAATTATGGTAACTATATTCTGATCTTGTTTTTTTTTCGCCGCCATTCTATCGCACTTTTTTATTTGATTTGATTATATCCCAGGGGTGAATAGATACAAGTTCTATCTTTCATGCTAGTTTAGATCTTGTTCCGGAGTCGATAGAGAACTTTCCAAATATAAAGCTCATTGAGCATTTTGTTCGGACATTTGATCCACGGCCGGCGCACATTAACAAAATAGGGAAGAATATGCAATTTATGTAGCTGAAACCCAATAATATAGGTCGCAAGCTTGCAAACCGTGGGAGAATTGAGTAACAAAACATTTGAAAAAAACAACTACTACTTTTTAATTTTTATGACACTTCTGGATACTTTTGGTCTTTTAGTTACACTTCAGTGTCATTAAACGATTGAAACGAAGATAAAAAATTAAAATTCAACAAAAAACGTACCTAATTAACCGACTTCAAAAAAAGGAGGAGGTCTTAATTCGGTTGTATGTTTTTTTATGTTTGTTACCTCAGAACTCAGTCATTTATACACCGATTTAGAAAATTCTTTTTTTATTTGAAAGTATATAGATTGGTCCCATTTTTCCAGATTCTTCCAGATTGGTCCCATTTTTATCAAAATCCAGTTCTGATGTTGGAATCTTTAAGGAATTGAGGAAACTCCTCAAATATTGTAGGCATACCTATAGCGATTTTGATATTTTCAGCAATAGGTCGAGCATTTATTTGCATTCAGAAAGTATCATTTGATAAAGTAGAAATCAGGAAGAAGACCACAGAATGCCATTGGAACTCCTCAATGATAAGTATTTCACGGGTGGCGATAAGATATCTCGATTAAGATAATTAAGCGACTATGACGAAGCAAAAGAAGGCAAGTACTGGAACTCAGTTCTGATGGTGGGATCCTTGAGGAATTGAGAGAACTCCTCAAATATTGTAGGCATACCTATAGCGATTTCGGTATTTTTAGCCATAAGTCAAATGAGATCCACTCCGGCAATATATCCTTCCTAACTAATATTGTAAATGCGAAAGCATTTTTGTTTGTTTGTCCGTCTCTCACTTGCGTATCAACCTGATTTTGCACATAGATAGTTGAAGGACAAATAATGACATAGGCCACTTTTTATCACTCCTTCCAAAACATTTCTATTAGGATTTAAAAATACACTATTCACACTATTAATTCTGTAACTTCTTAGCTAAATTCTACTTAACATTTTTATGCCGATGACTTACAAATTTACTCTCAGGCCTCGGCTGAGAACCACTCAGAAGCTGTCTCATACGAGCAGCGCGTTTTGTAGGTTTACCAATATTCGCTTTTGATAAATAGATCGGGACCCCGTATCTTAAGATAAAATTATTAATAAATGCTGACGCTACTGAAACTGTATCTTTATTCTTAATAGCGTAAGCCTCAACATACTTACTTAAGTCACACTGTAGTGTGAGTATATATAAGTTACTATCACTATCCTTAATTAAGGGCCCTGCTAAATCTAAATAAATTCTATCAAAAGAGGAATATCCGGTATCCGTGAGAACCATGGGTTCTTTTATGTGCTTAAAGTGTTTTTATCGTAAACACTTGTCACAACGATTAACGAAGTCGGATACATCTTTTTCAAGTCCTGGCCAGAAAAATCGACGTTTTATGTTGTTTATCATGCGCCTAATGCCGGCGTGGCCGCTTGTAGGCAAAATGTGATAGTCGTTCAATATCACGCGTTGCGTATCTTTATCATTTATTCTTTTGACACCATTTAAAACATATAAACGTGGCCCGGACCAATTGTGGTTAAGTATTGAACGAGTTAACTCTTTTATTTCTTCATAATTATAGTCGTTTTTTATTATACACATACTTTTTATATTTAATTGTTTACACAATTCACCCAATTTCCTTGCAAAGGCCTCTCGTGCGCAATATGATCGGAAAGAGGGATTAATTTAAATTATTTGTTTGTTTGATTCAAAGGCGAATAAATTAGATTTTTCGGATGCAGTACGCCCTATCTTTTTCCATTCTTCGCCATTTACAAACCTTAATTCCATGCAACCTTCGGGTTTTTTAAGTGCCCCTAATACCTTTGGTTGATCAGACCACCGGGTTGTCGATTTCATGTCTATCATTTATTTCATTCAATCTCCTCGTTTGTGCCCTCGTCAAAACACACATCACTCGTTCATTCATCTCCTTCAGTTCTTCACTCGATATTTGTATGCGAGACAAAGCATCTGCAGCTGCATTGTCTGCTCCTTTTACGTATTCAATTGTGTAGTCATATTCTTCTAGCAACAATCTGAATTTCGTCAAACGACTACTAGGGTTGCTCATATTAAAAAGGTAGATTAAGGGTTTATGGTCGGTTTTTATTATGAATTTTCGACCATAGAGATACGGCCTAAAATATTTTACAGACCACACTATAGCAAGTAGCTCCTTCTCTATAGTTGGATATCTAATTTCGGCTTTATTTAAGTTGCGACTTGCGAATGCGACTGGTTTATTATCGCTATTACTCAATATTGATCCGATGGCAAAACCAGAAGCATCGGTTTGCAAAATAAAAGTATTTTCCCTGTCGAAGTTTGGATATTGAAGTAAGGGTGGAGAAATTAATGCTTTTTTAAGAGAAGAAAATGATTTTTGACATTCTAAATTCCAATTAAAATCTACATTTTTGCGGCAAAGTCTATTCAGAGATAAAGCTTTCTCTGCAAAATTTGGAATAAATTTTCTATAAAAATTAGTAAACGCTACAAATCTTTTAGTTTCATCCGCATTTTTTGGAACGGGATAATTTTGTACTACTTTAGTTTTTTCTGGATCTGGTTTTATACCTTCAGTGGAAATAACGTGCCCTAAAAACTGCATTTCTTTCCTTAAAAAGTCGCATTTGTTAGGATTTAATTTTAAATTAGTTTTTTGAAGTCTTGTTAAAATATCAATTAAATTTTTGTTATGCATATCCAAATTTCGGCCAAAACAAATTAAATTGTCTAAATAAATAAATAGTTTGTCGTATGTTAACCCAGACATTGCAACAGTCATTAATCGTGAGAAAGAACTTGGACTGATTTTTAATCCCATAGGAAGACGTGTCATTTGGTATTGACCCGACTGAGTTGTGAACGCTGTGCACTTCCGGCTCTCGGGGCTTAAGTTTGCCTGATAATACGCCTGAGATAAATCTAATTGGGAAAAATACATCGCGCCTGATAGAGAATCCAAAATGTCCGTTATATTCGGCAATGGGAATTTGTCGTCTAATATTCTGTCATTAAGTTTACGAAAATCAATAACTAACCGCCATTTTTTAGAATTATCGTTAGATTTTTTAGGTACCAGTAGAATAGGACTGGACCACTCACTTTTCGCTGGTTCAATTATATTATCTGAAAGCATTTTTTGGATTTGTTTTTCAACTTCAGAACGCTGTGAATACGGTAAACGATATTGTTTAACATATACAGGTTCTGCATTAGATTTCAATTGTATTGTTTGGTCGAATAAATTAGAAGTAGTTAATTTATCATTAGGCAAATGAAATACTTCTGAAAATTTTGCGCAGATATTTTCGATTGACACGCGTTCTTCACTATTTAAATGACTTAAGCTCAGCTGGGATAACAAACTACGCACTCTCTCTCCATTAACATCACTCTTCTGAAAATTACATAGATCATATTCTGATAGTTTGTGTACTTCCGGTCGGAAGTAACTAAGATTAACTTCCGTTTCGCGAGTGTTCATTAATTGAATACCAATTTCACCATTTTTTGGCTTGTTTATGCTACCAGCCATAAAAACTCCTTGACATAACTCACTTGGCAAAACAACACATTCGTCAGTGATGGTACTATCGACAACAAAAATTTTTTCGCATCTCGGTGGAATTGTTAGAAAACCTTTTTCACCTAAAGATCCGCTAATCATGGGAATTGTCACACGATTGTCATTGGAACAATTAATTGACAAAGTATTATTTTCAAAAGTCTAAAATTGCTTTATATTTGTGCAAAAAATCTCTACCTATTATTCCCTGTTGCTTGCATGGTAGGTAATCGATCACATAAAACTTGTGTTCGAATACCTGCCCATTTATGTTAAGTATAACATAGGCATAACCGATTGATTGTACTTTGCCCCCTATTCCATTTATGTGGATGTGTTCGTTATGTAGTGGCACGTTCCATCTTTGTACAGTTTCATATTTCAACGCCGACATCGATGCTCCTGAATCTACTAGAAAACTATATTTAGAATCTTCAACTAACAGTTCCACTGAACTGCTGTAATCACATGCTAATATATAATTATTATCGAAAAAACTGCATTGGCTCATTATTTACTACATTTGAATAATGATCCGAATTCGAAGTGGATGCATGATCTGACTCCAAAAAATGTAAATCTCTGTCATTATCCATATAATGTACATTATGACCACGATTATAAGCACGGCTTTTGCCGCTGCGATAAGTCCGCACCTGCCTATAACTATTGCCCCCGCGCGGTTGACTCGAAGCTTGGCCCCTTGTAGTTTGATTAACTGAAAAATGTGCATGGTTATTACCTCGCGAAAATGGCATATGTGGGTGCCCCATTTGCCTGGAAAAGTTACCTCTCTTGTTACCTCGGAAATATCTACTGGCAGTTGGTCGTCCACGATACCCAAAATAAACCGTGGGCTCCGGATTCTGACGACTGCATGACGCTTCTTCGTCCTTCGCTGCCCTTATAGTATCTTTTAATGACGAAAAATTGCGCGCTGATAATATCGTACTTAGTTGCCGATTTCGCAAACCGTCGGTGAAGCTTTTAATAGCCAGCTTTTCGTTCAAAGGTCTTAATATTTTGTATGCGTCTTGATTATCGTCAGCTTGCGATATCGTCAAGTTTACGAACAACTCTTCGATTTTCCTTCCGTAATTTTCTAGAGAATTACCGTTCTGTCTCACCATAACTAACTCATTATGAATAGAAGTGCTTGATTTCTTTGTAAGTAAATGATCTCGCATGTCCCGAACTAACGACTCACACGTATCATATGACGATGATAATCGTAACTTGGCACTTTCATTTAATCGTGTTTTTATAACAAATCGTATAAACATATTTTTACCGTCATTATTGAGCGTAGAGCTATACAACTCTATGGCGTCAATAAGGTTTTTAGTGACACTCTCATCACCTGTCATCACCGGGATCAATGAAACCGCAGTTTTGAAATCAAACGCTGCCATTGTAATCTCACTTTCACTTACGACTGTGCACTCAGAAATGTAACTTTTCGAACAAAAAGTTTCTATTTGTTCATATGTTTCTTTAATTAAATCGCAAAATGATTGCAAGTCCTTTAAAACTTTACCATCTATTTACTCACTAAAATGCGATAAATAAACAAAAAATTTAACAAAAAAAAACCGACACCAAAAAATTTTACTAAAATAAATGCACTAAAACGTAAAAAATAATTGCATAGTATAGTTTGTTCAATTAACTTGCAATATTAACTTTTATTCTACTAATCTTATAATCTTAAAAAATATTTTTGGAGTCGGTGCCAGCCTAACACGACAATGTAGCATAATACTCGTAAAATCTATTTACTAATGAACACGACAACTGTTAAAGGCTAATTAAACATATTTACAAATAAAAACGACAATGGGGTTAAACGGCAGCGAGGCCGACCCAGACGGAGGTGGAGAGATGAGCTTGATGCTTACGCGAAGAGTATGTTGTTTAATGTTTATCTTTACCTTGGCTGGCACTGACTCCAAAATTATTTTTAAGATTATAAGATTGAGTAGAATAAAGGTTAATATTGCAAGTTAATTGAACAAACTAAACTAAGCAATTATTTTTGACGTTTTAGTGCATTTAATTAAGTAAAATTTTTTGGAGTCGGTTTTTTTTTTGTTAAAATTTTTGTTTTTATTTAGTACACAATAGAAATGTAGAGATGCTCAGATCGAAACGACGGATGACGAACTACAGAAGTGAAGTATGAGGTGGGCCATACATAGAAACAATAGAATGAATAAAAAAATAGTCCTACTCAACTACATACTCTTTGGATTAGAACTAATAAATACCTACTTTGGTGTTTCATTATTGATAAAGAAAACCAACATTTATTGTATAATATCTTTTTTCTCCGGGGGATATTAAACAAAATAATTACATATTTATATGAAATGAAAAGTGAGAATCAGTTCTACGGTTAAAAACTTTTTATTCATCTCATAAAGAATTACAATTCACTTACTGAGACAAACAATTTTTACACTTATATCTAAGAAAGCAATAATGAGCGTACATTTTAAACAAGATTTAACCATAATTAACACTAAAAACAGAAAACTTCACTAAGTCTGAATGGTAAGTTTTAATAATTATTAGTGATTTTCGGGTAATCGCTAAAAACAGTAGTGCAGCGTCTATCGTTCCGACTCGGAACGAGCAACCACGGATGTAAACGTACTTGCATTCTGGATGTGGCACAATAGTGCATGTAATTTAAAAGTTGATATTTGTGTTATTTTATATATTTAGAATAGTTTTATGTATGTGGTAGTAGTTTGTGTTGTATTTGGGCGAAATAATTTGGATGTGTTATATATATACGAGTATGGAGTTAGTATTGTAAAAGTATTACAAATATAAATAATTTATTTTTTGAGATATTTTGTTGCTTACTTAAAGTACTTCATCTAGTACATATAATTTTTTTAGTTGCCTTTTAAAACTAATCAATGATTTTGAATTTTTTATTTCTATAGGTAGTTTATTATAGAGTTTCACGCCCTCGAATTCAATGTTTTTTATTCCATAGTTTGTTCTCGGAGGGCGAGAAAATAGGTGATTAGAGTTTCGTAATATCATTCTTTGATTTATACCTTTTTTATGAAACGCTTATGTTGTATGAATCAGGCTATTTAGAATGTTATAAATTAATATACATGTATAGTAAGTATAAGTTTGTTTGATATTCATTATCTTGGTATCTCCTTAAAGTTGTTTTGAAGGAGTTCGAAAATTATAAAGGCTTGCGTCCACTAGGCGGATCGGGCCGGGGCGCATTGCAACGCAAAAATCCGCCTGCCTGTATTTATTATGAAATGGCGTCCACTACCGGCGGGTCGGGGCGGGGCGGGCCGCAGCGCGATAGCAGTGTTACGTATGCGATGCGACCCGTACCGATCCGCCCGGGCCCGATCCGCCGCTAATGGACGTCTACCTTAATAGTTTGTTTTGAGCAATTTGTATACTTTGTAAGTTTGTTTTAGCTGCAGTTCCCCAAATTTTGATCAAATAATCAATATGTGGTTTTATTAATGAATTGTAAATAATATAGTTAACTTTACGTGGAAGACAATTGCCTATATTACGGACTATACCATTTAATGATGTGAGTTTAGTTTTGACTTTATTTATGTGTTGTTTAAAATTTAAATGCTGATCAAGAGCGAGGCCAAGATATTTCTCATGAGGTTTTTCTTTAAGTGTTTCGTTATTTATCTTAAGGTGTATAACGTCCTTGATTGGTTTATTTTTTTACAGATTTAGGGAAAATATAACAAAATTAGTTTTATTTGCATTAATAAAACTACGACCAGCCACCGGAGGACGGGCCGCAGCGTCCTCTAGCTAAACGGTGACCCGCTGCGATCCCCAAGCCGCCTGCCAAG
This sequence comes from Scoparia ambigualis, assembly GCA_963921215.1. Classification (NCBI taxonomy): domain Eukaryota; kingdom Metazoa; phylum Arthropoda; class Insecta; order Lepidoptera; family Crambidae; genus Scoparia; species Scoparia ambigualis. Next base: position 23,489,641 of record OY992526.1, read on the forward strand.
CGTGGGGATTATGGCAAACCCCCCCCCCCCCCCCCCCATGACAGACAATATTTGCCCACGGCCCCCAGTCCCCGGCAGCTCCTTTATCCCTGGCCCAACGGGTAGCTGGTCAGGTAACGGAGGAGCAGGGGGTGCGAAGAATCACCGGCAGTTGCTCGGCTACCCACACACCCACCAACGAACCTTGGCCCTGGCAACACACAACATCCGCACGTTGAGGACCGATGCAAAGATTGTAGAGCTGGAGGAAGAATTGAGCAGATTGCGGTGGGACATCATGGGACTATCAGAAATCCGACGAGAGGGGCAGGATATGGTAGTCCTTGATTCTGGCAACATGCTCTTCTTCCGGGAAGGAGAACGAAAATCCCAGGGTGGTGTTGGGTTTCTCGTCCACAGGTCCCTTGTTAACAACGTTATCAAGGTCGATAGTGTGTCAGGTAGAGTTGCGTACCTTATACTCAGAATCACCGATCGGTATTCGCTGAAGGTCATACAGGTATATGCACCAACCTCGACACATCCTGACGAAGAAGTAGAGGCTCTGTATGAGGAGATATCTGAAGCCATACATTCCTCCGAAACGTACTTCACCGTTGTTATGGGGGACTTCAATGCAAAGGTAGGCACAAGGAACGGCGATGAGTTGAGAGTGGGGCAATATGGATATGGACAGCGGAACCAAAGGGGCCAACGGTTGGTCGACTTTATGGAGAAGGAGGAACTCTTTTTGATGAACTCTTTCTTCCGGAAGCGACCAACCAGGAAGTGGACGTGGATAAGCCCCGATGGTTCAACCAGAAATGAGATCGACTTCATCATGACGACCAAGAAGCGTATATTCAGTGATGTCTCCGTGATCAGTAGGGTGAAAACCGGTAGCGATCACCGGATTGTTAGAGGCACACTGAATATCAACATCAAGCTCGAGAGGTCACGTCTGGTGAAGTCCACACTCCGTCCTGGCCCTGCCCAGATCCAGAGCCCGGAACACTTTCAACTCGAACTCCAAAATCGCTTCCAGTGCCTAGCCGAGTGCGAAACTGTGGACGAGATCAGCAGCGGGCTTGTGGAAACTGTCCAAGCTGTGGGGTCTAAGTTCTTTAAGACCCCACGCCGGAAAAAGCCTCAAAAGCTCTCAGACGGAACCATTAAGTTAATGGAAGACCGGAAAGAAATGATACTGCAATCTTCAGCTGATATGTCGGAATATGGCAAACTCAATAGACGAATCTCGAAATCTGTGCGACACGACCTGCGCTCCTATAGTGCTAAATGCATTAGGGACGCAATTGCGCGGAACCAAGGCGCCAAAGTGTTCGCAAAGAATTCGTCTATTGGTCAGAGCCAAATGACTAAGCTGAAGATCGAGGACGGCAGTGTCATTTCGTCGAAGCCGGAGATTCTGAGAGAGCTCGAGAGGTTTTATGGACAGTTGTACACCTCAACACAAGAGCCCGCTGTTGGTACAGCTCAGGACACCAGAGCTAAGTTAACCCGACACTATACCGAAGATATCCCTGACATCAGCCTGTATGAGATTAGTATGGCTCTTAAACAGCTTAAAAACAACAAGGCGCCGGGTGATGACGGAATTACCACTGAACTTCTGCGAGCGGGTGGAAAACCGATACTCGTAGTCCTCCAGAAGTTGTTTAATTCCGTCATGCTCGAAGGTACTACGCCAGAAGCATGGCACAGGAGTGCGGTGGTGCTCTTCTTCAAGAAAGGCGATAACACCTTATTGAAGAATTATAGACCCATCTCACTCCTGAGCCATGTGTACAAGCTGTTTTCGAGAGTCATTACGAACCGTCTCGAACGCAGGTTTGACGACTTCCAGCCTCCCGAACAAGCCGGTTTCCGAAAAGGCTTTAGTACCATAGACCACATACATACGCTCCGCCAGATTATACAGAAGACTGAGGAGTATAATCGGCCCTTATGTTTAGCGTTTGTGGACTACGAGAAAGCCTTCGATTCTATCGAAACCTGGGCTGTGTTGCAGTCCCTCCAGCGTTGCCATATCGACTATAGGTATATCGAAGTGTTGAAATGTTTGTATAGAAACGCTACTATGTCGATCCGATTACAAGACGAGAGTACGAAACCAATCCAATTGCAGAAAGGTGTGAGACAGGGAGACGTCATATCTCCGAAACTGTTCACAAATGCGTTGGAGGACGTTTTCAAGCTCTTGAATTGGAACGGATTCGGCATCAACATTAATGGCGAATACATCACTCACCTTCGTTTTGCCGATGATATAGTCATAATGGCGGAGTCGCTGGAGAACCTCAACACCATGCTCAGCGACCTCAATATCGTATCCCAACAGGTGGGTCTTAAAATGAACATGGACAAGACGAAGATCATGTCGAATGTCCATGTTGAACCCGTACCGGTAATTGTTGGGAGCGATACTATCGAAGTTGTCGACCACTACACCTACTTAGGACAGATTGTCCAGTTAGGTAGGTCCAACCTCGACAAAGAGGTCGCCCGGAGAATCCAACTCGGATGGGCAGCGTTCGGGAAATTACGAGATATCTTTGCATCGAAGATTCCGCAGTGCCTAAAGACAAAGGTCTTTAACCAATGTGTGTTGCCGGTGATGACATATGGCACCGAAACGTGGTCCTTAACTGTTGGCCTTTTAGAAAAGCTCAGAGTCACACAGCGAGCAATGGAGAGAGCTATGCTCGGAGTTTCTTTGCGCGATAGAATCCGAAACGAGGATATTCGCCAAAAAACCGGAGTTGCCGACATAGCTCGTAAGATTTGCAAGCTGAAGTGGCAATGGGCAGGCCACATCGCTCGACGAACCGACAACCGTTGGGGAAGAAAGGTTCTCGAGTGGAGACCACGCACTGGAAGACGCAGTGTTGGTAGGCCTCCCACTAGGTGGACCGACGACATCGTGAGAGTCGCAGGCAACCGGTGGATGCGAGTGGCGAGTTGTCGGTCAGGATGGAGGTCAAAGGGGGAGGCCTATGTTCAGCAGTGGACGTCTTCAGGCTGGTGATGATGATGATGTTAGCAAGTTTGACAGAAACCAGCTATTAAGTAAATCCAGATCATTTTGAACTCTCGATGATATGGCTTTCATTGAGTGACCAAAGTAAAATAAACTGGTATCATCTGCATAAAGGGAGATATCGGCTGTTAGACCAATATTCTGTATATTGTTTATATAAATTAAAAACAAAAGGGGACCTAAAATTGTGCCTTGAGGGACACCGAAGTTTATTGGACGAGCAGAACTTTGGTGAATACCAATTTTGACAATTTGTATATGGTTTTTAAGATACGATCTTATGATTTCGTGAGCCTTACTACTTACACCGATCTCAGAAAGTTTGTTGAGAAGTATTTTATGACTTACACTATCGAAGGCCTTTTTGAGGTCGATGAAAACACCAACCGCTATTTGTTTTTCATCGATTTTATTTTTTATTTTAGTTACCAGATCGACTGTTGCAGATAGTGTATTGGATCTAGGTTTGAAGCCATACTGTTTTCTGTATAAAATTTGTTTGGTGTCTAGGTATTTTTCTATTCTAGAATAAATTACTTTTTCAAAGATTTTAGATATAACTGGTAGGACCGAGATCTGGTGATAATTGGATGGATCTGTTCATTCTCCGGATTTATAAATTGGTTTGACTTTCGCAATTTTAAGGCTGTTCGGAAAAAACCAAGCGCCAAACTTTCATTTAAACAATTAGTTAGCGGGGTGGCTATTAATTGTTTTATACATTTTATCGATTTAGTGCTAATGCCATCAATACCGCAGCTCGTGTTTGGGTCTAGTTTGTAGATGATTTTAGCTATTTCATCCGTGGTTGCTGGTTCGAAGTTCGTCAAATATGTAGTTTCCGGAATATTAGTTGGTTTGGGAGTTGCACTTGGTAGGTGTTTCCAAGGAATTCTGCTTGCTAATACCGAACCAATAGTTGAAAAATACTTGTTAAAGCACTCGCAAATTTCTTGTTCATCAGTGATAGTAGTCGGGCCTATAGTCAATTTGCTTGGTCCAGCTGCATCTTTTATTTTATATTTTGCAAGATTGTTGATAGCCATTTTCTTGTGCTTCTTTGCATGTTTCGTAAAATAATTATAGTAATATGATTTTTTTGGTTTTTTAATTGTTACACAAACTTTGGCTCTAAATACCTTAAATTTTGCTTCTAATTTTTCATCTGATCTGTTCATTTTGTAGTCGTGCCATAATGTGTTCCGTATATTGATATAATTTATAATCTCTCTATTTATCCAATCTCAACGAGGTGGATTCAGTAGTTTTATTTTGTTGGTTTTACTTTTGGATAGGCTTTTTTTTAACAATTTTTTTTAAGACAAACATAAACATAACTTCGTATTTGCGATACTGCTTGCCAGGTGGATCCGGTTTATAATTTCGAGGCATTGTATGTACACGTACCTGAGAATAAAAAGAAGAACTTTATTAAAACTAAATTTGTTTACGCGTACAATACAAAAAAGGCAATTATACGGCGCGGCGGTACTTAATTGCATGTGTTTCAAAATATAACTTAATTTTTATTTTTTTCAGAATTAAAGTACCGACTACTTACTGGATATTGTTATGTTCTAAAAAGACATTGTGACAACCCTATCTGAAGCATTTTTTTTTTATAATTACTCGTCATAGTGACTGCATCCTGCCTGATGGTAAGTAGCTGATGCAGTCCAAAATAATGAGAGCGCTCCCCACCGTGGAATGAGCACGATAACGAGCGCACCCATTCATGACGGCCTGCATAAATGCCGTTTCACGCCCCGCTTAAAAGACCCGGGACTGTAGGAGCTGGGAAAAACATGCGCCGGCAAAGAATTCCAAAGCCGAATGGTCTTACATAGGAATGACTTGCCAAATTTTTTGGTACGAGTACTGATAGTCTGTACAGTATGATGATGGTTCCTAAGACCAGCACGTGTAGTCCGGGAGAGGAAAGAAGAGGGCGGGATAAGATCAAAAAGTTCTTCAGAACACTCTCCGTAGTAGTTCCGGTAGAAGACACTGAGAGAGGCAAAGTTTCTACGCAGCTGGAGGTCCTCAAGGGAAGCTGTAACCTCAGCATCTCCAATAATGCATACCGCTCGCCTTTGCAGTCTATCAAGTGCATCGAGGAGGTATTTAGCAGAGCCGTCCCATAGATGGGAACAATACTCCATACTCGATCGCACCTGAGTTTTGTACAGCAAACAGCGCTGCTCGGGAGTGAAAAGTCGCCTCACCTTATTGAGAAAACCCAACTTCCGGGAGGCAGTTAAAATAGCACTCTCGATGTAGCATTTTGGATTCAGTTCCTGGCCGATGTCCATGCCAAGAATGCTGCGGTTCACCGAAATGGGTAACGGAGAGTTCTGAAGAGAGGGAGGAGTAAAGAAGGGAGTTACCTTGGACGAGAATGCACAAACCTGGGTTTTGCTAGCATTAAACTCGACCAGGTTTTTGGATCCCCACTTAGAGACACGATCGAGAGTTAGGTTCACTTTGGCAACCAGTTCTTGCCTTTTCACCATGATATCGGCTTGTTTTGCAGCAGGATGTCCCAAGTACCGCTCATACACCGTACTGTCATCCGCATAACAATGAATATTGCCCAAGGACAACATATCATTAATATGCAGAAGAAATAGAGTAGGTGAGAGCACAGAACCCTACGGCACTCCGGCATGACTTTGTAGAACGCGGAGGAACTACCCTCACAAAGGACACGAATCCTCCGCCCTTCTAGAAAGTCTGCAACCCAGGCGCACAAACGGGGCGGCACACCGAAGGCCGGCAACTTGGAAAGAAGGGATCGATGCCATACTCTATCAAAAGCTTTGGCGATATCAAGGCTAACTGCCAGGGATTCGCCATGCTTGTCCATCGCTTCACCCCACGCGTGAGAAACGTACGCTAGAAGATCACCCGTTGATCGCTTTGGTCTGAACCCATACTGGCGATCATGGAGCAGCGAGTGATCCTCTAGGTAGTGAATGAGCTGGGAATTAATAATCCGCTCAAACACCTTGCACAGCACAGAAGTTACAGCGATGGGTCGATAGTTGGCCGGATCCGAGCGATCCCCTTTTTTGGGGATGGGTTGTATGTTCGCCTCCTTCCAAGACACCGGCACAATACCAGTATCGTAAGACTCCCTAAACAATCGTGTCAATACAGGAGACAACTCAGCCGCGCATCTGAGCAGCACAATCGCCGGAACACCATCCGGCCCGCTAGCCTTCCGCACGTCGAGCGACCGCAGCACGGCACGTACGTCACACTGCCTGATACGAATATCAAGCATGGTGGCCCCACAATGTGCTATAATAAGTGGAGCGGCGCCACAATCGTCGACGCGCAAATTCGCCGCGTAAAGTTCAGCCAACAAGTTTGCCTTCTCAAGCGGCTGATAAGCCAACGAGCCATCTGAATGTTTCAACGGGGCAGCGAGGGAGAGCAGAAGTTGGCCTGCACGGCCTTAGCGAGCCGCCAATAGCTACGGCTACCCACAGGGTGCGAGATCAACTCCCGCCCCACCCTTGCCACTCTTTGTGCATCCGCTCCTGCGAGAGCCCTCTTGTTAGACTTAGAGGCCTTGTTGTAGGCCACCTTCAAGGAGCTGGTACTAGGGTCATTCAGAGCGCAAGCCCTCATCCAAGCACGATACGCCGCCTTCTTGCATTCAGCAGCTTTGGCGCATTCGCGATTGAACCAAGGCCGCTGTCTGCCAACGCTGGCAAGATCTGTGAATGGAATATAATATTCCATACCCAACAAGATCTCATCAGCGATGGCAGAAGCGCACTCCGATTGGTCCTTTCCAAGAAAGCAGCTCTGGCCCCATGAGACGGATGCAAAGTAATCACGCAATCCGTCCCAATCCGCCGACGAGTAGTGCCACAGACGACTCTTGGTCTCCACCGTTTTCGGTGGACCAACGCTGTGCGGTGCTGTGGCAATGACCAAGCAGTGGTTTGACGAGCCTAGAGGTGCAAGCACCGACACTCTATACCCTGCAGGGCGACTCGTCAACAATAAGTCCAACAAGGAGGGCGCTTGACCTACGATATCTGGCATCCTGGTGGGCTGGTCTACCAGTTGCGTCAGGTCTTGCGTCAGAGCGAAGGCATGAGCGACTCTACCAGCGTGATTAGTTTTGGAGGAGCCCAACCATGTTTCATGGGGGGCGTTGAAATCCCCCAAAACCACCACCTCGTCGTTTGGGAATCGCTCCTGCGCGACATCAGTCACTCGGCCGAGGTGATCAAAAAGGCTGCTTGTGTTAGCATATCCTGTGTGGGACCGATAGAGGCACGCAAAGACACGGCAACGGGAGACGAATTCAATGCGCACCCAAAGGATGGGAAAGGAGGGGTCTTCCAAACAGTGCAGACGACGACAACAAATGTCAGCCCTCACGTACAGACATACTCCGGCTTTCGCGCGGAATTAATCCTCAAGCTGATAGCCAGGGTACCTTAAATAAGACGTGTCAGCAGGGCGACGAATTTGAGTCTCCGTCAGAAAAAGCAATGCAGGCCGCGCCTCCTCGAGGTGTTGGTGGACGGCGTTGAGGTTAGAATGGAGCCCACGGATGTTAGTGAACTCCACCTCAAACAGCGAATTGGTGGTGGGAGAGGAGGAAGCCGCTGTATTACCCGCATTCTTTTTAGGTACTGTCATTGGAAAAGGGGAAGGAAGCGACGTGAACAAGGAGCCACTACTGTCGCAAAGACATGAACAAAGCGAGAGTTTACCGCTTCACCATTGGAAGAGCGTTGCAACCACAGCCGACACGCCGGACGGAAGGGCCCCCATACCCTCCCGGAAGTGGTCGCCGGGTCCCACCATTTCCGGTCACCAACCGGCACGACGATCCACTCCGAGATTATGCGCGACCTGGTGAGGCAGCCTCCCGAGGTTGTTTGCCCCGGTCGGGCCCCTGTACTATGCCGCGGGCGGCCAGCGGCACCACCGTTTCTACGGGTCTCCCTGGCCGGCGTGTCGAGTTTCGTCTCCCGCTCAATGGTTCCACGGCAGAACTCTCTGGTTCACAGTTTGCAACAATAGCCGCTCCCCTGGCTCCAGTAGTGCGGCGCTGTTCCCGGAACGCGACCTGCGACGAGCACAGACCACTTGGTGGGCGTACACTACCGCACGGTGGTCGATAACCGGGCGAGCTAGGCTCTACCACCAAATGCTCAATTAGCACCACCCAGGGGTCACATGTAGGGTCTCGAGGGTACACACCTACGGATGTGAGCATTGTTAACCCCCATAGCATGACTATTCAACCCTCTTTTGCAATTAATTACCCCTCAACAGTATCTATTGACCATATTCGCGTATCTATTGATCCCTGAGGTGTGTCTATTCACCCCATTAGTGTGTCTAATCACCTCAAAAAAATAAAAAAATAGATTCAATAAAATAAGTTCAAATATAATGTATTTAGCTATGTTCTTACCTTAGTTCAAGCAGCAAAACACACTAATAATAACACTGGCAGTATTCTAAAGTCGAAATTATATCAATAACACTAAATTACGATCATTTAGAGCTATTAAACTTGTTTACACTTCACCGGTCGTGGTGGCAACATCTAAATTATGACAACATAATTTAGATGTTGCCAGGAAAAATAAAAAAATACTATTAAATTATTAATCTGGCGGGTTTTGTTGTATGGCGCTAAGTTTGCCATACGAAATATTCAAAAATAAACCAAGCATTCGTTTCTATTCCCCCCGCCATTACTATTCACCTCTGTATACGATACCTACTTACTGTTTATTGGACATTTTTAGGAGCTTGCTAGCGCAGCGACTAGTGCGATCGGCTCGCGATCTAGCCCGCTAAGCAACTTACGCAATGCCGGGTTGCTGGATGGGTGACCAAATTAAAAACATCTCGAGCTCCTCCGTGCTTCGGAAGGCACGTGAAGCCGTTGGTCCCGGTTGTCCTCGAAAGATGGCAGTCGTTAAAACCCACCAACCCGCATTGGGCCAGCGTGGTGGGTTATGGCCCAACGTCCCCACGTGCTATTGTCCACGTGGGAGGCCTGTGCCCAGCAGTAGGATGTTTATAGGCTGATGATGATGATTTATTTATTGAAAAAATAAATACCCCAAAGGAGTAGCCAGAGACTAGACAATGAGGTCCGTAAAAGCAGTCCTCCACCATAGTTCACTTTTCACCAAACTACAACTGCATAACCGTGTCGTGTAGCGGTGACAGAATACTATACCACCCTCTCTCTTCCCTTGGGTGTCATAAAAGGCGACTAACGGACTACAGACTGTATACATACATCCAACAGCTTAAAGTGGCGATGGGCCCGCCATCTTTCACGCTGGAATCATGTGCAGTCGCTACTTGGTGAAAAGTGGTCGATGGCAGAGGACTGCTTTTGCGGTCCTCATTGCGTAGTATCTGACTAACTCTTCGGGGACAATAGTCGTGATTATATGTATGTTTGTACAAGTATGTACAACTGCACATGTGCTCAGCGTGACAGGTGGTAAACTCATCGCCGCACTATGCTGTTGGACGTATGTGCAGTATTCTATCCGTTAGTCGCCTTTTGCGACATTCAAGGGAAGAGAGGTGTTGGTAGTAATCTTTAGGTGAGCCGCTACACACACACGGCTCGATAATAAGATAAGATAGATAAGATAAGATAAGATAATTTATTGCTGTATAAAAACTTAGCCTAGATACAAAAGACTTATGTTAAGAAATTAGGGTTAGTGTATATTATAATAATATGTAATACCTAAGCTAAGCAAACAATATTGCCTGTGTATTAGGTATCTATGCATAAAAGTAGGTTAGTGCTTTTTAGACAATAAATCATTTACACAATAGCTAAACTATAAAATATACGGAAATAGAAAATACAATTATAATATTAAATATTGCTCTACTTAATCAACATTTTTCTCACTCGGTGTTCACGATTACGTAATAACTAATAGTAAGTTCTCTGTGTCATCATATGTTTTACCTTTTAGCCACTCTTGTACGGTTTTTTTACATTTTACTTTGGTCATGGAGTAAATACATAGAGACAAGTTTATTCTGTTATACACAAATTACCCAGGTGACAGAAGAATCTGTGAGAGTTTGATCTTCTAAATGGTGGTTGTAGAGCATACAATATCTGCATGTCTTCGGCTGGTTTCGAGCGCAGGGTCATAGAGCATTATTGAGTGCTTTTTAGTAATTGTTAGTAAAATAAACAGCTGGCGTACAGATAGGACATCGCAGTTAGTAAGGAGCTCTGCCGTCGGGAAGCGTATTGGTCGGAAAGTGCTGACTTTTAGAACTGCTCTCTGTGCTCTCTCTAAGTTTATCATAATAGTTTTGTGTGCACCGCCCCATGATGTAATACAGTATACAAATAATGACTGACAAAGTGTTAGATATATTGATTTTAGTAGACTAGCACATGCAATGTGAAGAAGATTTTTAAAGACATAGATTAACTTTCTAACTCTAGATGTAAGTGCTTCAATATATGGTTTAAATTTTAAATACTTATCAATTATTACCCCTAGGTATTTAATATTGTCAGTGCTGCTGAGCTTAGGGCAGAAGCAAGTGCCAGGCGAGTCCTTGCACAGATGGGCTGTTATTGAATGTGAGTTTGGGATAGGTTTGGATAGTGAATTATAGGAAAAAGTCATATATTTTGTTTTATTTATGTTAAGTGTCAGTAAGTTACTTCTAAGCCACTGAGTGACTGTATTAAATCCAGATTGAGCTAGTTCGTACGCCTCACTCCAAGTGTCCGCGCTGAAGAGCAGAGCTGTGTCGTCAGCGTAAGATATTATTTTTCCGCTTTTAGAAGGGGGAAGGAGGCATAAGTCGTTAATGTATGCGAGAAATAGCAAGGGTCCTATTATGCTCCCTTGAGAAACACCATATTCAACAGTCAATTCGTCACTCATAGTGTCATCTATTATTACACGTTGTGTCCGATTAGAAAGATAATCTTTGACGAGGTTATGTGGAACACCCCTTATACCAAGTTCATATAACTTCTCTAGAAGTATAGATATTGAAATCATGTCAAATGCTTTTGCGAGATCAAGGAATATGACTAAGCACTTTTTTTGTGAGTCCAGTCGCCTTACAATGTAGTCAGTTAGCTGATGTACTGCATCGTCAGTCGATCTGTCTGCTCTAAAACCGAATTGAGTAGCTGCTAAGAGTTTGTTATTTTCTAAGTATTTTACAAGTCCGTTATAAATGAGTCTTTCTACGATCTTGGATATTGATGGCAGTATGGCTATGGGACGATAGTTATTCATACAACTAGTATCACCATTTTTATAAATAGGGCGAAAGAGGGCCTTCTTCAATACATTAGGAAAAATTCCTTTCGCAAAGCATAAATTAAAAAAACGTGTAAGCGGGGGAGTAAGTTTATCTTTAAATGTTTTTATGAAAGCACAAGATATTTTATCAATTCCCGTGGCACAGTCATTTTTTAAAGTCATAATAATTTGTTCAATTTCGGTTTCGTCAGTGTCGAATAAAGCAAAACAGTTTAAAACTGGTAATTTGGAAGGGGGTGCAATACAGGAAGACAGCTGCATGTCTTTCGCTTTTGCAGCTAGGTTTTTTCCGATGTTTACAAAGAAATTGTTTAATCTGTTTAGGGAATGTGCAGGCGTAGCGGAATTTGCAATGAGTTTATGAACAGGCGGTTCGGTTTTAGTTGTGTAAGTAATGTTTTTAATGACTTTCCATAATTTCTTCTTGACGTGACCCGAATTTTGAATTTGATTCCTTTCATATTGTCGCTTTAATTTTTTTAACAAATTATTACAATAATACCGATATCTGTAATAGGTTACTTTATTAATTTCACTGTCTGGGTTTTTATTGAGTGTTCTGTGAAGTTTATCACGATGCTTGATGCAGCGTAAAAGTCCAGGAGTTATCCAAGGTTTCATGATTTTATTACGACGGGTTAACAAAACAGTGCGTGTATTAAATTCAATAATTTTAGTTAAGGATGATAAAAGGTATTCGGTTGATTTATTAACGTCATCCGAGTTGTAAATAGTAGACAAGTCTAGGTTGTCTAGGTCATGTGTCACTGACTCATATTGCAGCGTCGTACGTTTTACTTTTGCGTAAGACTTATCGTAGCGCTGTTGCAAATACAACCATTAAGAATTATGATCTGTCATAGTGGATGTTAGTATAAAAGTTTTTAAAGGGATGTTAGTCTTGGCTAAAATATGATCTAAGCAGTTACTTTTTCTAGTAGGATGCAAATGAGTGTGTAAGTAACCTAAACAGGCTGTCTGAGTTAAATATTCCGGTGAATTACGATCTATATTTCCGGGTTTTATATCGATGTTTAAATCGCCCATAACAAATACATTCTTCAATGATGTTAATTGTTCTAAAAGTACACTCAAAGATTGTAGAAAGTTGGAAATATTATGATAAGAGGGAGAACGATATATAGCAACAATAGCGGTGTCATTGTTTATTTTTGCAATTAGACAGTTTGCATCTACTAGGTCAGGTTCGTCAACAGTTACCTTGCTCATATTACTTTTAATGTACAATGTCACACCATCACTTTTTAAAATATTAGTTTTGTTAGTAGTGTATGATACATATCCAGGTAATTGGGGAATACAAGAAGCAGTGGACAACCAGCACTCAGTCAGTACCATTATGTCAATTTCTACATTGATTTGACTAAGCAACGCTAACATACCATCAAAGTTACAATTAATGCTACGTATGTTTTGTATTAAAATATTAAGACTATGCTTAATATTACTTATAAACGACGAACATGTATGTGACTCACAAACCAAAGAGTCATATTCATATGAAGAGTCTAATTCTTTAATAATATCATGAGTTACATTACCCATCCTTGTGCAGCGATTAAACTGAATGTGCGGCGCTCTAGGCGCCCTCATAGTCAATTGAACTCATGTATCGTGCCTCGGCCATTTTTCTTGCTGGACACTGTTCATCTCCGGTTTTGTGGTGGCTGGGCTTGTTAAAGCGCTGGCACGTAGCACAGTTTGCGGGTACTTGTTGTTTAGAGCATTCTTTTATTGAGTGTCCGACGCCGCCGCTGTGCCCACACGTACATTCGGTATCACTCAATATTTCGCCGAATGCCCATATTGCTGGCACTTGTAACATCTAGTCACAAATGTGTAATCCCTTACTGGGCAGGAAGTCCAATTGATGAAAACTCTTTCCTGATCAATGATAATTTTTCGAAGGTCAGAAGTTAGCTCTAGTACAAAGTTACAATAGGCCGCGTCTTTTTTACCTGATTTGTGGCTCAGTTTTATCGAGTTAAGGAACTTTTCGCGTCCCATGTGCTGATGCTTGTCCGAGATGTTTTGTTCATATAAACATTCAAATAGGTCCTTCTCAGTAGTAGTGGCGGGTACTCCTAACAATATAATTTTAGGCCTACGTTTTGTAGTCTCTTCCACTTGCAAACCTGAACTCTTAAGCTTTTCAGAACGCTTTAACTTCTCGAGCTCGTCTTTTCCTTCGGCGCTAATTATTACACCTCCACCTTTGATCTTTCTCATCCCTCGGATATGCAATTTAAGTTCTTCCGGTTTGATGATGGTCTGAATGAGCTTTTTAGTCTCTTCGCTTGACTTATCTTTGCTCGCTGAATAAATAGCAATAGTACTGGTTCTGGGGGGTCGGATTAAAGAACTATTTCTAGTTCTAACCACATCTGCGAAAGATATGCTGGGTGTCTGGGCCTTTGGAGAAGAGCGACTGCATTCTTTAATCACTTCGAGCTGATCGTCAAGTTGGGTAGAGGTCTCCTTCTGATCGGTTAAGGTCATAATTGTCATTTGGGCTGTAATATATTTTTGTTTCAGCGATTGATACTGAACGGCCAGCTGAGACACACCTCCCATCACATTTCTGCTGACGGTGCTTATTTTCAGTTTTTGTTCTGTATTCAGTTTACTCTCGCCTGAAATTGTGCATATTTCGTTCAAGCACTGCAATGGAGCAATGGAGGAGAGCCATTGCTGAATTTCGTGGGTCAATACAGCTTCGATCTTTGTTGGTCCGTCAGCTCCTTCAGTTGGTCTTTTCTGCGGTAGTGGTGGTAGGCTCCTGCCGGTCCTCGAACTCCGGTTGAAGGGACTATCCATTATTGAATTAATATTCAATAAAACAACAAAACAACACAAAGTATTCTCAATATCTGCATAACTAACATGCGCTGGCCTAGTTTAACGCGGAAGTTACTTGGCACAGATTTAAATTAATATTATTGTGTAAATAAAAATTAAATTGCAGATGGCACGTCCATCTGCATGCGGTGCACGATGTAATAATATACGGCATATTGTTTATTCCAGTATTTTGTTATAATATAGTCTGAATACAGGCATTTCTCATTTTAATAGAATAGACCACCTTGTTAACACGTGCATTAATGTTGAACTGAAATGTGTCTCCGTGTCTGGCGCGTAGCCCTAGCCACTAGCTGCGCGGCTCGCTCGGGAGTATTCCATTACCGGTGTGGAGTCAGCATTGATTTCGTTACCGGGATCGAGTTACTGCCCCCGAGTATGGGAATTACGCTACTGTCGTATTTATCAGCGGAGAATGGCACGAAAATGCATGTAAATGCATTTTGGGAAGTAATTTTAATCATGCTTTGGCTAGCACTACATGAGGCAAAGATTTGTTTGGTTTTCTCGGTACTAGATGGCGCTGTCTTGATTGCATACAAATTGTACTTAGTTACAAATACAAATATTTTTTACAAATATTTGACAATCGGTTAAGATGAAGCTGCGTGTATAGATTAATGTTTTTTTTTTTTAAAAACATTAAACTAAAATTTTATTAACGCTTAAATATACTTAAGTAAAATTTTAAACACTGAATAAAGTTCTCTTTTTTCAGTGTTTAAAATTTTACTTAAGTATATTTAAGCGTTAATAAAACGCTAAAATATAAAAAAAAACATTAATCTATACACGCAGCTTCATCTTAACCAATTGTCAAATATTTGTAAAAATATTTCTTTCGGATCTCAGAGGTGAAAACTTCTAAGATTTGATGAAGCAATGTTGACTAAAAACATAAGCATCAAGCACTGACAAATTTCGACGGTTGAAAGTCAGACCTCGGAGCCAAGTGGTTAAGGCAGCCGCCCGGAATGCGGAAGGTGCGTGGTTCGATTCCCGCCTGAGGTTGTCGTCTTTTTTCAGTTTAATATTGTAAAGGTATAGCATACATACATACATAACCACGACTGTTATCTCCGACAGCAAAAATGCAGTCCTCCATAGTCCACTTTTCACCAAATAGCGACTGCAAATGTGCTCAGCGTGACAGGTGGTGTGCCCATCGCCGCTCTATTCTGTTGGATGTATGTGCAGTGTTTAGTCCGTTAGTCGCCTTTTAAGACATCCAAGGGAAGAGAGGGGGGGGGTAGTATTGTTCACCGCTACGCGACACGGCTATGTAGATTGTGATGTGGCATACGAGTAGCAAAGTATTTTATTAAGTTGTGATTTGCTATTTTGAAAATGGCTATACATGAGAACAATTTTAATTAGTCAACATTTATAAGATAAGATAAGATAAAATATTCTTTATTGTACACCAAATAAACAACAAAAGCAAACACAAAGTAACATACAATTGGCGGCATTATCGCTTAAAGCAATTTCTTCCAGGCAACCGTGTTGGACTGAACAGAAAGTGAAATTTTAAAGGGCAGATGGTGTTTTAATTGATATAAATATTTTTTTATTTTTTTATTTATACCTTTGACGCAAATAAAGTGTAAGTATCATATTCTATTCTTTGTTTTTTTTAATTAAGGTGGCGTTTATATGTACGTCCTGCCTGTTTTAAGTTTTTATCGTAGTCTATGGACGTTTGCAAAATTATGTTTTTTAAATCGTCATTGAGTTATCATCGTCATCATTTTGTAAAATTGCAGTTTAACCTAATTTTGAAATCAAAGACATGCTCTTTAACCACTTGGCTACCGAGGTCTGGATTTTACCCGTCGAAAGGACATTGTTGAAGTTAGCCTAAGAACCAACACAAAATGACATACATGATAATTCTTAGCTTATTTTTTACGGACACTTTTAGATAAGTAACCAATAATAAAAAGAACTGTTTGAACATTAATATTGAGTATCATTTTTTTATTATGGGTTGGGTATTGAGAGTTCAGTGCATTCAGCCAGTGAATTAAAGGTGGTGACCAAAATATTTATAATATGTACAAACAAACCTAATAATATTATGCATGCATGGCTAACTCGATATACTTAGTGCCAAATACTCCAAGCATCATTAGAATACGATACATCGCATTTTATTACAAACTGAAACCGTTAGTCGACTTATGATTCTTTTGCTTTTCCAATGAGGAGAATTTTTCTAATCTACGGTGCTGTGTCACTCACTGACTCACGTTACTATAGTCTGCTGTACACAGTGTTGCCATATATACGGATTTTTCGGATTTTTATACGGAATTTTCAGGCAACTGCTTTTAATGAGTAATAACTTTTAATAAGTAGTACCTACTAATAGCTCGTATTATTCCTAAGAAATATTACATTTTATTTGATTCTGCGTTTTTTTTTTATACTAAGCCCGGCAAATGACCCCACTCCACCTGTTGTTAAGTGGAAATGAGGTCCAGGCGCGAGGACAACTGGTGCAGCGTAAGAGACGTAGCATCAGTCATCCTCACTCTGCCGGCCCACAAAGTGCTTCTTCACGCCTCGTTTGAAGGACCCTATGTCATAGGTAGGAGGGAATACGTGTGCTGGTAGACTATTCCATCTTTTGGAAGTGCGGCAAAGAAACGAGTCACCAAATTTCTTTGTGCGAGATGGAATGTTAGAGACTGTAAATTGGTGACTCCGCAGAGCAGCACGCGTACTCCTATGGAGGAAGGGAGAAGGAGGGATGAGGTCAAAGAGTTCTTCAGAGCACTCGCCATGGTATAAACGGTAAAAGACGCTGAGTGACGCAATATCTCTACGCAATTGCAAAGGCTCGAGAGTTTTAGTGACCTCTGCATTGCCGATAATGCGCACAGCGCGGCGCTGCAATCTGTCCAAGGCATCGAGAAGGTACTTTGCGGAGCCGTCCCAAAGGTGAGAGCAATACTCCACGCAAGACCGCACCTGTGTCTTGTATAATAGACACAACTGATCAGGCGTGAAGAATCGCCGCACCTTGTTCAGGACACCGTGTTTACTTGAGGCATTTTTAAACACGGTTTCGATGTAGTCCTTTTGGTTCAGATCACAGCGGATATCCATACCGAGCATGTTAATACTGCTCTGCAGGCCTAGAGATGTACCCTGAAGAGAGGGAAGGGGAAGGAATGGCGACTTTTTCGCTGTGAACGCGCACACCTGTGTTTTCTTGGCATTGAACTCCTCCAGATTATCGGAGCCCCATTTAGAAATGAGGTCCAACATCCGATTGAGCTCAATGACAAGATTTGCTCGCTTCATTTCGGTGTCTACCCGCCCAGCCGTTGGGTGCCCGTTATATCCCCCATGCACTGTGCTATCATCTGCATAGCAATGAATGTTTCCAAGAGGAAGCATGTCATTGATATACAAAAGGAACAGCGTGGGGGATAGAACGGAGCCTTGAGGAACACCAGCGTTCACTGACATGAACCGCGAAGCGCATCCATCCGAAAGGACACGGATTCTACGCTCATGCAGAAAGCTGGCAATCCAGGTACAGAACTGAGCGGGCAAACCGTATGCCGGGAGCTTGGAGAGAAGAGCTTTGTGCCAGACCCGATCAAAAGCCTTGGCTATGTCAAGGCTAACTGCCAGTGACTCGCCACGCTTGTCAATAGCCTCACCCCAGAGATGTGTGACGTACGCTAGAAGATCACCCGTTGACCGTTTTGGCCGAAACCCATATTGACGATCGTGAATTAGGAAGTGATCTTCTAGGTATCGAATAAGCTGTTTGTTCAATATTCGTTCTAGGATCTTACACAACACTGAAGTTACGGCTATAGGGCGATAATTAGTCGGTTCTGACCGATCTCCTTTTTTAGGGATCGGTTGCACATTAGCCTCTCTCCAAGATTCCGGCACACAACCCGAAGAGAGCGAGAGACGGTACAAACGCGTTAACACAGGGGACAACTCCGCTGCACACACTTTCAGGACTATTGCTGGGATGCCATCAGGACCGTTAGCTTTCCGGACATCGATTGACTGCATTTCCGCACGGACATCACACTGCCTGATTTTAATATCAGACATTGTGTGGCCACAGTGAGGAATTGAGGGTGGCTGTGCATCACAGTCATCAATCCGGGAGTTAGCCGCAAAAAGTTTGGCCAGGAGATCGACCTTTTCCTGCGGCTTGTGAGCTAAAGTTCCGTCAAGACATCTCAGTGGTGGCAGCGAGGGTTGGCAGAAGTAGGATTGCACGGCTTTGGCCAGACGCCAGTAGCTACGGCTGCCCGTAGGATGCGTCAGGAGTTCTTGGCCTACTCGTGCAACGCGCTGGGCATCCGCTCTAATGTAGGCCCTCTTACACGACTTGGTGGCATTATTATAGGCTGCTTTTAGCGAGCGAGTTTCGGGAGCCCCATGAGCTTTACCTCTGATCCAAGCGCGGTATGCCGTCTGTTTGCTCTCAACAGCGCTGGCACACTCGCGATTGAACCAGCGGTTGCGTCTGCCTTTGCTGATGACATAGGAGTGTGGAATACAGTATTCCATTCCTAATACTATCTCATCAGCAACGGCAGTGGCGCTAGCGGTCGGGTCCTTCCCACTAAAGCAGCGCTGCCTCCAAGGGACGGATGCAAAATACTCCCGCATCCCGTCCCAGTCTGCCGACGCGTAGTGCCAAATCTGGCGTTTCGAAACCGCTGTTGGCGGGCGCGATGCCAAGGGCACTGTGCTGGATATCAAACAGTGATCCGAGGAACCTAAAGGAGCTCGAATCTCCACCCGGTATCCAGCTGGGCGACTCGTCAGCAGAAGGTCGAGTAAGGAGGGCGCATGGCCAACTATGTCTGGGATCCTGGTGGGCTGGTTCACCAGTTGCGTCAGGTCATGCGTGAGAGCGAATGCGTGGGCAGTTCTACCAGCATGGTCTGTTTTGGAGGAACCTAACCACAACTCATGGTGGGCGTTGAAGTCCCCCAAAAACACTAGTTCCGCCGATGGAAACCGCTCCTGCGCATCATCTGCTACCCGACTAAGATGTTCAATTAGTCGAGTTGTCTCCATGTCGCCGTTATGGGATCGGTAGACGCAGACGTAGACACGGCAATGAGAGCCTAAGTCGACGTGTACCACTAGGAGGGAGAAGGAAGGGTCCTCCAGACAGCGCAGACGGCGACAGCAAACATCCGCCCGAACGAATAAGCAAACTCCGGCTTTGGCTTTGAAGGATTCTTCAAGCACAAAGCCGGGATAGTTCAGGTAGGTGAAGTCAGCTGGGCGGATTATTTGCGTCTCCGTCAGGAACAACATTGCTGGCCGTGCCGTCTCAAGATGGTGGTGGACGGCATTGAGGTTTGCATGGAGTCCGCGGATGTTAGCGAACTCCACCTCAAACGGTAAGGTTGTGGTGGGGGTGTGCACCGCTGTAGAACCAGTTTTGTTGTTAGGCGCTGTCATTTTAGGAGTGGAAAGAGAGAGGCGTGAATCGAGAAAATGATGCCGCGAAATGGTGGCCTGTTTCCCCAGGAATTTGCCCACAGACGAGTATTATTAACCTGCCGAACGGAAGGGCCCCCGAACCCCCCCGGGAATGGCCGCCGGGACCCCACCTTCCGGTCACCAACCGGCACGACGGACCACCCCGAGATTATGCGTGGCATGGTGAGGCAGCCTCACGAGCTGGTTAGGCTCGCTTGGGCCCCTGTACTGTGCCACGGGCGGCCAGCGGGACAACCGTTTCTACGGGTCTCCCTGGTCGGCAGGTTAACGAAGTCCTTCTGGCACTGGTTTGACGGAAGCCTCCACAGACCAAATACATCGCAGCATCATCCTCTCGAGCTCTGGTTATACGCTGGCTGATCCCGAAACGCGACCGACAAGCAGTCACTTGACGGGTTTTACACCATGCGTACGGTGGTCACCAACCAGACGGGTCAAGCCCTACCACCAGTGGAGCAGATCATCGCTCGAAAGAGTCCGTTAGTCGCTTCTTACGACACCCACCGGACGGAGAGAGGGGCGGCGATTGGTATTCTTTCTCCGTCACCGCACGGATAAACCACACGGTAAACTAGCGAGTCTTATTTAATTTTCATAGATTTTTACAGAACTGAACCAGCAAACTGCATAGTAAAAAACTATGGCTTTGAGGATTCTCATTGAGATATTTTCTTGGTCGGCAAATATGAGAATGAGAGCCAGAGAGAGATAATGGTGTTATTTAATGTAAGTGCAAGCAAGACGTAAAACATTTTGTTATGAATCATTATTGTGTCTGTCTGACATCCATATTGTTTTATTGTTGTTTTGCCTTATTTTATTACTTTCATTGATATAGTTGTAAGTATGTACATACATACCTTAGAGTTTCGACCTAGACCTTAAGATAAAATATTTTTTGTTTGTATTTTACATGTCTACAACCTGTTTTGGTGCGAGATATCAGTAAAGTTCCACATCTTTACTGAAATTCAAGAGGTTTGGGGGGTATATCATTCAGTATTAAGCGTTCATATTATCATAACTCATCATTATCATCAGTTTAAGCATAATCAATAAACTCTGATAATACTACTGAAGGACTAGTATCCATGGTCAAGAAAAAAAGTTGACGTTCTAGATTTCTTGGCGGGAAAGTGAAGCGTCATGTCTGGAGTTTTGTTTTATTTTTTATAATTTGTGTTTTGTGGAATATTAATGTGAAATAATGATGGATTATTTAAGTGTTAGTGAACGTGCATGAGTGTTAGCAAATAAAACAAAACAGTGCAACATCACTTCTCAAATTCTCTTATTAAACATAAACTCAAAATAATTATAAGTTTTATTAATATTTAGGTTCTCAGGAGTGTCCGTCAAAAATCTTTGTTTTTACAGTCATTTACTTGCAATTTCGAACCTAGAAAAGAATATTTCATAATTGTTGGTTCTTAGGATTACAATGTATGGGCGCAGAACATTGTCCTTTGTCAGTGCTTGATGCTTATGTTTTTCAGTCAACATTGCTTCATAAAATCTTGGAAGTTTTCACCTCTGAGATCCGAAAGAAATACTTTTACAAATATTTGAACATTCGGCTAAGATAAAGCTGCGTTTATAGATTAATGATTTTTTTATATTAAACTAAACCTCGGTTCAAGTGGTTAAGGCAACCGCCCGGAATGCAGAAGGTGCGTGGTTCGACTCCCGCCTGAGGTTGTCGTCTTTTTTCAGTGTTTACAACTTTACTTAAGTATATTTAAGCGTTAATAAAACGCAAAAATTTATGAAAAAACATTAATTCGGGCGGCTGCGTTGGCCATTCCTCCACCGAGGTATTGGTTAGACCTGTCAATATTTTGAAACGCTTTTGACTTTATGCCACCTGTGTTAATAATTGATTTCAACGTTTCGTTATTTTTAAATTTATTTGTACGTTATTAACGAAAAATATCAAGTATTACGAATCACGGGCATGATGTCTCAGAACCTGTATGTTTATTGTTTCCTACTTCCTTATACTGACCCTGACTGATTTTGATTCCTCGCCTCGTGTGAGTAAAGAGTTGTGTGTTCCGGATAACACACAACAGGTTTGTCCCTATACCTTATTATAGATACTCCGGGGCTCAAGCCGGAATTTCCAGAGCGGAAACTCGAGGGTGCTTGTAAAGGCCGGACCCAGCCCGGACCGGTCAAGATCTTGGGGGAGGGAAGGAGGGAAAAAATCGTACGTAATTCCGTATAGCCGACGAGTTTAATGTCTTGGCAGTGTTTGAAAGACAAGTACTGAGTAACAGTCGGACAGGTAATAAATATTATTTTCCAGTCTGTTGGTCAAGTGGTGATGTCTGGTGGCGGGCAAAGTTTTTATGTTTTTGATGCATACATAATACAGGCATAGCCCGAATTCGTAATCGCCTGCTGCTGGTCAAAACTGGTCTTAAAGCTACCGTGGTCAGAAGGCTTGGCTGAAATTAGCTGGACCACCGCGCTCGTTAAAAGCGGTTTGGTGTGTAGGTATGCATCGAAAAATCCAAAACACAGTTTGCCGGACTATAGAGAACTGAAACCAGCACCTCTGTCTATCGATCCGAGTCGATAATAGGAAATTCTTTTTTCTGATAAATACTTATTACAAATTCAGTGGACGTCAAAAAATCCCATGTGAAAGGTGTCGCGCAAAAAACTCCAGCAAGTAGGTAATTCGAAAGAGGCAAGCCAACACGTCTTAGGGAAATCTCTTTTGAACGACATTATAATATCCTCCGGCGCGTCGCCAACCTCTCCACACGTGACGTAATATGACACGACGTGACGTCACTCGCCGCCGACACGTGTCAAGGAAAGGGGAGGGAGGGAGGGAGCAATTATTTTTATTGCTTTAACTCCGAGATTTGCGCTGAGTGCTTGCTCGTGAGCAGTGATTAGTAGAAGGGAAATTTTGTTGCGCTGATTAACGCTACTCCTTATCGTTTAAATTCTGGTATAAAGACGCTCGGTAATGGCGGCGTCGGGTAACTATCGGCGGAGTTCAAGTTAGGTTTCACTTAGCTCGTGTAGGGGGGATCAAATGTGATGCTTTAAATTAGTCTGTGGCTCAACTTAATCCCGAGATTTCGTTGAACTAATTTATTACGTTAATAAATTAAATAATATAAAAACATAAAGTCAAAAGCGTTGAAAAATTTCGTCAGGTCTAACCAATACCTCCGTGACGGAGTGGTCAACGCAGC
Organism: Scoparia ambigualis; assembly: GCA_963921215.1. NCBI lineage: Eukaryota > Metazoa > Arthropoda > Insecta > Lepidoptera > Crambidae > Scoparia > Scoparia ambigualis. The sequence continues at coordinate 23,512,605 of OY992526.1, forward strand.
CGCGCGGATTGCAGAGGACGCGGGTTCGATTCCCGCTTGAGGTAGACATGTTTTCAACGTTTTGTTATCTTTGAATTAAGTCTAATCTCAGTCTTGGTAGATCAATTTCTTGCTTGCAAGTTGACAAAAGCACATGACCGGATCGGCCATCTATACGCTGGCTCAATTATGCATGCTAAAGACTGTAATTTACGACAACAACCAGGATCAATGGTTTAACGTGCAAAGCACAAACAAGCTATCAATTATATTGATCACTCATGCGTCAATTCAGTAACTAAAGATTACTACGCGCCGACTTACTCCTCACTAGTTAACTGATTACATTTTCTCCATCAAAACAAAACACTTAATAATTTCACAACAACCTTTATAAGTTTAATACTTTCAGCTCACGAACTCTCCAGAGTGAAAAGCTCCACCGCAAATTCAAACGTGTACCACGTGTATTGAAAAGCCAAATTCCTATAAACGGTTCCTTTAATGAATACTGCCAATGTCAAAGTAATCACTTTGCTGGGTTTAGCGGGACAAGTGGTGAGCCTCTCAGCCTTTCAGCTGATTGGTCAACCCCAGGAGGCCATTGAAACCTGGGCCAATGAGCAGGCCGTGCAGTAAGGCCTTTGTGAAAGGTCTTTGATATGGCATCATTTAAAGGTCGATTACGGGATCCTTTCTGAAGGTATAGGTTTAACATTTCAGAATTTAAATATTCGCTTAGCAGTCAATTTCTAAGTAACTTTAATCATTCCGGATATTCCACATAATATTTTCTAATTTTTTTGATAGAGCGGAGTCACTTGCCCATATTACTTATACTACTTATTTATTTATTTATTCAGATAGGCACACTTACAGCAATACATATATACACTTAGAAACTAATTACACATTCAAAATACGCATTACATGTTTGCCACTTATAAGTGTAGGTACACAACATTCAAAAGTAAGGACATAAAATAACATAAAATAAAAAAACCAAAAAAAGTACTAAAATTAATTAAGTAATTTTATTTTCCTAATGCTTTTGCTTAGAACTCAATTGGATGGCGACTCCATACCGCCAAGCAGCGTCGAGGAGCACTAGATGTTTGTAAAGTACTAGACCGTAAAAAAATATATTATTTTCATCATAAAGTCAACTTACTTTATTAATTCTCATAAAGATATTTAATCCTTAAACGTAATTGTAACATTACCCGGGGATTCGCTATAAATCTTAAATTCTTAACTCCTTCCGACGCAGGAATTATGGGCGAAAGGCTTTTCGGCGAATGAAATATGTTACGGCTTACGCAATCCACCCACGGGCGGATTGAGAGGCAGCAAAGAGGCTTTAATGCAGCCTCCGCGCCTAATGAGCACTCCTATTATTAGTCCCAACGGTGGACAAGTGGGCCTGGCTATTTATGATTCAACAACGGAAACGATATTAATTTGTTCCATACACACATAGATTCGTGCCTATTATTCCCAAATGGTTAGTTAGAGACTACGCAATGAGGACCGCAGAAGCAGTCTACTTCCATTGCCCATGTTTCACCAAATTACAACTGAGCACATGCTCAGCGTCATGCTGTTGGATGTACCTATGTGCAATCTTTAGACCGTTAGTCGCCTTTTACGACACCCAAGGGAAGAGAGGGGTTGGTAGTATTATTTCAGCCGCTATGCCACACGGCTCATTTGTTCCATTGTGTCCTATTGTTTAACTTTTACAGGTATGACTGTATGGCAGTTGGCCTGCAGAGAACTAGCAATAGAGTAGAATGTTACCAGTTACATGCTTAACCCAATTAAATCGTAGTCTTAACAAAAAAGTGAATTTGTTTGTTACGCTTTCACGTTTAAACCGATATTGATAAGGCTACTTTTTACTATTTCTAAGCCGTCGTCAGATTAGTTTTACATAATATAATCACGACTATTGTCCCCGAAGGGTTAGTCAGAAGGCAATGAGGACCGCAAAAGCAGTGCTCTGCCATAGTCCACTTTTTACCAAGTAGCGACTGCACATGTGATCAGCGTGACAGTTGGAGAGCCCATCGCCGCTCTATGCTGTTAAATTGTATGCGCAGTCTTTAGTCCGTTAATCGCCTTTTACGAAACCTAAGGAAAGAGAGGGGTGGTAGTTTCCTTTCATTGCTACAGGACACGATTAACAAGCTTAGTTTTATCTGTTCTAATTGGAGTGTTGGTGGGTCCTGATTCAAACTGAGGAGCGATACCCGAATGACTTTACTTGCGGACGCGCGGGCTCCGTCAACCGAGCATTAACTAAATTGGAGGCTCTCAGAGCGCAGTTATTTAAATGCCGGGCGATCAATCCACGCATCTCCCGGGGACACTCCAATCTAAAGACGTATTTTGGAGGGTATTAAGACGGAACGTAGACAAATACCGATATTCCTATTACACGGAAAATTACACATTTGCCTTAACATGAAAAGCAGTGACCACACTCTGTCTATGCTTTTACGGAAACGGTCTTTAGCGTAACGTATGTAAATAATATGATACACATACCGACTAAGAGCTGAAAATAAAACAATTTTAAATTATTTAGTTCTGTGTAATTCCATGTTATTTTTATCAAATCTGAAGATAAAGCTGAATCAATTCGAAAAAAACGAAAGCATTGCAAGATATGAAGTGGCTTTTTAATAGGTAATTTTCAACAGACCTGGTTTTTGAGCGTCCATACAAATATCTGACTAGTTTGTAATATTTTGGAGCTGGTTTTTTTTGGGACTATGTCTTGCAATTGTCTTTAAGAATCATTTGGTAAAAAAAGCACTCAAAGTTGTTTTTTCTAAGTCGTTCTCCTAATTTCCGTTCGCTGTCCAGAACCCAGAATCAAGCTTTCTACCTTCAACAGTCTTAAAGTAAGCTATGTATTAATACATATATAATGATATCTGCTTGTCCCAAATAAAAGTTTATTTATTTATTTCCAGCACGGTGTGTGGCAAAGGGCTCGACCCGATATCCGGGGGTCCTGTGTTCGATTGCCAGCTCTGGCAAAGTGTGTTTTTCGATGCATAGCCCAGGTTTGTGGTCAAATGAAGCGATGGATTAACTTCGATGATCGCCCAGCAGTGGAACATAAAACATGCTATTAGTATGCTTTAATTAATATTGCCAAAGGGTAAAGGCTACTGAAATATCACTTTGTTTCACAAGAAAATCTTTTTGCCCAAACATCCTACAAATAAAAGTCCACATATCTCATGGCTCTCATTCTTCCGCTCGTTCCCTTCATGTTATATAATCCTTCCATTCCGGCGCCGACCTGCGGCCTCCGCCCAATGCCCAACTATTTGCGGGTAGGTAACGATTGCTGGCTACAGATATTTCCTTTAGTTCACACTTGCTTCTGGAAACTTTACCTTAAGGCCCTTTCAACACTGAGTCTTGAAAGGTGGTAGTTTAGCAGCAATGCAAACGCGATACAGTCGTATGCAGCCGCTAGCTGCTTATTAAAGTAGCAGTGTATAAAAAGCATAAAAATGGTAAGTATGTCATCCCAATAAAAACAGAACGTTCCCGTTCAGAATAAGGGACCTATGTGCTTCTGTATGATGTTTCTATCATCTATTGATGAACATCAAACTCCGCCCAGATCCGTAATGTTCTAGTGGTGTTAAGTTAAAGAACAATCCTAGGATTCACCACAAAATCACAAATCACAAAGTGCAGACTGCTAAAAAAATGAAACATTCTCCCTAGATATAAAGTATCACGCACTAATCTAGGATTATGCTGTAGCTTCGTAACAAAGTTCATCCCAAGTAGATAACCCGTTTCGGTGTGGTTGAAGAATTAACAAATCTCATATATGTTACTTATAAAATTAATCGTGTTTAGACCGTTACTGTGTCACGTAGCGGCGTAAGAATAATACCACCCCCTCCTTCCCTTGGGTGTAGTAAGAGGTGACTAACGGACTAAAGACTGCACATACTTCCAACAGCAGACAGCGGCGATGGGCTCCCACCTGTCACGCTGAGCACAATATGCAGTCGCTATTTGTCTGGCTGGTGGGTTTTAACGACTGCCATCTTACGACAACAACCGGGACCAACGGCTCAAATCAAAGTGCCTTCTAAAGCATAGAAGAGCTCGAGATGTTTTAAATTTGGTCACCCATCCAGCGACCCGGCATTGCGAAAGTTGCGGGCAAGATCGCAAACCGAACGCGCTTGCCGCTGCGCCGTCGAGCTCCTCCGTTTACACTTAATATCAAAACAAGTAAATATTATTTAATATTTTTTTATTTAAGTACTAATAATTAAGACCTAATATATATATTTATTTTTTTCTCTTTATTCAGGAACAAACAGTTACTTACAATTTATAATTGTATACTAAAATTAATATTAAAATAAACCTACAGTTCCCTAAAATAACATTCAACAGTAGCAAACAAAATGAAAACCGAAAATATCATAATTAAACATTAAAACCAAATTGAATTAAACAGAAAGATAAAAAAAACAAGCAACATTACAACAAGCACACACATGCACACCAATCCGCCCGAGCCACCAACGCCAACACCAAGCCCTACAGAGGTCAGATCAGAGGCAATGCGTTGCGACCGGGAACAGACGCGCTCACGCGACTCAGCAAAAAATAAATAAATAATATAATAAATAGTGCAGTGTATCTGTCAACTAAAGTACCTACAGCATTCCAACCCTGAGTTACGAACGTGTGGCAATTGAATGATGATAAGTGAATCACAAAACAATGAAACATGATTCCCAACAAAAGGTAAGGCAGGCCTTCTATACAATAATTAAATTTAACAAACGTATTAGAATTGGTACTTATAGCAAATAAATGAAGTAAACAGTATACATTTTAAAAACCGTAACACAAATTTATTACAGACGACAAGTTTAACTCGCCAAATCCAAGCAAGCAGTCGATATCGGCACCCATCGACATCAACAAAGCGGCAACCACACATTTGAGGCAGCCGGAAACATGGATGGCATGCAGATTAAAAAATTAAGGTACGGCAAAAAAAAAAATTGATTGTTGTGTCTTAATTGTTTCAATTGAAAAATAATTTCAACACTAACAATAATGTTTTGTTACACCACAGATCTCCTGATTCCATTCCGTCTGTATTGCGGTCAAAACATTGAACCGTCAGGACGCCCGTCGCAAGGGCCAATTAATGTTATTTAAAAAGTATGCTGTGCTAAACTGCTTACTTAAGACACCAGGCAACACCAATCGTGAGATAAGTAATAATTAAATAACAATAACAAAACAATCACAAAAAGTAAAATACAATCAAATAAATTAATAATAAAAAATAATAACATTAAATTAAATCATTAAAATTTAATAAGATTGAGAAAAAAAATAGGAATTACATAATTAATTAATTATTTTTCCACAGAAGTGTGCGTAATTTCAGTGATTTGGCTTCTAAATTTTATTAACGACGGATTAAATATTTCTACATTAATGAATTTATCATTATAGATAGTGCAAGCTCTCTTTATAAAACTATTACTACCATAGCAAGTCTTACTAGGCTTAATGGAAAATAGAGATTTCTTCCGACTATTTCTTTCTTGCTAACGAGGTACACGAAAGTGGATTTGTTCCAACAGAAAAGGGGCGTCGACCATGTTATGAAGTATTTTAAATAGGAATGTCATATCAATGAGCCTACGACGTTGCATCAAGGAGTCCATTTTATGAAATTCAAGGGATGCTTCATAATCTGTGTGAAGGTGACCGGTTCTGTAGTCCAAAGACTTCACAAATTTTCTTTGTAACCTCTCAATTTTATCTTGATGAACTTGCTGATATGGATTCCAAACAGAGCTCGCAAATTCCAGTCTACTTCGCACGAAACTATTAAATAATAGCTTATAGGTTGATGCGGTTTTAAATTTTTTTCCTACACGCAATAAAAATCCCATAAGCTTGTATGATTTATTAACCATTTTATCTATATGAGGAATAAACGAGAGTTTGGAATCCACTGTGACGCCTAGGTCCCTAATTTCCGTTACGCGTTCAAGTTCCTTTCTGTAGATTTTATAACCGTAATTTATTGCTTTTTTTTTTTCTTGTGAAGGAGACTGAAAAACATTTGTCTAAATTTAGGAATAAGCTATTACTCTTACAGAAGTGAACAAAATTACTCAGACTTTGCAGTAACTTAGCATCTTCTGGTTCTTTTATTACTCTGAATAATTTCGTATCATCCGCATATAGCAATACGTTTGAGTGATTGATAGACTTGGTCAAGTCATTGACATAAATAATGAAGAGTAAAGGTCCCAAATGTGATCCTTGCGGAACTCCAGACGGTATATTTTTATACGCAGAACAGTAACCACATAATACAACAGCCTGACTACGATTTTCTATGTATGACCGAATCCATCGAAGCAGGTCACCATGAATTCCGAGCTGCCAGAGCTTAAGAAGCAGTGTATCGTGACAAATTTTGTCAAAAGCTTTTGCAAAATCGGCATATATTGCATCTACTTGTGCATGATCATCCATTGCAGACAAAATAGTTTCAGTAAAACTTAGCAAATTGCTATCCACACCCCGTTTTTTACAGAAACCGTGTTGGTTCGGGACAATGACGCGCTGTACCACCTCAAATATCTGATCTGTAACAATCTTCTCCTGTATTTTAGCAAATTGACAGAGTTTGGAGATCGGCCTATAGTTGGCAACATTATCACTGCTATTGCCTTTGGGAATAGGTGTTATCCAAGCACTTTTCCAAGCTAGAGGCACACTACCACTGCTAAAAGATAATTTAAAAATATGTACGAGGGGATAAGTTAGTGCATCAGCGCACTTATTGATGAATAACGGATGTATGCCATCGGGCCCTGCACCCTTATTCGTATTATTTTTCTTTAAATACTTATTAACAAGCTCAGTGGTGATTTCAACCGAACTTAAATCTAATAACGTGTAGCCAGGAGGTTCCCTCTGATTATTAAAAGATTGTCTTGAACCACTCACAAATACTGAATGAAAATAGTCATTAAAAAAGTCACAAATTTGTTTCCCGTCACTACTACTCTGCTCCTTATAGGACATAGTTTGAGGTAGTCCATTACTTGCCTTGATGGCTTTGACATAGGTCCAAAAGTATTTTGGGTTACTTTTAAGTTTATCTTCTATATATTGCACGTAATTACTATGACACTCGACCTCCATACGCTTAGCCCTCCTCCTCAAAACATTGAAGCTTTGATAGTCCAAGGGATTTCCATACAATTTCCATAAAAGTTTTCTTAGGGATTTAGTATGCCATACAGGAAACGATCGTGTTGATCTTATTATTTTACGTGGAACAAACTTTGAAATAATATTCTTTAAAATATCGTAAAATCTAGACATACATTCTTCTAAATTTAAATTTATAAATATTGTATGCCAGTTCACGTTGTTAAGCTCATTATTAATAGAATCGAAATCAGCCGCAAAGAAATTATAATTGTATGTGGGAACTGATTTCATGGAAACAAAATTTTCAATATACAAATTAATTTCAATAGACTTATGATGGATATCTTCTTGGGTTAAAGGTTGAGAACAATTTATTACTTGACATATAATATTACTCATCACAAGGTCCAAGATTCGATTATTGGCATTGTAAATACCATTAAACTGTTTTATACCTGTAAACGCTAAAAAATCTCGTAAAGATTTTACCATACAGTCTCCGCCCTTTTGCAGTAATTTACTGTGGGTACTAGTTTCTTGCCAAACCGCATTAGACACATTAAAATCGCCGACAAGTAAAAAAGCGTCATTTGGGTGATCGTTCAATATATCGCCAGCGACATTAAAAAATGCTTCCAGTGCGTCGCGATAGCCCGGTCCGTGCGGTATGTAAACACAGGCTATGTTCAAATATCTATTGCTCACTGTACAAATGGGTATGGATAGCCAAACGCAGTCGGAGAAGGCGCGCGGCGGCGTCGGCCAGTCCCGGCGTAGTGGCATCAACTCAGTGCGCACTGCAACCATGACGCCGCCACCACGCGTCGCACCGCTCTCTGCGTGCGAACGGTCACAGCGAAACACTACGTACCTGCTGTCGAAGTATTCTCGGTCGTAAAAATCAGGTGTCAACCAGCTTTCTGTCACACATACAAAATCGTAGTCAGTCGCAGCTATTTGAGATAGAAACTCATGGGATTTAGTACGCAAGCCCCTTACATTTTGATAATAGCCTAACAGAATCTTATCTTTCGGATCCATTTTGATTAATTATTATTAATATAAATATGCATTCTACAATTTTATTATTAAATAAAAATGAATAATTGCAAGTAATTAAAATAAAATAAGGAATTTCATTAATATCTCGTAGCAAGAAGTAGCAGTGATTAGTATAATATTCTATTATGATTTTATAAGAGTATTTTAAAAGTCGAGAGCATTGCACACCAATTGTATAAATAGTAACCGCATCACTGGACGCAAAATCACAAACACAGTGTAAATACACAAAAACAGCAATAAAAAAACTCAGTTTAAAGTATAAATAATTAATATTCGATCGATTAATATCTAAATTAAAAAATAGTTCGAGCAAAAGTCATTTTAACTTAGAAAGGTCGGTATCATTCTTAATGATAACAACCCCTGATTTCTCATTTTTGCGCATCAATATCTTGCAGTCTCTAACCCATAAATAAGAAAAACCTAAATCCGTTTTGATCTGTCTAGCCCGCTTCAACAACAGTTTGTTTTGAGGAGTTAAGTGATCCGACACATACACATTTTGCCGTGGACCCGAGAGATTAATATCGGCAGTAGTCAGACCCCGTCGCGAGCGCACCGCTGCCAGAAACTTGTCTTTACAAAGCCGCCGAGTGAATTTTACAATAATGGCAGGTGGACGCGTGATGCCTGATTCTCCAGATGCATTACTCGCCTCGAACCTCCGCACACGCACAATACCATCGATGTCGCGGTCGTCCAACGAGCAGCCAACCTTGTCGCTGATCAGCCGTGCCAACGTAAACAAGTTTTCACCAGCAGCAAATGGTATCCCGGATATCTCGACATTATTTATCCTAGCGAGTTGATCCCGCTGCTGTAACTCTCGTTCTAGTGCCGATACCGAATCCTTAGACGAATGCAATTCCTGTTGTAGTTTGGGAATCAGAGTAGTCTTATTTTCAATTGCTGTCAATCGATCCTCAACATCACTAATGCGGGACTCCATAATCGCGAATTTTTTATTAATCTCGAGTATACTCCTTGTCACACCCTGGATGTCTGACCTCATGCCGGTAAAATCACTTCTTAATGCTCGCAGTTCGTTCAACACATCAGAAAGAGTTGCCTGTGTAGCACTCGAGGGACCCGCTGAATAATCAATAGTGACGTTAGTAGCGACACACTCTGGGCTAAGATCGTCACAAGACATATCTGCGTCGACTGGGAGGTGTTCGAATTGCGCACGAGTTGGGGTTTCATCGCTTTTAACACGTCTCGTTACAATGGTGCAAGAAGAGCAGACCCAGTTATGTTTGATGGCAGTGTAGGTGTTTAACGCCATATTTAAACACTTGTAGTGATAACACCCCTTGCACTTAACACAGACCAAAACCTCTCCTCGGTTTATTTTGTTGTTACACGCTGAGCAATTCATTTTTGTAATTTATATAATATGATGGGTGGTGTATAATAAATGTATTGTCCAATTAATGCCTTTTCTTTAATTTTTCACCCTTAAAGCCTCTCAGAGTTTTTAGGCAATATGTGACAAGACTGCGTCGTTTACTCTTTGCCCGCGTGACGTAGCGCCCCGAGCGATAACGTGAAAAGACAGTGTGCACGCAAATATGGCTCTTACGGCGCACGCTCGGGCGGGACGGCACGGCGAGATTCACTTGTAGGCCGGGCACACACAAAATGTTCGCAGGTAGTAGCACACTGAGACCGTATTCACTTTTTTTGATTAATCACGATTAGACACGCTCACTAATGCACTAAGAACGGACGATAAGATGATAAGCAAAGTATTTAAAGAATATTTAATAAATTTAATAGGAATGCTGCACTAATAATACTTTTAGTCAATTATTTTGTATGGAGCTCGTACGGACACTTTGTAGTTGGTTTACCGATGCGGCAAAGATGAAGAATGATGCGGCTAATATAAATATATCACGTTAAATATACCTTACGAAGTTTACACTTTAGAAGGTAATGATAGATTGCAGGACAATTGATTGATAGCTATGTAGTTATTTTAAAATATTTGGCTTCTATCTATAAATTAGGTCTTTAGGTACTACTTTTAAAAACGTTGTCATCACATACTGTATAATTTAACTTGGATATTGAGCACAACATATTTTGGGTCCTACCAATATTAGTTTTGTAACGATATCAGGCATCCATGAATAGTTAATGTGGCGAGTAATACGACGATGTTTGAGCCCAAAATATTTCGGAGTTCCGATAAACTCGGTATTGACTGAATAATGTTCCGAAAGATACGTTCGTGTGTTGGTTGAGATGAGATCTAAACATAAGGTGACGCAACTCTAAAAGTTTTCTTTTAAGCTGGCTGTAGTCGACATCAAGTTCGTCATCATTATGGTTTAAGAAACCTACACATTTTGCGGGTGAATCTTAGCAAATATCCAACAGCTTAAGCGGTGATGGGCGTGACGTCACGATGAGCGTGAAACGTGATGTGTGGCGGTGGGCCGACTCTGCGGTCCAAATTGTCTAGTCTCTGACTAACCCTTGGGGGATAATAGTCGTGAATATATGTATAAATAGTTTTACACGCAGCTACGTCCAAATATTTTAGATGGCATTGACCTAAATATTCTAAGATCGGTCTCTGAACTAGAAACCCCAGGCTTGATTCTTCTACTCTTTGGCAACGATTACTAAATACTGGTACTGTACTAATAACGCCTTTGAGGAAGTGGAACGTATATTTTCAGCATATTCTGAACTTTTATTACGATTTAGATAAGAATAAAAACAAAAGAAATATTTAAACACCTTACGCCTCGTTTGGCCCACATGCGGCGTCTCGCAAAAGAGTCTTGTTACTTTTCCCACCCAGATATCGAATTCTGATCTCATCATAAAAGTTAAGTCTCGTGTTAGCCGATTGTCACCCGGCCCACTCGAAACGAACACGGCGGACGTCTAACGTCTATCTATACGGGGACTTGGTGGAACAAGCGGGATGCCAAGTGCTAGGACGATGGGAAACATAAGTACTTCGATAACCTAATTGTGTTTTCTCCAATCTACCGATTGGATGTCCTAAATATAAAATGTTTATTTCAGACCCATGTAGAACATGTGCAGTTGCAATTAGGTGTGCCGTGGACTATGGCAGAGAACTGCTTCTGCGGTTCTCATTGCCAAGTCTCGACTTACCCTTTTGAGATAATAGTATTTCAGACCAAGTAAATTTATATTATTATTATATGTATGTAAGTTCATAATTTGTAAGTAACAATTACTGCTTATTCTACGTTAGTTAGGGCTTTAATAAAATCATCAGTTTCATACCAGAATTGACCTAAAAACTACGTACAAAAACGGCGCTCCTGATAATACGACGAAACGACGTCAACGTTTTCCTAAGTCAACAGTACTCGGCTTTGCGGGAAGATGGCGTGCTTACGGCTAATCCACGGATGCCGAGGAAGCTATCTCCAAATCTGTGCTTTAGCTACAAATACGATATTAAAATTCCCGCGGCGTCCGCCCCCCTTTACCTCTCCCCTCTCAGCCCTTCTCCCCGCAACCCAAAAATTTCAGGTTCACAGCCATTCGCAGCGGTCTAAGATGTAATCTGGAAGGTTCGATCGCCCTGACTGACACATGCGTGCACAAAACGCGATATGGAAATCTTTGAGGCGCTTCCCTTTTACTTTCCCGGGATTTATTGTGCGATATTATCGCGGGAATATTGCGCGGAACAGTCAGATTGCCCCAAACGCCCAAACGGTTTACGGTTTCCAGTTTGCGAGGAGTCGACGTGAATTGTGGTTTCTTATCTAATGGTAATTTTAGAGTGAGCTGTTAATCAAGTGGTTTCGCGTTTGATAACTGGAGGAAGAGAAATTGCGTCCATAATAGAGCTTAAGATACAATCAATTAGCAAATATTTTAATAGTAAAGTACCTACTGGTTTAATTAAATGTAACGGAGAAATCTTTAGCCTTTAGTTTACTTGATATCAATACATTGATCAATCTATGTACTCTTTTGTAAAGTTTACGCAAACAATACACACACATACTTTGTTATGTTATGAGAGTAATGATGCAAACGAATCGTAGCAAACGAAAAGCTGTGATCTGACCCACCCTACAACTCCCGGATAACGGGAGTGATAACGTATGTATTTTGTATATCTCTTACAGCTAAGCGTTCGGTATACGATCTTTTTTTTTTTTTTTTTAATTTATTTATAGAACCACAAACAAGTTTACAATATAGCTTAAGCTAACCTAACAAATAGTACAATTTATTACTTATCGTAAACTCAACTGCAATGGTTACATTTTAAGTATAAAACTATTATAAATGGGGGACTCAAGTTATAGAACATAATATTTTATTTGAAGTACAATTTTAATGTTAACGCTAGAACTAAGAAATGCTAAACTCAATGTAGTGTGTGTAGTGTAACTATTAAATAATTAGTCTATTTATTACTGTGCTTTGACCTGTGCGTGCATAAATATATACATACAAATAAATAAATAAATAATAAGTAAATACATATAAATATATACCCATACCTATATACCCATAAATAATTTTAACTTTAAGTAAAATGGAATATAAACCCGGTGGCGTTCTGAAAGGTGCTTATCTTGGCAGATAAGCACCTTTCAGAACGCCACCGGGTCACGTACTCGTGTGGTGGACCAAATTTTTTTCGTGTTTCGGAAGCCACGTAAATAGACGACTCCGTGGTCGAGTGGTTAGCATGCCGGGTGTGGCGTCGCGCCTTCTCTGACGTCTCTGGTTCAATTCACGGTCGGGTCAATTTAGAGAAAACTGATTTTCTAAATTGATTTCGGGTCTGTAGGTTTTTCTATTTTTATGTATATTTATACGTTATCTTACCATGTTAACAAGTTTTAAAAGAAGCTTATGATGGGCGTAATAATTGGTGTGAACGTAAAACAAATTTATTTTATTTTATTTTATTTAAATAGGCTGATGATGATGTTTTTTAATTAGGTACTTAGAATTGTAAAAAAATACTATTTCAATTTATGTGTTTGTGTTTAGTCTCAAAGCCGACGCGGACGCCATTACTGCTCACCAAAAAGATTCTAACTATTAAATAGAGTTCATCATTACTTACCCTCAAATAAATTGTGAGTGGGCCGATGAATTATGCATGGCGATTCATCCAAACTTTGCATTATACATTTGCGCCGGAGCCGTGATAAATGTTCATCGCATTCAACTTATATACTTGCAACCGTCAGGGTTAATTCCCAACAGTCACGCTTGCGTTGTTCCGTGCCGGGACTTTTCTTCCCAGTAATCCTGCGGCAAAGCTACGATTGCATCCAGTGATTTGTTTTATTTTACTTCTTTGTTTGGCGTCCTAATATGTACTACTATCTTACTCGTACTACCATGTCAAACACTTAAATTATAAACGACCCTTTGGCGTATTATCAAGACGTTTTAAAAGGTATCTCATGCTGGACTAACAAAGGGTGCTACAGCTGGGGCCTTACCACCAACTCTTATATAGTATACACTCTTATATATCGCGCAGTATTACTTTAATCTTACTATGTAAATTCATACGAGTTTTGCAAAGTTATATTACAGTAATTGCTCTAAGAGGTGCCAGTACACGTAGGGCCCTCGTGAGATGAGGGCCAAGTGCTTACCCGAAGATAAATTAAAAAAAAGTTATTACCGGCACAACTTTATCGCGACTGTTTTGACTGTTTTGATTGACGACCTCCGTAGTCGAGTAGTTAGCACGCCGTTTTTGGCGTTGCGCCATCTCTGAGGTCCCGAGTTCAATTCCCGGTTGGGTCACAATTTAGAAACAAACTGGTTTTTTTAATTTGATTACGGGTTTAGGTGTTTTTCTATGTTTATGTACACTGGACAGCAAAGAAAAAGGTTCGGTTAGAGAATCTTCAATATATTCAAAGTTTTATTTTTTAATGTTTTATATTTTAGTGTTTTGTTAACGCTTAAATATACTTAAGTAAAATTTTAAACACTGAAAAAAGACGACAACCTCAGGCGGAAATCGAACCACGCACCTTCCGCATTCCGGGCGGCTGCCTTAACCACTTGGCTACCGAGGTCTGGCTTTCAACCGTCGAAATTTGTCAGTGCTTGATGCTTATGTTTTTTAGTCAACATTGCTTCATCAAATCTTAGGAGTTTTCACCTCTGAGATCCGAAAGAAATATTTGAACATTCGTAACTTCGTAACGTACTTAAGTATAATTAAGCGTTAATAAAACGCTAAAATATAAAACATAAATCTTTAAACGCAGCTTCATCTTAACCGAATGTTCAAATATTTGTAAAAATATTTCTTTCGGATCTCAGAGGTGAAAACTTCTAAGATTTGATGAAGCAATGTTGACTAAAAAACATAATCATCAAGCACTGACAAATTTCGACGGTTGAAAGCCAGACCTCGGTAGCCAAGTGGTTAAGGCACCCGCCCGGAATGCGGAAGGTGCGTGGTTCGATTTCCGCCTGAGGTTGTCGTCTTTTTTCAGTGTTTAAAATTTTACTTAAGTACTTATTTTTATGAAATAAAAACTAAATTAAATAATATTTCATATTTAACCATATCGTATAGGGTCCTTCAAACGAGGCGTGAAGAGGCACTTTGTGGGCCGGCAGAGTGAGGGTGACTGATGCTACGTCTCTTACGCTGCACCAGTTGTCCTCGCGCCTGGACTTTACTTCCACTTAACATCACGTGGGGTGGGGTCATTTGCCGGGCTTTGTATAAAAAAATATCGTGTAGCGGTTGAAAGAATACTACCACCAACTCTCTTCCCTTAGGTTTCGTAAAAGGCGACTAACGGACTAAAGACTGCACATACATCCAACAGCATAGAGCGGCAAAATACAAAATATCAAGCTTTATATAAAGCTTGCTTTTTTTTTATTCAAGCACTTCAAAATATTCTTTACATACATACATATAATCACGACTATTATCCCCAAAGGTTAGTCATAGACTAGGCAATGAGGACCGCAATTAAAGCAGTCCCCCTCTCTACAATAGTCCACTTTTCAACAAAGAGCGACTGCACATGTGCTCAGCGTGACAGGTGGTGAGCCCATCGCCGATCTATGCTATTGGATGTATCATTTTACATACCATTTTTACAGTTTCAGTTTTTTTTATCAAAATAATTTAAAAAGTTTCATATATAAGTATTATTTTATGTGGCATTAAATATTCTTTAATTTAGTATTAATTTAATAAAGCTAGGTCAGTTGGTTTTGGAGATATTGAAGATTTTTTAACCGACCCTTTTTCTTTGCGGTCCAGTGCACATTTATCCGTTTTCTAGTTTAACCATGTTAATGAGTTTCACTAGAAGCTTACGTTGGGTAATTGATGTGAAAGTAGAAATATATTATTATTATTCTCGTATTTACTTCTTTTCCATATAAAAATAATAAATAAAACTACTAAGTATAAAACATTAAACATTATAAAAACCCTAAACCTAGGGTGCCGCCGGCAGCGGGGCAGGGCCCAAGCTACCGGTGGTTAGGGCTGCAGAGAGAGGAACCTCCTGACGATGCGTGCCGTGTCAAGAAGTACCGCCTTCTGTATCTGGCCCTTATTATTATTATTACTGTTGGAAACAGCCCGTCGCCAGTGACGAAGGCAGCGGCACGGCATTAATTTATTTAATCCCGACGACTGTCTGGCGGCAGCGATGGCCGATCAACCGAGTCGAGTGCAGCGATTTGATAACTCGATTGCGAACGCGCGCAGGCGCATTCATTCCGCTTCGGAATTGCTGTAACAGTTGTCGGAGCGTTAACAAGCAGTCGACATCAGTTGATTTAATATTATAACATTATCGGATCTGGGATTGCAACTAAAACTAAATGCTGGTTTATAGTAACCAAAGGTTATTATTATCTTGACGATCGTATTCCGACCCCTCTAAGCAAGAGACAACAAATCCATGCCGATTCGTTAGCATTTTTCAATTCTAATTAAATAGAAAATTTTGCAGATATTTGGCGAATGCCACGCTGCAGTGCAGTGCGTTAACAGATTTCCAACATGCAGCAACCACCGGGTCCACTTAGCATAGAGGAGATTTGGTTACCCATTATTTAAGGTCACTAAACCATATGCAATGTGATAAGAATGTAAAATACAAACTTAAGGTATACATTTACAACTAAACATGAATTAGTGCAATTGTTACGATTAATAATGAAAATATTATTATTTCCAAACATGCAAATGTATTCTCCGAACGTAGAGTCCTGATCGGCGGCGCTCGCTTTAGCAAAGGTCTAACTATACTTAATAACAATTATTTATGTGCCGCCATTCGTACAAACTATTCGTATCCCCGATTCTCTCTTGTCACGTAAAAATACAAAGGCCAAGTTCCCATAACTCCTCGTTTATTATACCAATCGTAAAGTTCGCATTCGAGGGTCGTCGCGACTCTGCCGACTTTGTCGTCACGTGATATACTGGGAGCACGGATTGGAATACCGGTATTTTAAGAACCGGTACCATTGACCTTGGCAAAATGCCAGGAAGTAGTATTATATAAATTCCGGTATAAGTATCTGTATAGTTATTTATACTCTAAGGTATTATACAGAGTACAGATACTAACACAGGCACTGTTACCGGTACGTAATCAAATTATTTATGTAAGCGAGAGAAGCTGGATTGATAAATCAATGGCAACGTCGCATTTCCCGAAGTGCACTGCATACAAACAGACTGTTTGTCACGTTAAATATGCAGTGCAAGTGCAGTGCAGGCAACGTCGCAGGCAGGTACCGGTATTTTAAGTACTATTATACCAGTTCTCATTGAAGAATCGATAACCAGGAACAAAAATAGGGAATACCGGTACTTTATACCAATATGATACCTGAATTTTCGGTACCGTTTGCGAGGCCTGACTATTAGCCATAACTCTGCAGCGAATTTTAATGTTGTGAATAATCATTTCTTCCTGTGAACCGCGCGGCGACTTCCGACAGGCCAGACCGACCTTTTTGTTGCACTTAATGACACAGAAAGGGCGGACAAAGGCGGTGACGAAGGGCTTTATGATCTGTTGAATGGCTGCTGAATACTACGTGCTATAAAATTTAAGTTGTCTCTTACTGAGATTTTGAAATGATGACATTATATAAGTATTAATAAAATGGTTTGTTTCCCTAATAATAAATAAATAAATACAAATACTACGTTGGCAGAAATATTTTCAAGGAAGGTAACTGTTATGAATAGCATCTGATGTTACAAACACGGCTGTTATTGACGTATGACCAACCACTCGTAGACTTTTTTTTATGTGAAAGTCAACGGAGCAGGCGGGGCACCTGAAGTAGGTTCTTTGAGAAAGGAGTAGGAAAGTGAGAGGAAGGGGGGGGGGAGAGATAAGCCATGAAACTGGGATGACGCTAGAGCGGCGAATTTGCCTTACCACATGGTAAGGCAAATTCGCCACGACATGGACAAACTGCACATGGGGATATCAAGCCATTACCCACCATGCTGGCCTAATGTGGGTTAGTGGGTACCGTGATCCAATGGTGAAAAAAACAGACACGGGGCCCACAGAAACCTAATATCCGTCTCCGTACAAAGTGCGCTAAAGTGCGCCTACAAACACCAACCTACAAACAGTAACCTCTTTTCCGGGCAGATTGATTCACTTTGTGTAGACAGTTTTATTACGTCCCGGAGTTATGGCCAGCAACTATGTGTTCGGAAGAGGCAAGATTGAATTCTCTGGAGGTACGTAGTGTTAACCACGATAGTCTCTTTCAAAATACCGATTTTTTTTAAAGGTACCTAATTTTATATCACTGAAAACTATTTCACGATTATTAATATTATATTTTTTTTGATTAACCTAATGTTCATTACCGTTACAATCAAGCTTAATAAAAAAAATCGCAATCTCACGACTTTTATCCCGTTAGGGTTAGTCAGAGACTAGGCCATGAGGACCGCAGAAGCTGAACCCATGGCTGCTTTACGTTTTTGGATGTACTGTCACGAGCAAAAATACGTAAACATCGGTGTTAGTGCAGTGACATTAAACATTGAGATAAGTTCTCATGCGAGTGACATGTACATTATTTTGTCGAGAATTAAATATCTTAAAACGGAACTCCCAAGGCATTTAGTGCTCACAGACGGAATATTAACGAGTTGTGTATTTGCCGAGGCACCTTCAGCTTCTATTTGAAGAGCCTCAATCAACCCGCCTCCTTTCATAAATTAATTAAATCCTGTACGTCTTTCGATGTTAATGGACAAGTAAATTAATTCTAATAAAGTATGTTTGAGAGATACTTTTCTTTTTATTTAGATTTTCTTTTTTTTAATTAAACATTAACGGGGATTGCACAGCTGATGTTTATTAGTGTGTTTTTACTTCCTTTCTTATTGTATTGTAATGAATAAACAAAAAATACTGAAAAACAGCTTTTAAGCAAGTATTTTTGTATACTATAAACAAGTACTACTAACAATAACTAAAAACAATTGCTGACCAAACGTCTCCATCATTTTAATCAAGTCTGGGCTACAATTTGATAGGTATTTTGTTTACTAAACTAATGATGTTTAATTGTTTATTGAACAAATTACTATTACATTTAGAGAAATTGATTGATTAACTGTTAGCAAACTTAAATAACCTGCATTGATATTTAAGGTTCTGTTTGGAAAGTAAGTTGAAAGTTTATACTTTAATGGAGAAGGGAATATTAACTTCACTTACAATTATTTTAAGTGAAGTTAATATTCCATTTTCTTTGTACTACAATCTTCATCTCGCATAGGGTATCGAGACGATCCCCGCTTCATCGGACCCCGTTCCGCAGATCCCGCCATAAATCCAAGTGTCCAAAACTCCTGCACTTGAGTTATTATTTTTTCCGGGTACATCCCCCCCCCCTTTCTCCCCCCTCCCTGTCATTAGTGTCTGCAAATGTTTTCGGCTCAAATCTGTGCAATGTGACTCATAACTTTTGGGAATTTATTTTTATTTCAGTGAAATCGTAGAAAATTACGCTCCGTTTTGTCTCCTTTGTGGTAAGTTTTTAGGGTGCCGGCTCATTTGTATTTTGCTTAGGTAAAGTCTCTACAATAGATATACTCGTAGAGAGAAGATAAAACTTAATTACCTAAATTGTTACCTTAGTAGAATTTTTTCAATTTGTTAATTGTTTGTGTTAACAACATTACAAGATTGAGTGGCATAAATAATGATGATATTATTATAGAACAACTTCTACAGACAAACGATGGTGACCTACAAAGTCAACAAAGGTTAAAACTCCAAGTTTTAAGTTAAAACTTGGAGTTTTAACCTTTGTAAAACTTTTAACTATGTGAAAATATTAAACAATATTACCCGCAATATAACCCGCCTTTGGGTAATACTATATTTTTCCCACTGCTAGGCAAACACCTCCATTGTTGCAATCAAGACTTCGCTAAAATTGCGAGTTATTGGCTCAATCATCCTGAACTCGGGGGCAATCACAAACTCGTGCTGTCATCATCATAATTGTCAGCTTGAATGATGCATCTAAAAAGGTGAAACGCGCTTTGCCCGACCGGGGAATTGAACACGTTACACTCAGCCACCGGCGCAGTGGACGAAATAGAAGGCGAATGGAAATAATGGATGAAATAAGTAATGACATTGTTCAATTCGCTCTTTACTCCTTTGTTTTTTGTTTGTGTAGTGCACAAGTTAATGATATAAGAACAATAATAATACTTTATTGCAGACGAGAAAGAGAACACATACAAAAACAGGACAAATCAGCGTACAGATAGGCAGCCTCTTTACTTAATAGCAATTTCTTCCAGGCAATCTTGGGTGAAAATGTGAAGAGAGAAAATTTTAAAGGAAAGAAAAAATTAAGAGTAAATAGTTATAAGTATAGTAGTTAATGACGATGTACGAAAGACATCTCAGTTAACGTTTATACAAGACGACTATACACGTGTCACTGGCTTTCAAGACTGCGACAGTGGCCAAGGCGACGTCTCCCCTGAGCCTCAGCTCGAAGTCTTTTGTGCTGCGCGGCCATTGTCTGCAGGAGGGAAGTTAGCGATGCTCTTTTGTTGCTTTTGTCTTTAAGAAAAGCACAGAACATACAGTATACTATCTTCATACAGACGAATGAAACCACGCGCTGCAAAATCTTAGCATACGCTAACGCAGAATTGCTTTATTACTTCTAGAACTTGAAAATGTTTTAGATTTAGTTTAGTACTAAACATAAAATGAATTGCTATTAAACAAACTTTTGGGTATATCTTCCATTACGTTGAAATAAGAGGTAAGGGGTTTGGGGGGAATGTCATTTGCCATTAAACATTTCTATCATCTCTCGTTGACATATCTACGAAAGTAAATATTTTACTGTATCTCCCTAGTTGTTGACTAGTTATGCAAATCGCATTAGCCAAATACTGGTGTGGTATTTATGTTATATTATACTCTCTTAAAGTTTGGAAACTTTTTTGTGTGTATGTTGCGTCAATTGCATCGGAGATTATTTTGCTTCGTACAAATATAAAATAGAAAAATACTGTATGTACAAAACGGCAATTTTATAAGTAAAAAGATCATGAAATTGCCGTAGTAATTACGTAGCCGCTCCATTGTTAAATATTGAACGTTGAAATGTAATAACTGTTTTTCTAAATTGTCTGGGTGTTTTAATTGCGTAATAATTATTGTATTTAAATACGTTTGTCAATTATTAACCATTAAAACTTGGGGCTAGATAAGTAATTGGTGGTAGTAGTCGCGGGTAAAAGTTTTTTATTTATTATTTATCTAACGTGGAGTTTACAAGTTTGGTGACACGAAATTGTCAATAGGTCCTTTTTCATCGATCTTATACATTTTATATTATACGAATAGTAGTAGTTAATTTCATTCGCTTGAATGGTTGAAAATACTCTCAATAAAGCTGTGTGCTCGGCTCATTTTTAATACATACAATTCTCTTCCCTTGAGTGCCGTAAAAGACGACTAACGGACTGAAGACTGCCTACACATCCGCCAGCATAAAGACACGATAGGCTTACCACCTTTAACGATGAGCACATGTGTGCAGTTGTATTTCGGTGTGCCGTGGACTAAGGCAGTTCACTGCTTTCGCGGGCCTCATTGCCTAGTCTCTTACTAACCCTTTATGGATAATAGTCTTGAATACATAGATATATTATGTATGTATGTTTCAACAAACCGAGATAAGAAATAACTGCGCTTATCTCTAGTTGGCTGGCACTTCGCGGGCCATTGTCAGTATTCCCGCGAGCGCTTTAAGTCCGCAGTGCGCGGGCATGCGACAAAAGAGCATCGGTAAGTTAGCGCCCGAGACAAAGGCGGCGGATAGCGCTAGACAAGTGGAACGGGCTGCTCCGGCTCACTACTAACGGTAAAATGTAAGATAGCGAAACGTTGGGCAAAACGACTACCTCAGTTGGGAATCGATCCCGCGGAAGGCAGTCCACGCGGCTGCGTTGGCCGCTCACGATTCATAAAGGATTTTTGACTTGAACTTTGTCTTTGTCATGAAACGTAATTTGAGGGAAGTTGGTTTACGAGGGCGTACAAAATTATTAGGAACATCAAAAATTCGGTGTAACACTCAACTTTAACCGTTACTTAAACTTCTCTCGACACTTAATAACTACAGTTAAATTATAATCATTACTTTTGTGATATCTTAATGATACTCTTAGAGCGATACTCTCATAAATTATTTTCTTGATGAAAGAGTGCATTCGAAATCAGTTGTAAACTATTTTTTAATGCTTGTGAGAGTTTATTTACATTTTTAAGTAAAATAGCCTTGAAATAAATACTTTACTGTATTAAATCGCCTGTAATTTACATATTATTGTTTTATCAGTACGAACATGTACCCCAGGGGGAATCGAACACGGGTCCTCTGGATGTGAGATCGGTTATTTAAGTAAGTAATAGACCTCAGAGGCGGTTAATCGTTAATTGTTAACAATTTTTAATCATAACGAAATTGTAACTTACATACCGTCCATTAGTTTCATTGTGATTTGTTTCATACAAAAAAAAACTTGCATTTTATGTAAAGCTACTGTACCAGACATGCTTTGCAATGCAACAATTTTTATCGATTAAGCTTCAAAAGTCACGAAGTTTCATACAAATTTATCCCCCCTTATTTGCCCCCTCAAGGGCGAATTTCCAAAAATCTTTTTTATTGCTTACTTATAAGGAAGAATGTTGTAAAATTTCAAATTTCTAATCGTAGTAGATTGGGCTGTGCGTTGATGTCAGTCAGTCAGTCACTAAGCCAGTTTTCCTTTTATACTTATATTTAAATATAAAGTTAACAAAATTTGTCAACTTTATAGTAAATCGTCATACATCCACAGCAGGCACTCCCATGTTTTGCTCATGCACGGAGCATTCCTCACCGTTTTTGTCGCAGACTGGTTCGAGCGGCGCCATTGTGCGGTGTCTGGCGTGTGTCGTGTGTCGTGTGGGCGGTGTCGAGTGCTGAGATGTGTCAGACACACGGGACACTGCACGGAACATTGTGTCACTTGTCACAAATAGTTTCTTAGTTTTAGACATGTTATGACGATGAAAACTAAACAAGTGTAGGATGGTAGCCATGAAAGGCTGTATGTGGCCTCTGCCCGATGTATATGTATTTTTTAGACAGTACAGTACATTTTTTAGTCAGAGACTAGGCAATGAAGCCCGCAGAAGCAGTGCACTGCCATAGTCCACGGCACACCTTATTACAACTGCACACGTGCTCAGCGTGACAGGTGGTGAGCCCATCACCGCTCTATGCTGTTGGATGGTAGCCAAATAAAATAACATGTGGATCTCCTCCGTGCTTCGGGAAGCAAAGTTGTTAGTCCCCATTGTTATCGTATTAGGTACCTATGTGCCAGAGTGGTGGGTTGTGGGCCAGTCTGTCCGTGTGCCGTGGTCATGTGTGGAAGGCCTGTACCCAACAATCGGATGTCAATAAGCAGACCTTTGTAATATATTTAGAATGTACGACTACGTATCATGCTATAAAAATTATAGTTGCTGTGTTAGCATGTAAACGTTTTACCAAACGTTCTAACATAAAAAGCGACCTTTCATAAAGAAAGAACAAGATACAAAGTACCTATGAAACGAACAACAAAAAAACAACCCACCTCTATAAATGTCGGCTAAGTTATGCAGCAGCGAGCCGCACAGCTTCCCGGAGTCAAAACAATATTCATAAGTCCCCAAATGAATGCAAATCCCCGGCCGAAAGTGAAACGAAATCTGCGTTTTGTTATTTCGCGAGTGGTCATGATGTCGGCCGCGTTTTGGCGAAGTGCTATACGTTTCGTTACTCCTGAATGGGGCTGCCTTTGCCATTGTAGAACGCAGTGGATTAAAAATGTTTAAACACGTGACCTGGACTTACTTTGATGTTTGATTGTGTCGACAGTGTCGCTTAAGGCGAGGTATTCCGAGTGCTTCTCTCTCACTCTCTCGACGGTACGAAGGTACGGGACGGGTGTATCAGCGAAGTGGCGCGAATAGGCGCTTTTATAGGTTTTTTACCTACTTATATAGGAAAAAACAAGTGAAATTAAAATTATGTGCTTTTTGCATTCACTACATATTGAAAAGTTTCTTGTATTGGTAAAAAAATTAAGTCATTTATTAATGTATTATCTGACTTACAGCTCTTTTAAGATGTTGACAGTGCTATCTTTGAATTGTTTTTCTATCGAGTGTAGTATTACCAATCATGTTTCTGTCTTTAAGAGTCATTAAATAATATGTTTAACTATATTATACATGAATTTGAGAACTGTATGTTTTATATTGATGGCGGTACAATCAATCGAAATTGAACGGGAAAAAGAGCGTCTTAAGTATTATTAAATACTGCTTAATTTTATTGTTCGTTAGACCTACAAGCGTGCTGATTAAGCCAACACCCGTCCATTGTAGCGATGGCTTGATTGCAATGCTGGAGTCCTTTGCCCAGCAGTGGGACAGTATGCAGGCTGCACTTTATTTTTAAACCTCTAGCTAAGTGAGTTGAGTTGAGTCACACACTACACCGTAATTACGAGTGTGTTATAAAATGTTCTTAATAACAAAAAATAGACTAAAATGATTTTATGTATCGACTGTTTTTAAGTGCCCGCATTCCAAATAACAACTGCGCATGTGCTCAGCCTGATAGGTGGTGAGCCCATCGCCGCTTTATGCTGTTGGAGGTATGAGCAATCTTCAATCCGTTAGGGAAGAGATGGGTAGTTTTTGGCAAGCGTGGTATTAAGCCAATATGCATGAGGCATGTAGCGTAACGTTATTGTAATGATGGAAGCCAAAACTGATGAAGATAACTGATCATTCAATAGATAGATAAAAGTGTTTTCCGATTACTCTGACTGTTTTGCGAAATGGATTTTTTTTTCTTGTTTTAAATAAAACACACTACTTACATAGTTTTAAATATAAAAAATTAATGAACATACTCCTTTTAAAATTATCAACAGAATATTAAACAGAGAACAGTGACAAAATATAGTGCTTTATTTTTAGACGAAATATTTTATTTTCAAACCAAATATAAGAACAATATTATACTCAAAAAAAACCTAAACTTAAAACTAAAGAAACTAGTGTTTAGACCATTTTTTACTGATTATTATGCTTGTCTTCGCATCTATCCACAATCGTCAACAAACCCTACACGGTTCGAGAGCAAGCGTTCCCGTTGACATTGCACCGCCGCCGTCAGGTGCCCTCTTTTATATTAATCCGGGTTCATGAATACATTAAAGATGTTAACCGTGCCGCCGCAATTACGTCATCTCGCTATCCCGACATAGCCATCCCGACATCCCGCTCATTACGGCCGGTATCCCGATTACCGCTGCGCTGGGACCTTAACACCGCGTTGTAAAACAAGTTCGTAACGGCGGTTCATTATCGGGCGAATGTTTTACGCCGCTGGGAGCTGGGTTGGATTGCGGTCGCGTGGAGTACGATTGCCGATGGTATGGCGACAGCCGTGTGGTACAGCGGGTCACTAAAAGAATACTACCAACACATCTGTTCTCTTCGTCAAAAGCGACTAACGGACTAAAGACTGCACTTACATCCAACAGTATAGAGCAGTGATGGGTTTACTCCTATAACGTTCCCATGTGCGGTTGTAATTTGGTGAAACTTGGATGATGGCTGCATGATGATTAGTGGACTGCTTCTGTGATCCTCGTTGCCTAGTCCCTGACTAACCCTTTGGGGATAATAGTCGTGAATATAAGTATGTAAGTACAGTGCTCATTCACCATTCGATCAAGTCGATATAAATGATAACTTCACTGACATAATATCAAACGCCTCTGTGGTCTAGTGATTAGACCATCACCAGTCTCAGATCTAAAGACCCCAAGTTCAATTCCGTACCTGGGGTCCGTGTTTGTACTAGGTTTGGTTAGAGATAGAGCTTGTCTTAAGTTCACCTGGCTCCTACACTATCTTTTCTATATATGTCGTCATAGCATCAATATTACTAGCATTTTTTTCGTTTTGTTTTATTGCTGTGTTACGACAATTAGCACCCTTCTCTTCCGTATGAAAGGAATTCGGGTGAAGTGCGTTTGCACCATTGGCCTTATCATCCTAATATTAGGTCAGATAAAGAGATCAAGAGCTAACTTACAGCAAATAACAAAAAAATCTAATCTTTTTTTACTTCAACGCTGTAGCGCGTTACGTAGCGTTTAGTTAGCAGTTCGTAGTCTGTAGTCGAAGCATCGTAGCAAGTTGTCGTAACAGCGGTGGCAGTGTCGTCTCCCTACGCGCGTATTCACCGGTCTTGTATTTTCTACATCCTATCCTACTAATATTATAAACGCGAAAGTTTGTAAGTATGGATGGATGTTTGTTACTCTTTCACGTAAAAACTACTGAATGGATTAGAATGAAATTCGACAAACAAATAGTTTTATGACCTGGATTAACACATAGGATACTTTTTATCCCGATATTCCCCCCACGGGAACGGGAATCACGCGGGTGAAACCGCAAGCGCCCGCTAGTACATTATAATCACGACTATTATCCCCGAAGGGTTAGTCAGAGACTAGGCAATGCGGACCGCAGAAGCATAACTGCGCATGTTCGCAGCGTGACAGGTGATGAGCCCATCGCTGCTCTAGGCTGTTGGGTGTATTTATGCAGTCTTCGGTCCGTTAGTTGCCTTTTACGAGAGCAAAGGGAAGAGATGGGTCGGTAGTATTCTATTTAAAGAGCCGGTACCACACTGCGCTGTCTTTTGTACATTGTAAGAATCTGTAAGTGAATACGCTTTACCGAGTAGGTACCTACTTACTTTTATTTCAGTGTTTACACGAATTAATTGTAAATAATTGGTTTTGATAATATATAAATAAATAAATATAAATTAGTCGTTCAACCAACGCTCTAGAAACATCTGCAAAAAAAGAGTACCTAGCGATATGTTTAGGGACTCATTTTGTTCAGCGGTAAGCGCCACCATGACGAAGTGCTTCTTTAAAAATTGATATTCTGCCATAAACATATTAAACGTCAAACGTATATGTTATGTCAAAATTGCCACTGTTCCGCTACGATTTAGTGTGGGATGGTGTATCTAATAATTATGTGACCAAAGCCAATTGGTTAGTATTTCAAAGATCAAAATTTTGTAACAGCATTTCGATCTCTTTCGTATTTGCTATTCGCGAGGGGGTGAGAAACCAGCACTAGGCAGAGGAACGGGGGGGGGGGGGGTCGGAGATGATTTATCGGATGTCGAAGTAATTAGAAAGCGTCTTCAATCACGCGTCCGTTCCTGCCGGAAACTCGAAACATTTTTTTTACACAGCGAAGCGCCGATAAATTTTATATTCATGCCCCCAGATAATGATCGCCGCCGGCTCGTTTTAATTATTACGTTAATAAAACGCGTAGCTGACGTGCAACCAATGGCGGACTACATTACGCCACTCTACCTTTATGGCGAAAATGTTTCAATTAATTTGTATTGAAATGGCGCTTTGCATCCAACCGCGAGTGTCCATTGATTGTGATTGCTTTAACATGTGTTACCTTTATTATTGCCGATTGACGTCTACTGATATACTCATTATGTGGGATATCACTATTAAAACTGCTATATGTATATACTTAATAAATACATTTTTTTTTTCATTTTATAATTTAACATTTCAACATCGTTTTACAAGACTATAAATCATCATAGCACTTAGAAACCACTAAGGTTTATATTTAGTGCTACAAGTATTGACATCGAGATTAATGTATTATCCAACAGAAATTAGCTTAAATTAACTTAGGTAACTAAACAGTAAACTCTGTTAAGACTTGTGTGTGTGCATTATAGGAATATTATGTTAGTTCTGCCTCCCATCCAGTGACCCATTCTAAGATCGCAACCCAAAAGCGTAAGCCATTACAAATGTCTGGAAAAAACCTTATTTCGACGAAGATAGAGTACATTATTTCATGCACGTTACATAGGTACATTCCACATTAGCAGTTAAACTAACACCGGTACAATTTGAAAAAAACTTTGGCAATTCCTCTTTCCAAAACTCAAGAACAATAAAAACTTGAAGGCAGTTACGACATGCTCCGCCCGTATAAGAGCACGAGTTGTACAACTCGCCACGGGACTTGAACTCAGCATGAAATGATGTCGTAACCTGCATACAAACACCCACGACTATTAACCCCTAAGGGGGTCGGAGATTAGGCAGTGAGGCCCGCAAACGCATGCACTATGCCATAACACATGATGCTAAAACTAGTGACGAAACGATTACGATTCCGATTAATCGTAATCAAAGTCAAATTCATTTATTCAATTTAGGCTACAATAATTGAGCACTTATATGAATGTCGCTATGCCATCGGTTCGTAAGTTCTAACTATGGGGCGGGAGCCTTGTACTGAGAAGAATCGGCAACAAACTCAGCAAGGGCATTTTTTTTCTCCCTTTCTTTTACAGCGTCAATACATATTGGAAAATGCCCTCCCTATCATAGAAGGACATTTTCCAATCGACAACTATTGATATTTAACCCCTTGAAGGTCGTAAAACCAGACACAATTGAAAATCAATTGTTTCGCGACCGCCGGCGGTCTTATGATCCTTGACCTATAACGATTAACCGTAATCGTCCAATCTATCAATTAGTTCTGACATTTATTTTCCTCAAAAAACAACACAATATTGCTTTTTAAAACAGTTAGCAAAAACTATCTTTCAGTCAAACCACCGCCTGTGGCGGCGGAGAGGTAGGGAATATCTACTGCTGGATTAACTCAAACCGCGAAACGGAACATAATAATGGCCGAAAAGCTAGAAATTAATGTTGTTTTTTGAACATAAATTTAAAGTATACTTTAATTATTGATTTTTTAATACATTTTATTTGATTTTTCTTATAGTTATAAATCCTATGTTGATTTATCGATAAATTGTTTTATTTATTACTAAAAACATCGTAGATGTTTAGGTTCAATAATCGTAATAGTGATCGTAATCGCTAAGTGATCATCGTTTCATCACTAGTTAAAACACTGCTACTTATTATGTGGTTATAACCGAATTAGCCGGAGGACTCATAAGCTTGAGCCAAATTCGATGAAGAATGTATAAAAACAAATTAATTACCATTTGTTCTTTGTGCATGCATCAACGGTCACTTGAATTTTTACAGCTTCTTAAGAGAATGACACCATTGTTAGTCGTTTTCGCGTTAATGTTACTCTATCAACAGCTAGTTCCTCAATGGTTGAGGATTCCGGTTGAAGCGCGCTTCACCTTCGGCCTTATCGTCACTTACCATCAGGGGAGATGCAGGCCAAGTGCTTACCTGTAAAACATAAAAAACCAGATTACACACTCAACCATCTCAAAAGTTTTCATAATGTAACTACTAACTATCCCGAGCAACTCACATTATCTACTTTTTTGAGGTTTTACAACTTGAATCCTACTAATATTTTAAACGCGAAAGTTTGTAAATATGTATGGATGTTTGCTACTATTTCACGTAAAAACTACTGAATAGATTTGGATAAAATTCAGCATACAAATAGTTTATAACCTGGATTAACACATAGGATACTTTTTATCCCGATATTCCCACGGGAACGGGAACCACGCGGGTGAAACCGCGAGCGGCTGCTAGTTACTCATAAATAATATTACAATATTCACTTACTGAATAAAACGACCAATTCACATAATATTGTAAAAGATAGGGTTTTCAATACAATTAAAGATGACGATGCGTATTGAATTCTCAATGAAGTGTAAATACGTATCTGTATCATGTACTAGCCGCAGCAACAACGAGCCATCGACTGTCGGCGCTAAGCGAAACACGACACGACACATTTCCCAATTCTCTGCGAAACTGTATCATTTTTTCCATGCACGAAATATAACCCGCCTTAAACACCGCTCGAAATGACAAAACATAAAAAGGGAACGATCTATCAACGTCTCGAAGACGGTGGAACAATAAAATCCCGTGGCCATTTTGGTATTATGACGTCGTCGCGTCCGGCGTGTGTGCGAAGGGCGATGGCTGCCACCGAGCAGCCCGATAATTAGATGGTGCTTTTAAAACGAGAGATTCATTTTAAAATAGTGTCCGTTAAAGACTTAATTTTGAACAAAATATCTGGTGGGTCAAAGTATTTTGTTATTTTGTACTAGCACATTGTAAGTATGAGCTGTGTGGTGGCGGTTCATCAAAATAACACTAGCAACCCATCTCTTATAACATTAAACGACACCTAAGGACTTTGATGACGATATAAAGAAGTAGTCGGTAGTAAACGATTAAACGCTTCATCTTCATCTCGCTTGAAGACACGGAATGGCCGAAGGTGGAACCGCACTTTACTTGTTTCCCTCTCGCAGCGGCACGTCGACCCATTGGGATCTTTTGTGCAATAGACTCTTATCTAAGATATTATCTTATATTTCTATCTTACTTGCTTATGAGACACAACAATGCTGTTCACATTATTGTTATACAAAGGCTTATTATAAGATGGTGATAATAATGGTAATAGAAAAGCAATTGCACCGCAATACATAACCTGCTACTCATCAAAATAAAACGCTGTACCGACGGCAAAGTTGGCGAACAGACCCCTACAATCAGCGGGTATTATGAAAACTAGCGAGTGGCGCCCTCTAGGGGACGAACTAACTCGCAGTCGCGGGCAGACGGCGCGCAGCGTTTTTGTACTCCTGATTTCGCTCGCAATTCTTATTTTTGGCTTTGCATATTCGCCATTCGCCGCCGCCGGATTTATTCTTAGCAATTTCTAGTTTCTCCTATTTGTGGGACGTTCTTAAAACTTTGCTTCTTACAAAGGAGCTCGTTAGGAAATTATGTTGGTATTAAAAAATGAAATTATAATTCCAAAACTTTTTTAGTTCATATTTCTTATAAAATAACAAATGATGACGATATTAACAATATAGTTAGTCGTAGAGTTAGTAGATGTGACCATTCTGCAAGGGTGTTTTTATAATAAATGGCGTTGACAGTCTATATAATAATTTATAGGTATATTATTAAAGTTTATGACCCTTAAAATAGTTTAATTATTTATTTAGATAAGGCTTACCAACTAAACACATACTAGAACATTATACATATATTGCGTATAGAATAATAAAATTCAAGTAAGAATCTAAAAGATACCCATAATAAACAAAATTAAGGGACCGACACATGACAAGCAAAGACGACATTACAGTTACACAGTACCTACCTACATAAATGCAAGAGCATTGCTTTAAAAAAAATTACTTGCATCAACTTTCGTTTCGCTTCAAAAAGGTTTTCCTAAATAATAAATATCTGGGCTGAATTTACGGCGCGCGTGATTTATGAGTTGAGTGGCAAGTTCGCGAAGGGTTGACTAACTTGACAAGCGAACTTTGCACTCATTGCAGCGGAGTGACTATTACCAAAGTACTATTACCGACAAAGTCACCGGACGCGAGTTTGCAATCACCGATGGGGAACTAGTTATTGTAATCGTCAAAAGGAAAGGCTAAATCTTCTTTTTTAAAGTTAGTTATGTTGTAACATTTACTAGCATCGCTGTTGCTGTTTTCTGAAGGTTTGATGAAACTACTACTACTCCTAAGGACTACGGCACCTGACTTTGTTAAGGATTTGAACATAAGTACACATCCAAAGGGTTAGTCAGAGACTAGGCAATGAGGGACGCAAATGCAGTCCTCTGCACACCAAAAAACAACTTCATATTTTTTTTTCTTTATTAAACAAAAATATAAGCTTAAAAAACATTTTAAACACACAAAAAATCACGGAGATTTGTCTCGTGTGCTAGGGGAGATACAATATTTCACTACATACTTAACAATAGGTTCTCTAAATAATTTCTGCCACACAAACGCTAATTGCAATAACAGCTAGGTACTACAAGACCAGTTACGAAAGTTTACAATAAATATAAAAATGCAGTATCGTCTACCATACATCAACAGTATTCATCAATGCTACGATGATCTACCCAACAAAACAATGTAAATAACGTCCATCAAGTCGTCCTTCCCTCGCTGTGATCAAATGGTATTTAGATACGTAAGTGGGAGGGAGATAGCCCGATTGCAGCAGTGTCCCTGCGAGTGCACGCTAGGCTCGAGGAGTCTAGTCGCACGCAGGCGCCGCGCGCCGCATGCATTGTTTGTTTATCTAGATAATAAGTAAATAAGTAAATAAGTCTATACTACAGGCTGTTTATAAAATGTGACTTCAAGTTTTTTTTTTATGTTATTTACGGTGATGCTGTTTTTAAATGTTAGGTCTAAATCGTTTAGCAAACGAGGGACGATATATTGTGTGGTTCTTTATACCAAATCGTAACCTCCTTGATTGGTGCGATTTCAGGAGCACTTTTGGGAGTAGCAAACCGCGACTGGCGTTGACAGACTGTCAGCCCTAAGGGAGATCGGTTCTGCTGCTCGAAGCCCAGAGGAACTGTTTGGAGGGAGTCACCACCTGGGGGAAGCAGGCAAGCTGCTTGTTGGAGGACGACCGACCGAGGAGAGTGCGGTACTTCTGTTGGTTGGCGAGACACTAGTGCAACGGCTCGGCAAAGTCGTAGACCTGTGACCTTGGCTTAAATAACTAGGAACCTATAATAATAAATTGGTTATTATTATCTTTATCTGCCGCTTTATTTAACCTTAAATAGTAAAGACGACAATGGCATATGGTCATATGGTGCTCAGCGTGACTGGTAGATTTATGTGCAGTTCTTAGTCCACTAGTCGCCTTTACGACCCCCAAGAGAAGTGATGGGTTGATAGTATTCTTTAAATAATAAAATAATACATCACACAGCACATACTACGTTGTAAAATTAATTAGTTGTTTTTATCTAATTCTACATTCCTCAACTACTTGTTAGGGTAGCATTAGCATAACTCCAATAGCTTCCGAGTGATGTAACAAAGCCAATCTCCCACCAGCGGCCCAGCCGTCCGTTCCTATTTACGGCAACAAACGACTGAACATCAGATCCGTATCTTGACTTACTGCTATCCGCTTGCGTGCTGCCGCCTACACGCAGCGTAATCACGGCTTAACGGACGCGTTTATTTAGTGGTTTACGCGGTTGTTTCCATATTCCACATTATACTTGAATGAGTACTGCAATTATCATGTTATTACTTCTATAAAAGTTATATAAAGTTGTGGCTAAAAGACGTCCTAAATGGGTAGTGGGCAAAAAACCTTAGAACGATTCAAAAGCACTTAAAAAAAGTTTATTAATAAATGATTTTTGACTTTGACTTTGGTTCTCCAAAAAGGGCATGAAAAGGTTCTGATAGGGTCGGCGACGCGTGATACCACGGGGGGCCTATAGGCAACTGGCATAATGACATGGAATAGATTGATTTTATAGTGACGTAACATGTCTACGATGTCTTTTGCGAAAGCTAAATTGGTAATTTCAGAACTTTATAGAACTATACAATAATTTATTTCAATTCATAAGACAGGTAAATGTCTTCACACAAGAAACTGTATCAGTTTCGGGCATACTTAAAAAAAGATGTACTTAAGATTTTTAGTGTGTAATTATATTGTTATTATCGCACCTTACATACTGTGATATTGTTTAGACTCCTTGTCTGTTCAAACAGACTGCGAGGATCGTGCGGAGAGTGCGGAACGCGTGTTCGCGGTTCTGTTATTCTGTCCCCAGACGTCACCACACCAATTTTAATAAATAAGAACTTTCTATGTATTTCCAGACAATCTACCTTCAACTTCGTTTGCATTTAAAATGTGTTTGAAGACCTCGCATACGCTTCATCACACATTCATAAGAACTCAATCATGGTAGCCTAAACTTCTAATATTAAATATTTTTTCAAATAAATTTTGTGTGGGCACTGGCACAGTAAAGTTTAAATTAAGTTGAAAACTTGTTAATCCAAACAGAACTTACTTTATGGACATTAAACTACGTGTCAATCTTGCTTTGTACTTTCTACTTGTCCTAAGATGGCAGTCGTTAAAACCCACCAACCCGAACGGGCCCGGGGTAAGATATGGCAAGATGTTCTTATTAGTTGTTTTGTTGCCCGTGCGGCCTATGCCCAGCAGTGGAACGTTTAAAAACCGATGATGACCTCACAGCTGTAACTATCAATTTAATGAGGACATTATAACTGAAAAAACTGTGCATACCCAGTGCACACTGTACATCCATGTCGGCATAGCTACAGCGCCCGTCCCGGCAATTCCCGCCGCTTCCCCGGCTGAAGGGAATTGTATCCAATATACCGCCATTAAGCCGGCACTCTGTTTGCGAGCGAAGTATTTTATTACCGGCCATTTGTTGCTGCAATACTGCGGCGCGGCGAATTGCGTTGATGCTTGTATGGACAATATCGGAGATACTATTACGATATAGACTGAAAGAATAATACGCACATTATACTCACGACTATTCTCCCCGAAAGGTTAGTCGGAGACTATGCAATGAGGACCGCGAAAGCAGTCCACTTCAATAGTCCACCTTTACCAAATTATAATAACTGCATAGTGCTCAGCATTATAGGAGGTGAGCCCATCGCTGCTCTATGCACTTGTGCAGTCTTTAGTCTGATAGTCACCTTTTACGAATCCCAAGGGAATAGATCGGCTGGTAGTATTATATTAATGAGTCTCCACCACACAGGTCTAAGAATAATGATCGATACAAATTGGTAATTAACGTCTATTGTAAAATATCCAATAATTAATTCAATATAGGCTACAATATTAATGAGCACTTATGAAAGTTACTACGCCATGCTATCGTCATTGTGATAGAAGGGGAGCCCATCGCCGCTCTATGCTGTTGGATGTAGGAGCAGTCTTCTGTCCGTTAGTCGTCTTTTACGGCACCCAAGAAAAAAAGAATAGATAAGTTGTTAGTCTTTAGTCTTTTAATTAAGAGCAATCACCACATATCTCAAAATCACTATTACTTCTAGAATAACCACGAACGTTTGCAGGTGTTCCCGAAATGCGTCGCCATCTCGCAGAGATTGGTTTCGCTGGCGGCCATTACGGCAGCTCGATTGGCGGTAAAAGTGTTTTATTGCACTGAAAAAAATATTTAACCTAACTACTTTGGCTATTTCAGGAATAACCAAAGTTTGTCAATATTCTAATAAAGTTAACTTGATTTAACAAAAGTGATTTGTCTTCATAAGACAAAACCGCTTATGTTATTTCAAGTTGGGTTATTAGTAAATAAACCTTTAATTAGCTCTAAACATACTGAATTAGACAAACTCAAGTGGTTACAGGCTAATAAACCGTTTTGTCCATTTTAGGCATTATCTTTGATAACATGCAACAAAAGTATTTATTTTGCGTACAGCTAACGTTTTTGTAAGCCATAACAAAAAGCAGTTCAGCAAATAATGTGCTTATTCATAAATGAATATTTTGTAACAAATAGCATAATATATTTTGTAGTGCATGACAAAACTGCAGGTTAGAACATATTGCCTAACATTTATTTAATAATAAAGGAACTTTAGTAATATCAAGCCAAACTTTCGTTTAGTATTAACAAAATATTTTGTTTACATTTGTAACCGAATCGGCGCTAAACTTGACAGCTCGTGTTCGTTCATTTTTATTTACGCGCCGGCAAAGACAGTCACGATGTTGCTAGATTATAGTTATTGTAATATTTGTGGTGAATGTGCGTGAATTATTAAAAGGTTTGAACCTCAATGGAGACTCCAGTGCCTGTATGACGAACGTTCAGACTCTTTAGATAATTATCTCCGTCTATGGGGTCTGGAAACGTACATCGCTTCTTTCAAAGGTAAGTTATTCTTTATATCAAATTCAACCAGCATGGTCACATCTGTCGCAGAACCGATGACCAATGGAGTAGACGGGTTTTTGAGTGGAGGCCACGGCTCGGCAAACGTAGTGTTAGACGTCCACCAGCCAGATGGACCAATAACCTAAAAAAAGGTAGTTGGCATTGTCTGGATGGCGAAAGCGGGAGATCGGGCTTTGGGGCGCCCCCTGGAAAAGGCCTGCGTCCTGCAGTGGACTGCAATAGGCTAATGATGAACCAGCATGGTGCGTCATCGATTTTTTTTATCAGTAAATAACTTAGTTCCAGAGATAATTTTCTTCGAATTTTCGAAGTACCTACTATTAAGTATTTTAATATTACAATGACAGTCATTAACATGTTAAATTATCTCTTACAGACACGGAAGAGGGTTTGAATGTTGTTACGTTTATGGTACTGCCCTTTTTAATGACAACATCCTTGCTGAAAACAAACAAGACAAAAAAGGTGGAGAAATCTTGAAGTCTTGGATAGCTTCATCTGCCACTTAAAAAGCGCTGCGGAGATAGAAGAAATCATAAAAAGTCGCAAACAAAAGTTCAATAAATGGACTTTGCGTTCATCACTGAAAGAGATAACCTCAAGGTACATAATATTGAACCATTTACGTTACGAGAACGTTTTATATTTAATATTCAATTATAATAAATAATAGAAATAATAATAAAATAATAATAAATAATAAATCTTTCCTACAATCACACCAATTATCTAGCCCAAGAGAAGCTTCGAAGAAACTCGTTAAATGGTTACTAGACAACGGATAAACATACTTAAAATACTTAAATACATACTTATTATACATAGAAAACACCCAGACCCGAGACAATTTAGAAAAACAATAATTTCTAAATAAATGTTAATAACAATAAATAATATTTTGTATTTATTTTTATATAATGTAGTTATTTTTCTTATATTCATTATTATTAATATTTAAAATTTAATTATATAGGTATTAGGTTTAATATATATACATACTTATTTTTTAGTTAATTAAGGTTAATTAATTAATGAAGAATTAAGTAAAGAAAGGCTGATACATAACTGTTTTTGTAAAATTTAATAAACCATTTGATATATGTATCTTTTTGTTTTATTCCATCAACTACATCTTTTTGAGAAATAGCGATTTTAGCGAATTTAGCAAATAAAATTTGATATTCTTAATGTGGTTCACGTGCCTGTAAGCTTCACTGTTGAACTTGCAGGTATGTGAGCTGCATTAAGGATAACAATTTTTATTTGCTTTAGTATTAACACAAAAGCTTTGCTATACCTAAGTAAAGTATTAACACAAAAGTTTTGCTATACGTAAACAAAATATTAACACAAAGTTTGGCTATTCGTGAACGAGTACTATCACACAAGTTTTGCTATACGTAAACAAAATATTAACACAAATGTTTTGCTATAGGTAAACAAATAATTAACACAAGATTTGCTATACGTAAACAATGTATCAACACAAAAGTTATGCTGAATTTAAATAAACACAAAAAGTAACAATTTTTTTGGCTACATCCAGTCTAAGTGTTTTACAAATGGAAAACAAACAAATTGTTTATTTGTAACCAATGTTAGGCCATAAGTAACGTAAGCTTTTTCATAACACGTAGCAAAAACTGTTTTGCAATACACAACACACATAGTTTGTCAGAAAAATAAGCCAACTGGGTTTGGTTACATATTGCAAAAATTTATGTGGTCACTTTTTTGTGTTATAGGTTCACGAAAGTTTGGTTATGTATAAGTCAGTTTTTTTTTCAGTGTGTGTGCTGCTGCGCGGCACAGGCAGCGCCCCGCCGCTGCTGCCACGCAGATAAAATACAGTTGCAACTCTTTACTGCGATGCCATGGCGGCATTAACAATCACAACGTATTGATGATAGGTATTCCAAATCCGACAGTTGGAAGAGGTCTTCCTCTTCCAAATACGCAATGAGCACGTACGGGACCTATGGGAACGTACACAGAACAGAAGCCTAGACAAGTGGCATGAACGCTTGCAGAATAGAATAATGAATGTCTGAGACGAAATTATTTTGCAAACTTTATAATAAAAAATTACAACCGTGTCGCGTAGCGGTGATAGAATCCCACCGCCCCCTCTCTGGCCCTCGGTGTCGTAAAAGGCGACTAACGGACTTGATACTGCACATACATCCAACAGTATAGCGGTGATAGAATACCACCGCCCCCTCTCTGGCCCTCGGTGTCGTAAAAGGCGACTAACGGACTTGATACTGCACATACATCCAACAGTATAGCGGTGATAGAATACCACCGCCCCCTCTCTGGCCCTCGGTGTCGTAAAAGGCGACTAACGGACTTGATACTGCACATACATCCAACAGTATAGCGGTGATAGAATACCACCGCCCCCTCTCTGGCCCTCGGTGTCGTAAAAGGCGACTAACGGACTTGATACTGCACATACATCCAACAGTATAGCGGTGATAGAATACCACCGCCCCCTCTCTGGCCCTCGGTGTCGTAAAAGGCGACTAACGGACTTGATACTGCACATACATCCAACAGTATAGCGGTGATAGAATACCACCGCCCCCTCTCTGGCCCTCGGTGTCGTAAAAGGCGACTAACGGACTTGATACTGCACATACATCCAACAGTATAGCGGTGATAGAATACCACCGCCCCCTCTCTGGCCCTCGGTGTCGTAAAAGGCGACTAACGGACTTGATACTGCACATACATCCAACAGTATAGCGGTGATAGAATACCACCGCCCCCTCTCTGGCCCTCGGTGTCGTAAAAGGCGACTAACGGACTTGATACTGCACATACATCCAACAGTATAGCGGTGATAGAATACCACCGCCCCCTCTCTGGCCCTCGGTGTCGTAAAAGGCGACTAACGGACTTGATACTGCACATACATCCAACAGTATAGCGGTGATAGAATACCACCGCCCCCTCTCTGGCCCTCGGTGTCGTAAAAGGCGACTAACGGACTTGATACTGCACATACATCCAACAGTATAGCGGTGATAGAATACCACCGCCCCCTCTCTGGCCCTCGGTGTCGTAAAAGGCGACTAACGGACTTGATACTGCACATACATCCAACAGTATAGCGGTGATAGAATACCACCGCCCCCTCTCTGGCCCTCGGTGTCGTAAAAGGCGACTAACGGACTTGATACTGCACATACATCCAACAGTATAGCGGTGATAGAATACCACCGCCCCCTCTCTGGCCCTCGGTGTCGTAAAAGGCGACTAACGGACTTGATACTGCACATACATCCAACAGTATAGCTCACCACCTGGCACGCTGAGCACATGTGCAGTCGCTATTTGGTGAAAAGTGGACTATGGTAGAGGACTGCTTTTGCGGTCCTCGTTGCCTAGTCTCTGACTAACCCTTCGGGGATAATAGTTGTGATTATAATTATGTATATAGGTAGGTATGTATAATAAATTTTTGCAAGACCTAATTTATAAAAGTCCTCTCGCTATACTTCCGTAGCGATCGAGTGAGTATTGGCCAAGTATCTAGGTATAAACTTGTCTACTAATTTACTATCGACAAACGCTAACTAATCGACATCGAGCTGACTGAAATTGTTCTCGTGAAACATCTGATCAGGTCCAAAGTACCCTAAATAGACAAGAAGAATGTTATTAAATTAAATTATTCAAAACATGATTTTTTTTAGGATCGTGGCAAATGGCAGCGGTGGATGAAGTATTGTTATTTTTCTAAAACTGTTAAAGCAGCTGATAATGTCGTTAGCAGTATTCTTAAACTTGTACAGTGCATTTATGTTTAGTTTTACACGTAAAAGTAACATACAAACATGACTATTATCCCCAAAGGGTTAGTCAATGACTAGGCAACGAGGACAGCAAAAACAGTCCTCTACCATAGTCCACTTTTCACCAAATAGCGACTGCACATGAGCTCAGCTTGATTGTTGGTGAACCCATCGCCGCACCATGCTGTTCGATGCATGTGTATTTTTAGGCCGTTAGTCGCCTTTTACGAAGCCCCGAGGGGCTGGTAGTATTCTTTCAGTGAGCAGATATGCCCCACGGCTCATGACGGCTCCGCAGTTACCATTTCAATTAAACGAAATGAAACGAGCAATTCACAAAACGATTTGGACAGTCGGCGTCGCGGCGCTAGTCGACTCCGGCGCGCGTGCGACACAGAATGGGCCGTTTTTAATCAAAATTCCTGCGTTTATTTACCGATTGTCGGTGGTATTTCACACTTACGCCGGAGTTTTATATTTAGAGCCGTGTCTCGTAGCGGCTCAATAAAAACTACCACCCACTCTCTTCCTTTGGGTGTCATAAAGGCGTGTAATGGACTAAAGGCAATAATATTATATAAAACAAGAAGCAGATATGTTATAAACGCGCGCAAAGTGAAGACTCAAATACGTCCCAATTGGGACGTCTTGTATGTAACTATATGCACAAGAAACATTTGAAGTGCAATCATTAAAACTATAGCTATCTCTTTCATTTGCGAGCTATTTCGTATATTTTGTTTAACTTAACAGTGAAACTTGTCAATGTGTGCAGTTCGGAACACATTTCAAACGCAAATTACTATGAACGTAACATATCTATAGTATAAAATATCATAGACTAAAGGCTGCACATGCATCCGACAGCATAGAGCGGCGATGGGCTCACCACCTGTCCGCTGAGAACTTGGTGAAACATGGGCACCAAGTGGGAACAGTGGACTGCTTCTGCGGTCTCCATTGCCTAGTTCCTGACAAGCCTTTCCAGGATAATAGTCGTGGATCCAGTTTCACATTACACATCATCACATTTTGATCTTAATTGTCGATGAGTGCGCCCAATAATCGCAGCTGTATTATACCTTGACTTTGAAATACGAGTTACGTCGAGCGCCGCACTTACACAATCCTGTAGTTAATTAACCCTATTCAATCTTGTTCAGATAACAACTTCGTTATGATTGAAGACGAGTAGATATTTCAGTTTTACTTACATCTGAGTAGTGATGTACGTTTAACTTTTGCACCTATTACGAAATAAGCAGCCATTTTTTTACATTCACATGCATCGTCATGCATTCATCTCCTCGTGAAAAATATGCATCGCTTTTCGGTACCGCAAGACTGTTTCTCTATTTTAAGTATACAAAGTTGTATTGCGTTACCACTGAATGAATTGTTTTTCTTCTTTTTCTCTTTCTATTTCTTATTTCGATTCAGTATTGGCTAAAGAACGACTTACGAGCCAATTCGCATCTGCAGAATCAAATAACCGAGACCACTAAATATCAACAACAGAAAATTGTGAAAGTTCGCAACAGCCCCATTATAGCGTCGTTACGCGCCGCTCTTACGGCTGTTTACGACGACTTCCTTAACCAATTACAATATTTAAAATGCGGTCAAGTGTAACACGGACGATTGCGAAAAGCTTTTCAACATTTTCAAGAACCATCTTTTCCGTTTTAAGATGAATGAAAAAATATGTTCAGTAACAAGTGCCTTTATTTAGTTACTATTTAAACTAATGTATTTCTTTTTTCTGGTAACTTATGATTAACACGAAAAATAACTTAAGAGATTTCTAAATAAGCGCCATTCAGGGTTGATATAATAAACCATGAATGCTTGAAATAAATAATTATTATATTATATTATAATGTAGGTATTAATATCAAAGAAAAGTATAAAAAGTCTCGGATAACTTTATAATGATTCTATAAAGCTAAGGAATCTTGTACTATTCATTCATAATAATGAGCAGCGCTAGCTCGAAACGCATTTAAAGACTTAAAGCCAAAGACTCCTCCGAGCAGCCAATCAGTGGAAGGCTGAACTTCTAAATTAGTAAACAAACCGTCTGCAGCAGACAAACTTCCGTGGAACGCTTTTAATGAAATTGTTGGGAAGTGCAGGTCATCCTATTGGGACCAGAAGTTCTTCCAGAAGTTCTTGGGAGTTGTTTCATTACTTGCAATGATGGGCGATGACTGATTTCAGATGTTCTGTCGTACTATTTAACATCAAACATACTTCAGCGTTTCCCGCAGGTAAAGGCAGAGCTCTTACAACATTCATTATACATACTCACAGGTTCAGG
The DNA here is from genome assembly GCA_963921215.1 of Scoparia ambigualis. Taxonomy (NCBI): domain Eukaryota; kingdom Metazoa; phylum Arthropoda; class Insecta; order Lepidoptera; family Crambidae; genus Scoparia; species Scoparia ambigualis. Next base: position 23,554,487 of record OY992526.1, read on the forward strand.
GACTCAAGAGTACCTTGACCTGACCTTTTACCGGTTGTTCCATCAATCTCAAAATATTTATCTACAAACTTCAGATGTTATATTTATATCTTATTTGTGATCGAAGATGTCAACAGGAACCTTATCTTTATTTGCACTCCAACGCTCTTATCTAAAGTTGGTAGCTGTATCGTCGTCCCCGGCGAACAAAATGATAACAGCCATAATCTGTAATTTGTCAATCAATTTCCAAGAGAACTGTTTTCTAATGGATTTATGTCACTATGACATTGTTAGAGTTCATGTAAAGACAGAGTTTTGGTTTTGTTAGTGTCATGTTAAAAGATAAAAGTTAAAATATAGTATGGATAAGAAAGGCGTGAGTGCAGAAATCAAGAAAAGAATGGAAGTGAAAGACGCATTGTGCTGACCCTATGCAGCGCGATAAGGGTGGTGATGGTACAGACGGAGGGTTAAGTAAGATGTTTACGTAAGTACATTAATAACACCATCTTAAAGTATCAGCGACCCTTGAAAAAGCTTGGGTGAGCTTTTACTAGCTTACAGCACGATATAAATGTTATAAAATACTAAACGTTGCTTAAATCAAATGATAAATGTAAATTAGTCGAATAAACATCATAATTTATCAAAAGTGCCAACAGCTAATTCTGATTGCACACCTAGAGCCAAACAAGATACTTCAAAAAGAGGCAAACAACAAAAAAATGTCCAAAGTAAACGATAGTATTATTCAAGGCAACATTAACAGAGCGGCCACCTCGTTAACTTTTGAAATATTCAAAACAACATCCCCCATAATTTTACACAAGAAAAAGCTGACCGTAAAAATATTGGAGCAAGTTAGTGGCGGGGGCGCGGGGAGCCGGGGGCGCCGGGCAGAGTCGCGGAGGTTCCGCTGCATAATGTCGTAATCAACAAATTGTTGTTCCACCGCCCGTTAATATTGATGAGCGCCTTCCAACCTCAACCTATGAATATATTTCAGGATAGGCTTCCGAAAACTTTTGATATTTCCACGCGGATAATGGAGATGCTGTATGGTAGTGGCTCATTATTAATGTATCGCAACACATCTCTTCTCTTGAGTCGTTAAAGGCGACTAACGGACTGAATACTGGTCATACATTCAACCACATGAAGCGCAAGTCGCAAGTATTATATATCTATATTTGAGTAGGCATCCAAACTATTGTGGCGACACAATATTGTATTATTCCTAGAATGCTGATATAGCAATAGCGAGCGGACGGGAGCTCGCCCCGGCAGTCGCCAGTCGCACATCGCACACCTTATCGTCAGGTTGTCGCCATTTGGTTAATATAGTGTAATTATATATGGAGTCAGAACTATAACTTAATTGTGTGAACCTTTGTGTGAACAGTCAATAAACCAGCTCATCAGTGTACAAACAGTGTAGTCATTATATACCTTCCCATAACTGCAACAGGTCACCACTACATATACCTAACAAGCGGTAAAGTGGTGACCCCGCGTTTCCGGCGTGCGTGCGACTCACTTAGAAGACAACCTGACGGCCGAGCACGTGTTTAGAAGATGGCTTATGTAGACGCCTATAATGAGCTAGAAAAATGCGGCGAGAGCTCCAAACCAGAGCGCGAAGCATCAACAAGCAATATAGACGTCGCAATGATATCCGTGCAAGCCAGGATACCAGAATTTTGGACCGAAATGCCGAGAATGTGGTTCGCGCATTTTGAGTCAGTTATGGGACCACAGAAGCAGAGCGACAATGCGAAGTTCGAGTTGGCGATCGCGAAATTGGACCGCGACGCACTCCGTCAAGTAAGTGACTTGGTACAGTCACCACCTGCTACCGAGAAGTATAACGCAATAAAACAAAGATTGTTAACAGTGTATGAAGAAAGCGCCGAGACGCAATTTCAACGTTTAGTGAGTGATATGGATCTCGGGACTCAAAAACCATCCCAGTTATTGCGCAAGATGACAGAATTGGCCAGAAACTGTAGTATTGCAGGCGACCCATTAAAAAAACTATGGATCAACAGACTACCACCGAATGTAAGGGCAGTCCTAGCGGTCAGCAATAACACGAATTTGGAAGATTTAGCGGCCATAGCCGACAAGATATTAGAAAATTTGAGGACAGGCGAAGTAGCCTCCGTCAGCTCATCAGTGCCCGGCAGTGACAGCGCGTTAGAAATGATGAAACATATGCGAGATTTGACCATAGAGGTAAAGAGACTAAAAGAAGAAGTCAACAGCATCAGAACCAGTGCACGCAGCCAGCATCGCAATTATCATATGAATAGAGACCAGCGTCGGCAGTCGAGATCGAAGGATAGAGGATCATCAGCCACGCGGAGGACTCCAGCAAGCGCAGAGTGGCTATGCCATTATCACTACCGATTTAGAGAGAGAGCGAGGACCTGCACAGCACCATGCAGCTGGTCGCAGCAGCAACATAAGCAACAGCAGCAGCAACCTGGTCAGGGAAACTGAATCCGGTGCAGTCGTCAGCGGTGGGCGGCAGCACCGAGGTAAATCACCGTTTGTGCGTAAAAGACTACAATAGTGGTAAGTTATTTTTAATAGATACGGGCGCAAACGTCTCAGTAATACCATTATGTAAAGTAAACCGTAATAAAGTAAAGCTTAATTGTGATTATGAACTTTATGCCGCGAACGGCACCAAAATAAAAACGTATGGCATTATAACTTTAGATTTAAATTTAGGCCTACGTAGATGTTTCAAATGGAATTTTATAATATGTGACGTCAAACAACCTATTATCGGAGCAGACTTTGTAAAGAATTTACGATGATAGTTTTTACAAAAGTTGCGAAGATAATGTCAATATTAGTATTAAAGATAATGATTGTAATGTTAAAAAGAACCAAGTAAACTCAGATGTTAAACATAGTGAAGAAAAAGTGCTGAAACCAATATTGAGGTCAACACGCAGTGGCAGAGTTGTTAAGCAACCAGTTCGATTTTTGCTGAAATGATAATTGTGTATGTTAGTTTAATAAAAGAGTAAGTTTATGTCCATTTCGTTTAATTATCAGGTCATTCCAACGCAGTACGCTTGTTTAACAGTAATTGTAAAGTTATAAGATGGGGAATTATCAGAACAAAGATGTAATTGTGAGTGCCCAGGCTCAAATGGCAACATCCGAAAAGATACAAAACCAAGTAAATATATTTAGTATTGTTTTAATTGTCATGGTTATACTGTTTAGCATCGGATTGTTATACGCCATTCGTAAAAGTTGCATAAATCGTATAAGAAAATGGATCAATAAAGAAACAGCTAAAGTGGCGCTACCAGAGGTCATTCATATGCCTCGCAGCACCACCAGCGTAACACCTGGAAGAACAGGAGTTGTGTAAAAGTAATAAGCAACTGATACTTAATTTAGTTATTTTTTTTTTGTGTGCGTTTTGTAAAACGTGTTTAGTGTTAACAGTGTCAAAGTACATGCATGGCGTTGCCGTGAGAGGTGTTGTGGGACCCAAAGGGTTGTTATTTTGTTATTGCAGAGCATGCCCTCACGACAACTACCTAAGTCATTGTCTAGTTGTAAGTTGCGGTTTTTCCTGAAACCTTTTAAGTCGGCCCTAGAAGTAGGTGTCCGCAATTTTATTGTATGTATTAAATGTGTTGATACAGTACAGTAGTGTATGTAGTATTATTTTTATAATGTTTGTGAAATCAAAATTTTAGGTTTTGTGTTTTTGTAGTCTTAATAAATTATAAGTATGTGTAACGAGTAAACAACCTAACGTAGGAAAGGAAAGTAAATAAAAAACAGATATAGTATGTTAAAATTTTTATTTGAAAATTGTATCACAGTAAAAGTTACTTGACCTTAAGATGTTCTAAAAATAGAATCACATGTATTCGCCTTAAGCGTTGGCATGCGTGTCGAGTCGGGCTCGCTCGAGTATCAGCTGATAACGCCGCAACTTTGTATTGTTATCGCAGCGTAGCTTTTAGATTAACCTTGGTATATTTTTGTATGTTGTTAGAAATGTTTTATTGTAATAGAGTTTTATACGTTAGGGTTGTCTACATTGTTTAGTTTTTTTTTCTTTCTTTTAAAAATATTTTTTTGTAGTAATTAAATTTTTTTAAGGAAGGGTGTGATGTGGCGACACAATATTGTATTATTCCTAGAATGCTGATATAGCAATAGCGAGCGGACGGGAGCTCGCCCCGGCAGTCGCCAGTCGCACATCGCACACCTTATCGTCAGGTTGTCGCCATTTGGTTAATATAGTGTAATTATATATGGAGTCAGAACTATAACTTAATTGTGTGAACCTTTGTGTGAACAGTCAATAAACCAGCTCATCAGTGTACAAACAGTGTAGTCATTATATACCTTCCCATAACTGCAACAGGTCACCACTACATATACCTAACAAGCGGTAAACTATTATGTGAGAGACTAGGGGTCGGTTATCCAATTCTATAAGACTTCACTAACAGCCGTTTATTATTCTTCACTAACAGCCGTATCGTTCAAACTCAAAGCCTCGGACGACGCATCCTTGCAACTTTAACAACTATGAAACTCTTTGGTATTTATACGAATTTTGTAGCAAAAGGGGTGTTAATTTGTTACCATTTTCGACACATACCCTGCCATCTAGGAGTATATACGAATATTACGGATTTCGTGTCGATGGGGTTAAACTATGTACCTGTGCAATTTACGAGCGAGTCTCTTTTCATGGGAATGGGATCACTTTGTGTGGGAGTTAAATGAGTTCTACCTTTATAGTAATAATGCACGTTGTACACAAGTAGGCTTAATCGGAAATTCAATTCTCTTATATCTTTTCAGAGTTTACATTTCTGTCACCTTTTATGATGTAGACAAAGTGTTTCGTAAAGTTCTATGCAAGACTTAGTTAATTCATCATCCGCCTAAAGAATTCCACTGTAGGGCACTGGCTTACCCGCATGAACAATAGCACATGGGCAAGTTGGGCCATAATCCACCACGCTGGCCCAATGCGGGCTGGTGGATTTAGTCTATATTATAACTATGCTCAAGCCTTTCTTACGACATGCTTAAAAAATATTACTCGAAAACATGTTATCTAGTTTACACTAAATATTTATTGAGATCAAGAAGTATAAAAATTTCAATCGGGAGGACGGGTTTAAATTATCATCAGCATGGAATCCAGTGATTGGCAAATGCAAACCGCAACGTCAGTCTATAACAAGAAACTCCGATACTGTTAGTGTAGTGTGCCGGAGTCGTGTTACTGAAGATTCATTGCACTGTGACAATTTAAGTGAACGTATGAGGGTGGATGAAGAAACAAATACCCGCCCGAGCCGACGACGCCGCGCACCGCCAGTTCGCTTGTGACCACGGCCGCAGCATCGCGGCCGAAACGTCAAGCAGTAAGTAGATATGTACTTACTTACAAAATTAATCGTGTTTAGTCCCGTTAAAACAGTTTTAACTAAATATTTGTCAAGAAAAACATGAATGTGCTGCAAAATACTAGGAAAATATAAAAAAAATCCTATTTCTCTCAGCTCCATCGACGTTCTAGCGAATAACTGGAGCTCGTGAACATGCCGTCTAATAGAATGTGGAATTAAAACATGGCAATTTCGAAGTGCAGCGCGCAAATGCAGAATCAGATCGCCCTGAATTCAATTAAACGTCGCACTGTTATAAACGACGGCTTTCTGGTGCTGGTGAATTGATGGAGGTTGCGCCTAGAACGGCTTTCGGACCTTGCTACTCTTACTTAACAATTAATTAATTTATGCGTAGATCCGTGTGGAATAGCAGCGCACTAAAATACTGCTAGCAAGCCTTCTATTTCCTTAGGTGTACTAAAAGGCGACTAACGGATTAAAGACTGCACATACATCCAACAACTTTAAGCGGTGGGCTCACCACCTATCACGCTGAGCACATGTGCAGTTTTATTGTGGTGAAAGTGGATTATGGCAGTGGACTACTTCTGCGGTGCTCATTGCCTAGTCACACTTTAGTGTATAATAGTCGTAAATGTATGTATGTAATGTATGCGTTAAGTTTTGTATGGGTTGCGTTCATCATCTTTTTTTTTACAACGGGTTAGCGCTTGGCCTTCATCTCACCTGATGGTAAGTACTTATCGTCATAAGGCCGAAGGTGGAAGCGCGCTTCACTCGGAATCATTGTTAGTGCAACAGACTAAGAGACCCCCCCCCCCCCCCACACTGGCGTCTTTCGAGCGTCGGCGTCGAGCCGGCGTCCACGCGGCGTCAGTGCAGCGCTCGCGTGGCATCGACGCCGCGTGAGCGCTGCAACGACGCCGCCGGTATGACGCTGACGCTCGAAAAACGCCAGTGTGGGGGGTCTCTTAGACAAGTTGGTGGTAGCTAGCCAGGCGGACTTACCAGCCCTATCATCAACCAAACCAAACCAAATCATCATCATCATCCCACATGGACAACAGCATGTGGGGAGATCGGGTCATGACTCACCACGCTAGCCCAACGCGAATCAATGGGTTTGCGGTAATTCTATATATTCTATTCTTATTCGATTACGCTTGACGGAGGTAAAACAAATAGCGCCCCCTTCTATAATGCAAAAATCGTTCATTGTCAGGGAAGCGTGTAGACACGTCACGCTGCCACCTAATATTGGTTCGTCTCCGCTCCACCCATGCGTTGGGTGCCAATCAGACTGTGCCCGAGTATTTGTCCACGGATTTTGGGAAACATTTACAAATTATTAAATAATTATGTTTTATTTGTCTATTCTTGCTTCCTTCCTACCTATTCAATTTCAAAGTAATTTGATTTCCGAGAAATAGTTAAGTATGTTGTTTTATTTATCATAATGTTCTTTTTATCATAGTGTTCTTTTGTTTTGTTTGGTTATAATAGACAAAAACACAATTTAGAACAAAACCTATGTTGCTAACAAGGCGTAAATAAATTATATTTACTTAGAAAACAACATACCATGCAGCTCTTGAGAGTATAGCTCTGAAAGTGGACTGCTATACCGTAAATTTTATTTATTGGTCTTCTTATTTATTACAAAACTTATCTTTTGCTCTTCAACTTCAATACAGGCTAATCTCTTAGAAGCTTTGTGTATACTCTCTATGTTTATCTAACAGAGACTGGCAGTGTGACAGCCTAATAAATCTCGGCTGGACAGCCGCGGAAGCAATCCGACGCAATGTAAATGCCTAGACGCGTGCCGGACGCGTGACGGACGCGTGACGGACGCGTGACGGACGCGTGACGGGCGCTTGGCGAACGCTTGTCGGACGCTATCATTGCAATGAACAATACTCTGTAGCTGTGTCGAATGGTCGTCAAGAGTATAAACAAACAATGACAAACACCCGGAACTGAGAGAGACCCTCCTATATTTTGATTGCATGGTATTAGGATTCTGCCTAGAATCTGACTGAATGACCCTTTTTAGACATATTTCAGCACAAAAATTACAATTGGTTTTGCATTAAAGGAAGAAGAACAACAAAAAAAAGTAAAAGAGTATTAATTTTAACTTTCAAACTTTAGAATACCTTCTTTAGAATACACAGAGTTAGCAAGTTCATTGAAGAGTTGCAATACTAGATACATACACGCATATTGAGTATGTATCTAGTATATGAACTCTCACTTCAACAGTAGATAAAGTTAAATTACAAAAAAACTAAAAACTTACGTAAAGAAATGTTCTATTTGTACAATTCACATTGTATACACAGAAGAAAAATAAAGTGTGTGTAGGTATTAAATCGAAAAGTTTTCGTGACCTTTACACAACAACAAACCAGGGTAACACTGTCACAATTCGGTCAACCCAATTTTATGCCGAACAAATGAAAGCGAACGACAAAGACGTGACAATTAACAGTGACGAGTGACGAGCCCCACCGTTGGGCAATCAGCCGACCGCAGCGCTGATTGGCCGGTTGGGCGTCGGCACAACTCGCTTTGATGCTGGATACACTGAATCGGAATGCCATGTCGCAGGTGAGTGTAGCGGACCGGTACGCAAAAGGATGAAGGAAAATAGACCTGGAAAAATTACCGTTCAAGCGCCAAGTGTCTGTTTATCACACATAAAACGTTGTTTAGGTACAGTTTTTTTTTTATGTTAGTCAATAAACTAATAAAAAGTGTGTAATACATCCATGAACATACTGGTAGAGCTCTGCCGTTTTGAAATGGTAAGTGTCCTATGTTAGGGTTGTCATTTTTTATATTTTATTTGGCGATGTAAAAGGAAGGGGAAATGCCCTTGCTGAGTTTCTTGCCAGCTCTTCTCAGTAGAAACAAGACAAGACAACCGACTCACGAACCGATGGCGTAGCGCCATTATTGCAGCCTAAGTTGAAAAACCAATGATGAATCTCGAACTAAGCCAAAATCTATCTCGATGATAACCACGCGAAATCCTATATCTGCTGCCAAGCAACATTTTTTTTAGTTGTGCTCAAATAAGAACTGTAGCTTCAGCTAAAAACCTAAATGCAGTCATGCCCTGTAAGTGCTATGTTTTTAGAATTGCAGTTTATTTATCACGTGATTGGCTTGTTTGAGCTCCCCTTTCCGACGCCCTACGCTGAGTGGCCGACAGCTTATCAACAAGCCGCCGATTATGATGTACTACAGACTGCTCTCAGGCTGCAACTCTCTAACTGCATCGTTGGTATTTTCCCTATATACCCGGAGGAATAAGCAGAAATAGCTTTCTCTTCTATCGCTTCGGTTTAGGGTACCTGCCCTCTAAGTACTTTTTGCAAATAGCCAACTTCTAATTTTCTTATTACTTCTTATTGTTACTATCTATCTATATATCTATCAAACTGCCTTGCTCGTTAATGTTAGCAACAGACTTAATTGCAAAAACGAAGTCTTACTGAGAACTATGAAAGCAGCCAATAAAAAACAATAACAGATTGGTATTAAGGCTACGGCTTTGCATTATCCAATATCAACGGATATTTGCTTTAGATCAAAAGTATTTTCCTCCAAACCTTGTTATGAAGGGTGAAAGCGAACCCGACGGGCCGTCAATAGAACTGATGATCCAATCTATTCATACGATTGAAGTTATTGAAAAATCTTAGACCTATATGATAGCGTTCGATCTTGTAACGTCCCGCTATATGCTTAAAGTCGTTTATCGGGCGATTCCACTTCAATTCGCTAGACGAATAGTGATTTAAGCTGGCGCATGCGCTTCGCACGCAAATGAAAGGACATTAAGATGGGATTCAAACAATAGCCGTCGGCATCCCGCGCTCAAAGGCAAGGCTACACATTGCGACTCTTAATAGCAATGCACACACATACATAGGTTCACGACTATATCCCCAGAGGGTTAGTCTGAGACTAGGCTATGAGAAGCAGCAGCAGTCCACTGCCATCATAGTCTATGTTTCACAGAATTACAACTGCACATGTTCTTAGCGTGGTAGGTGGTGAGCCCATCGCCAGTCTTTGCTGTTGGATATCTGTGCAGTCTTTAATCCGTTAGTCGCCTTTTACGACACCCAAGGGAAGAGAGGGGTTGGTAGAATAGCAGTTAGCGATGCAAACGCTCCTTATTGAAACGCGCGACTGCATGCGACACAGGCGAATGTATCGATACTAGCGCGCTATTGTGATCAGGTTCTGTTACCTATATAATGTTTTATAACACGCGCAGTTAACGCAGCTGTGTCGCCTCGGTATCGCGTTTGCGTGGTTCCAAACGTCGCAGTGTGTAAAAGGCCTGAGTTAAAACTGTGTGAGCCGCGGTCGGATCTGCGCGTCACCCGTTCCCCCATTATCTCCGCCACAAAGGGTAATCGCAAGTAAAGCGATCGTCATCCATCGCACTGCCCCAGTCAGGAACGTGCCATCATAACCCTGCAAAAACTCCCCGCCGCAATCTACGACACTTTACACGTACATAAAAGTAATTTCTTCTCTTAGTTGCCGAGGCAACCTCGATTGGGCCTTTGTATTTATAGCGCGAGTTGGGAAGTTACCTTCGTGGAAGTTTCTCGCAAGTACCAACGGGAAATGGGCAATATTTTTATTGTTTTGTCCGCCTAAAATAATCATTATTAACACACACACACACACACACTCTTACTATTAATGTTACCATCTCAATTGTAATCCCAAAATTAATAATGTAATAAATTAATAATAGCTAAAAATACACTCTGAAATCTAGCGTTATATTTATTGTAGGTACATTTTACTTGATAATTTTCAATGTCACAATAATCACCAATGACTTCAGTACACTCTTAATTCATATCATACATATCACACCATAGGTAAGGCAGAGATCGCAGCTTTTAATAGAAAGCCGGTTCAAAAGTTTATTAAATTAATCATAGTAGCGAATGCGCTTCTATGATCAAAAAATTCATATCATAGTTTGACACCCGTTTAAAATTGCACCATATGCTCCCCTAATATGACATGAGTGGTGCTCCGGTGCTTCGGGACCCGCGGGACCTAAAGGCGATCGTTTAACAGCACCTTAATGAATACACGCGTCGACGCTAATTCCCTCACGAGACGGTGTGGCCCCTTACGGCAGTTCCCAACAACTTCGCTACAACGACGTGCTCTAATTACACTGTCAACGCGTTTAACTTTGCCCAGCATTATCCAAACATGCGGGAGTTAAAGAAGGAATGCCTGTTGTTGTTATATAGTTTTCGATTACGTCAATGTAAACATTAAAATCTTTAAAAATTACAGATAAATAAATGTTATTTAAAAACATATGAAAATATTTTTAAAGAAAGAAACTAAGCTACTCTTATGTAATTTTATTTGAAGTGGTTGTGGATAGTAGAAATAACCTTGGGTAACTGGCAGAAGTATGTATAATATGTAGAAAGTATGTTTTCTTAATATATAATTTCACACCTGAATGAGAAGCTATGGTATGCTTACCATATTTAGCACGTTTTCGGTTAATGTCTGTATCTATTATCACCGTTATCATATACTTTGTACTCTGAAGTCAAAGTCAAAGTTACAATATACCTATTTATTCAAGTAATTTTAATATAAGTACTTTTGAATCGTCTTAAAATATCTTTATATTGTAATGTCTTTACATTACAAACTATTAAACAGTACCTAATTACAAACATTAACAGACCATCATGGCTAAAGTAATTCGACGAAGTTAATGAATGGTGAATTAGGGTTTCTGACAACATTCACAAAAATAAAGGAGTACAACTGTTATATTCCTGTGTACAAGCTTCGCTATTGAAGTGCTAATGATTTGGACAAATGCGAACAAAAAGACGTTAAAACCAAAGCTACAATACGCTTTGTACAGAGCCAACGCCAATTTAGAGCAGCGGGCGAAACAAACGAACTAAAATTATCCACTAATTGAGAGCCGCCGCGTTTGAGTAAATAGAGGTTCTGTTATCGGGATTTAAGCAATCACAGAACGAATACAAATTATTCGAGAGAAACTGCTCTAATTTATCTCAAATAAAACAGTTGAACGCCGCCTCAAAGGGTACAATAACTCGAATTGATACGAGCCTGGTGGGGGGGGGCTGTCGAAAGAGAGATTATCCCACCACCATTCATTCCCGAGTGAATGGGAGCACCGACTAATCCCCGCGTACCCATGTTCGCTCCAGATAGCTATTAACTTCAATTGGCAGTGTCTGCAATTTCGTTTCCGTTTGCGAGTCGGGCGATGATTCACTCGCTTATCCGGCAAATTGTGAAGTCTTTAGTCCACACTATGGCTTTAAAATTCCGCTTTATTTCGTTAATTCTTCAATCATAAGATTTTACGGGTGACAAAATTTAAGAATTTTATAGTGATTATTTAATGTTAAAACATTATTTATTATAAACTCTTCGAAAGACTCGTTAGGCCGTTGTTTTAAGTTGTTAGAGTATGATGGCAGTCATACCTACCAATCTACATTTGGTCATCGTAGTGGGTTATGATGGCTTGATCTGTTTATGTAGTAATACCTAGATCCAACAGTTGATTTTTTGTTAGCTAATAATCGATAATAGTTGTAGGTACTTAATGAGCACACTAATTGTATAACTATAACCTCTACCCACCATTTTAAAATAAATATTTCAAGCGCAAATTTAATCAAAAAAAATAGGCAAAGTTTGGCGTGAAGGTTTGCATTACACTCTAGTAATTCTATGTGTTGCAAGTCCTCGTCGTAATTGCTGACTCGCTTCTGTTGGCAATAGTAATTTCCAGTAACGAGCTGACTTGTAATTGGCGCCTAACGTGGGACCGCCGCCGCCGTGCCGCCACCGCCTCGCCTCAAGATAATATCTGTAACGGCTGTTGCCCCACGAGCGCTGACCTTTACCGTTTGTTGACAACAAGCAAACATTTAGTTTTGCGGCTGAAATTGCTCCGATGTTCAACTTGAAAGCAAGCTGTTGCTAGTTGAGTTGAAAACTTTAGAGTGTATCGTTGTTGATAGATAAACATATGGATAATTATTACTTAGTAAAATTTGCTTCGAGAATTATGTAAATCGCGTCTGCAGTTAAACAAGTAATAGACAGGGAGGTCCTCTTGAGAGCATTAGATTCCCGATGGAGAGATAGATACATATTGAACTCGTTTTAACTGTGGTCTCTGCTTACCCCTCCGGGAAGCAGGCGTGATGTATGTATGTATGTACTCGATTCGGCTACATCTAGGTACTAGCTAACAATAATCATATCTAAGTCATAGCAACAATGTGTAAAGTAGCAACCAGCTGTAAACAGGATCTACTTTTCCTGAGATAAGATGGTACTGGGGATTTCCCCTGTAATAGAGGAACTAAGCGTCTTATCAGTTACAGGTAAAACTCGCTTCTAACTTCAACCTTATTTTTTGAATTATCATAAAAAAAAATATTTTCCATGAATTTGTATTAATAAATTGCTCTTAATATAAATTTTTAATTATTATTTATGTCAGTTTAATTTTAACAGATATTTCAATAGTAAATCCAAATTTAATAGCCCTAGTACGTTCAGTACACAGACGGTGCAGCCTTTCGCACGTACGGGCAATCCCCAGCCGCCGTCGTCACCTGGCCATACGCTGGGAATGTTTCATTAAGTTGAAGAGCGCGCTGTTTATGTGGACGACGTGGCTGGTGCCGGCCGCAGCCATTTTGGGCGCGGCGGGACATTCCGCTTGGGGAATTGGAAAGGAACAATGCGTTTTTTGACGGACTTGGGAAATAGAGTTGGTTAGAAAGTATAGTTGAGGATGAGGAGGACAAACGTGATAAGTACAAATTGTAATTCAGAACGGGTGTCGAAAAAATTACACCGAGCAGGTTTGAATCGAACATTGTAGGGCAAGTGCTGTAATCCTATTGCATTATAATAGGCTTAGATTGGCTATCGGGGCTGTACCGTCCCGAGCAAAAATAGCAGAGACACATATTTTTAAATCAACTAAGACATTTTGACGATCAAAAACAGTTCATAACCGTGCCGCGTAGCGGTGAAAGAAGACTACCATAACTCCTCTTCCCTTAGGTGTCGTAAAAGGCGACTAACTGACTAAAGACTGCACATACTACCAACAGCATAGAGAGGCGATGGGCTCACTACCTGTCACGCTGAGCATATGTGCAGTCGTTATTTGGTGAAAAGTGGACTATGGTAGAGGACTGCTGATTCAGACAAACCATGGACTATCAGGTCACGGGTTGCCCAAAGCTCCTGCGGTACGCAGCGTAATCTCTTAAATAATCATAATATCTTAAATAAAAAACTTGACCGACTGGTCCGATGTTAAGCTTATCTCGCGACCCAAGGATAGCAGGTTGAAGTGGAAGGAGCAGGATTGGATTGCAGCGCAGCCGCCGTGATGTGATGCCTAGCCTCTGGTAGCGTGGTACGCCTGCCGAACGCTGGAGGCTGGTCCAAATCACGCCGACACACGTCCACTTCTCAATATGAAGGGGGAACCGACTCTCAAATAACCGATTAGTCTTTTATTTGACTTAACAAGCAATGCCTTCTCGCGCGGCCGCTACGCCTACTAAAACAGCGCGTAAACCCTGCGCTCCTGACGTGAAATCGATATCGAGTCAGCGTTGCTTATCGGAATGTGAACGCTCGGGTCACACAATAAGTTTCAATTTCGCGTGAAAGTGGTTAGAGAGTGTACCTTCTGTACGGTAGTACCATTAGTTATTCTGTGCTTGTACCAAGACGAAAAACGAAACAATTTTAAAACACACAACTTAATGACGACCTCATTGGTCGAGTGGTTTGTACACCGGTTTTCATGGTGTCGCCATCTCTGAGGTCCCGGGTTCGATCCCCGGTCGGGTCAATTTAGAGAAAAACTGTTTTTCTACATTGATTTCGGGTCTGGGTGTTTTTTCTATGTTTATGTATATTTATCCGTTATCTTACCATATTAACGAGTTTCACAAGAATACTCATCTTGGTCTAGATAATTGGTGTGAGCGTAAACAAAATTTATTTATTAATTAAAAAAAAAAAAAAAATGTAGGTGGGCCATTTTCAAATTCTCTGCAGGTAAATATAACTTCTATATTTTCTGTAACTTCTATTTCTAAAAACAAAAATTTTACAAACTCTCTAAACATTACCTTTTCCTACATCTATGCGAAAAGTAACCATCAAATTTTGATATCCTGTAATTAGCCGCGAAGTTTATTAATAATTTTAGATGTTATTTCAAATTGAATGTCCTTAGGTGAAAGTAAATACCACTATGTTACCAATACTAAGTATTTTTTATTTTAATAATGAACTAATGAATCACAAATATTTTGGTATCATTATTAAGTACAGCCTTTTATCTCTGAAGAACATGCAAAATCATTTTTTGTTATTATTGTTAATGTTTATAAAAAATTAATATTATACAACTATGTTACTTATATCGGTAACAGTGTGGTCACGCAATAAACACACGCGCCTCCTCCCACGATTCCCGGTCGACTGACTGGCGTTGCGTCCCTCCCCAGGCCCCGCGAACTATCTAATGAACTCGGACACCACGCCAATATAACTGCCGGTACAACAGTAGCGCCATTTGCTTTTTTTGGTCGAATTTGCTATAGTAACAGAGTATAGTTACAAATTTATATGGACAGCGGGACAAACTTTCGAAAAATAGAAAAAAATACATTTTATCACCAACTTGTGTTTTAAATAAGTTAATACGTTTTATCAATATCTGTATTTATATAACCCATTAATTTTTAAATTTATAAGTGTGGTATAAAAACCAATTATTAACGATATTTGTACTGCCCTACTGTCTAGGGCATAATGATTTTGTATGGAAAACAACTCTGTTACCAAGAATGACCATAATGTTACTTTACACAAAGTACAAAAATATGAAATTAGATTATTATTTTTCATTTTCGATGCTTAATTTAACAGTTTATTTTGCATTTATTTACTTTACATTTGCAGTATTTTCGTAATTTATTCAAAAAAAATTAAACATAACCATGTTTAATTTTTTTTTAACAAGGTTACCTGTAACGTATTTGAAAATGGCCCAGGTACCTATTAATATTTGACGTTTTTATACTTACTAGTTATTATAAAACGATATTTGCATGATTAATGATATTTGAATGATTAAAAATGTCAGCCTTATTACTAATGTTTTCTAAAACACATTTCAACCGGTACTTTATTTTACTTCAAAAACTCAGTTATTTCCAATTTCTACTACCACAATATCAATATGATAATTTGAAATCAGATTTATTCCTTGAAGTGTTAACTTAAGTTAACAATTCATTATGATTTATCATTTCTCCACCTTTCATCCCAAAAAACGATGAATTACCTACTTATAAGTTTTAGCCGTTTGTGTCACTAGGGGAGAGACACTTTCCCGCCATTAGACTTAACAACTAATCTAACTAACTAACTATAGTCTGTGCCAGACAAACGCGCATCGCTACCACCAGTACCACTGCACGCCGAAACAGAATCGCGTCGAACCGAAATATAAGCCGTGGCGATAGAATTCTGTGTAAACAATTGTTTACACAGAATTCTATCGCCACTACTGGGGGTAGCGATGCGCGTTTGTCTGGCACAGACTATAGTTAGTTAGTTAGATTAGTTGTTAAGTCTTAACTACAAGTTAGTTTACTGTTTTTTTTATTATTATTAGTATTGACGTCAATAAGTGACTGTAAAGGTTTACATTGAATAAATAATTAGACTTTGACTTTGAATACGCGAGGGATTTTTCTTATAACAGGAGGCAAACGAGCAAGCAGGTCACCTGATGAAAAGTTATCACTGCCGCTCATGGATACCCGCAAATCCAGAGGAATCGCAGACGCGTTGCCGGCCTTTAAGGAAGGAATAGGCTCGTTTCTTGAATTTTCAGTATCTAGGCTGCCGTTCAGCGCTAGATAAGTCTGATTATATACACAATAGCCTCTGTTGGCTCTTTACAAAGGATGAACAGGATCTTACTCGATTTCACTTTACTAATAAATCACATGCGGCCAGCGGACATCGTTTTCCGTACTCAGATGAGAAGAACAATTAGAACTGTTCGCTTTTTCTTTGTATTTCGACTATTTTTTGGTGAGGCAAAGATACTACAACCGTACTGCCCGGTTTTCAACAACTGCTTTTGCTGTCCTCATTGCCTAGTCTCTGACTAACCCTTCAGGGATAATAGTCGCGATTCGTCGTGACCCGTATGTAAAAACAGCCGAAATACAGTTTTTGTATAGTCTAATTAAGTACAGTTTTCAATTATAGACATATTGTGAAATCATGAGACCTCTATGATTGTTATGGATCCTGTTCAATGCACAATATTAGCTATGTAGGTGCTTCTGTCGCTTTTATAACTCTCGCAACATCGTGGAAATCAATAGACTACCGAAGACCTGAATAATATTAAATAAACAATGGCTAAAAAACTAGCAATTGTTGTTTTGATTTTAAATAAGCTTATTCCTAAATTGCTACCGTTTTTCATTGAGTCACAGGACAATATTTCGTAAGTCCATAAATCGAGATTCAATTTGGTGGCGATAGCTGGAGTATTGCCGCGAGCCCGACGCGACCATAACGCGGGTTTGTTTACGCCGATCTTGTTACGCAGCGATCGTAAACCAAGCGCCTGACGCGATCCAGAACACAATGGATACACTGCCGACACGATAAACCCCGCTACATGTACAACGTATAGCCTGCATAGAACGCCTGAGACCGCTCGCGCTAGCACCACTACTAATACAGATTCTGGTGAGGCTAGAGTAGTTCTAAAATATCCAAATAGAGCTTAATTTAGTTTGAACAGCAAATATCTTTAACGTCAATCTTAAGTTCTTGTAGATAGAACATATCAGTACCTCCTTTGATTGACAAATTTATTTTTTCCTGCTTTTTGGGGTTCCGTACTAGAACAATTATTGATTGCAAGTTTCGTTTTTTGTTGTGTCTGTCCATTTGCAGGTTCCAACCGTATTTTAATCGCTGAACAAGAATGTTATTTAAAAAGCTCCTACTATGTTTATACACAAATCCTTTAATAAATTTTTAAACACATTGACTGCCACAAAACCAGACGCAATTGAATTTTAATTGTTTGTCGGTTACCGGTGACCACCATGGCGCTTAAAGTCTTATGAACTTATCAATTACTTCAAAGTTTTATTAGTGCGATGTACACTAAGCTGGCTAGACTTTATCTAAAGAGAAATATGGAAAATTTCTAGAGCAGGAGTGTAATTAAAGAAAATATTTAATAGTTGTAGCTGTAACGTTGTATTAGCATTTACAGACTCCTCACCTAGTTAAGTGTTCTAAAGTTATAATGTTTACTTCACATTATGACATTACAGTTCTCATAGTTACACCCTTCCGTTTCATTGTCAGTTAATACATGTTTATTATTCTACGACCAGTCTCCATCTACCCCACCCTATCTTCAATACTTACAAGTACAATACTTTTTCCCAAACTACTGGTGGCAAGACTGGCAAGATTCGAGGATCGCACAGACGCCGCTTGTATGGGCCACGTGTCTTGGAGGGGACTGGTTTTATTGCCTGTAGGGGGCGCGAGGGCGGGGGCGCGGGGGCCGGACAGGGGCGCAGGCGCGGGGCGAGAGGGGACCAAATTCTGTTGATTGTGCGGATTAGCCCGCGATGAGCGCAATACTGTCGGAAGACGCGCGTCCCGCAAGCGAAAGCCGATCCCATCCCCCGGAAATAGAATTTAAAATCCTAACGGCCGGAGAAATCCCTAGCAGTATTTGCTGAAATATCCCGAATATCTGATGATAATAAAGTTGCGGGAATCACGAGGACATGTCGCAAAAGTTATTTGCATGTGAAAGGACCGCCTCAGTCGCCGCCCGTAATATGTTTTGATAGTGCTCCGACGCTATTGTCTCCGGCCATAAAGGGCTCTGCCGATAGTTACACCTATATTGCTATGAGCGCCAATATTGTTTTGATATTAAGTGTCACAAGACCGCAGGGTATTACTATTACTTGGGTATCAATACTCGACACTAGTGAATCTGTTTTGCATGACAATGCAAAGATTTGCGCAGTCGGTCGCTTGATCCAATATGGCGACCACTGATTGCATGACTCTGTTATATTCGTAATAGTGTACGTAGAAATACAGTCTTATCTAACAAGAAAGAATATGTTATATTCGTTTCGTTATTCTTTGTAAAAGAATCGATTTCAGATCTCACTTTCGACGTAAATTGGAAACAGGTCCCTCATTAATTCAAATCACATTATTCTATTCTTTGAAACATCTACAGACGGTTCCAATATCACATTACATTATTATCGACAAATTGGATCCCGTTTTATAACGACTTTATAAACATGAAGGGAGCAATCAAAGCGAATAAACAGAGGCGCCTACGGATGACGACAAGCGTCAATAAACGCACGACAATTGAGAGAAAAAACGGACGACGCGCGTAGACAGACCCTCGCCGCTGATTTATTGGAGGCACTTAACGCGGGGCGGGGAGGGGATGGGACACGCAGGGACGTGAGGTGCTCGGTAACGCAGATACACAGAAAGTGCTCGATAATGCACAGATTCGCATCTTAGCGGTAAACTGTTCGGTAACGAACGGTAAGATATGTAATGCCAGAGTTTACTAACATAGAAACTGAGAAAGAATATATGGCTTCTTTGATAAAAAAGTTATGTGGGTAATCATTCTTAAGCCTACAGCAGATTTTTCTTCTGAAATAAAGCTGCCAGACAAAATTATACGTTCATATATATACGTCATGGACTTAGTTGTTTAAAACACTCATCTATAATATTGGTTTATTTGCAATTATGTTATGGCTTGCAAAATGTTGTAAATTGACTATGTTACGACTACATACAGGGTTCAGGCCTTTTTTATTAATAATTTCTCGCATAAAAACATCAGTAAACATGTCGGGGAAAGCTCTTGAGCTTTGCAATTCTTTTCCCCGTAATTCTCTCAGATACCGGATAGTCGTTTACAGCGGGGTGTATCTCTGCTATGTGTATAGCGTGTGCGCTATTAACTCGGTCCTCCGGGAGCCACAGATAAGGGGATTTCACTAAATAGTGCCCCATTCATTCAGTCTGAGAAATACGGCGAGCCAGATTCGCGAGGGGTTCATCAAATGGAGCAAATCTATCAGGCAATATGCCAACGCAAGAACACGACAGCGCAATCTGATGACTAAGCATCACGATTAACGCCAGGAGAAAACATTGAAAGCTTTGCCAACATTCTGATGTTGCCCCGTCCGCTTCTGCAAATCCCCGTTACATAACAGACAATAACCGTTCGTTCTTATTTGTAAACAGAAACGTTGGAGAATAACCGACGACTTCAGCATCACGTTTTCTTGAATATTGCAGAGACGCGGCGGCGGCGGCGCGGCGGTCGCGTATTTTGCAAAACACCTCCCCCTAAATCTCCAGACTAATTCGTTTCGGGAATACGCGCACGTACGTCGCCGCTTAATCCGCATGTTAATACGAGCCGCGTTTTATGGCTTTCTCCCCAAAGATCGTTGGCGTCCATTGAAACGTGACGACATAATGGAAACTCAAGGTTTTGGCATTAGCTTCGTACTCGCATAGTTGCGTTGCGGGATACTTATTCGTTATTGCACCGCTTTGTTTGAAACTAATTGCCGCAGTCGAATACACCAACATTGACGATTCCTATTAGTACCAACAATTAATAAGAGGTACAGGGATTTCCATTTTGCTACAATCGTCATACTTTATATATACCTACATACTTCAAAGAAAAAGAGAATCAATTATTTTTTTTATTTCGATTATCATGTTATAAATTTATATTAATACAGTGAGCTGACACGAGAATGTCTTGTTAATATAATCCAACAATTTTTTTTAAAACTGATTATTAATATTATCTCTTAATCAGAGAAGGCTTATTTTATAATTAATCGTTTAAATAGATTGTAAGCTACAAATTTTTTGAATACTCTGCAATGTCAACGCCTATTGCGAGGGCTGCCGAGCAAACACTTAATACGAAATATAACATGAGTTTACGTAAGCGAGAACAAAACAGGTTTTTATTGTTTCATAGGCTTCCCTGTTGCTGCCATGTCTTCGGGGATCTAATTTTCCTGTTCCTGCCAATACTTCGGGGACACCATCATGACTGCTTATATGATTACGTTAGTTGCGTGTAATCTGCGTGCGTGTACGTACTTTAATAAGCTTCCAATTTCCTAAAAATCCGTGTGTGAGTCGTGCGTTTACTGGCAGTCCAAATTTCCTGGGTGTCGTAAAAGGCTACTAACAGACTAAAGACTGCAAATACATCCAACAGCATCCAACGGCGATGGGCTCACCACCTATCATGCTGAGCACATGTGCAGTTGTTATACCGTGAAAGGTGGACTATGGCAGTAGACTACTTCTGCGGTCCTCATTGCCTAGTTCTGACAAACCCTGTGGGGATAATACTCGTGAATCAATGTATACGTATTTCCTAAAAATAGGCCTTAAAGTAGCCGTGGCTATAGCTTTAGACCCGCTGGAAGCACTTTTAATCCCATTCACCAATATGTACATTTCTGTGAAGCTCACGCAGAGTTACGGTATCTTTAAACATTTTATCCTAACCCAACCCTCCTTGCTGTAGCTAAAGGGCATTCCCCATTACTTCTGCTCAACCCTCGTTGTATCACAATTTATATCAGCTCGTCCATTCTGGCTATTCTTTATGACGTTTGAGGAGAGGGCGCCAAATCTCTTTGCTACGGATATAAGCTGCGGATATAAGTTGACAAACTTCCACTCAGTCATTGTTATGTGACAAATAATTGTGTCCTCCATGATAATTGATTGCAGACTCCTCTACATGTATCAGAAGATAAAGAGGATGTAAAGGCATTAAAAGATTTAGACGCAAAGTTGAAATGAAAGGTTTAATCGTAATTAATTTGGTAAACGGATTAAGTTATCAAATAGTAATTATACATTTTACATAAATAAATACCTTTTTTTCAAAACGTTGGGTCTTTTAGTTAAACAGTCAAGAGTACCTACAGGACTTTGACTTTGACTTGGCTTAATTTCAAAGCTATATTCCGGTGATGGAAAAAATATACCATATTTTCACAATAATTGATAGACAACAAAATGTAAAGCGAAACCCGCTACCAAATTGATTCAACGGCCGAATTAGCATTTATCTTTGATACCAGTTCCGCCCATAAATAACTGTCCGTCCCTTAACTATCCCTGTATCGAGCAACCCATTAAACCGCGCTCACTCGCGAAAGCTATAAATATAAAAAAAACAGTTCGTTTCACACTTGAGCGCTTTATCTCGCGTCCAATCTATGTTTTGTGTGTTAGCGAGCACACGACCGACTTTTTGTAGAATTAGTGATTAAACGAACTTACCTGAAGTGATGTTCTATCACAATTATACGAGTTGCTTCGTCCGAAGAGATTAGGTAACACTTGTAGTAACACGTATCGTGTCGCCTTTCATCCACTAAGTTAAAAGCAAAAAAAAACTTTTTTGTAGGGTAGTTGTCGTTTTCCTCTGCGCCTCGATTGTACGACCGCTCATATAGTTGAAAGCCCTGAGCCTAATATTTCACGCAAGGGGATATCTAGGGAGGGAGGGACCTAATCTCTTCGGACGAAGCAACTCGTATAATTGTGATAGAACATCACTTCAGGTAAGTTCGTTTAATCACTAATTATACATTCGTTGTTTCGTCCTTTGAGATTAGGTAACACTTGTAGATTTTGAAAGATAGTGAAATATTAAAACGTCTTTTTCCGTGTAAATCAATAACTAGGTATATTAAATAAATATAATCAAATAACAAAACCTAAATAAACCTAGAGGTTTATAATATATTGTAATCAAATCTTATTTAAAAATGATGATTAACATCAATCTCTGACAATGGACATGGCAAAGTCTGGTTCAGGTTGGATGTTTTTATGGTAGTGTTATGCAAAAACAGAAGAATTAGCACTCCACCTAGCAGTTTTGCTAATAGTATCGATACTGACGCCTGCTCTATGTGCAGCTGAGGCAGTAGCATGCCTCATGGTGGAGTGAGTAGAAAATAAAGAAGTGTCAACTCCGCTAGCTAATAAAGTATCTTTTATCCATCTACTAACAGTATTAGAAGATACTGCTTTGAGGTCTTTTGAAACATAAAAGGATTATTTTCGCTGTTTCTTACAGTTTTCGTCCTCTCAATGTATGTCATTAATGCTTCCGCTGGACATACTTCTAAAAGTTCTCTGTAAAAGGGAATATTCAGATGAGGCTGTATTGAACCTAGACAAGATGTCTTAATAATGTCCTGTATCTTAATAAAAATGCTAAGCTGATTATTTATGTGCACCCTGTGTGCTGTTACAAGTATAAGAAATGTAACTTTTTAAGTTAGCTGTTCTAGATTTAAAGCGGTATTGGGATGCAATTTTGATAGTAAATTTAAGACTAGTGATAGGTCTCAAGATATATCATATTTTGGGGCTGAAGGACGAAGTCTGTAGAATCCTTTGAATAGTTTTGTGATACGGTCATCAGACCCTACTCTTGATCCTAAGATCAGAGATAGAGCAAAACGATAGCTGATTAATGAACCATATTGTAAGCTCCAATAGAAAAGCTTTGTTAAGAAATAAATTACTTGCGGAGTTGGCGCCTCGTATAGATCCACACTGTGATCTTTATAAAAGCTTACCTAGCAACGGATTGCAACATCATATCGTTTTATTGAATTATAAGACAGAGAAGCTATCATGATATTTAAGGATGATGGTGGTACACTCCTCTTCAGTAATGCCGTTCGTAATAACCTTCCTGCAATCAGTATCCGCTTGGGTAAGCTGTTGGAAACCGACATTAACACGTTATCGCTGGGCACAAATTGTACCAACTCCCAACAGAGAAGAACTTGGAACAACAACAATGCCTTCTGCGTGATCCGTTATTATTTTTCTTAATACTTTTAGTATAACAGCGAATGGTGCAAATATGTAAAATAAAAGATGATGCCAATTTAACCTAAATGCAATGCAATTTGTAGCGCAAGCTCTAGGATCTCTGTTCCAAGAGACATACCTACTTCTTACATTTATAATTTGTTCTGGATGCAAAAAGATCATTATCAGGCTTACCTAGAATTCTTACTATTTTATTAAAAGCATTATCTATCAACTCCCCTTCAGTGTGAGGATGTAAGTTTCGTGACTCTGCATTTGCTATTACATTATCTTTTGAGCTGGTGTACGAGTACGAAGCGAAAACGAATATTTTTCGGATTTCGCACCAAAGCCACAACCTCTTAGTTATTTCAGTAAGGTGTGGGAACCGAACTCCGCCCATACGGTTTATATAAGAAATAGCAGTTATATTATCAATACGTAACAAAATTTGACAATTTTTAAAGTTTCTAGCAATTGTTTGGAAGCTTAGAGTTCTGAATAGTTTATGTGCTCAACTGATTCTACAATACTCGACTGACCACTAGCAGTCCCCACAGCACCTGCCGCCCCCCCCCCCCCCTTTTCTTGCTTGCATCAGAAAAAGAAATTCTAAGCAGTAATTATCTTGCCTGATAAGATTATCCACTCTTCCAATAGATTTTAACTACCAAGAAAAATCGTCTTTCAAATACGGTGGTAACAACATGTAACTATCGTAGATAATCGTATTATAAATTGCAAGATATTTACACGTTTCCATTTGTTTGGTGTATAACCAACCATATTAGACGGCGGGGCAAGATGCAGTGAGAAGTTCTACTAGTCGTGCGAAGTGCCTAATTTTACATCGTTCTTTATTTTTAAAATGTTGTAAGACTTTTTGATTATGTTTCTTTTGTCATTGGTTAAACTTATTTTAAATTTTGTCGTATCTATTTAAAAAAAACCAAGATTTTGCAGACTGTATTAGGGACTGTACAGCTCTTTTTGTCATTAATAATGAAACCTAAAGATTCTGAAAATTTTCTTGTTACCAAGACATTATCGAGACAGTTTGTATAATCTCTAGCAAAGCGCAGATATCCTTTTAATAGATCATTGATAAATAGCCCAACGACCGAAGAAGACACATAACTGGTTTTAATAACAATTTCGTAAAAACAAACGGTGCTGTGTTAGGACCAAATTAAAGTAATGAATTTCTTCAAATCGGAAATGCAAATATTTTTTTATGACTAGGGTGAATACCTACTAAAAAATAAGCATCCTATAAATTCAGGGTAGCCCTGAAGCTATCCTTTGAAATTAGTTTCATTGTTGTTTTTAAATGTTTAATTTTAAAGTGTTCAGTCGTAATATGCTTATTAGATTTAATATAAACCTATTTGTGCCGTTGGGTTTCTTGATCAGAAAATAACTAGACAGAAACTGACCTTCACAAGGTTGGCAAGGAGAAGTGACGTCTGAATCGGTTAATTCAAAATATGGCCACTCTGTATTATAAGATAATGAAAGTAAGCGTGGTTCGTGTAACTGAGAAACACGTTTAAAAAAAGGGTATTTTATAACCTTTTACCCAGCAAAAAATAACCGGATCGTCGGTTATTATTCGCAAACTATCGTAAAAATAGAACAGCATACCTGCAGAATGTACCGGATCCAGCGACGAGGGCCGGGCTTCTGAAAGCGCCGCGGCGATCGCGGCAGCTGCTGCTGCCGCGGGCGTGGTGCCAGTGCAGCTGGAGGTGCCAGTTCCGACCGTCTCGCAAGTCCCGTTTGCCTGGCTACCGAAAGTGGAGGCCTCTGGTTTAAAGGCTGGTTTGGAGTTTGTTTGGTATACAGCTGATCCTTAAAAATCTTTCTTTATTGTTGAACATATGAAACTCCTTCTCGTCATAGACTCATTATGCTGTGTATCGCATAGCTGATGACTAGTTTCATTTAAGAACTTTATGACAGCTTGGTCTCTATGTTCCAATGAAAGCAACTTGGTCAAAGAGCCTCCAATGTAGGAAATGGCAGCCGCCAGTTGAGCTTACTTATATTCTAACGCTTTGTCTTTCTTGATCAGCGTTTAAGCTGCCAGATAAAGCTGCTCAGATAAAGCTGCCTTTTTCTCTGGCTCTAGCTTTTTCTCTTAGGGCTTTGTCCCAAGAGGTTCAGTATCCCTTTGTCAAGTTCTGGACGAACAGTCACAACATTTGGAGGCGGTACACAACACAAATTAAAATTATTTTAATTCTTATCTTGTCAAAATACGGTAATAGTCCTTATAAACTATACACACTATTTTCAGATAAGTAAACATTCCTTCTGAATGTGCACATTACTAATTAAAGTAACGGTTTTAAATAACGTGAAGGCAACATCCCTTTTAGATGTACACAACACAAATTAAAATTATTTTAATTCTTATCTTGTCAAAATACGGTAATAGTCCTTATAAACTATACACACTATTTTCAGATAAGTAAACATTCCTTCTGAATGTGCACGCACATCACTAATTAAAGTAACGGTTTTAAATAACGTGAAGGCAACATCCCTTTTAGATGTACACAACACAAATTAAAATAATTTTTATTCTTATCTCGGCAAAATACGGTAATAGTCCTTTTAAACTATACACACTATTTTCAGATAAGTATAGTTGTACACCTTTCTTTTAGATGTACTAGTCCTTACAACACATACTATTTTTTCTTAAATAAGTATAACGGTAGCACTCCCATGATAATGCACACAATTAATTAACATATTTGAATCGTTTTGGTTAAGTAACACACTGAATTACCTTCAGATCGTAACGATACAGGCTGCGGCGGCGGCGAGTCCCACGCCGACAAACTGCTGCTTTCTATGCGCAAACGTTTTTCTTTCTTTCTCATTTTCTTTCTATACAATAATCACTATAGTCGTCACTATAAACTCGTTTAGGCGTCGTAACACTCAATGAGTATGTTAAAGAGGAAAAATCGTGGTGATTGGCGAAGCACAAAAACGCGAATGAGCGGTCGTACAATCGAGGCGCAGAGGAAAACGACAACTACCCTACAAAAATGTTTTTTTTTGCTTTTAACTTAGTGGGTGAAAGGCGATACGATACGTGTTACTACAAGTGTTACCTAATCTCAAAGGACGAAACAACGAATGTATAATTGTGATTGTTGATGTCCGACTTTTTGACCACCACTACTAACCCGCATTGGGCCAGCGGCAGCGGTGGGTTATGAGCCAATCTCCTTTGTGCTGTTGTCCATGTTGGAAGGCCTGTGACCAGCTGTGGGACGTGTATAGGCAGGTGATGTTATAGCCTTGTTTTAGCGGCTTGCTAAAAGAATACCATCAACGCCTCTCTACCCTTAGGTGACGTAAAAGGCTACTAACGGACTAAAGACTGCAAATAAATCCTACAGCATAGAGCCATAGTAGAATAGAGCAGTGCTGAGCACATGTGCAGTTATAATTTAGTGTGTCGTGGACTGCTACTGCGGCCCTCATTGCCTAGTCTCCGACTTACCCTTTGGGGATAACAGTGTTATCCCCAAAGGGTTAGTCGGTTTAGGTTAACGACTGTTATCATACTAGTCGTGAAATTAGGTATGTATGTATGTATGTATGCGTTGGTATTACGCAATTCATAACGCGACATTGCCTCCGATAAAAACGGACGCTGCCGCGACGTTGTCTGTCGTGTGCGCGCTTGCTTATCCCGTTCGCAGCAACTTCCTTCACTCCGTTCCCGTCGTGATGTAATTTATCGCCTCATGCGCGCGTTTCTTTGCTCGTCTCGCACGGCGCATGTGCTGCTTGCATGCTACAAATCATTTGTTTTTGGGTGCACATGCTTCTGACATTTATCATTGGTATGTGAGCTCCAAGTTACGACTTATATTAGGGAATGGTGCGAATTAAGTACATTTGTCGTACACGCTTCTCGAGCTACAATTTAATACTTCTTACAATTTTGATGTTTGCAAGGGGTTATCCATTCTTTTCGGTTTAGAACTTAGCAACTAAGAATTAATAAAACTTAACTTTTTTTATTGATCTTAGCATAAATGTGTTTAGTCAGTCTCAGAGTCCCCGCAGACTGCACACTTTATATCGGCCGATAGTTTGATTGGCTTTATAATCAGTATGAGGAGGTATGTAAATACGCACATATTCTTCGCATACTGATTAAAAAGCCAAGCAAACTATCGGCCGATATAAAGTTTGCAGTCTACGGGGACTCTCAGTCAGGCATTTAGTCTTTAGCAGTAGATAGTATAAAAGTGTGTGGAAATATACTAATTAAATATTACTGTTATGGAATAAATATTGCTGATTGCGCATTATAATCCATAAGTTGATTTTAGACAAATTATGTAACACAGTATTTATTACAATTTTTATAAATAACATGCAAAATTAAAAGACCCTCATTTATTAGCCCTAAACGTATAGGTGTAATATATTCTGACATGTTTATTTTTTTTCTTAAGTAGGTAACTTACATTATATTTAATTCAAATATTGCTCAAACGTATTTTTTTTATTTGCACACAATGTTTACAACAAAAACAACCTGTAGCGGAACCGTGTCCAAGATAAAGGCCATTAATAGTTTCCTAGACAATGACAAACTGCACAAAACGCCAAGCCGAGGCCGCGCAAGGCCTCCGCGATTAATCGGCTAAGACTCGAGGCCAATTAGCTCGCGGTAATTAACTCCGCTACAAACACTGTTTAGAATGCAGGCGGGCGCCCGGGAATGCGGGACGTCCCGGGATCGCGTACGTCACGGGATCACGTAAGTCCCGGGGTTGCGGTCATCCGCGGGACGTGTGGGCACAGGCCGAAGTGACGATGTTGTTTTCTGATACCCGTATTAATTGGGTAACGTGTTTTGTTCAGTTTTTTACGGCCTGATGGAGAGCGCCTTCTGTAGGCCATGGCCCGAAAGTATGACCCAAAATGTTGCCGATCCTAGAACTACATTTCAGAGTCTTTGCATACTTACTATTTTATTTATATTGTATATGTTTTTAAAACTTCTGACTTGAAAAAAGCTAGAGAGAGAAAAATTACTTAGAAATATAGCTATAAGTAAAACGTTTATAAAATCCATATTTTGTTAAAACTTTGTCGATAGTTAAATTAAAAAACTTTCCTACAATCACACCAATTATTTAGCCCAAGAGAAGCTTCGAAGAAACTCGTTAAATGGTTACTAGACAACGGATAAACATACTTAAAATAATTAAATAAGTACATACTTATTATACAAAGAAAACACCCAGACCCGAGACAATTTAGAAAAACAATAATTTCTAAATTGACCCGACCGGGGATCGAACCCGGGACCTCAGAGATGGCGACACCATGAAAACCGATGTACAAACCACTCGACCAAGGAAGTCGTCAGTTAGCGCATAGCTGCATAGTGCCGTTTTAACATAAAGTAGAGTACATGCTGTCCCACAGCTGGTGTCCCACAGCTGGTGTCCCACAGCTGGTGTCCCACAGCTGGTATCCCACAGCTGGTGTCCCACAGCTGGTGTCCCACAGTTGGTGTCCCACAGCTGGTGTCCCACTGCTGGTGTCCCACAGCTGGTGTCCCACAGCTGGGCCGACGCCTCCATCATTAAAACAAGTCATCGCTACAATTGATATGAAGCTTTAATAAAGTGTACACAATTTCGTTTCTACAGTTGAATAACAAAGTTTGAGAAAGCCGCGGTCCTACCGAGCCTTCAATTCGCGCGCCGCATTTTATCGCCGCCCATACAACTCCACACAAACTTCCGCCATTCATCTCAGACGCACGTCGAATCGTCGAGTGCAATTTTCTCTAAACTTGCCACTCATTTTCCGTTTGAAATTCTCATTGGAGGCTGAAAGGGCTCGAACGATATTCACGATTTAAATTACAAGCTGAATACAGTTTTATAAAGTTTACGCGAGAACTTCATATTGGGTTGATACATTTTATACGGCTAATTAACCGTGTCCCGTAGCGGTGAAAGAATACTATATACCTACCACACCCTCTCTTCCCTTGGATACATCCAATAGCATAGATGGACTCACCACCTGTCACGCTGACCACATGTGCAGTCACTATTTGGTGAATAGTGGACAATGGTAGAGGGCTGCTTTTGCTGTCTCATTGCCTAGTCTCTGACTAACCCTTCGTTGATAATAGTCGTGATTACATGTATGTACGTAATTATCATCATTTAGTAAAAAAAACACGTGACCACCAATGTAACCCGCCAGCCCGGCGGCCGCGTATTGAGCTGTGGCTATGGGCCAACTTCAAATGTGCCTTAGTTCGTGGGAAGGCGCCCAACAGTGGGACGTTAACAGGCTGATGATAACGATGTTGATGATGTACTAATTAAAACTAAAAAGCTTTCGTTTTGATACCAGCTGAAGCTACGAGTCAATGGGTTGGGTTAAGATTGTTTATTCACGCACACATAATCTTATTGTGGCAAATAATATTAGTGTAATATGGTTGTAATGTTAGTGTAATATTAGCGTGATATTAAACTAAACTAGTATAATAATAGTTCAAAGGGCTGGCTTTCAATCAGTCAACTCGTTACACTAGAAAGAGCTTGGACAAGAGCTTGGACAACGACCACCCAGGCATTACTGAAATAAATACAGAGGTTATTTAACTATAAGCTAGCTGATTAAACCTGCTGCGAGATATTAAATAACCTCTACTGAAAATTGTTTTTAGATAAAGTAACCCTCTCGCGCCCTTGACCTATCGTTCGAGAATCTTCGAGTCAACAGCACTCCACGCGGAGTGACGTCACGCTGACAGATTGCTCTGTACCGAGGGGGTTAGGGGGAGGGGGGTCACGCACAGACTACGCCGCCGCGAATCGTCGCTCGGCGTCGAACACTAGGCAATGAGGACCGTACTCATCATCTTTCAGTAACAACTGCACTCATCATCTTTAGTCCGTTAGTCACCTTTTACGACAAGTGAAGAGATGGTAGGTAGTACTGCTTTGTAATGAGCCGCCACCACACAGCGCTCCCAACGGCAAACAAGCGGAGACAAACACGCCCAGAGACAGCGAATCGGAATCGATTTAAATTGGACGCGGATACAATGCAAACACAATGCCTACAATGAGTAGGGCTGAGGGCTATTACAATTAAATTGTTTCTTATTGATTTAGAGATTCTCATTTTATTTGGTTTAAACCAGCAAAGAAGCGTTAAATCCTTTTAAAAATTTCACAATTGTAAAGAATTTGCAAGCGTTTATTTTAAATAAATTAATATTAGTTTAATACAAAAAAACCTGCTGGTCCGGTATGCATGCCGGAAGGTGCGAAATCGAATTTCGTTCCTCCAATAAAATAGCTGAAATTTATGAATAATTCCACCAACAAGAATAAAAACAAATTCCACCAAAACTATTATCTGCCTGTAAAATTGTATAAAAAAACTCTACATGAGAAATGCAATAAAGTTGTATCCAAAAATGGTATCCATTTTGCGAACACACTTCCGGCGCGCGGGAACAAAGCCTTTGACGAGCATGTAGCGCGAATTATAATATAAATACGAGTCATTTCTCAACTCACCTAACTTCATACACTAAACTCACCATATTATTATGTTGCTAATTAAACGCAAATGAGAATATAATAACAATTAAATGAACATGAATGTACACTCGCTAAGAGATCGGTTTTATGTCATGTGTACAGTTTCTTCGGTAAAAAAAGTAAAAAAAAGATTTAAGTCTCCCGCTGCTGGCCAAAGGCTACTTTACATGGGTATTGGCTTCATCAGCACGCTTTCCAAATGCCGAGTTGGTCCTAATTTAATCACAAACTCGGGCTAAGCATCCAAATATCCTTCCGGAGTACAGAAGCTCGTCACATTTTGTATTTGGTCACCCATCCGGGGAAGCGGCATTGCAGTACTAACGGACTGATGATGATGATGATGATCAAATATGTCTAACAGAACTTTTTGTAAAATGTTACTTACTATCTGCAATAATGCGGCTGTTTTGTGGAATCCCCTTTTCACAATAAATTGGTTTAACCAAACAGTTTTTTTAGGCCCCTGCTATGTTACACGTTTATTTACTTTTTATTTTATGCTCATGGTTAGTATAATATTAGAGCTAATAAGTATAAGGTTTCGCATAAATTTGTCAAATCGTAAATGGCTCCTGCTTGAATGATTTAATAATGTCCATGCACCTTGCGTATTTTTTTACGTAAACTTTAATAACGAGATTCCAAGTGGCCTTAATTGGCCATACCTACCTAAAAACTCGCTATCCGTCAGACCCCAATATTATTTATTCTGTGCCCGCTGGCCGCGCTCTCCACTTGACTTTGTACTGTGTTTTGATCCACTTAGAGACTACTTTAGTATGAACAAGGTCGATATTTCGGTTCTGTGGTACATTTTATGCATCGTGAACGCAACATTTAACATGAACTGTGTTCGATTTTGTTTTTTTCCATTTCCGCAAATTTAAATTCCCGCCAAATCGCACGCACCTGCAGTTAAAATTTTTAGACATTTCGTTGCCAAGACTGAGAGGTTAACGTCGGATTTCCATCAGAGCATTAGATTTTGTCAATAGTTTTCATCAAGATTGTAACAAAAATAACAATCCAAAACGTCAAATTAAAAATCCAAGGCTGTATAAATCTCTCGCTGAAAACAGCTCAATATACGCCGACAGGGCTGTGCCCGGCCGTGCATTTCCGTTACCCCTGTTACTGTCCTGGTCGTAGTATGCAGGAACACTGTTGGGCAGATCTGGTTCATAAAGTGGTTAATGAACAGATACCAAAGCGAAGAGGTACGTAAAGTCGTTTAAATAACCAATAAGGCATGTGTACATGTTAAACGCTAAAGTGTTGTTGGAATCACAAAATTATTGGTCGTCATTGCAATGCTTATGCAAAATAGGGTTATTTTAATCTTAAGTGTAAATCTATCTTGTAATCCAGATTGGACAAGTTCTTGTGAAAAGCCGGAGCATGTTAGCAGAGGTATCTATCAGTACCGACACAGATGTGTACGTTTCTCTGATTTATACATGACGGTCGCTCCCGCAGTGACCACAGCTCTATAGACTACGATTCTGACACATCCTTTGCTTCATTTATTTATTTATTTATTTCCACTTTTACAACTATTTTTACAGGCAACTTTAACCTAATGCAATAGTGTAACTAACTACATATAATCATAACTTATCACGAATAGAGCTGTTTTTGTGAATTCATTCATAGAACTGTAGAACAAGTCAATTTTGTTTGCAATTCGGTTTAGGGCGATCAGTGCACGCGTCAGCGGCGCCTTGCCCAGCAGGTTGGTGCGGCCGCGCGGCACGGCCAGCAGCCGCGGCTGGCGGCGGCGCCCCGCGTATCCATTGGGGACACATAGGCTCACCGAGCTGAGTACCTCACTGTTGCTAATTTTGCCCCTAATTAATTTAAACACATACGTCACTAAACAAAGTTCTCTCCTTACTCTTAGCTCATTGTACCCTACCATACCCAATACAAATAAAGTAGGATACATAAGCGGGTAGAAAGGATATACCCCATGCTTCCTAAAATATATGTACCTAATGAATTTATTCTGAATGCGCTCCAACATGAGACTATATTTAGCTTCATGTGGAGCCCAACGCATTGTACAAGGCTACAATCGCTCCTACATTTGTAAAACCATGTGACCGACGGAGTATAAACCCTAAGTTTCTATAAGCTTTCTTACAAATGTTGACAATGTGATCCCGAAACATCAGAGCTGCTGTGAATTTTACTCCTAGATCTTTTACTTCTGTCACTCTTTTTAAGTGCATTTCGTTAACCTCGTAGTCATGGAGAATGGGATTACGTGCTCGAGTAAACGTTATGGTCACGCATTTCGCTGTATTAAAAAATAATTTATTAGCTTTGCTCCATGCCACTACTCGGTCTATATCACTCTGGAATCTCTCACAATCAGTCATGCTTCTGATTGGCAAAAACATTTTCAAATCGTCAGCGAAAAGTAAGCAACTTGAATTTCTGATAACCCCTGGTAAGTCATTGACCATGATGATGAACTCAAGAGGCCCGAGATTGCTACCTTGACTCACCCCCGACCTGACTGGATATGGGTCTGATGTGTAACCTGTGTACTCAACGTACTGACTTCTGTCCTTCATGTAACTTGCCAAAAACCTCAACAGATGGGGGTACATCCAATGCCAGCTAATTTTTTAAGCAGAATATCGTTATCAACGACATCGAACGCTTTCCGAAGATTAAAGTAAGCGGCATCTACCTGGATTCCCTCGTCCACCACAGAAACAATCTGTGACATGACATGACATGATATGAGTGTGATATAGCTCAGCAAGTTACTAGTCGTACTGTAACCCGGCCGAAAACCGTGTTGTGCGTCGGATAACAGCGCTCTTATTTGATCGTATATAATTGTTTGTAGTACGGATTCAAATATCTTGGCAGGGGTTGACAATACTGCCACCGGCCTGAACCCCTCCACTCCTTCACTCGCTCCTCCTTTTGGGACTGGAACTACACGAGTTGTTTTCCACATCTCTGGAAAAACTTCTTCCTCCAGGCACAGGTTGTAAATGTGTAATAGTGGTTCGGCTAGCACCCTCCGACAGTCCCTAAAGATGAAAGTGGGAATACCATGTGTGGTGTGGAGAGGAGTGGTGCTATAAACTGTCTGGAAAAACTCTGCGAACTCCTTTACACACTGTTTTCCTTCTAATGCAATGCCGTTTTTAACTACCTTTCGAGAATTAACATTTTTTGATTTTGACCTTACATAATTCCAAAAAGCTTTCGGGTCCTCTATCAAGTGGTTTTGAACACGATCCTGAAACTCGGCATGAGCTTTTTGAATCATGTGTTTTACCCGCGCCCTACACCTAGCGAATACCTCCTAATCTTCTCGCAATTTGCTCGCCTTATATCGCTTATGAAGAGCAGCCTTATTTTTAATGTCGCGAATAATTTCAGCATTGTACCATTCGGGGTAATTATACCTCGACTTTACATGCTTTCGCTTTTTATTTGGCACACAGTCATTAATAATATTATTAACACTAGTGTAAAAATAAAGTAAACTCGATTCTACATTATTTAACTTGAACAACGGTGTCCAGTCAATGGTACCTAAAGTTGCGTACAATAAAGGATAATAAGCCCTTGCAAAGTTCCACCGCAGTCGAGGATATTGCGTCTCAGCATCGGTGTCACCCCCCCCTGCGTTTGCGCATGGTTGCGCAGTCGCCGCCGCCGGCGGCCCAGGCGCGCAGCGCGGTAACGCCACCGATATATCAAGCGGTGGGTGGTATGCATCAACTAGGACCAACGGTTGAGACACGGCGCATACACTGAAGACGCCCTCCCCAAATGACGTCAAAACTAAGTCTAAGTTGATTATTTGCGGTGTATTGCTTGCAGATGGACGTGCCATTTGCAATTAATAATTTATTTTCATAAATAATACTAGATAAAAAATCTGTGTCATATAACATCCGCGTGAATCTGGGTCAACGTATGTTAGTCATGCAGACGTTGAGTCTAGTGTTGTGAATATTTCTACAAAATGGATAGTCCCTTTAACCGAAGTACCACGACTAGCAGGAGTCCACCACCGCTACCTCAGAAAAGACCAACTCGAAGAGATAAAGGAAAGCATACGCTCTGCTCCAAAGGTCCAGCCACCCAGCATATCATTCGCGGACGTGGTCAGAACTAGAAACAGTTCTGTAATGCGACCACCAAGCACCAGTTCCATTGCTATTTATCCAGCTGAAAAGGATAAGTCGAGCGAAGATACGAAAAAGCTTATTCAGACCATAATAAAGCCGGAAGAACTCAAACTGCATATCCGGGGGATGAGGAAGACCAAAGGCGGAGGCGTCATAATCAGCGCAGAAGGAAAAGATGACCTCGAAAAGTTAAAACGCTCTGAAAAACTTAAGACCTCGGGGTTAAAAGTGGAAGAAACAACAAAACGCAGGCCTAAAATTATATTGTTAGGAGTGCCCACTACTACGTCTGAGAAGGAACTTCTTGATTGTCTGTATGAACAAAATATTTCGGACAAGCATCAGCACCTAGAACGAGAAAAATTCCTGAACTCTATAAAACTGAGTCACAAAACAGGTAAAAAGGACGCGGCACTATGTAACTTTGTACTGGAACTAACTTCTGACCTTCGAAAGATTATCATTGACCAGGAAAGAGTTTTCATCAATTGGACCTCCTGCCCAGTAAGAGATTACACATTTGTGACTAGGTGTTATAAGTGCCAACAATATGGTCATTCGGCGAAATATTGCCGTGAAACCGAATCTACGTGTGGACACTGCGGTTGCGTCGGACACTCAATAAAAGAATGCTCAAAACAGCAAGAACCCGCAAACTGTGCTACGTGCCAGCGCTTTAACAAGCCCAGCCACCACAAAACCAGAGATGAACAGTGTCCAGCAAGAAAAATGGCCGAGGCACGATACATTAGTTCAATTGACTATGAGGGCGCCTAGAGCGCCGCACATACAGTTTAACGCAGCGCAAGGATGGGTAATGTAACTCACGATATTATTAGAGAATTAGACTCGTCATATGAATATGACTCATTGGTTTGTGAGCCTCATACATGCTCATCGTTTATCAATAATATTAAGCATAGTCATAATATTTTTATACAAAATATACGTAGCATTAATTGTAACTTTGACGGTATGTATGCGTTGCTTAGTCAAATCAATGTAGAAATTGACATAATGGTACTGACTGAGTGCTGGTTGTCCACTGCTACTTGTATTCCTCAATTACCCAGATATGTCTCATACACTACTAACAAAACTAATATTCTAAAAAGTGATGGTGTAACATTGTATATTAAAAGTAATATTAGCAAGGTAACTGTAGACGAACCTGACCTAGTAGATGCAAACTGTCTAATTGCAAAAATAAACAATGACACCGCTATCGTAGCTATTTATCGTTCTCCCTCTTATTATAATATCTCCAACTTTTTACAATCTTTAAGTGTAGTTTTAGAACAATTATCATCATTTAAGAATGTATTTGTCATGGGTGATTTAAACATCGATATAAAACCTGGAAATATAGATCGTAATTCACCAGAATATTTAACTCACACAGCCTGTTTAGGTTACCTACCCACTCATTTGCATCCTACTAGAAATAGTAACTGCTTAGATCATATTTTAGCTAAGACAAACATCCCTTTAAAAACTTTTATACTAACATCTACTTTGACAGACCATAATTCCTTATTGTTGTGTTTGCAACAGCGCTATGATAAGTCTTACGCAAAAGTTTTTTTTGGGGGGTTAAAGTTACTCGCGTCCGTAGGTTTACCCTTGAGACCCTACACGTGACCCCTGGGTGGTGCTAAATGAGTGACACTGACTGAGTGGTAGAGCCACGCTGCGTTGCAGCACGCATTGGGCCGGCTCGCCCGGCGTAAAACCACCCTCTCACGAATATTCGGCGTGAAATAACGGCACTTGGTGCTGTTGTGTTTCGTCCGACCAGTGAGGGTTCCGGAGCCCCCCCCCCCCCTCCCAATTCCTATTCCTTCCTTGAACCTATTCCTCCCTTAAAGGCCGGCAACGCATCTGCGATTCCTCTGGTTTTGCGGGTGTCCATGGGCGGCGGTGATTACTTTCCATCAGGTGACCCGCCTGCTCGTTTGCCTCCCTCTTTTATAAAAAAAAAAAAAAAAAAGTAAAACGTACGACGCTGCAATATGAGTCAGTGACACATGACCTAAACAACCTAGACTTGTCTAGTATCTACAACTCGGATGACGTTAATAAATCAACCGAATACCTTGTATCGTCTTTAACTAAAATTATTGAGTCTAATACACGCACTGTTTTTCTAACCCGCCGTTATAAAATCATGAAACCATGGATAACTCCCGGACTTTTACGTTGCATTAAGCATAGTGATAAACTTCACAGAACTCTAAATAAAAACCCTGACAGTGAAATTAATAAAATCACCTATTACAGATAGCGAAATTTTTGTAATAATTTGTTAAAAAAGATAAAGCGACAGTATGAAAGGAATCAAATTCAAAATGCGGGTCATGACAAGAAGAAATTATGGAAAGTCATTAAAAACATTACTTACACAACTAAAACCAAACCGCCTGCCCATAAACTCATTGCAAATTCCGCTACGCCTGCACATTCACTAAACAGAGTTAACAATTTCTTTGTCAACATCGGAAAAAACCTAGCTGCAAAGGCGAAAGTCAGTCACATGCAGCCATTTTCCTCGATTGCACCCCCTTCCAAATTACCAGTTTTAAACTCTTTTGCTTTATTCGACACTGACGAAACCGAAATTGAACAAATTATTATGACTTTAAGAAATGACTGTGCTACTGGAATTGATAAAATATCTTGTGCATTCATAAAAAAATTTAAAGATAAACTGACTCCCCCGCTTACATATCTTTTTAATTTATGCTTTGCGAAAGAAATCTTTCCTAACGTATTGAAGAAGGCCCTCATTCGCCCTATTTATAAAAATGGAGATAATAGTTGTATAAATAACTATCGTCCCATAGCCATACTGCCATCAATATCCAATATACTAGAAAGACTCATTTATAAAAGACTTGTAAAATACTTAGAAAATAACAAACTCTTAGCAGCTACTCAATACGGTTTTAGAGCAGACAGATCGACTGACGATGCAGTACACCAGCTCACTGACTATATTGTAAGGCGACTAGACTCACAAAAAAAGTGCTTAGTCATATTCCTTGATCTGGCAAAAGCATTTGACACGATTTCGGTACCTATACTTCTCGAGAAGTTACATGAACTTGGTATAAGGGGTGTCCCACATAGCCTTATCAAAGATTATCTCTCTAATCGGACACAACGTGTTATGATAGATGACAGTATGAGTGATGAACTGACTGTTGAATATGGTGTTCCTCAAGGGAGCATAATAGGACCCTTGCTATTTCTCGTTTACATTAACGACTTATGCCTCCTTCCCCTTTCCAAAAGTGGAAAAATAATATCTTACGCCGACGACACAGCACTGCTCTTTAGCGCGGACACTTGGAGTGAGGCGTACGAACTAGCACAGTCTGGATTTAATACAGTCACTCAGTGGCTTAGAAGTAACTTACTGACACTTAACATAGATAAAACAAAATATATGACTTTTTCTTATAATTCACTATCCCAACCTATCCCAAATACACATTAAATAACAGCATATCTGTGCAAGGACACGCCTGACACTTGCTCTTGCCCTAAGCTTAGTAGCACTGACAATATTAAATACCTGGGGATAATAATTGATAAGTACTTGAAATTTAAATCACATATTGAAGCCCTTACATCAAGAGTTAGAAAGTTAATCTACGTCTTTAAAAATCTTCGACACGTTGCATGCGGTAGTCTACTAAAATCAATATATCTGACACTTTGTCAGTAATTATTTGTTTATTGTATAACATCATGGGGCGGTGCACACAAAACTATTATGATAAACTTAGAAAGAGCACAGAGAGCAGTTTTAAAAGTCAGCACATTCCGACCAATACGCTTCCCGACGGCAGAGCTCCTTACTAAATGCGATGTCCTATCTGTACGCCAGCTGTTCATATTACTAACCATCACTAAAAATCACTCATTAATGCCCTTTAACCCTGCGCTCGAAACCAGTCGAAGACGTGCAGATATTGTCTGTTCTACTGAACGATTCAGAAGAACAAACACGCAAAGATTCTTTTGTCATCTGAGTAGTTTTCTGTACAACAGAATAAACTTTTCTCTATGTATTTACCCCTTGAACAAATTACAATGTAAAAAAACTGTACAAGATTGGCTAAAAGGGAAAACATATGATGAGACAAAGAACATATTATTAGTAATAACATAATTTTTAAGACCATGTAGAAAATAATGCTAATTAAGT
Organism: Scoparia ambigualis; assembly: GCA_963921215.1. Lineage (NCBI taxonomy): Eukaryota > Metazoa > Arthropoda > Insecta > Lepidoptera > Crambidae > Scoparia > Scoparia ambigualis. The sequence goes on from OY992526.1 coordinate 23,593,998, forward strand.
AGAAATAAATAATGTTATTCGAATACATTCTAGTTCCCCATTTGAAATAGTTAGTCATTATTATTGTGTAAATGTTTTATTGTAGAATAAGCACTAACGTTCCCCTCCAGTCTCCATAATCCCTCGCAGTCTTGTGCTTTATTTTCTCCACTTTAACGGGACATTCTGTACCACATACGTAGTACTTCTTTACGTAGGCTTCTAGGTTTTCCACCGTCGTTTCAGTTTTTAAACGCCACACATGCAGGTATTTTTTACGCTCTGTGCCTTGAATTTCTGTTGAAATCATTTTTCTACCTCTTTTTACCTCGTTGTTGGGAAATCTACTTCTTCTCCTTCTCACTTCGTTCCAGTTATTCTCATCCAAGTATTTTTTTATAGCTTCTGTTCTTTCCTTTGTTTTTATTGTATTTTCCACTACTGGCCGCTCCTCACGAACTGATGAAATCACCTGTTTTGTGGCCCCACCCGGGTTTTTAGTTGCGTCTACCTTCGTTAGATTTTTCGCACTCACTTTTGCATACGATTCGGATTGTTTACTTATCTCTGTCGTAGATGTAAAAGTTTCTTTATTCTGTTTTATGTTGCTATAGTAACTTTCGAGATATTCATTCCTGTTTTTCAGCACTTTTAGTTCGTCTTCTAGTACATTTAATTTACTTGCTTTTTCTTGTGCCGCCGTCATACTTTTCCGTAAATCAAATAACTCTGATTTATTTTGATTAAGTCGATCTTGTAACTGTTTGATTGCTGTCATTTGGTTGCCTAATAAAAACCTCATTTCCGTCCGGAATTCCCGTAGTTCTTCTAATACTTTGCTATCATTTTCAACCAAAGATATATCGGCTTGACGTCGATTGCGCTGGGCTGTATTGACAAAACAGCCGGGAGTGAAAGTCTGATTCATGATGTTTCCTCGGACTGGTGTATCTGAATTTTTTTTTTCGGTTTTGAACACACGCAATCTGGGCATTCCCATTGATTCTTATGCTCTTGCGTAAGAGCTCCAAATGTATCCGCAGACATCGCCAAACACTTTAGGTGATATAACTTCTTGCACGTTTCCTTTGAACACTCCATAAACGATTTTTACTCTTGATTCTCTCTCTTCATTTCTATGATTTGAGCGAATTACTAACCGTCATAATTAGAGAGCTGCCTCGTCTCTGCGCAAATGTTTGGCAGCTCCCAGCTCCCAGAACCAGCCTCATTATGCATTCGCTCAGCTCCAACGCTAATGCATGCCGCGCAGCCGGGGCTCGGTCGCGGCGGAACGATTAAGAAACACATCATCTCTGCAGCTCGAAGCTCGCTCGCGTCTGCCAGAAGTTGCACGCTTTACGTTTGTGTCTGTTACTGGCTCACGCAAGACGTAATAGCTTAACCGTATATGTTCTGAAGAAGTTTTTGCTGTTAGCTACCTATAGATAGCCAGCTCTAGTGGTACGGCACCACACGTGTAATTGATGAAAGGAACATTTAACGCTTTTAAAATCTAAAAGACGAATACTCTTTAGTGTATTCGTTAACAGGAAGTGGTTATTTGGCAATTTGTGTCGGTTGAGAGTGAATGATTTGAAAATACTTACACAGGGTTTTTCATTTGAATGTTTTTGAATAATCTGTTTGGCGGTTAGTGGCCTACGTAGCTTGTTATTCTTCTATGCCAAGTAATTTATTTCTTTATAAAATTGAAAGCACGTAGTGTTCCCCTATAAAACATTCCAAACTGAATGCTGCCACTACAGCAATAACTAATTACCTATCTGTGTAAAGTCATCCCGGCATGAAGTTCACACAAGATTATAATTAATGATCAACCAACGCTGACGACCGGATACGTGCGCAGTCACGAGTTGAGTTTAGTTGGAGATTGGAGACAAGTTCGCGAGCGGCGAGTAATTAATCAAGACTCGTCGCCGCTAATGATCGCGGCGCAATACATCCGCGACATAGAACTCACATGCGGAACAAGCAATGGATGTACAACAAATGCCAAAGCAATACATTCTTCGTACTAACCCAGCTTTGGACCTTTGGTTACATAGAGAGTATTTACGCGAACACTTCACATTGAAATAAAAAAATGAAATTCACTTTTTACGGATGTAACTTGCGTTTATTACCTAGTGAATTTTAGAATTTTGTTTTAGTCCTAACGTTTCAGACCGGATACAGGGTCCGCTCATAAATTTACTAATAAGTGCCAGTTACATCCTTAAAACCTGTTTTATTCTACAAAGACGCATTTAAATTTCACGTATAGCCCAGCGACGTTTGGACTCATTCTTAAATTACGAATACTGAAGCAACACATTTTTCATATTACCCAGCCTTAGTTACCTAAAAGCCCTAAAGGCATCTTTCACCACATGCAGCCCAAAGATATTTTGACTTATCTTCGTTTACCTACCTGTTCTCTTTGTGTGAAATCGTTTCAATAAATAAGGCTTTCTTCCAAAAGAAATACAGCCAACCGCGGAAGGTCGTTCAACGCTTTAGCCTAAGATAATCTCTTATCATAAATGATAGCAGTTGCTTTTTTCTTTTCACAATTTTTATTGGTGCTATTTTATAACAATTACTTAGTCATTCTGTAGTTGTTCCTATGAACGATAAAGAGATGAATGCCTGTCGTAAAGTTAAGTGGTAGTTATGAGTTGCGATGTAACAATGTGCTTTCGTCATTACAGTTGTTAAATAAATTGCTCATTGCTAAAATAAATCAGACTTACCTATAAGAAATGCGAAGTACAGGAGGGTAGAGGAAGTGCGCGCACGCAGGGCGGTGCGGGGGCAGCGCGGCCGGGCGGGCCAATCAGCGCGCGGCATGGCGGCTGGGGCGCGGGGGTCAGAGCGAGAGGGGCGCGCGAGCGAGACAGACGCGGCGGGGCGGCGCGGCGCGGCTAGCGCTCATCTCGACGGTTTAGGCATCTGGAACAAGCGAAATATCATTATTAGCTAGATATTCATTATTATCACCTACAAACGTCCCATTGCTGGGCACAGGCCTTCCACATGGACACAGCACATGGGGAAATTGGGCCATAATCCACCATGCGGACCCAATGCCAATTATTGGTGGGTCATTACTAGCCACCAGCAAGAACGTTTAATACAAACATTACAAACATTACAGGGCACTAACATCCCAATACCGTTAAAAATGAAATAGGTACTCTAATACCCACGGGAAATCATATTTCATATCGAAATAATGTAGGCTTACAAATCATCCAATATTATAATTACACAAATACAATTACACGGCGTAAAAGACATGTACAAAATGTAAGGAACATTATTCTCTCCCCATACGGTTGTATCGGCAATACAGTACAAGTGAAACTTTGGACAGCAAAAAGCTGTTTATTGTTGTTAACAAGAGTGATTTGCAACGAGCGCCTGGACGATCGACGCGGTGTTTCCCGCCGCCGTCTGCATTGCCGCGATTGCTCCCCAGGCGCCGGCCGTTTTACACTGCCGCGGTCATTGAGGTATTATAACTAGGCACGCAAAGCTCAAACGCCTAGTAACTTTTAAATGATTGCGGTGCGTTTGCAGCCCATAGGCCGCAACTTGGTGCGCCAAAAATATGCTTGGCGTTATAAATTCTTATAATTCGTTATAATTCCTCAATGGCTGTGGTCGGCTATTCACGGCCCGGTGATAATCAACTTGAATAAATCAGTGTATTTTTGTAACGGTTAGGCTTATTATGCAGACCGCAGACGGCGTACCCGGGCGTGATTAATGCAATGGAACAAAATAAATGTGTCAGGATCATATCAAATAGGAAGCTGGAGCATAGTAGAATAAATAAGTAATAAATAAATTTTCCTACACTCACACTAATTATCTAGCCCAAGAGAAGCTTCGTTATGAAACTCGTTAAATGGTTCATAGACAAACTTACTTGAAATACTTAAATACATACTTATTACATAGAGAAAACCGAGACCCGAGACAATTTAGAAAAACAATAATTTTTAAATTGCCCGACCGGGCATTGAACCCGGGACGATACCATGAAAACCGGTGTACAAACCTCTCGACCAAGGAGGTCGTCAAATAGAATAAAACAAAATAAAACAGAATAGATAGACAGATAGAATAAAACAAGTACGGTGACTTGGTCCCCGAGCGAGCGATAATTGCCTAAATATGTAGGTGATGTAGTGTAGGGCTGTCGCTCGAGTGGCAGCGGCGCGCGCGGCATTACGTACTAGTAGAGGATCCGAGTATACAACGACCTTCACCGAGCGGTTAATGGATGAAAAGTATTTTATATCAAATTTAATGTGTTAAATAGTATATTGCGAGTGGGTTGGCTGAAAAAATTCAGTCCAGTATATGATTAAATAAATATTTAAAAACATTTTTTTTAAATATTGCACTTGTTTCGATAATAGATAAATTACATAGGTACCAATCGAAAGTATGAAGCCTATAGAATATGCAAACGGTAGGTTGACTATTTTTTTCTTGTCATAACATTGGGTAGACAGGCGTAAACAGGCAAGTCAATATTAGTAATTTGCAACCGTCTGGTTAAGTATATAAAATTTATGTTTATTTATAGATAAGCTCATTACAAACACACACACACCAAACCAGTGCAATGTAAAAAAAAATATTTTTTTTAATATTAAATTAATCATTAATGGCTCAGGACTGAATTTTTTCAGCCAACCCACTCGCGATATCATATATAACATATTAAATTAGATATAAAATACTTTTCATCCATTAACCTTCCCGGTGAAGGTCGTTCTATACTCGGATCTTAGACTATACATACGGCTCAGCCGCGAGCCGCAACTGGTATCATTCGCATCAATAAACTCGCCAGTGGGTGCGTGCGACGACGCGTACGTACGGGATTGCTCAGCCGCGCACACATACAAGCCGCGCTCGGTGCGTATGTACGAAGATACCGTACCTATTTTATTCTACTAAGGCTGCAGTCTGGCCGGGCGTGATGTCATCATTATCGTCATCAGCCATAAACGTCCCACTGCTGGGTATAAGCTTTCCCACAATGACAACATCACGTGGGGAGATTGGGAATTATAACCAACCATGCTTGCCTAATGCGGGTTGGTGGTTTTAAGGACTGCCATCTTACGACAACAATCGGCTTTATGTGCTTAAATTATATTTTATTAGATTGTAATACTGATTATCTAATTTACCTATGTGTGTGTGTGTGTTTCGTTCCATTATTTTAAAATAAATGACGTGAAACACTACACGGAGTCCTAGTAAAGGCGATAAGATTTACCTACTGGTTAAAATAATAAAATATACAGATCTGTCTGTATTCCAATAGCAACAGTCTTAAATTGAAGATAACAAAAACATATTACACCTGTCACGAAGGAAGAGCAAAACAAAGATTATTTATGGAGGTAGCCGGAGCTGTTTTGCTACACACATTACGGGATTGTTTATCCATCATTTGGGATACAAAGCCGGCACGATATCATGTTACTGAACCGGCCGCCGGCGCCTGTCACACACCCCTGTTATGACGCTGATCCTTATCCGCCGGTACTTTTACAATTACGCTTAGCATCGCCTTGTTTGCCTTGGATGTCACTAGTTCAATCCATAGGTCGCTCCGGGATAATGTTGTTTCGGATTTTTCGATGCATATCCAGGGTTTTTGATCATCACCAACACACATTTGTCCAATAGCCAGCAGTTATAGCGATGACTTGATTTCAGTGATGACCTTTGCATAGAATTGGGACAGTAAGTATACAGGGTTAATTTTGAACCCCCCGCCAAAAGTAAATAATAATATGAGTTAAAAAATAAATATTTGACGTAAAAATATAATATTTTTCTTATTAAATTTTTTGCGTGTTTTTATATCCTACTAGCGGCCGCTCGCGGTTTCACCCGCGTGGTTCCCGTTCCCGTGAAAATATCGGGATAAAAAGTATTCTATGTGTTAATTCAGGTTATAAACTATCTGTATGCCGAATTTCATCCAAATCCATTCAGTAGTTTTTAAGTGAAAGAGTAACAAACATCTATCCATACCACAGACGTATAATACGTGTGTGATCCATACTTACAAACTTTCGCGTTTATAATATTAGTAGGATAGTTTTAGGTGCGTGCGCTCGCTTTCGCGTCCAAAGCGACGGCGCGCTGTCATCGGTGCACGGCATACAATACATAATAGTACAAGTACAGAAGATTCACTCCGCTAAGTCATTTAAATTAATAGTGACTCTTGCTAAGACACAATAAAGTGCAATTCAGGTCGCACACCGCTCCCATATCTACAGTTAAATTCACCTAGAAGTTGCCTCTCTTTCTGTCACGTACTATCGCGTAGCTCTTATCTCTTCTAACTACTGCAGGGTATTTGCGGGCGTCCGTCCGGTCGGCTACTTGTAGCTTCATACCTAAAGCGCAGAGTGCGCTAGGCCTGGCACGGGGTGAATAATAGCGGTCACGCGCACGTGCTTTGATAACCGCCATAGGCCGCGCGCTAGTTGACAATAATTTTAATTTTACTAAGGAAAAGTTGAGCCAAAAATGTAAAAAAAATGTTTTTTTATTTCATCATTTGGATGTACTGTTGCTATAAGATCACGTAAAAAAAATTGGCGGGTGTCCAAAATTAACCCTGATAGGCAGCAACGGACGAGCAAGCAAAGGATGTGTGTCTGGATCTGGATAGTAGAAAATAGAAAGCTGAGGTGTCTGCCTACCTCTGTATGTATGTATTTATCTATATAAGCAATTTTCTCTTTCTTTGCTTGTTCCTAAGCTAACTACGAACTCTGTGCTATTATCCCCGAATAGTTAGTCAAAGACTAAGCAATAAAGACCGCAAAAGCAGTCCTCTGCCATAGGCCACTTTTCACTAAATAGCGACTGCTCAAGTTCTCACCACCTGGGTGAGCCCATCGCCGCTCTATGCTGTTGGATGTATGTGCAGTGTTTAGTCCGTTACTCGCCTTTTACGACACCCAAGGGAAGAGAGGGGGGGGTAGTATTCTTACACCGCTACGCGACACGGTTAAATCCATCAATATCGGTTTAGCTTTAAGCGTGAAAGCGTAAAACAAACAAACAACTCACTGTCGCATTTATAATGTTAGTTAAAATTTATAACCTGTGTATTTTCCTACTTTAACTACTACCTACGTTTGATAAAAACTAAATACACAATACAACAACACATAAACAAATAAATCGCTAACCGTTAGTGCCAAAACAAAGAGAGAAAACAACGTTGCACCAACTATATTGGTCGTCGTCGTATTTGATGTAATTTCCAAATCGCCAATCTGGTTACTGTGAGCCAGCCTTTATCCAACCACGGCGTCCCTGGGGGCGGCAAGGGAGGGAAGGCAGGGGGAGGTGGGTAGACTGATCGTGTTTCCTCAGATCGGCTGGAAGGAAGTATTTAGAGAGCTTCCTGCGGCGGCGCCCTGAAGTTTCACCACGGCCCGGTAATGCACGGATATGCGGGCCGAGGTGAATCATCTGGCCTCAGTCCAGTGTAGCTTCAGGTGATCAGGTCACACAATCTGTTTAGTAAAAGCCCGCTCGGAACGCTTACTTCTATAAAATAAAATTCTCAATGTGCACGGTCGGCAGAATAAGAAGCTTAACGTTTTGGTACCATGTCATACCAACTAAGTTAATTATAATGGATAATGTTTCAGTCGAAACTCATAACCGGTCAAAACTACTTTTGACTGAAATAATTATCAAGAGTGGTTTTCGCTAAGAACGTGGGTTAAAACCACTTCTAGTAAATACATAAATAGATTTGTTAAATCTATTTGACTAAATTGTATCGATTAAAACTAAAAGTGGTTCAGTAATTGTTTTCAAAATTATTGCAATGTCAAAAATTTTATCACAAGCTGTTTTTAAAGGTAGGTACTTGAAATGTCCTAAGAAAAATATATCCGTCTAACTTAACCTAACTTTCCTGTTAAATGTAACGCAACATCGTACTTGTAACAGGAACAATCTGATCTATCACTATTTCCAATTAAAACACAATAAATATACTCGTAGCTATATGCCGATATTCTCCATTATCTATGCTATCCCGTGCTATCCCGTGGGAAGAGCCAGTCGAATACTTAATTGTAGTTCTCGATCATAGGTTATCGTTTGTAGCCTATCTCAATCCATAATTAACATTTATCCTTTTTAATTGTCTACCAAAACACAGAAAAGCGAAACAACTTGTCTCTTTAACCCCTTGAGCACCGTAAAACCAGACACAATTGAAAATTAATTGTTTCGCGACCGCCGGCGGTCTTAGGGTCCTATTAAACTTCGTTTCGCCTTTAATATATGAAGAAAGGAATTGTATGTATAAATATAGAATAGGATAGAACAGAAAAGATAATAGGTGTAAGATTAATTTTCGATACTGAATATAAACCTGTACATTATCTTGTAGATAATCTTGGCCAGAGAATAAAGTGTGGCCTATCACAAAAGTGCTTAGAGCATGCCCCCAGGACTACTGTATTAAACCGGGATAAAAACTAGCTGAACTGACTCTTTTGGACCCTCCAGTTATCACTGCTTAATAGTTATGTGATTGGCTTATTAATATCACTAATAATAGTAATTAACCTTTTTATTGTATACCTCTAAAGTTCAATTATTGTAAATGATTGTATATGATTGCCTTAACATATAGAAAGGCTGTTCAAGTTTTTACTATTGAAGAGTGTCGCCACGTCAGCATAATCATGCTAAAACAAATCCAGCGTTGTGGACACAGCGCGCCAAACAAAGGCGTGGTTTTCAGAGCAGTGGGAGGCATTTCATAACTTACAGCTAGGTTCATGTTACATAGTTCAGTTTACATGATGGACCTAATTTCTTTTTTATGAGTTAGTGATTGTTTTGGTTCGGTTTTTCCATTGTCTTCTAACGGGTTCAAAACATGAGTTTACCCGTTAAGCATAATAAATGTACAGTTTTAACATGGCTTGACCACAAGCTAGTGCTCAAGTACCAATCCAAGTGAGTGCTTAAACACCTGCATACAAAATTATGTAAACGTTATTTCAATGATAAAAATGAATGTATGAGTTAAATTAAATATATATTTAATAAGTAGGAAACAGTCGGCAGAGGAAGATGAATAATATTAACGGTTTATTATTAGGTATATAATATAAATATGAAGGAATATAAGCAGTAGTAGTGATGTCTTTACTAGAAATAAAGAAAGAAAATCATTTTATTGACCACAAACAGATTGTACATAAAATTAGAAAATAAAATAAAAAATAGAAAAGTTGACAGATACACAGGTAGGTTGTAACATTTAGTGTGGCCAACTAGGCCCCGGCCTCAGCATACGCTGCAGTGATAATAGCCGCTGCAGCGCTGGCATTCTGGCGGGAGCTAGAGGTCGAGACGACACGGAAAAAAACATATAAAAAACACAACATTAAAAACATTAACGTAACTATAAAACAATATACTATGAATAAAAAATCAAAAACATAAATCGCATGTACAAGAATTTTCTAAAGCTTAACTCTTGACTCGGCTGAAAGACAGAGATGCATTTGCCTGACATGGTGACAAACAGTTAAAACGAACACAACACTAGAAAGAAAAAAAAAGCATAACCAATGTATGTCATCTGTCATCGCTGCGGCTGTCATGTCATCGCCTGCGCAAGTGCGCAACAAACATTGAGATTTCAAAGTCACTAATCGAGGGTGGAGCTATAAAAAGTCACTGATACACTATTAGTAAAACAAAAAACCAGACATCAGACAAGAACCCAATGAAGCAGTAAGTGAGCAGAGCATCAAAGGGGCAATGTCCGCCTCGACAGTGCCGGAACGCAATCCCCAGCAGACGTATAGCCTGAACGTGAGGAACTCGAAAGTAAGTCCGATGGTTTTTGCAACGCAATAAGGAATTTTTTGAGGTGGCGTCTAAATGTTTCTTCCCTTTTCAGGTCACGCACTGGTGGAAGAAAATCGTTCCAGCACTTCGAGGCGGCGAATCTAAATGAACCACGGAACGCCACAGTTCGATCTATTGCCATCACAAAGATGTTAGTACTGCTTCTCTTTGGGTACCCACTCTGATCACATGCCCATACTAGCTTATCACAAAGATATTGCGGCCTTTCCGCTCCTACCACTCCAAACAAAAGAGTGGCGAGATGAAGCCTCCTACGCGCCTCTATCTTAGTTATACTCGCAGCATTCAAAAAGGGAGTTATATGTGATCGAGGAGGCACATGAAAACCAAAACGCGCACAAGCATTCTGGACGCGCTGGACAAGCTTGCTTGTCTTAGACATTAGGCACGGTCCATATACAACATCACAGCAATTTAACCTTGACAAGATCAGTGCCTCGCACAGTGTGACTCTCAGCTCCTCGCTTAAATAAGGTCTAATTTTGTATAGTAGCTTTAATCTATAAAAACAATTACGTGAACACTCCGCGACATGGCTTTCAAAGTGAAGGTGTTCATCCATGGTCTTTATTCACACGTTCAATTTTCTCATCGTTTAAAAGTACATCAAGAGCAGTGTTATTAAAGTACCTGACACTCTTTCTGGTACCAATTAACAATAATTTCGACTTCTTTGGGTTTAGAACTAAATAGTTTGAACTGCACCAAGTAGATATTTGTTTTAAGTCCTCGTTTACTTTTGTTACAGCTATATCATAATCCGCACATTTAAAAGGAAGGTACAGCTAAAGATCATCTGCATATAAATAGTATGGGCAGTGATTGATTCTTTCCGTGATGTCAGCGCTGTACATAATGTACAGGATAAGTCCCAGGATGGACCCCTGGGGCACCCCACGAGTTACAGGCAATTTGGTGGAACGCAGTCTGGACCCGTCCGCTGCGGTCAATTCCACACACTGCTGACATTTCCCAAAATAAATATGGAACCACTTCATTGTGCTTGCATCTACTCCATAGTAAGCGAGCTTGGACAACAGAAGATCGATATTTATAGAATCGAATGCGCGGGAAAAATCAAGCAGCAACAAGACATTAGTGTCTTGTTACCCTGGTCCTGGAAAGCTGGAATATTATCCACAACATCTGCAAGAGCAGTTGCTGTACAGTGGCCCCTCCGGAACCCAGACTGCTGTTGAGGAAGGATATTGTTTACTTCGAGATATTTGGTTAGTTGCTCGCAGATTTTTTTCCAACACCTTGGATATACAAGGAAGCAGACTAATTGGACGGAGGTCGTTCATGGTGGCTGGGTTGTTATTTTTTGGTAAAGGTCTAACAACAGCAACCTTCCAGCTGTCAGGAAAAATGCCTTGGACTATAGATTGATTAATTATGGTAGTGATTGCTCTTAACGTTTGTGGCAAGGTCAACAGTATTATGTCTAAGGACAAACCATCGTAGCCCTGAGCATTAGACTGAAACCCTCTGATGGTTTTTAGCACATTGTCCTCCGAAACTTTGTGTTCTACTAAGCTTTGTGTTTAAAACCCGTTCAAATTAATTGCTTGTATAACCTACCTACCTACACTAACAATTTATTATAAACTAGAGGCCCGCCTACTCCAAATAAAGTTCTGAAGTGTTGGTCGAACATTTTGGCAATTGATTTTTATTAATATAGATACCGTCATTTTCGGAGAGCAAAAAGGGGTAAATTGAGCATTTGGCTCACATTGTTATGTGCACGCGGCGCCGTTTTTCAATGTACAAGTAATTTACGTGTCAATCTCAATGAGTAGATACTATCTCAGTCTAATCTAATCTAATCACTGTACCAAAAGCAATCATGTGCTCACCAAATCTTAGCACAATACAACATCTTCCCCGATCGGGTTGCGATACCACCCTCCCAATGTCAAGCATACAGCACGGCGACAAATAAATCACGTGTCGAGTGCGTGCCGCCCCCGCGCCCCCGCCCCCGCCGGCGCGCCCCCAGTCCCCGGGGGCAGCTAATCCAGACCGCTTCATTATCCGAGCGCCCCCGGCCTGTCTGCTACTCTGTGCAGTGTAGGGCTACCGGCCTTTACAGTGAGGAGTGAAAGATCAATGCTTGCAATGTTAAATTAAATTAATTCTTAGCTAGCGACCCGCCCGCGCCTTCGTCCACGCTAACTTAGAAACACTGTCATTCTTGAGCCTTTTTTTTACAAAATATCTACAAGTTAACAAAAACAATCCTCAGTTATTACTCTTTAAACGTGTGATACGTGATTTAAAATCCATTACGTGGTTTAAATAAATAAAGCGGAGCTACGGGGGAAATCAGCTACTTTACTTTATATTATGTAATGAAGTTAAGGTCGAATATTAAAAAGCTGTGTAGTAGTTTCATTATAAAAAGAATACTACCAACACTCTTATCTTTGGTGTCGTAAAAGGCGACTAACGGACTAAAAACTGCTTATGCATTTAACAGTATAAAGCAGCGATGGGCTACTTTTAGGGGTTTTAATATCCATCATTTAGTAATTATTCAAAATGTATAAATTAAGTTGAATTAAGTTTGCTTTAAGACTGAGCAGAGCTCGATGGCGTGGCGGCTAAGGCTATCAGTTAGCGAGCTTGCCAGTTAAGCAACTTTCGCAATGCCACGTCATGGGATGGGTGACCAAATCAGAAACATCTCGACCTCCTTCACGCTTCGAAAGACACGTAAAAGCCGTTGGGCTGGATTGTTAACGTAAGATGGTAGTTGTTACTCGTATAACCCACCAACCCGCTTTGGGCCAGCATGGTGGGTTACGGCCCAACTTGCACACGTGCTATTGTCCACGCGGGAAGGCTTGTGCCCAGCAGCAGCGCGTAATTTAAAGGCGAATGAAAAAGGTGATGATGATTAAAACAAGCTTTTTATAACTCTGCACTAAGTCCAACGTCTATTATATTAAACCATGTCAAATGTTTTTGCGCCGACCGACAACCCTAGCGCGGGTCGGTATGAACACTCCACGAAATAGCTTCCGACACTTTTTATTCTGATGGGATTTATTTCAAAGGGTTCCGCGCCCGCCGCTACACTTTTATGACGCGACCGCCACGGGACGCGGCGGGATAGCGGCGAGACGTAGCGGGACAAAGCGGGACGCAGTGTTAGTTACGGGACGTCCCATTCAATGTATTCACATGCATTTAGTTAGTGCGGTGTTGGCAAAGAACACTGTAACTATAGGTCGTAAAAAGACCGACATCCAGTTCCTCAGAAGTTCAGGGATCCGGGTGAAGTGCGCTTCCAGCATCGGCCTTATCGTCACCTCACATCAGATGAGGTGAAGACCAAGTGCTTACCCGTAATAATAAAAATATGACTATAACATGCAAATTACATACCTACATAATATCACGACTATAATCCCCGAAGGGTTAGTCAGAGACTAGGCAGTGAGGACCGCAAAAGCAGTCCTCTACCATAGTCCACTTTTCATCAAATAGCGACTGCACATGTGCTCAGCGTGAAAGGTGGTGAGCCCATCGCCGTTATATGCTGATGGTGTATGTGCAGTCCTCCGTGGATTGTAATTACCAATGCACAAGCGTTTCATACGTCGTTTTTCAACACACTTGTGTGGAAAAATAAATTAAACTGTGGTTTTATTTTGTTAATCAAAATGTTTATTATTACAAACAATGATAATAATAAAGCAAAGGATAATAACAGTCAAACAGCCTATATAAATTAAAAATATAATAAACTAAACAATAATGTCAAGAGTTAATTTATTGACAAAATAAATAATCTGTTGAAATTACCCCGTGTTTATTTATCTAAATCCATTGATATATATACACAGCTAAAACAGTTTATTTATTCATATTTTAATCAAAATAGTTAATTTATTTACAAAAATGTTTGCCTTTTTATAAAAATTCTAGTTATAATAGCTATGTGTTGAGATTTTTTTTGCACACTCCAAATGTAAGGTGATATGATTACTAGCCATACAGCCTACTTCAAAATTATAATTTTAATGATAAAATGCAAATATTTTATAATAAATTAGTGTGAATTATAAATAATTTGATACTCAAGTAATACTGAATGTTTTTTCGTCTTAATTAGGGACACATTTATTTATTTCAAAAATGTAAATGGATTTTCAGCGGCATTGAAACTCTTTGATGTTATAATAAAAACTGTATTACCCGGTTGAATTGAAAATGCTCTGTTTACTTGCTTATAATTTGCAGATATGTACTAACTTAACATTATAGAGATAATTCTTATTATGCACTAGTTTGTAATATTATTATGCACGAGTGTGTTATAGTTCGGTTTATGGCCCTAAGAACGATGTAATAAAGCTCACTTTGAGAGCATTGTGTGTTGAAAATTAAGTTAACAAATACAAGCTTCTAAACAGAAAAGACAACATGGTTTATCGTGCAAATTCCAACGTAGCACTGCTACGCTCGTAGTTGCTACGACGTGCTACGGGAGCGACCCGTAGTTAAAAACGTAGCAGTAGCATGCTACGTGGTACGGAGATGTTTTACTATTACAGGCGCCGCTAGTACAATCCCAATACAAAATTGTAGAGTGTCTTTATTATTGAAATTTTGCATTCGCAATGCTATATAGATATAGGATAAAATGTTTACTAGAAAAAAAATCAACCAGTCTCAGGAAGCTCGAATGGGATTCGAACCCATGACCTTTGGATTGCCGGTCCAATTATTACCGCTGGCTCACAGCGTAAAATCACAAGCTACTAAAAAAAAATCAACGAGTCTTCTGGGGTCTCGGTAGCTCAGCGATTAGAGCCGTGGACCGGCAATCCAAAGGTCATGGGTTCGAATCCCATTCGAGCTTCCTGAGACTGGTTGATTTTTTTCTAGTAAACATTTTATCCTTGTAGAGTGTGTTTAATAACACAAGTAGATATAATATGATCCCGCAACTAAGCCATTCTTATGTGCAAGAAACAACTATTTGTATGGAAGCCACAAAGAATTGCGACTCAACAATCAACTATTCCATACCATTCCAAAATGACAAATCTGACCTATTTTTGACAACATTTTGCAGATAGCAACCTTTACACGACAATTTTTAAGCTTTACTTAAGTACTGATTTGATATTTGTGAAATAATTTCCTGTTTTTATTTTTAATTTATTGAATTTTCTCCGACATTTAGATTAATATACTTATGAATTTTAATTAAGACGACTTTTCACGATTTATTTAATGATTTATTATTATTTTTGTATTATGATAATATTTTGCTCATTATTCGATTTAATTTTATATAATGTGTAAGCAATTTATTCAATTTATTTTGTTATGTTTTAATATGTTGGTGTTTTGGTAAAACTCAGTAAGCCAACATGTTATTGAATTAAATAAATAAATAAATCCATTTTCGTCAAAATATATCAAAGTGTAGTTTTCATTGGGACTACTTATTATTGTTAATAGAAACAAGATAAAGTCAGAAACAAGTGAAAAAAGTTAAAGGAGTGGTTCATACCACTGCTTATAAGAACATTGGTGTGTGTGGCGGCTTGTTAAGAGAATACTAATAACCCATATCCTCCCTTGGATGTCCTAAACGGCGACTAACGGACTAAAGACTGCACATAAATTTAACAGCATAGAGCACCGATATGCTCACCACGTATCACGCTGAGCACATATTGTGCAGTCTGTTGTTATTTAGTGAAACATGGACTATGGCAGAGAACTAATTTTGCGGTCCTCATAGCCTAGTGTCTGACTAACCCTTAGGGATAATCTTTGTTATGTTTGTATGAATAAAATTATAAATGAAGATAACAGCCGTCCCTCATCGCCTCGCAAGTGCCTAGTTCAGTTATCGTATCGAGCGCCTCTCCCCCATTACCCCCCACAAACAGCTGATCCGGCGATATTAAGCGCGTGCCGCTGATAAAAGCTGACTCGAGCTTAATACGTATCATTCTATCCGATACACTTAATGGAAACGTGACTCAGATAATAAATAAGGTCAGATATAACATGACACAACAATATACAGTTGATGACCTCTGTGGTCGAGTGGTGAGCACGCCTGTTCTGGTGGTGCGCCATATCTGAAGCACCGGGTTCGATTCCCGGTCGGGTCAATCCTACTAAAATAATAAACGCGAAAGTTTGTAAGTATAGATGGATGTTTGTTACTCTTTCACATAAAAACTACTAGATGGATTTGGATGAAATTTGGCATACAGATAGTTTATAACCTGGATTAACACATAGAATACCTTTTATCCTGATATTCTAACGGGAACGGGAACCACACGGGTGAAACCAAGAGCCGCCGTTAGTTTAAAATAAAACTGTTTTTCTAAATTGATTTCGGGTCCTGGAGTTTTCTATAGTAAATAATGTATATCCATTATCTAGTTATAGGGTTGGTGATCACAAGCACAAAACATAATTAATGCATTGAAAAATCCGAAACGCGCTTTGCCCGTCCTGGGAATCGAACTCCGAACCGCCGGTTGTCGGCCGAGCGCTGGATCACTCGGCCACCGAGGTGTTCAGAAACTGAGTGAAATTTAGCTACTTCAAATAAATGCTAACAACATAAACGCAAAATTTTACCTTTTTAACAAAAGAAAAATATGGTGTTTTACACAAATTGACGAGAAAAACGGATGTAAGCCGCCGTTACATTTAAATAAAAGCGCTTTTGCTTGGAGGGAGTCATGAATGAATAAAAAGTGAAACAACAGACGCTGATAAGCGAGCCGGTCTCCCGAGGCTCGGCTAATGGAGCGCCGGATACATTATCTGCAACCTTGGGCTCAGACAGTAGCTACTTCAATAAATAAATACACAAAATAATTATGTGTATACGCTGGTGCTGTACTGGCAGATACTACTGCTCCATCGCTTCCCTTGGGTGTCGTAAAAGGCGACTAACGGACTAAACACAGGCCATAGATCCAACAGCATAGAGCGGCGATGCGCTCACCACCTGTCACGCTGAGCACATGTGCAGTTATCATTTAGTTACACGGGGACTGTTGCAGAGGACTGCTTTTGCGGTCCTCATTGCCTAGTCTCTGACTAACCCTTCGGGGATAATAGTCGTGGATTATGTATGTATATAATATGTATGTATGTAACGCTCGTATCCCCGAGGGGTGAGAAGAAATCACAGCTTGCCATAATCCTGGCATACTTTTTAAATATTAAGTAACGTCTTTAGCCCGCGGCTTCGTTTGCATTAATTTTAGCGAGAAAAAGTTGTATAAAAGTCACTGGGTCCTATAAATCTCTTTACCAAAAAATGTAACAAACAAAGAAACTCACTTTTGTATTTTTAATATTAGATAGTATTAGGATACATAGAACAAATTCATAAAAAGAAAATGTTGACAATTAAAATAAAATTCAAATCTTTCATCACTATTTATATTTTGGTTTTGGTAGCCAGCTTTTGCTGTTGACTGTAATGCAAACTTACCTGTCCAACCTACAGCACATATAACAACACGGAATACCTTTAAATAGTTCAGTATCTATACGTATTGTGTCCGGCTGTCGTCCGAGCCGTGTCCGGCTAATGTCCGGGGTGCCCGAGTGGCCGGCGTGACTGTCCGCTCGATGTATATTGGTTTAGCGCTCGTGCGCTCGCGTTTAGCGACGGCGGCGCTTCCTACTCCCGCCGCTGGTCGGTCGCGGGGTAGCAAACGTTAATACGAAAAACATACAGACTCATACAGATACCAAAGTTATTTCTACACAATGCAGGGTGGGCTGGAAGAGACCTTTTATCCCTTCGTGCGGCACAAACCAGACACAATAGAAATTGTTTCGACCTCTAAAACGTTGTTAAGCCCTGCCAAATAAGAGGTTATAGAGATGAATCCAGAGTCCACCTTTTTCAGTTAGTTCATTTCTAACTTTTTATTGCACTTGATACATATTATTAGATACCATCGTGGTCACCGTCGCTCACAGAAAGCAAGACCTCTTTATTCTGTTCTGTAATGTCTCGCTTTACCAGCTTGCAGATATTTTCGTGTATAAAATAAAAATAAATAGCGCGTACAACCGCACGCACCCGTGCCAAATAGACGAGACGAGGGATTCCGGCCTTAACAATGGTATAGGCACAGAGTTTGCGAAAGAACTTGTATACATCTGTATGTACGCGTACATAAATGCGGGCGAGTGATCACAAGCCCGAGTGCAGCATCGGAACATCCCAAACACAATGCTCCCGACCGGGAATTGAACCTCCGTCCACTCGCCCCGAGGCTTATACTTATTATATATTATAATTTACAAAGCGTGTGGGCTAGGACTAAAGTATAACCTACTAACGTACTCTATCACGATTAAAGCTGAACCACTAATTTGAAACATAATAGCAGTAAGGGCACCTACAGTATGTCATTAGTCAGACCTACGACTAATGAGGGGTTAGAACAACATGAAAAGGATTAGGACACACAATGAGACAGGCCCGATACACGCTTTCAAAGGTGATTACGAGAAATGCCTGCCGTGACACACGTAAATGCTTGTGAATAAAACTCTGTACCTAACCATTATCTTCTTCAAGTGTATACATTATAAATATATCTATTGATAGATCGTGCACCGCTTGCAGATGGACGTGCCATCTGCAATTTAATTTTTATTTACACAATAATATTAATTTAAATCTGTGCCAAGTAACGTCCGCGTTAAACTAGGCCAGTGCATGTTAGTCATGCAGATATTGAGAATACTTTGTGTTGTTTTGTTGTTTTATTGAATATTAATTCAATAATGGATAGTCCCTTCAACCGGAGTTCGAGGACCGGCAGGAGCCCACCACCACTACCGCAGAAAAGACCAACTGAAGGAGCTGACGGACCAACAAAGATCGAAGCTGTATCGACCCACGAAATTCAGCAATGGCTCTCCTCCATTGAACAGTGCTTGAACGAAATATGCACAATTTCAGGCGAGAGTAAACTGAATACAGAACAAAAACTGAAAATAAGCACCGTCAGCAGAAATGTGATGGGAGGTGTGTCTCAGCTGGCCGTTCAGTATCAATCGCTGAAACAAAAATATATTACAGCCCAAATGACAATTAAGACCTTAACCGATCAGAAGGAGACCTCTACCCAACTTGACGATCAGCTCGAAGTGATTAATGAATGCATTCGCTCTGCTCCAAAGGCCCAGACACTCAGCATATCTTTCGCAGATGTGGTTAGAACTAGAAATAGTTCTTTAATCCGACCCCCCAGCACCAGTACTATTGCTATTTATCCAGCGAGCAAAGATAAGTCGAGCAAAGAGACTAAGAAGCTCATTCAGACCATCATCAAACCGGAAGAACTTAAATTGCATATCCGAGGGATGAGGAAGATCAAAGGTGGAGGTGTATTAATTAGCGCCGAAGGAAAAGACGACCTCGAGAAGTTAAAGCGTTCTGAAAAGCTTAAGAGTTCAGGTTTGCAAGTGGAAGAGACTACAAAACGTAGGCCTAAAATTATATTGTTAGGAGTACCCGCCACTACTACTGAGAAGGACCTATTTGAATGTTTATATGAACAAAACATCTCGGACAAGCATCAGCACATGGGACGCGAAAAGTTCCTTAACTCGATAAAACTGAGCCACAAATCAGGTAAAAAAGACGCGGCCTATTGTAACTTTGTACTGGAGCTTACTTCTGACCTTCGAAAAATTATCATTGATCAGAAAAGAGTTTTCATCAATTGGACTTCCTGCCCAGTAAGGGATTACACATTTGTGACTAGATGTTACAAGTGCCAGCAATATGGGCATTCGGCGAAATATTGCCGTGAGACCGAATGTACGTGTGGGCACTGCGGCGGCGTCGGCCACTCAATAAAAGAATGCTCTAAACAACAAGAACCCGCAAACTGTGCTACGTGCCAGCGCTTTAACAAGCCCAGCCACCACAAAACCGGAGATGAACAGTGTCCAGCAAGAAAAATGGCCGAGGCACGATACATGAGTTCAATTGACTATGAGGGCGCCTAGAGCGCCGCACATACAGTTTAATCGCTGCACAAGGATGGGTAATGTAACTCATGATATTATTAAAGAATTAGACTCTTCATATGAATATGACTCTTTGGTTTGTGAGCCACATACATGTTCGTCGTTTATAAGTAATATTAAGCATAGTCATAATATTTTTATACAAAACATACGTAGCATTAATTGTAACTTTGATGGTATGTTAGCGTTGCTTAGTCAAATCAATGTAAATATTGACATAATGGTACTGACTGAGTGCTGGTTGTCCACTGCTTCTTGTATTCCTCAATTACCTGGATATGTCTCATACACTACTAACAAAACTAATATTTTAAAAAGTGATGGTGTGACATTGTACATTAAAAGTAATATGAGCAAGGTAACTGTTGACGAACCTGACCTAGTAGATGCAAACTGTCTAATTGCAAAAATAAACAATGACACCGCTATTGTTGCTATATATCGTTCTCCCTCTTATCATAATATTTCCAACTTTCTACAATCTTTGAGTGTACTTTTAGAACAATTAACATCATTTAAGAATGTATTTGTCATGGGCGATTTAAACATCGATATAAAACCCGGAAATATAGATCGTAATTCACCGGAATATTTAACTCAGACAGCCTGTTTAGGTTACTTACCCACTCATTTGCATCCTACTAGAAAAGGTAACTGCTTAGATCATATTTTAGCCAAGACTAACATCCCTTTAAAAACTTTTATACTAACATCCACTTTGACAGATCATAATTCCTTATTGTTGTGTTTGCAACAGCGCTACGATAAGTCTTACGCAAAAGTAGTAAAGTAAAACGTACGACGCTGCAATATGAGTCAGTGACACATGACCTAGACAACCTAGACTTGTCTACTATTTACAACTCGGATGACGTTAATAAATCAACCGAATACCTTTTATCATCCTTAACTAAAATTATTGAATTTAATACACGCACTGTTTTGTTAACCCGCCGTAATAAAATCATGAAACCTTGAATAACTCCTGGACTTTTACGCTGCATCAAGCATCGTGATAAACTTCACAGAACACTCAATAAAAACCCAGACAGTGAAATTAATAAAGTTACCTATTACAGATATCGGAATTATTGTAATAATTTATTAAAAAAATTAAAGCGACAATATGAAAGGAATCAAATTCAAAATGCGGGTCACGACAAGAAGAAATTATGGAAAGTCATTAAAAACATTACTTACACAACTAAAACCGAACCGCCTGTTCATAAACTCATTGCAAATTCCGCTACGCCTGCACATTCCCTAAACAGATTAAACAATTTCTTTGTAAACATCGGAAAAAACCTAGCTGCAAAAGCGAAATTCAGTCACATGCAGCCGTCTTCCTGTATTGCACCCCCTTCCAAATTACCAGTTTTAAACTCTTTTGCCTTATTCGACACTGACGAAACCGAAATTGAACAAATTATTATGACTTTAAGAAATGACTGTGCCACGGGAATTGATAAAATATCTTGTGCTTTCATAAAAACATTTAAAGATAAACTTACTCCTCCGCTTACACATCTTTTTAATTTATGCTTTGCGAAAGGAATTTTTCCTAATGTATTGAAGAAGGCCCTCATTCGCCCTATTTATAAAAATGGAGATACTAGTTGTATGAATAACTATCGTCCCATAGCCATACTACCATCAATATCCAAGATCCTAGAAAGACTCATTTATAACAGACTTGTAAAATACTTAGAAAATAACAAACTCTTAGCAGCTACTCAATTCGGTTTTAGAGCAGACAGATCGACTGACGATGCAGTACATCAGCTAACTGACTACATTGTAAGGCGACTGGACTCACAAAAAAAGTGCTTAGTCATATTCCTTGATCTCGCAAAAGCATTTGACACGATTTCAATATCTATACTTCTAAAGAAGTTATGTGAACTTGGTATAAGGGGTGTTCCACATAACCTCATCAAAGATTATCTTTCTAATCGGACACAACGTGTAATAATAGATGACACTATGAGTGACGAATTGACTGTTGAATATGGTGTTCCTCAAGGGAGCATAATAGGACCCTTGCTATTTCTCGCATACATTAACGACTTATGCCTCCTTCCCCTTTCTAAAAGCGGAAAAATAATATCTTACGCCGACGACACAGCTCTGCTCTTCAGTGCGGACACTTGGAGTGAGGCGTACGAACTAGCTCGATCTGGATTTAATACAGTCACTCAGTGGCTTAGAAGTAACTTACTGACACTTAACATAGATAAAACAAAATATATGACTTTATCCTATAATTCACTATCCCAACCTATCCCAAACTCACATTCCATAACAGCCCATCTGTGCAAGGACTCGCCTGACACTTGCTTCTGCCCTAAGCTCAGCAGCACTGACAATATTAAATACCTAGGGGTAATAATTGATAAGTATTTAAAATTTAAACCACATATTGAAGCACTTACATCTAGAGTTAGAAAGTTAATCTATGTCTTTAAAAATCTTCGTCACATTGCATGTGCTAGTCTACTAAAATCAATATATCTAACACTTTGTCAGTCATTATTTGTATACTGTATTACATCATGGGGCGGTGCACACAAAACTATTATGATAAACTTAGAAAGAGCACAGAGAGCAGTTCTAAAAGTCAGCACTTTCCGACCAATACGCTTCCCGACGGCAGAGCTCCTTACTAAATGCGATGTCCTATCTGTACGCCAGCTGTTTATTTTACTAACAATTACTAAAAAGCACTCAATAATGCTCTATGACCCTGCGCTCGAAACCAGCCGAAGACGTGCAGATATTGTATGCTCTACTGAACCATTTAGAAGATCAAACTCTCACAGATTCTTCTGCCACCTGGGTAATTTTTTGTATAACAGAATAAACTTGTCTCTATGTATTTACTCCATGACCAAAGTAAAATGTAAAAAAACCGTACAAGAGTGGTTAAAAGGTAAAACATATGATGACACAGAGAACTTACTATTAGTTATTACGTAATCGTGAACACCGAGTGATAAAAATGTTGATTAAGTAGAGCAATATTTAATATTATAATTGTACTTTCTATTTCCGTATATTTTATAGTTTAGCTAATGTGTAAATGATTTATTGTCTAAAAAGCACTAACCTAGTTTTATGCATAGATACCTAATACACAGTCAATATTGTTTGCTTAGCTTAGGTATTACATATTATTATAATATACACTAACCCTAATTTCTTAACATAAGTCTTTTGTATCTAGGCTAAGTTTTTATACAGCAATAAATTATCTTATCTTATCTTATCTATCTGGTTTACACAAAGGATGTCTGCAAGAAATCACTTTTAGTCATAAGACCGTTCTTCGTAAGATTACTTGTTATTTATTTATTTGTTAATCTTTAGTAAATACCTACGTTAATAATTATTGTTATTAATAAAATAGAAAACTAATTCTTTACGTAATTTGCAAAGCCAAGATACGTTTTCTACAAAATTGATATTTCTTAATAACGACGCCTAATTGACTAAAACAAATAAACATAAGACATAGTGTCAAACGGTTATTCAAAGTAAATTCGAGCTGAAAACACAAAATTATGCCGAAATTACAATAAAGGTCGGCCGGAGTTTTGCTAACTGGTCGTTCATATTTAATATGTTTGTTGTTTGTATATTATTATGTAGGTAGGTATTATAAATTGTAGTAAAATTTACATAAGATAAAATATCAGGAGTTCTTGCATTAATAATTGAGGAAACATTAGAGAGCAAAATGCGCTCATTTTTCCTGTATCCGACATTTTTTTTCTTTAAACATCTGTTTTAATAACTCATAAACTGAGCAACTATACCGTTTCTCCTTATACCTTTTGAACCGGAACTTATTATACCGATGCGGGATACTGCTGCGTAGCGGAAGAAGGTGGTAGTGATTTCTATGCGGAAGAAAATTGGAAGGGTCTCAACTAGTAGTAGTAGGGAGTGGTTAAAAAGCTACCATATTTGAAGCAAGGTCTAGTAAAGGTAATGATGAGATAAACTGGTAGAAGGGTGGTCGCCATCCTTAGGCAGAATTCTAACACTGAGCATCATACCTACATCACGGCCGCTTCCCGGAGACAGGCAGAAATCACAGGTTTCCATTAGCTACGATATTGCCACACATCCTTTCTTCACCTACTCTCATAACGTTCTTCAAAATTGTCTTTTAAGCTCACTGCATTCACCTACACTTTGGTTAGTGCAAAGTTTTGCAATAACCAATTACTGCAGTTTAGGAGACATTATAAACGGTTTGCATTAAGTCGTCAGCTGAGCGCCCCTCGGCAGAGCACGCCTTGCGGCTGTCACACTCAATTATGAACCCTCGATTACTTTGCCTTGGGGAAGGAAATACCGACGACACACACATACAAACAAGCACATACACACACACAGAAGTGTTAATGCAGATTACCCTGCTTGTGTTGTCATCTTGAAAAATAAAGTCGAGAAGAACAAAGCATTTGATTCGCCATCTGTTTCTAGTGTTGGCTCTTTGATTATACCCTGTCGTGCAACTTGAAATCTGAGAGATAATGCGACCCTCGATGGGGCGGTATTAAGCCCCACGAGAGCGCTTGTGGTTGTGCCAAGTGACGTATGAACTGTTTTGTAAAGTTTTTTCTGTATAATTTAGTTAGAAAGATGTGGGCAAGGACCGTAGCAGATGGCGATTCATAGTCTCTGGCTACCTCCATGGGAAACAGGCTTGAGTATTATGTTTATGTGTACGTTAATGTTGACTTCAGTGTTTCACTCCTTCACGCGGACGCGCGCGACGCCAACGGAATCCAATTATACAACTACCCGCGTTACTCGCAAACTTACTCGCGCACTTCACACGCTGAAATAACAAAACGAAATGAATGAAATGGGAAAACGCACGTCAGCACCAACCAGTGACTTTTCCCGGGGCATATAAAACCTCTCGTCTATGAGTCAAACTAATTTTATTATTTAAAAAAACTCCTTACACAGACAAGGACTTCAACAGGTTTTTATGATAATGAAAGCCGTGTAGCGGTTCATTATTCAAACAATACCAAAGTTGAAATGCATGTATTTGCGCGAGTCCCATTGATAATTTATGTTTACAAATCGATGGTGTATTGCAAGGAATAGATACGGAATATTACGAAACTTTTACAGTTATTGAAAATAATTATAATGAACTAAAACGGCAAAATATGAAATAAATAAATAAATTTTCCTACACTCACACCAATTATCTATCCCAAGAGAAGCTTCGTTATGAAACAGTTTTATGGTTACTAGACAACGGATAAACATATTTAAAATACTTAAATACATACGTACTTATTAAACATAGAAAACACCCAGACCCGAGACAATTTAAAAAAAAAACAATAGTTTCTAAATTGACCCGACCGAGGATCGAACACGGGACCTCAGAGACGGCGACCCCATGAAAACCGGTGTACAAGCCACTCGACCAAGGAGGCCGTCTTAATTAAATTAAACTCGTCAGTGAGTCAACAGCAATCGATGGCGATGCCTAAAATAGATATACCCATATTTAGCGGCAGTTACACTCATTGGCCTACATTTATGGACTTACTAGCGGCCGCTCGCGGTTTCACCCCGTGGTTCTCGTTCCCGTGGGAATATCGGAGTTAATCCAGGTTATAAACTATTTGTTTGCCGAATTTCATTCTAATCCATTCAGTAGTTTTTACGTGAAAGAGTAACAAACATCCATCCATACTTACAAACTTTCGCGTTTTTTTTTTTTTTTATACCAAGCCCGGCAAATGACCCCACTCCACCTGATGTTAAGTGGAAATGAGGTCCAGGCGCGAGGACAACTGGTGCAGCGTAAGAGACGTAGCATCAGTCATCCTCACTCTGCCGGCCCACAAAGTGCTACTTCACGCCTCGTTTGAAGGACCCTATGTCATAGGTAGGAGGGAATACGTGTGCTGGTAGACTATTCCATCTTTTGGAAGTGCGGCAAAGAAACGAGTCACCAAATTTCTTTGTGCGTGATGGAATGTTAGAGACTGTAAATTGGTGACTCCGGAGAGCAGCACGCGTACTCCTATGGAGGAAGGGAGAAGGAGGGATGAGGTCAAAGAGTTCTTCAGAGCACTCGCCATGGTATAAACGGTAAAAGACGCTGAGTGACGCAATATCTCTACGCAATTGCAAAGGCTCGAGAGTTTTAGTGACCTCTGCATTGCCGATAATGCGCACAGCGCGGCGCTGCAATCTGTCCAAGGCATCGAGAAGGTACTTTGCGGAGCCGTCCCAAAGGTGAGAGCAATACTCCATGCAAGACCGCACCTGTGTCTTGTATAATAGACACAACTGATCAGGCGTGAAGAATCGCCGCACCTTGTTCAGGACACCGAGTTTACGTGAGGCATTTTTAATCACGGTTTCGATGTAGTCCTTTTGGTTCAGATCGCAACGGATATCCATACCGAGCATGTTAATACTGCTCTGCAGGCCTAGAGATGTACCCTGAAGAGAGGGAAGGGGAAGGAATGGCGACTTTTTCGCTGTGAACGCGCACACCTGTGTTTTCTTGGCATTGAACTCCACCAGATTATCGGAGCCCCATTTAGAAATGAGGTCCAACACCCGATCGAGCTCAATGACAAGATTTGCTCGCTTCATTTCGGTGTCTACCCGCCCAGCCGTTGGGTGCCCGTTATATCCCCCATGCACTGTGCTATCATCTGCATAGCAATGAATGTTTCCAAGAGGAAGCATGTCATTGATATGCAGAAGGAACAGCGTGGGGGATAGAACGGAGCCTTGAGGAACACCAGCGTTCACTGACATGAACCGCGAAGCGCATCCATCCGAAAGGACACGGATTATACGCTCATGCAGGAAGCTGGCAATCCAGGTACAGAACTGAGCGGGCAAACCGTATGCCGGGAGCTTGTAGAGAAGAGCTTTGTGCCAGACCCGATCAAAAGCCTTGGCTATGTCAAGGCTAACTGCCAGTGACTCGCCACGCTTGTCAATAGCCTCACCCCAGAGATGTGTGACGTACGCTAGAAGATCACCCGTTGACCGTTTTGGCCGAAACCCATATTGACGATCGTGAATTAGGGAGTGATCTTCTAGGTATCGAATAAGCTGTTTGTTCAATATTCGTTCTAGGATCTTACACAACACTGAAGTTACGGCTATAGGGCGATAATTAGTCGGATCTGACCGATCTCCTTTTTTAGGGATCGGTTGCACATTAGCTTCTCTCCAAGATTCCGGCACACAACCCGAAGAGAGCGAGAGACGGTACAGACGCGTTAACACAGGGGACAACTCCGCTGCACACATTTTCAGAACTATTGCTGGGATGCCATTAGGACCGTTAGCTTTCCGGACATCGATTGACTGCATTTCCGCACGGACATCACACTGCCTGATTTTAATATCAGACATTGTGTGGCCACAGTGAGGAATTGAGGGTGGCTGTGCATCACAGTCATCGATCCGGGAGTTAGCCGCAAAGAGTTTGGCCAGGAGATCGACCTTTTCCTGCGGCTTGTGAGCTAAAGTTCCGTCAAGACATCTCAGTGGTGGTAGCGAGGGTTGGCAGAAGTTGGATTGCACGGCTTCGGCCAGACGCCAGCAGCTACGGCTGCCCGTAGGATGCGTCAGGAGTTCTTGGCCTACTCGTGCAACGCGCTGGGCATCCGCTCTAATGTAGGCCCTCTTACACGACTGGGTGGCATTATTATAGGCTGCTTTTAGCGAGCGAGTTTCGGGAGCCCCATGAGCTTTACCTCTGATCCAAGCGCGGTATGCCGTCTGTTTGCTCTCAACAGCGCTGGCACACTCGCGATTGAACCAGCGGTTGCGTCTGCCTTTGCTGATGACATAGGAGTGTGGAATATAGTATTCCATTCCTAATACTATCTCATCAGCAACGGCAGTGGCGCTAGCGGTCGGGTCCTTCCCACTAAAGCAGCGCTGCCTCCAAGGGACGGATGCAAAATACTCCCGCATCCCGTCCCAGTCTGCCGACGCGTAGTGCCAAATCTGGCGTTTCGAAACCGCTGTTGGCGGGCGCGATGCCAAGGGCACTGTGCTGGATATCAAGCAGTGATCCGGGGAACCAAAAGGAGCTCGAATCTCCACCCGGTATCCAGCTGGGCGACTCGTCAGCAGAAGGTCGAGTAAGGAGGGCGCATGGCCAACTATGTCTGGGATCCTGGTGGGCTGGTTCACCAGTTGTGTCAGGTCATGCGTGAGAGCGAATGTGTGGGCAGTTCTACCAGCATGGTCTGTTTTGGAGGAACCTAACCACAACTCATGGTGGGCGTTGAAGTCCCCCAAAAACACCAGTTCCGCCGATGGAAACCGCTCCTGCGCATCATCTGCTACCCGACTAAGATGTTCAATTAGTCGAGTTGTCTCCATGTCGCCGTTATGGGATCGGTAGACGCAGACGTAGACACGGCAATGAGAGCCTAAGTCGACGTGTACCACTAGGAGGGAGAAGGAAGGGTCCTCCAGACAGCGCAGACGGCGACAGCAAACATCCGCCCGAACGAATAAGCAAACTCCGGCTTTGGCTTTGAAGGATTGTTCAAGCACAAAGCCGGGATAGTTCAGGTAGGTGGTGTCAGCTGGGCGGATTATTTGCGTCTCCGTCAGGAACAACACTGCTGGCCGTGCCGTCTCAAGATGGTGGTGGACGGCATTGAGGTTTGCATGGAGTCCGCGGATGTTAGCGAACTCCACCTCAAACGGTAAGGTTTTGGTGGGGGTGTGCACCGCTGTAGTACCAGTTTTGTTGTTAGGCGCTGTAATTTTAGGAGTGGAAAGAGAGAGGCGTGAATCGAGAAAATGATGCCGCGATGCGAATGGTCAAAGTGTGGTGGCCTGTTTCCCCAGGAATTTGCCCACAGACGAGTATTATTAACCTGCCGAACGGAAGGGCCCCCGAACCCCCCCGGGAATGGCCACCGGGACCCCACCTTCCGGTCACCAACCGGCACGACGGACCACCCCGAGATTATGCGTGGCATGGTGAGGCAGCCTCACGAGCTGGTTAGGCTCGCTTGGGCCCCTGTACTGTGCCACGGGCGGCCAGCGGGATAACCGTTTCTACGGGTCTCCCTGGTCGGCAGGTTATTGAAGTCCTCCTGGCACTAGTTTGACGGAAGCCTCCACAGACCAAATACATCGCAGCATCATCCTCTCGAGCTCTGGTTATACGCTGGCTGATCCCGAAACGCGACCGACAAGCAGTCACTTGACGGGTTTTACACCATGGACTTGCCGATGCTGCGTCCCTAGCCTGGCTTCTGCTACCCTCGTCATTTTTTGTCCTCGGTCCTGTGGGGGTGAACCGGTGTCGCGTCGTGTCGCGTAGGCAGGCTGGATCGGAAGTGAATATGGCCGACGCGACGCGACGCGATGTTGGTTTGCCCCCGTAGGATCGGGGATGGGGAGTGGTGGGGGTGGTGGAGGTTGGGTTGGGGACGTGGCGTCGGTGCGGGTCTGGTTCGATTGATGGTGATGTGAGTGTGGTTGAGTGTGATTGATCTAAATCTACCACTTATTTTTTAGGTATATCTCATCTCAGCTGCAATTTAGGCAAGCAAATAGGCACAATCATCACAGGTTATTTAAGTTTAATATTTAGTATTTAATTTTTAGTTATACCTAGTTTTGATTTTTTTTTCTAACGTTGGTAAACGTACTCGCGTTTACACTCACGGTTGTAGCTGAAAACCAGCGATTCGCGGCTAGCGAATATGACGATGAGCTGCCACCCTTTTGCTGCTGCGGCACACACACACATATTTATTATCTTCTTTTTTTTGTACTATGTTTTTTATTGTGATTTTGTGTACCAACATGTGTGTGTCTTTTAGCAGTAAATAAAGTTTTTATCTATCTATCTATCTATCTATCAGTAGCTTAGTCATAATATTGAAAAAACATTACAAAAAGGGGTAACTTTGGGTTTTTTTTATTTATTTATTTTTTTTTTTATCGAGTGATGTTTATTGGATTTTGTAACTGAATGAGACTTTGAATAGATTGAATCCATAAATAATACATAGTTTTTTTTTTTTTTCCAGAATTTGAACCATTATTTTCTATGTCTCAGATGGTTTGAAAAAACTTAAAGCGCGATCTATCTAGCCTTGAGAGGAAACACTGCGTCGGCGTGGCGTTTGGGATTCTCATGAGGGGCGCGGGGGAGCGGCGTTTCGTGGTCCCCTGTTTCCTCCTTCAGAGGTGGACCAATTTTTATTTAAGCGTCGGTTGGGGGAGGAGGTTTTCTGTGTCTGTGTGTTTGATTTTTTTTTTTAAACGAGTTACTTAATGTTTCTGAAGACGCCTTAAAACGAAGTGATTTCGCTTAATTTTGAAGGCTCCTGGTTATTAAATAAATGACTTAATGCAAAGGAATCAAGCATACGGACATGAAGGGTCTCTTTCTTTAACCGTTGCTGAAGGGGTGGTGGGGGTTGGTCCGGTTTTGGAAGGGGGCTGCGGGGCGTCGTTTTTCTGTGTTTTATGTGGGAGTTTTGGGTGCCGCGTCGGCGTGGTGTTTCCTCTTAACTCGTAATCCCTACGCGCGCGCGTAAACCCTGCGCTCCTGACGGACGTCAAATCGATGTCGAGTCGGCTGTGCTTATCGGAATATGAACGCTCGGGTCACGAGATAGGTTTCAGTTTCGCGTGGGGGTCGTTGGAGGGTGAACCTTCTGTACGGTAGTAGTATTAGTTATTCTGTGCTTGTACCAAGACGAAAAACGAAACAATTTTAAAACACACAAGTTTATGCTTATTAATTTTTGACGTTTTTTTATGCTTAAGTTTTTATAAAAAAAAGATATTTGAATGATTAAAAATGTCAACCTTATTGGTTAGGTACTAATGTTTTCCAAAACTCATTTCAGCCGCTACTTTATTTTACTTCAAAAACTCTCCAATTTATATTACTTACCACAGTATCAATACGATAATTGGAAATCATATTACACAATTCTATGACCACGGCTTATATTTCGGTTCGACGCGATTCTGTTTCGGCGTGCAGTGGTACTGGGGGTAGCAATGCGCATTTGTCTGGCACAGACTATAATAGCTCGTTAGATTAGTTATTAAGTCTTAACTATAAGTTAGTTAACTGTTTTTTTATTATTATTAGTATTGACGTTAATAAGTGCCTGTAAAGGTTTACATTGAATAAATAATTTGACTTTGACTTTGATGCGTACGGTGGTCACCAACCAGACGGGTCAAGCCCTACCACCAGTGGAGCAGATCATCGCTCGAAAGAGTCCGTTAGTCGCTTCTTACGACACCCACCGGATGGAGAGTTTTATAATATTAGTAGGATATTCCGAGACTATACATAATAACTCACCTCTCACTAAAACTCAAAAGATGCAACATTTTAAGGGAAGGTTGCAGGGCGAAGCTAAAAGGGTCGTCCAGCATTTGCATGTTGCGCCAGAGAACTATGACACGCGTTGGGAAATTTTGTCCCACAGCTAAAATAATAGGCAACTTTAGTTCACTAACAATTTTCAACTGTTTATGTTGCAGCCCAGTATATGAAACAATTAGCTTACGAATTAAAACGAATTTATGACACGACTATGGAAACTATTCACGCCATTCATAATTTGGGCATGGACACGTCGACATGGGACCCGATGTTAGTGCACACACTTTGTGAAAAGCTCGATTCTTTAACTTAGACAGACTATATGCAATCAAGGTCAGATGCACAGGACTTATCTAGTATTGAGCTATTTTTGTAATTCATAGAAAGTAAATTTATAGCATTAGAACCGTTGCAAAGAAAGAAATTAGAAAACATCGCTGTCAATAAACCGATAAAGCCTCAGTTTAATTCATCTCATTCGTTTGACAAGTATTATAACACAAGTCGACAACCTATGGAAAGTTCGGTGAATACACTTCATTCGACATGCAACTTAAGTCGAGGGAAAATATTTGGTTTAATGCTCTAAGGAAAATACTTTGTCCGCTCTGCAAAAATGATCATGCACTATTTCAGTGTGTCAATTACTGAAATGTCAAATAGAGATAAATTGCAACATGTATCCAAATTGCAAATATGCAAAAAATGTGTATATGTTTATTCCAAAGGTTATTGCGCTTGAGAGAAACGATGCAAAGAGTGCAATGAACCACATAATACTTTGTTGCATAACGCAATCAGCAACTTGGGACGAGCGCCCATGACAACAAAAGCGGCTGCGCCACCAATGGCAAAGTCAGC
The DNA here is from genome assembly GCA_963921215.1 of Scoparia ambigualis. Classification (NCBI taxonomy): domain Eukaryota; kingdom Metazoa; phylum Arthropoda; class Insecta; order Lepidoptera; family Crambidae; genus Scoparia; species Scoparia ambigualis. Next base: position 23,626,267 of record OY992526.1, read on the forward strand.
ATTTGGCAATAAACCTATGCAAAATATTTATATTTCAAATAATGATGACGAAATATTATTGGCCACAACGTAAGTACAGGTAGCATCAAACGATGGAGAGTATATGACATTACGTGCACTAGTAGATCAAGATCTACTGTCAGGATCTAAGGTAAAGAGTCCAAAGAAATTGCCATCGGGAGGGGAGTGCGGCAGGGCTGTATTTTGTAGCCGACCCTTTACAACATTTACTCGGAGGCGATCATGGCGGAAATTCTAGAAGACCTGAACTGTGGTATAAAGATAAATAGCCGACACATCAACAACTAGAGATATGCCGATGACCCGTTCCCATAGCATATACAGAAGCCGAGTTGCAACAAATGTCAATCGCGTAAACGAACGTAGCGTAAGGGCGGGGCTTCGAATGAATGTCACCGAGACACAGTTTATGGTCATCTCCAACAATCCCAATATCCAACCTAGCATATTTGTGGCGAGCTAAAAACTGGAACAGGGGACCAAATATAGTACCTGGGCACCTGGCTTACACAAAACTCCTCTTTTTAGACTCGAAGTGTATAAAAACAACACATCGTTTTACAATCCGTTGGTCAGAATGCGCCGTAATTAAAACGAATTATTATCTAAAAATCTTGAATTGGATATATTTCAGCACAGTTTTTACTCGTTCCGGAGAAGTATTTTTTTTTTTTGTCATTTGTGCGCATGGGTTTCTTGGGGGGGGGGGGGGTTATTTTATGTATATATATTTGTTTTTTTTTTTTAATTGCGTCCATTAAGTGAGCACTTACTTACCTAGGTATTTTGTTCATAAAATAGGATAACATATTATTGTTTCTTATTTGTTAATTTTTGTTTTGTTCTCGTTTGTTTTTCGGATTTGTAAACATACGCTTTATTGTAAAACTTAATATTTGGTACCTATATCGAATATTTGTAAGGAGCTCTAAGTAGTGTTTATTAATTTTTTGTTAACTAAGTATGATGTTATTAAGTACGTACTAACTAAAAAAAGTATATAAGTAGGTAAGGCAAGCTGGGTGTAATTTTAGATATACTTAACATTTTTCTCGGAGGTAGCACCTAATAAAAATAATTTTGTTATTTCATACAAACTTGTGGATAACGGTGTTGATTATACATTTAAAAATATTTGATTACAATAGGAAAACTATGGTTTGTAAAATACAATGTATAATTGTTTGTAGTCCTTAATAAATTAAAAAAAAAAAAAGTATTGACGGGGCACTGAGCCTCACTACACCTAGGGTTCCATAATTTCTGTGATACTTTCTTACTTCTGATACATATTTTAATCTGAAACTGGTAATTAATTTTTTTTCTGTTGTGATTAATTGATATTATTATATTATTGTTTGCAATTAATTTAATGTTATAATGTATGTTTGTTTGATTTTTTTTTTAAATAATTTCTAATGTAAGCTTTTGCACACCATCAAGCAAAGGAAAGTTGCGTATCTGGGCGATGTGTTTAGACACGGCAGATACGAGTTCTTGCAACTGATACTGATGGGAAAGGTTGCAGGAAAAAGGAGACCTGGCCGCAGAAGAAAGTCTTGGTTGCGAAACATTCGGGAGTGGACTAGAATAGGGAATGCCGCGGAACTCTTTCGCATTGCCAGAAACAAGTCCAAATATGCAGAGCTGACTGCCAACCTTCACTAGTTGGAGAGGCACCCTAAGAAGAAGAAGTAGATCAAGGGTCACATATTACTCTCGGCCCAGAAGTATGGTTTAAAAAAAATGTTAATGCAAGATGCAGAATGCAGATAAAATGTAAATTAATGCTAAGTTAAATGTAGGCTAGGTTTATCAGAATAAAATGCAATAGAGTTGTCGTATTGGCATCTAATAAAACACTAAAAGTAAAAATGCTATACAAGTCAAAGTGCAGTGATCGTATCGGATCGCAGGGTGATGGCCTTATAATCGGTCACCGTTATTGCTGCGTCTGTCATATTTAGCAGAGCCATCGCTGTTTTATGCTGTTGGGAACATGTGCAGTCTTAAGTCCGTTAGTTAGCTTTTAATGCACCAAAGAGAAGAGATGGGTTGGTAGCATTCTTTTAATAATGAGCCCCCATAATGTCTGCTGCTTCATCCACTAAACAACGCTTTTGAAGATTTCATATGTGATCGAAGCTCTTGAAGTATAAGTTTAACCGTGTAAGGTGTAAGCACTAGCCCGTAAGAGAGAAACGATCTAGTTTACGGAGAGTAATGAAAGATTCCTTTCAATATCAAGTAGCGTTACTAGAATGCCTTGGCGCCGGGGAGGGGGGGGGGGGGTAGTCACTTCAAGGATATAATATCTTTGCATATTTTTACAGTGCTAGCTTTTTCCCGCGGCCTCGCTCCAAGCAACAAGTTGTGAATTATGGGGGACGAGTTATCGGCCGGATTATTTAAGTGGTGTATTGTGCTTGCATGATAACCGATGCCAATTATTATGGACGCGTTAACGGCATCGCCCATTTGCAAAATCAAAAATTATTTATTTTCGATGAAAATAAATTGAAATTTTTGGTTCGTCCGAAATCAATCTACTCGTCGTCGGTTAAGTTGATTCGTTGTTAAAAGTATTGAAAGTAAAGTTCTTTCCCACTGCAAGGTAAAGGCCTTCATCATTAAATCGAGACATCGCTACATTTAAGAGGGGATACGCTTTTTGTTTTCCCATAAACATACAATATGAATTTCCAAGTTCAACATTTTACAAACCAATGAGCCAATTTAAATGAAACTTTCATGCTAAAGTGAAATACAGAGATCTTAATAAAACATTTTAAAAACGTTTATTTTAACTAAGTTATTGCGATTTAAAGTCCACTATAGAAAGTTGCGCGTTTTAAACTTCAATCATATGAACAATATCTATAGAGCACGGTCTCATACAAAATAAAACTCAAATAATGTCCCCGTGTAAATACATGCATATCCATAGATCAACATCAGAAATGAAACGAGATAATATAGTTAGACATTTATTGTAAAGTAAACCTTAAACTCTAGGCACTAACGCACAAAGTCTTAAAAACATTATTGTAGTTACATCACTTTGAAACTAGGCTCGATAGATTCAAACAAGTTGGAACAAAGTACTGAATTCGAAATTTTTATAGCAAAACAAGGCATATTTCTGATTTATGCATTGTTTCGTGATGCCATTTTTCAAGAAGTAATCGTGCAGTGATCGAAAGTTTTAAATGTGAAAAATGTGATGTTTTTTAAAAGCCTTCATCTTTAACTTGTTTGCTGCGATTCAACGGATTGGACACTAACAACTTTTACATTGCGTCTGATCGGCTTCACACTGGCCATTACAGCGGTCCGTGTGTCCGCGGCGTGTCTATGCAAATGCGGCCGATTATTATGGAGATTGGGCAAACTTGCTGGGGCTGAATGCGATGCGGTGGCGGTGGGCACTCCAACTAAAGGAATCAAGTATGGCGAGCGTATAGTTATGCCACCTACCAGTAACTAGAGTGGTGGCTTACGGCCCGATCACCCCATGTGATGTTGTCCATGGAAAGGCCTGTGCCTAGCAATGGGAAGTTTGACGATGACAATAATTGTATAGTTTGTTAAATTTTCGCCTAAAACACACAAATGGCCACTTCTAGTTTCCACTTATAAAATATATTTTATCGAAACCTAAATCAGATCTGGCTAAAAAAAATTGTACGTTAGTAAAAATAGCAGAACAGATTTTATCGAAACCTAAATCAGATCCGGCTAAAAAAAAAAATGTATGCTGGTATTAATTGCTGAACAGTGATTCCCGTAATAATTAATCATGTATTTTATTAGTTTAAGTCTGTAATAATTGGAAACCTGGCATATCCACGTGGACAAAAGCCCCAAACTAAATAAAGAGAAAAAATTATACGAGTAGGTACATTAACATCAAGCCTTTTTTCCTGAAGGGGCAGGCACTAGGCAGACCATAACATGCTTCATACAATGTCCGTAGGTTTCAAGACTACATAATGTGTTTAGAGGTAATATTTATAGAATGGTTTTATGTATCTTTATCGTTGACCCTATCGATTGTTATAACAAAATAGACAATGTGTAATTTTTGCCATATTTAGATTGTTAGACATTAAAATTTCACAAAATACAGAATGAACCTGCAACGATAATATTATTTTTGTGTTTGTGCGTGTAAAAATGCACAAAACACTAATGTTATGAAACAATATAACAATTAACATTTAGTTAAATTGAAAGAATGTGATGCGGAGTAAGTCAAATATAGAACTCGCCACAATATGCGATTAATGAGGTGCGGACATCATCATCATCATCTCTAGGGTAAGGCGAGAGAGGCTATTGAATTCGGCAGTGCTTACTTTTGGACTTCTTTCACTTAACATCAGACGGTAAGTGATGCCTACTTTAATATCACATAAATAGTGCAAATGATTGTTGAAAAGTGAAATGTGCGTCTGATTATTATTCCGCCCCAATCCCGCACTCGACCGCCGGATCCTTAATCACGGAGGGTCGCGGTTAATGTGTTAACAGCGCATTTTAGTCGTGTTCAAAGTAACCTGCTTCTGAGCTGTTGTGTAACAAATGACTGAGAATCAAACCAGCTACGATCTATATCTCTCATCGTGAAGCCAGTGCCATAGAATAGATAATAGCAGTGCCGCTATTCTGTTATTGTTGAACGTCACTAGGTAACTGTTTTCAAGTTTTGACATAATTAGGACTATGAGAAAAATGAAAGTAATTGACTATTACGCCATATAACTAGTAATTTAGTTTTATATTTTTCGATTTTTTTAAGACGTTTTCACGAGTTAGTCTAGACTAGTATAGCGAATACGTCCTATATGCGAATTATGCATTCTGTAATTAGGCCTTTATTGAACTACGCATTTCACTAATTGATCCTTTAGAGAATAAAATTCGTCCCTTTGGCGAATTAATCTATTCGAGACTCTGTAGACATTTCATTGCAAGAGGCGGGGTAGACCTAAGACAAGATGGATGGTGTGAAAGATGACATGGGTAAGAAAGAAGCGAGTGAAGAGACGACGGTTGTTGGTGAGGTTTAAATTCAGGAGCGAGTAAGACGTGTTGTGGCGACCCTACATACTCGTAGTAGGATAAGGGCAGGGAGATGATGAAAACAAATATTTAAAAATCAAAGAGTGTGGGTACCCCAGTGAGACTTGTCGCTGCGGGCATGGCCAGCCAGTGCAGGGGTACTTGCTAATCACAGTAATAGATTTATAATAGCCGGTGGAAGCAATTCGATTTGGGCGTCGTTCTAGGCAAGTTGTTAATAATGGTTAAATCAAAAATAAACAATAACGTGGTCTACTCTCCAAACGTTACTTAGGTTATCCTATTTGTACGTGTTGTGTTATAATTGATTTTGGATATATTTAAATAATTGTATGTCGTTTTGTCAGTTGTAGTTTTCTAAATAAACAAATCATTAATACCAGGCCTAGGCGGATTGACTTTAGTTCACAACACTATTGTTATGATGACACTTAGTTTCCTATCTTTTCTAAAAGTTTACTACATTCTACAGTCTTTACACAATGAAGATATTAATTGAAAATGTACTGTACGAGTATATGTGTAACGATAAAAAGTAAGAAAGTATCAAACACACAGAAGTACAACAGAAAAATAACACATCAAAGATGCTCCAAAAGAAAATCCCATAAGGTTAAACACCGCGGTAAATACTCTGTATGGATGACTGCACATTGCTATCGCGTAATTTATTTCCTTTACTCGCTCCTATATCTATTCTAATCACATATAAAGTGTGCAAAAAGATCTATTCCACAACACTCATCGATCACTCACCAGTGGCGAGTCTCGTTGCGCCGCACACTGACACTCTCTTACACTCGCGCGACACGTCCGCTCCCGCCAACCGCCGATACGGCACTGCCGCGAATGGCCGCCGCGCACCCCAACGCCCCGCGCCGGCCCCCGTCCCGCTCCGCACCCCGCACAATGCCACCATTGCCACCCTCTTGATTTCGCAAACCCATCGAATGCACTAATCCACTGGTGAAGAGTTATATCTGTTTATAATTTAATTTTATGTCGATTAACCGCATCCGTAGTCTAGTGGTTATACCACCGTTCGATGTCAGTCAGTTACGGTTAGGCACCTACCTATACTAACACCAAATTCGATGAATAATGTTTGTATAAAAGTTTTTAAACAAATTATTCACAATTCTTTGGGCATAACTACACTCGCTCCAATTTATACTGTTTCTTGAGAGAAAGTTTTCTGAACGTCTACAATTTCAACACCAATACCCATCGAAATGAAACACTTACGGATCTAATCTATTATATTATGGTCATAGCTCCGTTTTCAAATATAATATTACCACAGTGTTAAGAACTTACAGTAGTCCAACGCCTTTGAAGTTGCACGTAATGCCGCCATCGTCTAGACATTCGTCATTGTCGCAGAGTTGTCACATATTTTTTGACGTGACAACGTCTTAAATTAGGTTAGGCTGGGAGTCACTTATGAAAAAGTGTAACGCTCGTCGGTAACGTAACGATGAGTCACCGAACGAGAGAGAGGCCCGCCGAATGCCTTGCGTCTCTCTCCCACTCAACTATGATAAATTTGTGCAATTCTTATTTTCATTCAATTCCTTGTTCCTATTGTGCAATTTAATTATATTCATATCAATAAATATTCTACCGAGAAAAAGACGTTGTCACGTAAAATCTTCGCCCGTAAAACCGACTTTACAGGCAACCAATTTTTTAGTTTATTTCATATGTTGGTTATTGGTAGGTACGTTCAAGTAATAATTTTATATTGACAAATTATTATAATTATTAAATTACTTAGTTTAAATAATTAATAAACGCTCAATTAAACTTCAAGATAACGAAACGTTGAAAAATTGTCTACCTCAGGCGGGAATCGAACCCGCGTAAATACTTACTTCTTTAAAAATGGTTTAATTTGTACTTTCTTGGGGTTTTAAAAAAAACGGGCTCAAGATTGAAAAAACCAATTGTTTCAATTTGCAAATATTATTATGTATCAATCAGTTAGCTTATTTCATTACGAACACGTAGACTTATTATATGATACATGCATATTCCCTTCCTAACTTCTGAGATATTACTCACAACGTAACCCGACACCCAAAACGCTAACTACCTGCGGGGGGGGGGGGGGGGGTTGACACTTTGTGGAAGTGATACCCATAATTATTTTACAAAAAAAGTCACGTCCGCTATCTTGGATCTCGAAATAGATGTTGTATTCGAAATCGGCACCTCTGAAAACCATAAAAATAATATCCATATTGATTTTATAATAAAAAGTTGCGCCCACCATTTTCGATCTCGATTTTAATCATAAATCATAAATCATTTATTTGCCGAATATCATGTACACAACATTGAGATGTAAGACAATGATTTAAAGTATCAACAATATTCTGCCATAAGTATGTAGGCATGCAAATATCCATAATTGTAACTACATCGATTGACTTTTTGTCTGAAATTAATTATTAATGTTACCTAGTATCTTTGCAATTTATACAAACAATACAATTAAATTGCAATTCATTTAAATGTCATAATTATTAAAAATTAATATTATTGCAAATTACGAGAAACAATACAATTAAATTACAATACATTCTAATGTCATAATTATTAAAAATCAATATTATTGCAAATTACGAGAAACAATACAATCAAATTACAATATATTTAAATGTCATAATTATTAAAGATTAATATTATTGCAAATTAAAAGTTAATGATAATGTCAAAATGTCTGTACAATTTATACAAACAATACAATTAAATTATAATTCATTAAAATGTCACAATTATTAAAAATCAATATTATTTATGATAATGTCAATGATAATTAAAAGCAAGATGTTACATTATTTCCAAATATTCCTTGACGGAGTAGAAATTGTGCTTTAGGAGCCATTGTAATAAACTATTTTTAAATCTATTTCTTTCTAACGGGAGATTCATCATGTCTAACGGTAATTTATTAAATATTTTTATGGCCATGTAAAATACGTTTTTCTGGAATAAGACTAAATTACATTTAGGTATAGCCAATTTATTTTTTCTTGAATCCCGTAAATTTATTTTGATGTCTTTATTTTTCACAAATCATTCTGGGTATTTCTTAACCAATAGACACATTTCTAGTATGTACATACAGGGTAGAGGGAGTATTTTATGTTTTGTAAATAGGGGTTTACATGAATCTGAAAAAAAAAAATACTGTGCTATTTACGATGTCAATTTTATTATTATTGTATTGTATGTCAATATTATGTTTTTTCGCTTTATATGTATGAAATTGTATTGCTTTAGTCTTAGATATATTAATTTTCAGGTTATTTTTATTTAACCATTCAACTACATCAGAGAGGCTATTATTAATGTCATTTCTAATTATGTCAATATTTTTATTTAGAAACAATAGTGTACAGTCATCAGCAAATAAGAAGCAATCATTGCTAGTCACATCTGGGAGGTCATTAACATATAAAAGAAACAGCAGTGGTCCCAAGATACTGCCTTGAGGCACTCCATTGCTTATTTGACGATATTTAGATCGGACATATTCTTTGGTTTTATTAACTGTTTGCGTTATTTCGGCACACTGCTGTCTATTCGCTAGGTAACTGGCGAACCATTGATTTGCTATTCCTCTAATACCGTAATCATGGAGCTTCTGTAGAAGTACGTCATGGCTTACACAGTCAAAAGCTTTAGACATATCTAGAAATAGTGCTACAGTTGGTATTTTATCATTAATTGATTCTGTGATTTTTTTGAGTAATGAGAAACATGCTAATGAAGTGGATTTACCCTCCTGAAAACCGAATTGTTGCTTGTTTATAATATTGTGTTTGTTAATAAAGTCATGTAGTCGTATGGCGATAACTTTTTCAAAAATCTTTGATATGATTGGTATTAATGCGATGGGTCTGTAATTTCCCATATCGCTTTCATCTCCTTTCTTAAATAAAGGTTTAACTACAGTTAATTTTAATTTTGCTGGAAAAGTACCATTTTCCATAGAAAGGTTTATTATGTAGGCTAAAGGAATACTGATCACTGGAGAACATAATTTAATAATATCAGTACTAATTTCGTCATAACCTACTGATATTGTGTTTTTTAAGTTCATAATTATTTTTTGTATTTAATTTTTATTTGTTGGGTACAAAAATATGCTATTATTTATTTGTTTTTTATTTGTATTTACTAATCTATTTCTTGTATTGGGCTATTTCAATAAAATAGTCATTAAATAATTTAGATATGTCGTTCTTATTATAAATAATGTCGTTTTTATGTCTTATTAATTTTATTTCATTGCATGTTGGATTTTCGTTAATGTTATTATTTATTATTCTCCAGGACGCCTTACATTTGTTTTTTGCGTTAAGTATGTATTTAGAATTGTTGGTTTTTTGTGCAGCATTTATACATATCTGTAATAACTTTGTGTATTTTATATATTTCTTTTTATTTTCATCTTTCTTTATTTTATGTGAGTGTATATAATTATAATATAGTTTACGTTTTTTCACACAGCTTTTTTTTAGACCTTTGGTAAGCCATTTCAGTTTCTTAAAATTATGATCTTTTCTTACTTTAATAATAGGGAAGCAAAGATTATAAAGAAGGGAAAGACTGTCATGAAAAGTGTTAAATACTTCATCAGAGTTTGTTTGTTCTAATACTTCATTAAATGTCAGGGAGTTGATATGTCCGATAAATTTTGCCTTATTTTCAACGTGGTAATCTCTTTGTAGTTCATACCAGTTTATTTTTTTACTATAGTTTTCTATATGGGCAGATAAAACTTGGCATTTAGTATGGTCAGATAATGATAACTCTTTTGTAAATCCATTTGCTTCGTCTAAATTGGTAGCTATCAAGTCTAAACAGGCGTTTTTTCTAGTTGGTGTTTTTATTAGTATATCTAGATTATAGTTCTGGAGGATACCGATTAAAGTTTGAGTATTTTTGTTTATTTTTAGGATATCAATGTTCCAGTCCCCACAGATTATGATTTTTCTTGGTTTTTTGTTGATTTTGCTTAAAAGTTGTTCTAATTTATCGAAAAATACAGATATATTTGAAGATGGGGTTCTGTATACACAAATTACGAATAAATTTATACCTTTTATAATTATACCGCAACATTCAAAATTGTTTTTTTCAGACAGTGTATCTGCTAATTGTAGCTTTATGCAGTTAATATGATTGGCTACCAAAATACAAGTACCCCCTCTTTTTTCATAGTCGCGTGACCATGAAGATCCCATTTTATAATTAGTCACTATTAAGTTTTTTTCATGTCCCCTTTTGATAAAAGTTTCTGAGAAACAGATTATGTCCATGGATTTGCAGCTTTTTTTAAAATTGTTGAGGGCAATTTCTAATTCATCCTTTTTTTTAGAATACTGCAAATGTTTTGATGAAAGCAAAAGAAATTATGTTTTTTGGTTTTCACGAAAAAAAGTGTTTTTGTTGGTTACTGTTGGAAGATGATTATTTTTAAAGTAGTACGGAATTGTTCCCTTTTTTTGCTTTGGGACTTGGTAATTTGTAACATTATTTTATTTTCTTGTTTTTTAAAATAATATGGAATTGTTCCTTTTTTTTGTTTTACCACATCGATATTCATTTTACTTATATTTTTTCTGAGATGCATTGTTTTAGTTTTTTCATAGATTTTTTATAGTAATCAATAGTATCAAATTCTAATTTTATTTTATAGCTTATATCTTTTAATGACACTTTTTGCTTGATTTGGTTTAATGATATAAATTTACAATTATTGTAGTTTCTGCTTATTAATTTAAGTTGATTATTGAGTGCGTTTGTATTTAAATAATTGGTTTCTATTGCTTGAATCAATAGTATTTGTGTGTTTTTGCATTTAGCCAAAAATACAGATAAATCGCAAAATAATTTAGTGGGTATTCTATCATTTGCACCAATTAATAGAATCAAAAAGTCGTCACTAGTTAATGTCTCATGTAATTCAGTATTAAGAACATCAAAACTGCTGGCGTTAGGCTTAATAAATGAGGTAATTATGCGACTATCTTGCTTGTTGGTCGCCCAAAATTAATACATTATTTTTCAGACATTTTTCAGTAGATTTTTCGTAATTGATTAATCTTAAGGTCAAATTATCCTGCAAAGCGCCATCTAGTGGTAGTACGGTGAAACGGTCAGTATTTTGACGATGCTTTGAGGATTCGATTGAGTTTGTCATGGCTAAGTCCTCACGGGAGCAGCAACGAGTATAATCAATAGGTGGCTGTGAACATATTTCATTTGACGTTGTCATTAATTGTGGGTCATCTTGACAATGTAATGTCGATTTCGTGGGTAGATGTTGTGCGTATTTCTGTAACTCCGCTCTGAGTTTGTTATTATCTAGTTTTAATGTTTCTATTTCTCTATTCGCTGAGCATAGTTGTGTTTTTAGTTCGTCTAGTTTTAATTTTAATTCAGTTGTCATACTTTCGTCTAAGGAAGAATCATTCGTCAAACTTTTCATTGTTGTGTCAAAAATAGTAGTGTCATCGAAGTCCCGTTCTAAGCTAGAATTGTAGAATCTAGATCTGTCTATTGACTTGGACCTTAGTGTACGGCGTCTTTGTGTTACGTTCTCTTGTGAATTATCCATTTGAATTATAGGTTGATTTCCAACCAAACAGGAAAAAACAGTAGTGTAGTGTTGTAACGTTGTATTTTTTTAACGTTGTCCTTGTTTATAAAATAATAAAAAATTTATAGCAAACTTATTGGTTTCGTTGATTTTAGTTCTGTAGTACCTCAATAGATGGCGCTAGCAATCTCACGGGATAAGTAGAATTCGATTTTATCGATGCGTTTGGTCTTTCCGAAAACGTAGTGAGAATTTACCTAGTAAAAATAAAGTTGATTCTTGGCTGTATGGTCCCTGACCGTAGCCTGTTCCTAGAAAAGAACGATAAAAACAATTTGACATTTGTGATGTCATCTGGAGGAGTGATTTTTTTTTTGTAATCGAGGTTTTGATTCGTCTCGGAACAGGATTTGAAAGTAGACAAGGGCGGAGCCCCAGGGCTACCGAGAATCCAAAGACATCGGCCCCGGAATGTAAAGGGTTAAAAAAAATGCCGATGTAAATTATTGGGTGGAAAGGGGATTGTTGCATTGTCTGGAGATGAACGACCCGCAGAAGATGTAGAAGCGGGAACGGCAGACATCGGCAATGGGTTTTTATTTCTTTTTATTAATAGTATTTTCATCATTTTCTTTTAAGAAATGTTCTTTCTAACTCGTAGTTAGAACTTTCTAACGAGTTCCATTCTTACAATGGTTCCTTGAAAGGTCTTGCACCTTATTTTGGTCAATTTTGGAAGAAATGTCTCGGTAATCTACCTAACGACCACCGGTCCCCGTGGATTGCTGAAACCTGATGGCAGTCACATGTGCAGCTCTGGCCAGGTAACGGAAGGATCACCATCGCTCTTCAGGTCAGTCTCCATATTCGTTCGGTGGACGCCTGGACCGTCACTCGAGGGTTTCTCTCCAGGCCGCCACCGTTCTGGATGCCGGGATCGTCTGGCAGGATGATGTTAGTTCACCGTAGAATTTAATGTAGTAAATTATTAACATAAATAGCGATTGAGATTTGGGATAATTTGATTGCAGTCGCGAATCAACATAAAGCGACCTTGAGAGTAAAAGTCTTTTGCATAACACCTAAATTGATGATGAAAGTTATTGCCTCGTAATAACTCATGCATTAGAATTATATTTAATTTAATTAGTGTAGGTAATTTTGTATCTAGACTAAACAGAGTAGAAATAACTTATAGATGTAAATCCTCTGATATCATCGTCATATTATATGGAATAAATACCGTCGTTATTGCTAGACTATCCATGTATTAAGATATGAAATAAAAGAGCTTGGCTTTGAGACAAATTATCATCTTTGATTTCTTTCCCAGCATTATTTGAGTAAACAACAATTTACCACATTTTACTTATTAGAAAAAACTACATTGTTTTCCACCTCTAGGAAGATACTAGTTTTCAGTGTAGCAATCTGATGGTGTGCGTGTGCGGTGATATCAGTTGTTCCTTTAATTATCGCAAGATGTCGTTACTAGTGATGAAGGAGTAGTTACAGCTGATCGATACGTAAGTCGGTTGATGTTTGTTTGTATTTGAACTTTTGTTCAACGGAAATTCTGATGATTAACTTAATTTTAGTTTTATGGCTGTTTTTTTTACTCACTGCGCTATTATTAGTCCAGTTGATATTCTCCTCACTCGCAATAGTCCATAAATATCGGTTATACAATTAATATGCTTGTTTCTGATCTTCACAACAGTTGATAGTTTCTGTTATGCGTTATTTTCACACACACTTGATATATTTAAGAGATAACTTTTATGCGAAATATTTAGATACGACACTTTCTAACACTGGAATATATAAAGATAATAACTCATAGGATTTTTTTTAAATAAAATTTTTAGTACGGAGCAGATGTTTAGCCTGGCACAGCAGCGCCCTCTCTTAATAGCTAATTAAATCTTGCTCAAATATTAGCGAATTCTAAAATGGCTTTTATCTATAAATAAAATATTGAAAAAGACCTTACGGATGTATAGTGTATGTGTTCTGCATTAAATATTACCTTTCAATCCTCATTTAAGAAAAAATTGACTATACGCGTTTTAATACAATGCGCCACTCCTGACGCGTGTATCCCGAGTGAAGTGTGTGGAGAGCCCAAGTCGCACCGCGCCCGCCCGCCCCGCACACCACTCACGATTGCCCTGTCTAGACCTGCCCGTTGGCCGACTGTAAGAATTATATAGACTGTGATATCACCTAGTATGTTGAATACTAGTGCTGCACTTTTAGATTTTATCGATTAAATCTTAATTCGACTTAATCGATAGCTATTCATTCACTCTCGATACGTTGAAGTGCAAGGTCTCGTCAATAGCTAGCTAAAAAATTGATTTACCCGAAAGTGTTTTAAAAAAATGTTGTAAGTGCAAAAAAAGCATCACAAAGAAAACGCCTGGTCTGGAATGTAGCAGGTGTAAAAAGACCCTTCGGTTCGCCTAAAATTTTTAGTTCTAATTTCATATGGCCGAACTATGTTGGCTTCAACTTTTAACGAACAATAATTGTCTAGCCTAACAGTTGTTTTCAAACTAATATAGTTTTGCCTAACAATTAAAATCCTAATTTTAGAATCCCTATAAAAATAATAATAAAAATAATTCTTTATTAGCATCAAACACGGTATTTAAGATGACAATATACAATAAAAGTACAATCGTGTTTCACTAAATTACAACTGGCATGCAATTAAAATAATTGACAATTACCTTTTAATTAAGTATAATAATCAAATTTAATCATTTTATTTAAAATCGTAAGTAATTTTAATTAATTAAAAATTGGTTGCCTGTAAAGTCGGTTTTACGGGCGAAGATTTTACGTGACAACGTCTTTTTCTCGGTAGAATATTTATTGATATGAATATAATTAAATTGCACAATAGGAACAAGGAATTGAATGAAAATAAGAATTGCACAAATTTTAACTATAGAAATATATTTTTTTTTTGTTTTTTTTTTTTTTTTTTTTTATTTTTTTTTATTTTTTTTTTTTTATTTTTTTTTGTTTTTTTTTTTTTTTATTTTATTTTATTTTATTTTATTTTATTTTATTTTATTTTATTTTATTTTGTTTTATTTTGTTTACTAAAACATTGTACATGTAAACTTAAACTTAACTATTTAGTGGGAGAGAGACGCAAGGCATTCGGCGGGCCTCTCTCTCGTTCGGTGACTCATCGTTACGTTACCGACGAGCGTTACACTTTTTCATAAGTGACTCCCAGCCTAACCTAATTTAAGACGTTGTCACGTCAAAACAATAAAGTAAATTAATAATAAATAAAAAATCAAAATAAAATAAATAACAACAAATTTTAATTCATATAATTAAAAAATTCCTTGAGATCATAAAATTCATGTTCAGTTAACCATTTATACAACTTTGTCTTAAATAATTTTATATTACATTGTTTCATTTCATTGGGTACTTATTATATATTTCAATGCACATAACCAAAAAACTCTTGTCATACTGTCTTATTCTTTTACTTTGGTCAATTACCAATCTGTTTGGATTTCTTTTATTTCGTGGGTAAATATCACATGCTTTCTTAAATGACTGAAGTGATTGTTTTACATACACACAAATCTTATAAATATAAAGTGACGCAAGTGTTAACAATCCAAGCATCATAAACAATGACCTACAATACAAGATGAATATGGTGCAATGCCGTACAATCTTCGAATGCACTTCTTCTGACAAATAAAGGTTCTACTGACAATGGTACTGTTACCCCACATTATTATGCCATATCGTAATATTGAGCCATGCATATGTACATGATAAGCATTGAGTGCTGTGCTGAGATTGGTAAGTTGTTTAACCTGCTTGAGAGCGTATACAAATTTATTAACCCTGTTACAAATACTATCAATTTGTGGCTTCCAATTAATGCTTCGGTCTATTATTAATCCTATAAACTTTGTCTGTTCCAACTTTTCTATAATTTATTTATTTATTTATTTATCAATTTTTGCTGGTTTACAGTGCAAAGCATCCAACATACCAGAATGCTAGTCAACAAAGTGATTACATAAATTATACTTACAAAAAATTAGAATCAAATAAAAATTAAAAATATTCAAAACAAATGAAAGTCATACTTAAAAAATACCTATGTCAGAAATTAAATACGAAATGTCAACTTAAATTAAAACATAAAAATTATAATAAAACAGAAACAATAATAATATTAGAAGAAGATGTCAAGCTTAGTACCTTACCTACTATGACAGCGATTAATTAACTAATAAAAAAATAAAAAAAATACTCCAATAAACTAAACTAAATTATGTCATTAGCTGGTAAATGAACTCGTGGGTAGTTGCCACCAAAGCCGCTAGCCCATCGGCAAACAAATCAGAATCCTTATATTGAGCGAGCATATCCCCGATCAGACGAAGAGCGCGAATTGTAGGTGCTTGGGCAGCGTAGATGGTGCGAGTGGTCGGTTTCGGCAGCAAGCGCGGGTTGCGTCGCGGTGCCACTAAGCCATTGCAGTCCCAAGATATGCGGTCGGGCACGGCGAGGCAGACACGCTCAAGTATGTACGGACAATCTATCTTATGATACAGTACGGAGAGGTAGTGCACCATAAGTAGTAATTTCCTTCTTGAGGCGAGCGTAACGAGACCCACCATACCGTACACGAACATTGAGGGGAACAAGTAGGGATAGTACCCGTAATTTCTCTTGTAGAGCCAACGCGCGAACTTTCTGTGCAGTCTTTCAAGCATTATAGTGTATTTGGTCTCATGAGGGTCCCAGATGATCGCCCCATATTCAAGTCGGCTGCGTATGTAGGCATTGAATAATACCATAGCTACTGAGGGGCTGTTTAGCTCAGATGATATTCTGATTATAAAACCTAATAATTTACTTGTTGACTTGCATATATTAGTCACGTGTTTGTGGAAGTCAAGCTTATTATCTAATGTTAGTCCTAGGTCGCGGATGTCGTCAACTCTATCCAAAGGAGCGTCAAATAATTTATAAGAAGTTATTATATTCACCCTTTTCCTAGAAAACGTAACTGTTTTACATTTCGTATTATTAAAAGTCAACCGATTAGTAGCACCCCACGCAGCGACTGCGTTAATGTCACTTTGCAGTAAGTGGGCATCCTCCATACTACCTATCCCTAAACATAACTTTAGGTCATCTGCAAACAAAAGACACTTTGCAAATCTGATTACGTCAGGTAGGTCATTTATCATAATAAGAAATAGGGTAGGGCCCAAGGTACTACCTTGGCTTACACCAGATCTGGTATAGTAGTTGCCAGACTCATAACCATTAAGCCTAACAAACTGGCACCGATTCTTAAGATAGGTGGCAAAAAATTCAAGCAACTTTGGGGTAAAACCTATAACTGAGAGTTTGTGTAACAACCGGTCGTTATCCACCAAATCGAAGGCTTTTTTGTAGTCGAAGTATGCCGCGTCTACCTGTCTACCGGCATCCATCTCAGCCGATACGTAGTCTACTAGGGATGTTAAATTCGTAGTAGTTGACCTTCCTCTTCTAAAACCGTGCTGACTATCATGCAAACGAGTACTTAGCTGCCGGCTTATGTGGCTGTTAAGAATCGATTCGAAGAGTTTGGCAAACACTGACAGTACTGCAATTGGTCTATATGACGTTATGTCTGGCACCGGTTTGCCTTTCGGGATTGGTGTTACTCTAGATAGTTTCCACCTGTCTGGGTACTTCGCACTATTTAACGATAGATTATACAAATACAATAGCGGAGCTCTGAGTATAGATATACAGTCTTTGACTAAAAACACCGGAATGCCATCTGGTCCCGTTGACGATCTAGGTCTCAGTCGTTTAACGGCTTTACCCAGTTCTGATCTATCTATATTTAAGACGGTTATCGTTCTCGCATCAGGGATAGTATAGGCCTCTCGTGCAGCCTCAACAGGATCTAATCGCGGTACTTCTTCCAGAAAAACTGAAACAAAGTACCGCGCGAATGCGGTCACAGCTTCCTGGCCAGTTAGCTCTTCATCATTTAATTTAAACGTATCAATACGCTTCCGATCCTTTCTCTTCTCCTTAACATATTCCCAAAATTTCACAGGTTCGTCAATTATATTTTTTTGAGTGGTCCGTATGTGCTGCCGATATGCATTGTCAATTAGTTTTTTGGCATGCCACCTATAGTACTTAAACAGTTCTTTATTATAATCTTTGCCAAGTTGCTGAAATTTTATTAAATGAAGATATTCGGATTTGAGGCAATCAATTATTTCTCTGGTGAACCACTTTGGATAACTGTATCTGTGCTTACACAAAACTCCATTCTTAAGTGGAACAAAAAAATTAATACAGTAATATAACTTTTCGTAATACAATTCTATTGCAGCATCTATTTCATGTACCTTTAATAAATCCGACCAATCTATTTCGGCAAGTTCGGCGTATAATGCTTGAAAATCTGCCTTGTGCCAATTCCAGTTAGGACATGCACCCGGGCGGGCGGGGTCCGGCGCCAGCGGCGGCACATAACACGGTCGAGGCCCTACTTTACTTGTTACCTGTATCTCGATATCAAGAGAGGGGTGATAGTTGTCAATTGGCACTAAAGAATCAGTATTAAACGCTACCCTCACCTGATCAGGCCTGAGATCGCTCAATACAAGGTCTAAAACACCACCATGACTGTTTATTATTTGATTATATTGCTGTAATTGACAAAACGCACAAAAATTGAGCTTTAACATTGGCATTAAATGAATTAAAATTGAAGTCACCTAATAGTAAAATGTCAAGATTCGGATGAGAGCAAATTACATTTTCTATACAATTTAAAACATTTAAATATTGATCTTCCTTATAATTTGGAGGTAAATACACCACAAAACACAACAATTTTATATTTTTAATTTTTACTATTGCACTTATCAGTTCTATGTCGGGTGTAATGCCGTCTAGTTCAGTAATAATTTGAATAGAATAGCAATCACGTATGGCCAACAGAACTCCCTCCCACCCGGCGTCTCCTAAACGATCCTTTCGGACGACAATGTAGCCCGGGGGAAAGAGTTCGCCGTCGCATACTGAACTTGTCAGGAAAGTCTCTGTTAGACCAATAATATCAAATGACAACCGACTTACATTTTTATAAATTAATGCAGTTTTGGTGCGCAGGCCACGGACATTTTGGTAGTATACTTGAAGTTCTTTGGTTACTCTCTTATTACTGTCGCGTGGCTTGCCCACCGTGTGTCATTGTAATGAATATTCATGTCAAAATCATTGTTCACACATATTTAGACGGGATTTAACTACTTAGTAAATGCATTCTACGCATACCTTTTCCCGTCTAAATATGTGTGCATAATGGAACGCGAAAGTTTAAAATTGTATAAAATCATTGTTATTAAAACTTATATAAGGTGACTGCTAGAAACCGCAAAAAACTTCTAGGGCTGGTCAGGTCAAGTGTTTCAAACATGACAAAAATGACAAAAAAGAAATTCGTGTTTTTTTTAAATTTTTAATTAAATAATTCATTTTGTATATTTTAATTAGATGGTCTTTGAGTATCTAATTTATTTTAAACCAATAACATAAGAAAAATAAAATTAAAAATTGTTTGCCTGTAAAGTCGGTTTTACGGGCGAAGATTTTACGTGACAACGTCTTTTTCTCGGTAGAATATTTATTGATATGAATATAATTAAATTGCACAATAGGAACAAGGAATTGAATGAAAATAAGAATTGCACAAATTTATCATAGTTGAGTGGGAGAGAGACGCAAGGCATTCGGCGGGCCTCTCTCTCGTTCGGTGACTCATCGTAACGTTACCCAGCGTTACACTTTTTCATAAGTGACTCCCAGCCGCAACCTAATTTAAGACGTTGTCACGTCAAAACAATTAAAAATAACGATTATTTACAACGAACGGCTGGCCGGCCGATTGTTGACCCGTAAGCGTTGTCAGCTGGGCGATAAGTACCTACGTTAGTCTGCAATCACGAGACCCCATTTATTTTCCTTTAATTGAAATGTGCGTAAGTATAAGGTGCAGTTAAGTCCAACGCCACTTTTTAACTGTAATTATGGTAAGTGTTATGATGTATGAACGTAATTTCAATTCAATCCTAGTAAATATCTATCACACCACACATTATGAGAAGTTACAATTATCTTTCCTTACAAATGAAAGATCAATGGGTAGTTGGGTAGTTATCTAATATCGCGTACGCACGCTAAGCACTTGCCGCTAACTCCAAACCAAATGACCAGATGACCTTTCATGTCCTCGACAACTAAACAGCCTAAAGCATTGTGATAAGTTACCTATGTTATGTCAAGCGGTTATTTTACTATTCAGTCTTACTTATTTATTTACACTAAATTAAGTCAAACTAATGTCTCGCATGAAAGGCAACGTTAATACCTAAAAAGCTGCGTAATTAATAGGTGTCGGTAGGTACTTACTTACATGATGTTCATCGATCTGCTGTCTCTTTCCAATTCTATGAATATGAAAGAGACAAAGTAAATTCTTATCGCTGCGGCAGGCGGTGTACCAACGTTACGGCTTTAACTTAGAGAATCGCACTGTGGCACTGCTGTGCTGAGTCGAGTCACTGAACTTACTTGAGTCTCTTGCGCAGCGCAGCGCAGCAGGTGTGTGCAGTTTCCTCGGGAAAGTTTTGGAGTGTATGTGAGGTGCATTTGTGTGTGGGTGATTAAACTAATAACTAGTATGAGTTAATTAGTAAAGGATTAGTATTATTATGAATAGGCTACCGTGAATAAAGTAATCAGTTCAGTAACAAATTAATGTTTTGTGTAACAAATGGGTGTTAAGTCGTATTAGACTTGTAAGTAGAACAGGTGGTGTTCTTTTAAACACGTTAAATAAGTGTAATGATAATGTGCCGATCACAAGAGTTATTTTAGTTCGTCCTTTAATAAATTTTATTTTATTTACGTTATTTTGGCGAAGGTTTAATTTTTATGTAATATTACGTTAGTTTGACAGTCCAAAGCCTGTGAGGTGTGATGGGAAGCGTATCACCTTTCCTGTTCGCTGATGTAATAAACTGGAATCATCAAATCAAGTAAAAAAAAAAAAAAAAAAAAAAAAAAAAAAAAAAAAAAAAAAAAAAAAAAGGGGTGTGCCTCGAGGGAGGCCACACCAGGGCTACTTGCGTGTCGCCCATAGACCGCAGCGGTCTCTGCTACCGCTGTGGGGTCGAAGGGCACATTGCCTCATCATGCCACGCAAAGCCCTGCTGCCCCATTTGCACTGCAGCCGGCAAACCAGCAGGCCACAGTATGGGGTCGAGGCTGTGCAAGCCTTCTAAGAGGAAGAGGAAGCGGAGAGCCGGTGTAACACCTGAACCGGCTGCTCCGGGCGCTAGCAGCGGTACAGCGCAGTGATCCTGGCAGGATCCCAGGAGAGTAGAGGGGACACGGAAGCGCGGGTTTTGCCTCAGTTCCGTTCCCCTCTGCAGCGAACTCGCGGGCGTACGGGCATGGGGAGCCCTACGTCCGCAGGTATGGGTTCGCAAGTTGGATTGGGGGTGGACTTAAATGTTCCGAGTCACCCCCAGCCCGATGGCAGAATCGGGCAGTGCTCATCGGTTATCGATGCCCGTTGTGCGGCTGTGGAACAGTCCTCAAGGACCACCAGGGCTGTACCTCGAACGGAGGTTGGAACATCCGGGTGTTTTAGTGGGTAGTGCCGTTTAAGATCGTAGGCGAGTCCCACATATCCCGCGGGTCGCCCCAGTCCCGCGGGAATGCATAAACGCATTTCACCCGGTAAAAAAAAAAAAAAAAAAAAAAAAAAAAAAAAAAAAAAGGTTAGGTTGGGGTGGGGTGCGTGTTGGGTGGCCTCCTCGTGTGGCTGACTATCATTTGTCGTTCCTGATCCGTTGGGGGCGAACGATGGAGTCGGTCCTGGCGCTCCCTGGTTCCTATAGGGTTCTAATGCTTCGAAAGAGGCATTGGAACTCTATAGCCAACAACCCAGCGCACTAGGCGGAGCCCCTTCCGGGCCCGCAGCCCTCCTAGGCGTGTCCCTTCTGGACCGCACCATAAGCAGGTCCCTTCTGGGCCTGCGGGGGGTGGGGGGGAAAATTGGGGTTTTCAGGCGCCCCTTCAGGGCGTCATCAAAATTGGGACAAGAAGTCTGTTTCTGGGGTTGGTGCGTTCTGTCGCAAGGTTGTTGCGTTCTGTCGCAAGTCTTAAGAAGGAAAACTTAATTAAACCCCGCGGACACCTTCCGTCCTCCGTGTGTATATAGGGCCTTCCGGGCATGGGGGCTTTGACTCGGAAGGATCTGGAAGAGCTCTA
The DNA here is from genome assembly GCA_963921215.1 of Scoparia ambigualis. Lineage (NCBI taxonomy): Eukaryota > Metazoa > Arthropoda > Insecta > Lepidoptera > Crambidae > Scoparia > Scoparia ambigualis. Next base: position 23,648,345 of record OY992526.1, read on the forward strand.
CACAAAGTTAAAGTGTATAAAACTCGGGAGCCCACCAGTGCACAAGCGCCGAGCCTCACGGGTTATCAAGGCCGTCAGCCTGACGTTAACTGCAAAATCGTATGAATATGTCGTCCAAGGAATTGCGTTTGTCATGTGATGCGGCTGACGCCCGCCGCCAACCGGTACCCGGGTCGGTTGGTGTTAAATTGGATACCGAAGGCCCCTCTAGGGTAGGCGACCAGGCCCTAGAGTGTGGCAATGCCTCTGGAAGTGTAGGAAGCGTGCCCTTGAAGGGCAGTGGAACGAAGAAGGTTCCGAGTGTGGGTCTGTCCTGGGCGGACAGGCAGATTTGCCAGGCGGCCGCTACCGGATCGGTAGTTTTGGAGTCCAGAAGGGACAAGGTGGTTACGGGCCTCGGTGTAGCTGTCGACGATTCGTCGCCGAGAGTCACCCGAGGTTCCATGAAGCGAGATAGGGAGAAGCCGGGGTACAACACCGACACCTCGGCGACTTCCACCAGCTCGCGTAACGTCGGAGCTCTGCCGCCAACATCTTTGGTCGACTCCGACGACGACTCACTGTTCTCCGAGGCGGATTGTCATATCGCGCAGGGGACAGCTGCAGCGAGACCTAAGAGAGCTCAGTACTCTGCATTGGCTGCGGCGCGGAGTGATCTAGAGCGCGCTCGAGATGCTCGGAGAGAAGAGCTCCAGTTGGATGCGGAGCAGGAGGTAAAACTCATGCTCCGTGAGTCCAGAGAGCGGATGTTGGCTAGGGTCAAGGCGAGGGCCGAATGTAAAAACCAGGAGGAGGCTGAATCCCTGGTAGCGGAAGACGTATCGAAGCGGTGCGCCGAGGCTGGTGACATTATTTCGTTCGTTGCCGGTCGCTCGGGTAACCTCAAAGGGACCTTTCAAAGGTCCCTCAACGAAGCGGTCGCGATGGTGAAGTTGGCTGCGGATGAATTTCGCAGTTTCCCTACCGCAAGAGAAAATCTAGGGTTGCGTGAAATCAACGAGGGAATTCACCAGGATAACCGCGCTCTGCGTGAGCTAGCGGGAGGACTGCAGGCGGACAATACCCGTCTGTACGCCGAGGTGGCGAAGCTCAAGGATGAGGTGGCTAAGTTGAAGACCTCCCTCGAAACTACCATCCAGCAGACCCGGCGAACATCTGCCGAGTCCTGCTTCGAGGTCGAGGACCCCGCACCTTCGCAGTCTTCGGAAAGTGTTCGATGTGGCACCATCACGCGCGCGGGTGCTTTACGCATCGCCAACCGTTGGTCTCAACAAAAACCACCGGAGCCGCATCCTCCCGAGGCTGACAAGGCTAATGAGGCCTTCGCGCAGCAGCTACTGCAACAAGTAGGCCTGCTGCTTGACGCCAGGCTTGGTCCTGCGTCAACGCCGGATATTTCAGCGGACCCACAGCAAGGTGTCCCGGCCGTCGGTGCAGCATTACCTACGACACCTAAGGACGGACCTGGGCATGTCGCATTCAAGGCCGCTCCGGCCGATCGCCCTAAGAAGGGGGCGGTCAAGAAGGCGCCGAAGGCGAAAACACCAAAGGGCAAGGCTGGTGAACAACATCCTGCCGCCTTGCCCAGCACTTCAAAGGCTGGCAAACACCATCCTGCCGCCACCAGTAGTGCTCCGCCTTTGGCCCCTGCGCCAGCTCCGCCAGCACCCGAGCGTAAGCGCAAGAAAGGAAAGAAGGAGAGAGCGCCAAAGGCGCCTAACCCAACTCCTTCCAAGCCGGCGGCAGAACGACCATCCGCTGCCGCCCCTGCAAAGGCACGTAGACGCCAACGACTGCGAAAGCAGCTTCGCCCACCGCGAACAGCAGCGGTAGTGCTAACTCTGCGACCCGAAAAGGCAAAGGAGGGCATGACCTACGCGGAAGCCTTAATTAAGGCGAGGGAGTGCATTACGCCGCACCTACACAACATCCCGGCGCCCTCTGATATGAGGAAAACCGCCACGGAATCCAGGATGTTGGAAATGTCGGGGCCAGCGGCTAACGCTAACGCCGATGTGCTAGCTGGGCTAATCCGGGATGCGATGCCCGACGTCTTCGTCGTGGCCAGGCCCAATAAGACCGCGGACCTGCGCATCTCCGGATTGGAGGAGACGGTCCTCAAGACCGATGTGGCCTCCGCCATTGCGGAGAAGGGTGGATGTTCCCCGGAGAGTATATTCATCGGGGAGATAAGACGAGGGGCCGGCGGGAAGGGCACTGTTTGGGTGAGGTGTCCTGTCGCGTCGGCCAAGGCCGTCTTAGACGCAGGCCGGTTGCCCGTCTGCTGGAGCTGGGCACATGTAAAGTTGCTGATCTCCAAGCCAAGGCGCTGCTACCGCTGCCTGGAGGCCGGACATACGCAGGCTAACTGCACGGCTCCAACGGACCGCAGCAAACTCTGCTACCGCTGCGGTACCGCCGGGCACATAGCCGCTGCCTGTTCCGCGAAGCCTAACTGCCCAATATGTGTTGAGGCGGGAAAACCCGCAGGACACAGCATGGGCAGCAGGCTTTGCAATCCGGCAAGCAAGAGAAAGAGGAGAGCCGGCCGAACATCTAAACCGGCTGCTCCTGCTCCCCAAGAACATCCGGGGACGCAGTGATCCTGGCAGGATCACAGGAGAGTAGAGGGGATTTGGAGGCGTGGTTCTGGCCCAGCTCCAGTCCCCTCTGCAGCGAACCCTCGGGCGTACGGGCAGGGAGAGTCCTACGCCCGCACTTAGGGTTCGCAAGACCAGGTCGCCGGAGACGGTTGCACGGGTTGCTGCATCCGTCCTAGTCTATAGGCGGGGGGGACGGGAGAATCCCCATAGACCCCCGCTAGACAATCTCCGAGGGGTGGTGGTGGCCTCACACTGAGGTCGCCACTGTTGCAGTTCTACTGCAAGGCGTGTCCTTCGGGACCCCGCGCAGGCGTGTGGACCAGTGGTAAACAGTTACCAGGCGCCTGCCGAGCGGAAGTCGGAGAGTCCCGGGAGTTTTAGTGGGTAAACCCTCCTCGCTTACCATCTTTGAGGAGGGGAGTCCCACATAACCATCGCACTTCCCCGGTGCGGTGGTATGCGTAACGCATTTCTCCCGGGGAAACAAAAAAAAAAAAAAAAAAAAAGGTTAGGTTGGGGTTGTAGCGCCGCAACAGGCTCCACCTGAGACCGAGTGGACAAAGGTTGCAAAGAAGAAGCGCAAGTCGGCTAAGAAGGGGGCAGCGTCTAAGGCGCCCCCACCTTCTTCGAAACCACCGGTTGCGGCAGCACGAACACCCGCTGCCAACCCGGCTAGGAGGAAGAAGAGGGAGCGGCTAAAAAAGCAGCTCCGCCCGCCCCGCACGGCGGCAGTAGTTCTCACCCTTCGCCCTGAGGCAGAAAAGAAAGGCATGACCTATGCGGCGGCCTTAATCAGAGCGATGGAGTGCATTAAGCCCCATGAGCACAACCTCCCAACACCGTCACTCAGGAGGACTGCGACAGGGGCTCGTATGCTGGAAATGTCGGGCGCGCTGGGTTCCCAGCATGCCGACACTTTAGCTGGCCTGATCCGGGGAGCCATGTCCAATATCTTCGAAGTGGCACGGCCCGTAAAATCTGCCGACCTCCGGATCACAGGCCTCGACGATTTCGTCACCAAGACGGACGTCGCCTCTGCGGTTGCAGAGCAGGGTGATTGCTCCCCAGAGACCATTCTGGTCGGGGAGATGAGGCGTGGAGCTGGCGGAATGGGCACTGTATGGGTGAGGTGCCCAGCGACGTCGGCGAAAAAAGCCTTGAACGCAGGCGGCGGAAAGCTTCGGATCGGATGGAGTCTGGCACGCATACATCTGCTAGACTCAAAGCCCCGGAAGTGCTTCCGCTGCCTAGAAGGAGGCCACATACAGGCGTTTTGTACGGCGACGGTGGACCGCAGTAAATTATGTTACCGCTGCGGTATCGCCGGCCACAAAGCCGCCGCCTGTTCAGCAAAGCCTAACTGTCCCATTTGCGCCGAGAAGGGGAAACCCGCGGGGCACAGCATGGGCAGTCGGCTTTGTGCTCCTCCAAGGAGAAAGAAGGAGAAGGCCGGCAGACCATCTAAGCCGGCCGCACCTTCACATGCTCCCCAAGAACATCCGGGGACGCAGTGATCCTGGCAGGATCACAGGAGAATAGAGGGGATTCGGAGGCGTGGTTCTGGCCCAGCTCCGGTCCCCTCTGCAGCGAACCCGCGGGCGTACGGGCAGGGAGAGTCCTACGTCAGCACTTAGGGTTCGCAAGATGGGTGGAGGGAGGTCTCAATGTCCTGGGCCCCCCCTCAACACGTCCGTGGAGACGTGTGGGTGTGCACCGTCACGGTGGCCGCCACATCGAGGCGCGGCTGTGGATGAGTCCCTAGAGGATTGCCCGGGGCCACGCCGTGAGCGGAAGAGGGACATCGTAGTGTTTTAGTGGGTAGTAGCTAACTCGATCCAGCTGAGTCCCACATACCCCCCGTGGTCGCTCCAGGCCTGGGGGGATGCGTAAAGGCATTTCACTACGTCAAAAAAAAATAAAAAAAAAAAAAAAAGGTTAGGTTGGGGTTAGGTTGGGGTGCAAATTTGGGAACCTCCTCGTGGTGCACCCTGGGGTAAGGCCTCTCGGCCCACGTTCAGCGTGGGACAAGGGGCCTTATGCTAATCCCTGGCGTCCCTTCTGGGCGCCGAATAAAGTAGGTGGTGCCCCTTCTGGGCATCGCACCCCCTTCAACGCGCGTCCCTTCTGGACCGCACAGCGGGTCACTCTGACCTGCGGGGGGGATCTCCACGTGCGGCCCACTCTGGGTCGCACGCTCGCCGCTCACTCTTGAGCGGCTTTGAGGGGAGTTTTGACGGCGCCCCTTCTGGGCGTCGTCACACGGGGGGGGTTTGGGGTAGTCGGCGTCCCTTCTGGGCGTCGATATACGGGGGGGTTTGGGGTAGTCCGGCGCCCCTTCTGGGCGCCGTTTCAGCGCAAAGGTTCCGTCGTTGCGGGGCGCGGCGACGGGCGCCCGTTCGTTCTCGAACGGGTTGGTGGGCGGCGAACAGCCCACCCACTAGCGACCAAAAGGGGGATGGTAAACCTGGATTTCCAAAACATAATGAAAGGTTTACCTAAGAAGATTAGTTTGCCATGTGATCCGGCTGGCGCCCGGCGCGTGGAGGTATCCGGGCCTCCACGTGAGAAATTGACTACCGAAGGCCCTGCAGGAGTTCGAGACCAGGCTCCTGCAGTGGCAAATGTTACTGGTGCTCTGAGTAGGGAGTTGCCCAGGAGGGGTAGAAGTCGTGGTGGGCCCGGGAAGGGCGGAGAGGCCGGGGACGCGTCCGGTGAAGCGTCCGCTCGGGCTAATGGCTCGGGCGGCGTGGAACCGGCGGTGCCCGGTGCGGGTGGCGCCAGTCATCTTGACTGGGCGGCCGAGATGGCGCGCGACAGGGATTCCGACCCGGAGTGCGCGCGTATGGTGGAGGACCTGGTGGAGGAATCGCGCAAGCGCTCGCTAGCTGTCGCGCGCATGGATAGCTCCAGCGGGAGCTCTGGAAAGGGTCCTGCCCCCAAGAAGGGTACGGGGGGGGTGTACGATAGGGCGCTAGAGGAGATGGCCGAGCTGCCGGACGAAGTACTGATCCGCGAGGTGCGGGGCTGCCTCAGCGTGGTGGTTGCGGCGTTGCACGGCTCCAGGGATGAGGTGCGCCGGAGCTACGACCGCATGTTGGCCGGCTTGGCCCTGCAGCGGGGTAGGTGGCGGAAGAGCCGCAAGGGGTGCGCCGACCTGGAGGGGGAGGTTGCGGCGCTGAAGCGGGAGGTCGCGGCGCTGAAGGCTGCCGCTCGGGTGCCCGCTCCCTCCCCCTCTTTGGCGAGCGTGGAGGGCATGCTGGAGGCCCTTAAGAGGGAGGTGATCGAGTCGCTGGGAGGGCGGCTCGACAAGATCGAGAGCCGCCTCCCAGCTGAGCACCCTGCGAGGCCGCCGCTCGCGGGGGACGGAGGGGTAGCTGGGGTGAGCTACGCCGGGGCGGCCGCCGGTTCCCATGGCGCCCCCGGCGCTCCCCTGAAGGAGCCGTGGAACACTGTCGCCTCGAGGGCGGCCAGGCGAAGAGCCGGGCGGGCCGAGTCCGCGGCCGATCGGGCCACGCAAGTAGGCGGCAAGGTGACGAAGACGGTGGAGCGCGCGAGGCTCCCCCCTAAGATGGCGGTGCCGAGCTCCTCGGCAGTAACATTGACGCTGAAGCCGGAGGCGGTGGCGAGGGGCGTGACATACGCCTCGGCCTTGGGGGTCGCGATGGAGAGGCTCGACTTGCCGAGCATTGGGCTGGCGGGAGGCGTGCGGATGACGCACACCGCGGCAGGAGGGCGGAAGCTGGAAATCCCGGGCGACTCCAGTGGACCCCTGGCCGACGCCCTTGCGGGGAAGCTTCGGGAGGTGGTCCCGGAGGATGTGGTGGTCGGGAGACCGTGCCGGATGGCCGCAATCCGCCTGGTGGGCCTGAACCCGGACGCGGAATACCAGGGGGAAGAGATCCGGAAGGCGGTTGCGGAGGGGGCGAAATGCGACCTCGATAGGGTCACTGTTGGGCAAATCAGAACCGGGCCGATGGGGAGGCGCACTGTTGTGGTCCGGCTGCCGACTACAGCGGCAAGGTTTCTGGTGGGGCAGACCAGTGTTGTCCTGGACTGGGCGACTGTGCAGGTGGAGGTCCTAGACGGGGGCCCCAAGAGATGCTATAGGTGCTTCGGCGTGGGGCACCTTAGCTACGCCTGCGACGCGGAGGCAAACCGGGGCGCCCTGTGCTTCAGGTGCGGTGCCCCCGGGCACAAGGCGGCCGAGTGTGGTGCCGAAAAGGCGGTTTGTGATGTGTGCAGGGAGGCAGGGCTCCCGCACGAGCATCATATGGGGGGGAGGACCTGTCGTCCTCCTAGGTCGAGGGCGAAGTGGGCCCCTTGGCCGCGGGCTCCGCCTGCGGTGAGGGAGGGCGAATTGCCCATGGAGGCGACGGACTCGCCGGTGAGGGCGGGGACGGACGGGGCCGGGCAACCGGCGACTGAAGCGGAGTCGAGGGTGGCACAAATGCCGCCTTCCTCCGCTGAACACAGGGCCGGGCAACCGGCGGCTGAAGGGGAGTTAAGGGCGGCATAAATGCCGCCTTTCTCCGCCGGACGTAGGGCCGGGTAACCGGCGGTGGTTGGGTCGAGGGAGGCAGTCAATGCCGCCCTCCTCCCGCAAGACGGGGGCCGACTTGTGCCCCTTGCACCTTGGCAAGGGCTGCACAAGTTGGTCCTACCTTCGACCGTAAGGTCTGCCCCTTAAGGGCCCCCTTTTTTTTTTCCATGATGTGCCTCGTGGCAGCCGCCGTGTGATGGCGCGTGACAGCTGCTTGCAGTTGTCATAGGCCAGCACACGGCGAGGGGGTGGTTCGCGGTTCAATGCCCATGGCCGGTACCGTGTCTCACCTCTGCCTTATGCTGTCGGATTGTTTGTCCCCCAGGGGTTTAGTGGGTATCCCCCTCCGTCTCCCCCTTGCGAGGGCGGAGGCGGACGGGCGAGTCCCACATAACCGGGTGCCTCTTCAAGGCCCCGGTATGCGTAACGCATTCCCCTGGAAAAAAAAAAAAAAAAAAAAAAAAAAAAAAAAAAAAAAAAGGTTGGGGTTAGGTTATGACCTTCTGGGGTGCGTGTTGGGTGGCCTCCTCGTGTGGCTGACTATCATTTGTCGTTCCTGATCCGTTGGGGGCGAACGGTGGAGTCGGTCCTGGCGCTCCCTGGTTCCTATAGGGTTCTAATGCTTCGAAAGAGGCATTGGAACTCTATAGCCAACAACCCAGCGCACTAGGCGGAGCCCCTTCCGGGCCCGCAGCCCCCCTAGGCGTGTCCCTTCTGGACCGCACCATAGGCAGGTCCCTTCTGGGCCTGCGGGGGGTGGGGGGGAAAATTGGGGTTTTCAGGCGCCCCTTCAGGGCGTCATCAAAATTGGGATGGGAAGTCTGTTTCTGGGGTTGGTGCGTTCTGTCGCAAGGTTGTTGCGTTCTGTCGCAAGTCTTAAGAAGGAAAACTTAATTAAACCCCGCGGACACCTTCCGTCCTCCGTGTGTATATAGGGCCTTCCGGGCATGGGGGCTTTGACTCGGAAGGATCTGGAAGAGCTCTACACAAAGTTAAAGTGTATAAAACTCGGGAGCCCACCAGTGCACAAGCGCCGAGCCTCACGGGTTATCAAGGCCGTCAGCCTGACGTTAACTGCAAAATCGTATGAATATGTCGTCCAAGGAATTGCGTTTGTCATGTGATGCGGCTGACGCCCGCCGCCAACCGGTACCCGGGTCGGTTGGTGTTAAATTGGATACCGAAGGCCCCTCTAGGGTAGGCGACCAGGCCCTAGAGTGTGGCAATGCCTCTGGAAGTGTAGGAAGCGTGCCCTTGAAGGGCAGTGGAACGAAGAAGGTTCCGAGTGTGGGTCTGTCCTGGGCGGACAGGCAGATTTGCCAGGCGGCCGCTACCGGATCGGTAGTTTTGGAGTCCAGAAGGGACAAGGTGGTTACGGGCCTCGGTGTAGCTGTCGACGATTCGTCGCCGAGAGTCACCCGAGGTTCCATGAAGCGAGATAGGGAGAAGCCGGGGTACAACACCGACACCTCGGCGACTTCCACCAGCTCGCGTAACGTCGGAGCTCTGCCGCCAACATCTTTGGTCGACTCCGACGACGACTCACTGTTCTCCGAGGCGGATTGTCATATCGCGCAGGGGACAGCTGCAGCGAGACCTAAGAGAGCTCAGTACTCTGCATTGGCTGCGGCGCGGAGTGATCTAGAGCGCGCTCGAGATGCTCGGAGAGAAGAGCTCCAGTTGGATGCGGAGCAGGAGGTAAAACTCATGCTCCGTGAGTCAAGAGAGCGGATGTTGGCTAGGGTCAAGGCGAGGGCCGAATGTAAAAACCAGGAGGAGGCTGAATCCCTGGTAGCGGAAGACGTATCGAAGCGGTGCGCCGAGGCTGGTGACATTATTTCGTTCGTTGCCGGTCGCTCGGGTAACCTCAAAGGGACCTTTCAAAGGTCCCTCAACGAAGCGGTTGCGATGGTGAAGTTGGCTGCGGATGAATTTCGCAGTTTCCCTACCGCAAGAGAAAATCTAGGGTTGCGTGAAATCAACGAGGGAATTCACCAGGATAACCGCGCTCTGCGTGAGCTAGCGGGAGGACTGCAGGCGGACAATACCCGTCTGTACGCCGAGGTGGCGAAGCTCAAGGATGAGGTGGCTAAGTTGAAGACCTCCCTCGAATCTACCATCCAGCAGACCCGGCGAACATCTGCCGAGTCCTGCTTCGAGGTCGAGGACCCCGCACCTTCGCAGTCTTCGGAAAGTGTTCGATGTGGCACCATCACGCGCGCGGGTGCTTTACGCATCGCCAACCGTTGGTCTCAACAAAAACCACCGGAGCCGCATCCTCCCGAGGCTGACAAGGCTAATGAGGCCTTCGCGCAGCAGCTACTGCAACAAGTAGGCCTGCTGCTTGACGCCAGGCTTGGTCCTGCGTCAACGCCGGATATTTCAGCGGACCCACAGCAAGGTGTCCCGGCCGTCGGTGCAGCATTACCTACGACACCTAAGGACGGACCTGGGCATGTCGCATTCAAGGCCGCTCCGGCCGATCGCCCTAAGAAGGGGGCGGTCAAGAAGGCGCTGAAGGCGAAAACACCAAAGGGCAAGGCTGGTGAACAACATCCTGCCGCCTTGCCCAGCACTTCAAAGGCTGGCAAACACCATCCTGCCGCCACCAGTAGTGCTCCGCCTTTGGCCCCTGCGCCAGCTCCGCCAGCACCCGAGCGTAAGCGCAAGAAAGGAAAGAAGGAGAGAGCGCCAAAGGCGCCTAACCCAACTCCTTCCAAGCCGGCGGCAGAACGACCATCCGCTGCCGCCCCTGCAAAGGCACGTAGACGCCAACGACTGCGAAAGCAGCTTCGCCCACCGCGAACAGCAGCGGTAGTGCTAACTCTGCGACCCGAAAAGGCAAAGGAGGGCATGACCTACGCAGAAGCCTTAATTAAGGCGAGGGAGTGCATTACGCCGCACCTACACAACATCCCGGCGCCCTCTAATATGAGGAAAACCGCCACGGAATCCAGGATGTTGGAAATGTCGGGGCCAGCGGCAAACGCTAACGCCGATGTGCTAGCTGGGCTAATCCGGGATGCGATGCCCGACGTCTTCGTCGTGGCCAGGCCCAATAAGACCGCGGACCTGCGCATCTCCGGATTGGAGGAGACGGTCCTCAAGACCGATGTGGCCTCCGCCATTGCGGAGAAGGGTGGATGTTCCCCGGAGAGTATATTCATCGGGGAGATAAGACGAGGGGCCGGCGGGAAGGGCACTGTTTGGGTGAGGTGTCCTGTCGCGTCGGCCAAGGCCGTCTTAGACGCAGGCCGGTTGCCCGTCTGCTGGAGCTGGGCACATGTAAAGTTGCTGATCTCCAAGCCAAGGCGCTGCTACCGCTGCCTGGAGGCCGGACATACGCAGGCTAACTGCACGGCTCCAACGGACCGCAGCAAACTCTGCTACCGCTGCGGTACCGCCGGGCACATAGCCGCTGCCTGTTCCGCGAAGCCTAACTGCCCAATATGTGTTGAGGCGGGAAAACCCGCAGGACACAGCATGGGCAGCAGGCTTTGCAATCCGGCAAGCAAGAGAAAGAGGAGAGCCGGCCGAACATCTAAACCGGCTGCTCCTGCTCCCCAAGAACATCCGGGGACGCAGTGATCCTGGCAGGATCACAGGAGAGTAGAGGGGATTTGGAGGCGTGGTTCTGGCCCAGCTCCAGTCCCCTCTGCAGCGAACCCGCGGGCGTACGGGCAGGGAGAGTCCTACGCCCGCACTTAGGGTTCGCAAGACCAGGTCGCCGGAGACGGTTGCACGGGTTGCTGCATCCGTCCTAGTCTATAGGCGGGGGGGACGGGAGAATCCCCATAGACCCCCGCTAGACAATCTCCGAGGGGTGGTGGTGGCCTCACACTGAGGTCGCCACTGTTGCAGTTCTACTGCAAGGCGTGTCCTTCGGGACCCCGCGCAGGCGTGTGGACCAGTGGTAAACAGTTACCAGGCGCCTGCCGAGCGGAAGTCGGAGAGTCCCGGGAGTTTTAGTGGGTAAACCCTCCTCGCTTACCATCTTTGAGGAGGGGAGTCCCACATAACCATCGCACTTCCCCGGTGCGGTGGTATGCGTAACGCATTTCTCCCGGGGAAACAAAAAAAAAAAAAAAAAAGGTTATGACCTTCTTTCCTACTTGGAAGAGACTTGGGCATCTGGGATTTTTACCTGCGATTGGTTGTAATTGTTTAGGAGAAAATATAGAGGGTGTTGAGATATTGGTCCAGGGGTTTATGTGGAAAAAAATAAAAAACACTTGTGTTTTTTCCGAAACACATCCACATAAATCGCATCGGACCTCTACCTAATTGTCATCTAGATATATAATTTTTTTGATTAGCTGTAACTTTTTTGTTTTTTGGTATTTTTAGTTGTAATTTCCTACGCTACGGTGTTTCCCCATCGGGTACACCGTGGAATTTATTTAGAACATTAAGTTGGGTTTTGGTATTTTTTGCTGATTTTTGTTAGGTCTATAAGTATTTTCTCACTTTTCATAGGCTTAATTTTTTCTTTGTTTACGTTTTTCAAACGGAATTTCCTCAAATTTTTTATTGATTAGAGTGTTGGTTTTTATTATTATTATAGTTAGTAGGGTTATTTAGAATTAGTGTAGGCTAGGTTTCATCCCAATCTGGGTTATAGTTTTATAGTTTATAATTTTCTCCTGAAAGTTGTCATTTTGACCAATTTTTCGGACTATCTTGTTTGTCAAAAATTCATTCTGTCATTTCTGTCATTTTTGTCTGTGGAGTATTGTAGGCCGGTTCTGACCGCATCGGCCCACATAATTTGTTATTTGTTTTTCGTACGGGAAGGGTGAACCCGGCTTCTTCAAAGTCGGGCTAACCTAACTTTACCGAATTTTTGTAAGTGTCGAAATTTTGTATGGAGAATTTGCCACCTTAGGTAAACTTTTCCCATACAAAAATCTTTTTAAAAAATTTCAAAGTGCGCAAAATAGTTGTTTGGGCGCTCCTTCGCCCAAATAATTATTAAAATGCCCAAACCGGGCAAAAAAGCGGGTGCGGAACCGAAAGGGTCCGGAGACGAGGCCGAAATGTCCGGAGGTGCGGAGGACCCGGAAGACCCGGATTATGCCCGGGAATTTGTTGCGGCCCACCAGAAGCGCACCTTTGCGGAGGCCTCTCTTACGTCGGACGATGAGCCGTCCGGAATTCGCAAGGAGAAACCTGGTGGCAAAGCCAAAAAGGTCGCAGTCGATCGGAGCGGAGGTGACCAGCGCGTGGAGAAGCTGGGCACCTCAATAGGGCTTGCCGCAGCCAAAAGGGCTGCGAGAGACCCCTCGGTGGAGGAAGAGTCTGAGGAGGAAGTGGAGGAAGAAGCCCCCGCTCCCGCCTCCTCGAAATACACCTACAGGGGAAAGGGGATGTCCTTGACCTATTATAAGAAAGGCGAGGTGGAGAGGGCGTTGGGGGAATGCCAGTTCGCGGACGTCCCCTGCCAGGAGGAGGAGGTGGAGGTCACCACGCCCATGATGCTCAAATCCAAGCAGGAGATTCTGGAGGCGGCGGAAAAGAGCGTAATGCTGGTGAAGAGCTCTGCTGACAAGTCCGCGAACCTGAAGGGCACAATTAAGAGGGACATTAATATTGGGGTCGCAGAAATGCTCGAATGCATCCATTCCCTCAGAGATATGTCCAAAGCGGAGGAGAACCAAAGAACGCTCAGGGAAAATGAGAGGCTCCGCCGCGAAGTGGAATTGCTAAAGGCCGAGATCAAGGCCATCAAACAATACCAGCAGGAGCCGAGGACGTCCCGCAAGGGTACGGACGTTCAGAAGGAGATAGCCGTTTACGTGGGGGACATAATGGAATCCTTCAAGAAGGAGATATTCCAGGCACTCGATACGCGAATGGGCGGGATGGAGAGGCGTCCCCCGTACGAGCCCCCCATGAGGCCGCCGTTGGCGCATGACGCACGCAGGGCTAAAGTCAATTACGCCAGAGCGGCCGCAGGGCCCCCCAAAGCCTCCCGTGCCCCCCCTGTAGCATTAACCCGGGAGTATGTGCCCATATGGGAAAACCCACCGCTGCCCCAGAAGGCACCCAGCAGGGTCGCACCGACCGTGCGCTCGTCTTCCCCTGCGCTGGCTGCGGCCTCAAGCACACCGGCGGTAAAATGGACCGTGAAATTGTCAAAGGCCGCCAAGGCAAAGGCCAAAAAAGCCGCAGCCGCTGCTCTGGCCTCGAAGGAGGGTGCCAACGGGCCAAATAGGAAGACGGCCGCGGGTTCTGCCCCCGCGGTCAAACTCGTGCCACCGCGATCGTCAGTCGTGACGATCACGCTCAAGCCCGAGGCCGAGGCGAAAGGCGCAACTTATGCGTCGGTTATGGAGAAGGCGATTGATGCCATCAATCTCCAGGAAGTGGGGCTGGAAGCAGTACGGATGCGTAATACGGCAACCGGGGGACGCAAACTAGAGATCCCCGGCGTGACCAGTGGGCCCAAGGCGGACGCACTAGCGGAAAAACTGCGCGAAGTCATTGCGGATGAAGCGGAGGTGGGCAGACCGTTCAGGAAGGCTGAGCTCCGGCTTGTGGGTCTCAGCGATGGGGTCGGGGCGGAAAAGGTGAAGGCGGCCGTCGCAGCAAAGTCTGGCTGTTCACTCGACAAGATATCCGTAGGAGAAATCCGAGCCGGACCGTGGGGTTCGAACTCAATACTGGTCCGGCTGCCGGTCGCGGAGGCCAAGGTGCTGGCGGCCGCGGGCCGCCTGACCATCGGGTGGGCACAAATACAGGTGGTGGCCCTGGAGACACTCCCAGTCCGGTGCTACAGGTGCTACGGTGCAGGTCACACCAAATTCACATGTGACTCTAAAGTGGACCGTAGCGCCCTGTGTTTCAAATGCAGCGCCCCCGGGCACCAGGCGGCGGACTGTACGGCGGAGAAGCCCATGTGCATTGTCTGCAAGGAGGCCAAACTCCCGCATGAGCACCAGCTGGGCGGGAGACTATGTAGGCCCCCCGTCACGAAGCCGAAAATGGCCCCATGGACAAGGGGCCCCCCAGCGGCAAAGGAACGCGACGCGCCCACGGATATGGAAGTGACGGAAACGGGACCGAATGCCAGCACAACATAAACGCATATTACAGGTGAACTTGAATAACGCCGCCAATGCCCAGGACCTGATGGTCCATCAAATGGCGGCGTTAGGCATTAGTGCGGCTATAGCAGCGGAGCCGTACTCCATTCCCGAGCGGACGAATTGGGTGGGGTCCACAGATGGGAAGGTGGCGATCACCACCCCGGCTATCTCCAGTGGGGCCCCAATTTCCCTACGGGAGCGAAGGGAGGGGTACGTGGCAGTCGAATGGGGGGACATTGCTCTGGTTGGGATGTACTTCTCACCCAACCGGAACCTTAGCGAGTTTGAAGCCTACATGGGAAGAGTGCAGGGGGCTGTCCGTAGACTTTTCCCACGGCAGGTCGTCGTTGCTGGCGACATCAATGCCAAATCCAGGGCCTGGGGCTGCCCCACGACCACCGTTAGGGGGGAGGTCGTGGAGGACTTCTTGGTTGAAGCCGGATTGGTCTTGCTAAACAGGGGCAACACAAGCACGTGCGTAAGGTGGCAGGGGGAATCCATCGTGGACGTCTCCTTCGCGACCCCTGCCATAGCTGCGCGCGTGACAGACTGGGAGGTGCTGGACCAGGAGACGCTAAGCGACCACTTGTACATCTCATTCAAGTTATCCGGCCCCCCGGCAGTCGCCCTTACCCCACAACAGGGCGTCCGGACGGCGCGGTTTAAGAGATGGGCCCTCACGCGCCTTGACAGGGATGCCGCAAATGAGGCGGCGATGATAGAGGGCTGGCTGCCGCCCCCCTCCGCAAACCTGGATGTGAACCAGCGGGCCATCGACTTCCGCGAATCGATGACACGAATTTGCGACGCCGCCATGCCCCGCGCTGGGGATCGGCCGCAGCAGCGTGCTGTATATTGGTGGTCGGCACGTATAGCTGGCCTCCGCGCTGCTTGTGTCCACGCAAGACGGCTATACCAGCGATGCCGGAGAAGGGGACATACGTCTGAGGAGGAGGCGGAACTGCATAGCTCCCTCCAACTGGCCAGGTGGGACCTGAAAGTGGAGGTTATGACGGCCAAAAAAGCTGCGTGGGAGGAGTTTCTGGCCGACTTGGACAGGGACCCCTGGGGGCGCCCATATCGATCAGTCCGCAACCGCATGCGGAACTCAGCGCCCCCCACCGAGTCGTTCCGGCCGGAGCTCCTGACTCGGGTCGTGGAGGCCCTATTCCCTGCCCGGGTGTTTGAGATCGCGCCTTTCGTTGCCCCGGAGCACGACGCAGAAGTGGACCCACAGTCCATTCTAGGGCTGACGGATGGTGAGATGGAGATGGCCATCGATCGCCTGCATTTAAAAAAAAAGGCTCCGGGGCCGGATGGGGTGCATGGGAAGGTGCTGGCCCTGGCATTGAAGCACATTGGGCCCAGACTGAGGGAACTCCTTGACACATGTTTGCGCCAAGGTAGGTTCCCCAAATGTTGGAAGGAAGGGAGGCTCTGCCTCTTAAAAAAGGACGGTCGACCGCCGGACTCCCCGTCAGCGTACCGCCCCATCGTCCTTCTCGATGAGGCGGGAAAATTCTTCGAGAGGGTGATCGCGTCCCGCATTACGAAACACCTAGGCGGTGACGGTCCCGACCTAGAGGACACACAGTTTGGGTTCCGGAAGGGAAGGTCGACGGTGGACGCCATAATGTCCCTGAAGAGGGCGACAGAAGAGGCCGTTGCGAGAGGGGAAAGGGTAATGGCGATATCGTTAGACATAGCTAACGCATTTAATACCCTTCCCTTCAGTGCAATTGTGGAGGCCCTCAGGTACCATAGGGTGCCCTGGTACCTGAGAAGAGTCATATCGGACTACCTGACGGACAGGTCCGTTCTGTACCTTGAGCCGGGAGGTGCGCAAATCTGCGCTCACAGAATGACGTGTGGAGTACCCCAAGGTTCCGTCCTCGGGCCGCTCCTTTGGAATCTGGGGTACAACTGGGTCCTTCGGGGAGACCTGCTCCCAAGGACGAGTGTCATCTGCTATGCAGATGACACTCTGGTTACGGCAAGGGGCCGTGACTACCAGGAGGTCGCCCGTCTGGCAGCGGCGGCCGCCACGCTGACGGTCACGCGGATCAGGCTGTTGGGGTTAGAGGTGGCGCTGCCAAAAACGGAGGCCATACTATTCCATGGCCCCCGGGGCCGGCCCCCTAGAGATGCCCGCGTTCGGGTAGACGGAGTCTACATCAGAGTTGCGCCTCAACTCAAGTATCTAGGGCTAACGCTTGACAGTCGGTGGAAGTTTGAGGCGCACTTTGCAAATCTTGCCCCGAGAGTGATGGGGGCGGCAATGGCCCTAGCAAGGCTTTTGCCAAATTTGGGCGGTCCCGGCGACAGTTGCCGCAAGCTGTTCGCCGGAGTGTTGAGAAGTATGGCCGTGTACGGTGCCCCGGTTTGGTCGGATGCCCTGTCTAGGAAAAACGCCGCCTTCCTGCGCAGACCGCAGAGGACAGCGGCCATCCGAGCCATCCGGGGGTACAGGACCGTTTCGTTTACGGCCGCCACGGCCATAGGAGGGATGCTTCCCTGGGAGCTCGAGGCCAAGGTACTCACCGAGGTCTACGAGTTCCGTGCGGAGGCGAGAGCTAGGGGGGAAAGTCCCGCACAAGCGGAAATAGAGGGAGCAAGGCGCGAGGCCCGTGATATGGCGTTGTGGCAATGGGAGGAGAATCTGAGAACCCCAGAAGCTGGTGCCCACACCATTGAGGCAATCCGCCCGGTCCTACAAAAGTGGACGGACAGGTCCCACGGCGCGGTCTCATACCACCTGACGCAGCTCCTAACGGGACACGGGTGCTTCGGGAAGTACCTCCACAGGATTGGTAGGGAGGAGACCCCGGTCTGCCACCATTGCGGGGAAGAAGAGGACACGACTCAGCACACCCTCGAGTCGTGTAGTGCCTTCGCGTCACAGAGGCGTACGCTGGAGCTGTCCCTGGGAGTAAGGGGCACTCTAGCTCTGCCGGATGTGGTCGCTGCAATGGTGGAGAGCGAGGAGAATTGGGCAGCGGTGGCTGGCTTCGCTGCGGAGTGCATAGGCCTCAAGGAGGAGGCCGAACGCGTCCGGGAGGAGTCAGCCAACGCTGCGTCAATTAGGAGGAGGAGGACAGGGAGGCGGCGTCGAAGGTACGCGGACCTCCATCCACCATAGGGTGATGCCGGGCGTCTGGCGGAGGTCAGGTTCTGCACTGGCGGCCGGACGCCCGATGATTTGTGTTAGTGTAGTTTGTTGTTAGGATAAGTTGTGGGTCTATGTTTAGGTTTAGGTAAATGTCTATGTTTAGGTTTAGGACTTTGTCCCCAATTGGTCTGGTAGGAAGATGGGCACTGGCATGGGTATTTGATTATACCACCCCAAGTGCCCAGGGGCCCAATGGACGGCATTGTCGTGTGCTGTCCTGTAGTGTCTCTTCCTATGTTTTTGTGTTCTAAATACTGGTGGTAGTGGACAGCTCCTCGTGCTGTCCAACGTATGGTGTTGTGCGTCCGGATTGTTAGTTTAGTGTTTGTATTGTGGTTGTCCTTCCATGGACCTGGTATGGGACCCAGGTGAAAGCCATGATGAGCAACGGGGCGCCATTCTGAGGGCGTCCCCTTGCTCGGAGCGGAAGCGGGAGGGTTTCATACCAGTAAATGTGCGGGTCTCTGTGGATGTTGTTGGGGAGCTGGCACGGAGGCTTTATGCAGAAGCCATGATGAGCAACGTCGCGCCTCCCCCAAAGGGGGGCGGGTTGCTCGGAGCGGATGCGGGGAGCCCCGCGCCAGCAAATTGGGTTGGGCTTTGTTGTTGTCGTGTCGTTGTCGTGTCGTGTTGTGTCTCGTGTCTGTTCATACTTGTTATGTTGGTGTAGGACCAGTTCGTTGACTCCCCGGGAAGCAATGATGAGCGGCAGGACGACTAGACGACCAATTGGTCGCGGTTGTCGTGCTGTCCGGCTGTCTCGGAGCGACCCTCAAATGGAGTCTCGAACTGGCAATGGGTGTGGTTGTCTGTGCGCATGCCTGCGAAGACGTGGGCATGTTCTCGTCCTGTGTGTGTCGTGTTGTGTCCAGCGTAAATGGGTCGTGTTGTGTCCGCATGCCCGGGTAAGCCGGGCATGTCTGTCTATGTCGTTTGTGTCTGCCCTCTAATTGGGCTGGTTTTGCAGTGCCGTGTGCGCGTAGTCGCCGTGTGTTGGCGCGTAACGGCTGCCAAGCAGTGGTTATAGGCCAACACACGGCGACGGGGTGGCACCGCGAGGTAATACCCCCGTGGTCAGGTCCCGTGGCCGCCACCTCAAGCCTTATGCTTTCGGAGTTTGGTCCCCCGGTGATTAGTGGGTAGGCCCCTCCCTCTCGCCCGATTTACGATTACGTCGTGGAAAGGGGGACGGGAGAGTCCCACATATCCAGTCTCCCTTCTGGAGGCTGGAATCCATAAGCAGGGATTACACCGGGTAAAAAAAAAAAAAAAAAAAAAAAAAAAAAAAAAAAAAAAAAAAAAAAGGTTGGGGTTAGGTTAGGTTAGGTTGCAGCGAACTCGCGGGCGTACGGGCATGGGGAGCCCTACGTCCGTAGGCATGGGTTCGCAAGTTGGATTGGGGGTGGACTTAAATGTTCCGAGTCACCCCCAGCCCGATGGCAGAATCGGGCAGAGCTCATCGTCCATCGATGCCCGTTGTGCGGCTGTGGAATAGTTCCCCGAGGACCACCAGGGCTGCACCTCGAACGGAAGTAGGAACATCCGGGTGTTTTAGTGGGTAGTGCCGTTTAAGACCGTAGGCGAGTCCCACATATCCCGCGGGTCGCCCCAGTTCCGCGGGAATGCATAAAAGCATTTCACCCGGTCAAAAAAAAAAAAAAAAAAAAAAAAAAAAAAAAAAAAAAAAAAAAAAAAAAGGTTAGGTTAGGTTAGGTTAGGTTGGGGTGCAAATTTGGGAACCTCCTCGTGGTGCACCCTGGGGTAAGGCCTCTCGGCCCACGTTCAGCGTGGGACAAGGGGCTTTATGCTAATCCCTGGCGTCCCTTCTGGGCGCCGAATAACGTAGGTGGTGCCCCTTCTGGGCCTGCACCTCCAAGTGCGTGCCCACTCTGGGCCGCACGCTCGCCGCTCACTCTAGAGCGGCTTTGAGGGGAGTTTTGACGGCGCCCCTTCTGGGCGTCGTTACACGGGGTGGGTTCGGGGTAGTTCAGCGCCCCTTCTGGGCGCTGTTTCGAGCAAAGGTGCCGTCGTTGCGGGGCGCGGCGACGGGCGCCCGTTTTCGGACGGGTTGGTGGGCGGCTCCAACAGCCCACCCCCTAGCGACCAAGGGGATGGAAACCTTTTATTTCCGAAACATTATGGAAAGTTCGAAAATAAAAGGGAATTTGCGATGTGATCCGGCTAGCGCCCGGCGCATGGGGGTACCCGGGCCCCCATGTGTTAAATTGACTACCGAAGACTGCCCTGAGGTAGGCGACCAGGCCTCAGGTGCCAGTAATGCCCCTGGAAGAGGAGGACCAGGGCCCTTGAAGGGCGGTGTGAGGACGAGGAGCGCCTCTCGGACGAAAGTCCCGAGGGTTGACCTAACGAGCTCCGATAGGAAGGTGTGTGAAGCGGCCCTTGCTCCATCTAAAAGGGCCGTCTTCGAGTCTGTGGCTGGCAGACGTCTATCGTCTGCGTTCGATGCGGAAGAGATAGAGAAGGGGGCTGATGGCGAAGACCGTGCCACGCCCGCTTCTGATGTTCCCGCTAGAGCCGTTGGGCTGTCCTGGGCTGACAAACAAATCTGCCAGGCGGCCGCTGCTGGGTCAGTGGCAATTCTGCCCACTAAGGACAAGGGTGTGGCTGGCGATGATTCGTCGCCGAGGGTCACCAGGAGCGCTATGAGACGCGAAAAAGAGATCATAAGTACCGTTGGATCTCCGCCGCCAACGTTTTTGGTGGACTCCGACGATGACGAATCACTGTACTCGGAAGCATCGGAGGCAGTGACAACGGGAGCATTGGAGGCAGTGACAACAGGAGACTTGTCTGAGAAAGTGCGTTCTCCAAAGGGCCGAGACTATAACCCGTTGGCAGCTGCTCGCAATGAGCTTGAGCTTGCTCGCCGAAAGCGACGAGAGGAGCTCCAGCTCGATGCGGAGCAGGAGGTGGCGCTTCTGTTGCGCGAGTCCCGAGAGCGGACATCAGCTCGGGACAAGGAGAAGGCCGCTTGTAAGGACAAGGGTCAAGTCAATGTTTTGACAGCGGCCGACTGCTCCAAGCGGTGTGCCGATGCCGGTGACATTGTCGAATTTGTGGCCAAAAACTCGGGCAACTTGAAAGGGACCTTCCAACGGTCCCTAAATGAGGCAGTAGAGATGTTCCGCGGGGCCTCAGAGGTGTTCCGCGCTCTACCCGGCGCCGAAGAGAATGTTGCCCTGAGGGAAATAAATGTCGGCCTTCATGCCGACAACCGTGCGTTGCGGGAGTTAGCAGCCAGCCTGCAGACTGACAATACCCGCCTTCACGCGCAAATGAAAGAACTTCATAAGGAAATGGCGGAACTTCGCGAATCTCTCGCTAACATCCAACGAGAGCACACATTACCTTTTATTTCTCGCGATGAGGTTCCCGTCTCTTCTGCGCCACTGCCACCACAAATAGTTCCTTTACCTTCTCAACGGAACGTGGTAGCAGACCAAGCTATTCGTAGCGCGGAGATAGAAAACAACCAGTCGTTGGTGCAGTTGATCCTCCATCAGGTGGGCCAGATGCTGGATGCCCGAATCGGGCCGTCGGTTAGCAAGGCAGCTAATCCCAAACCTGATGCGCCTATAGTGCAGAACGCACCGCAGAAGGATCTGCCAAAAGCTCCGACGAAAACTCCGCCGGAGGAACGCCCAGGACGTGCTAAGAAGAAAACGGCTCCCAAAAACCGCCCTAAAAAGGGCGCGGCTAGGGAAACAGCGCCTCCTCCGAAAGAGACGGCACAGAAGGCGAAAAAGGGAAAGAGCGGTCAACAACACCCGACTGCCTCTTCCCTGCCCTCGACTGTTCCGCCGCCTACATCTGCTTCCCAACAAGCTCCAACCGAAGAAGGGTGGACTAAGGTCGGCAAACGCAAGACGAGAAGCAAGAAGGGTGCAGCGACTAAGGCTCCCCCCACTGCTAAACAGGGTGCGGCTGCTACAACATCTGCAGCTGCCTCTAAAAAGAGGCGACTAAAAAATGCTCTCCGCCCGCCAAGATCTGCGGCGGTCATTTTAACTCTTCTGCCCGAGGCTGCACAAAGAGGCGTCACCTACGCTGATGCCCTTTTAAAGACCAGAGAGAATGTCAGGCTGGCTGAGCTCAAAATCCCAGCCCCTAGAATGAGAGAAACAGCGACAGGGGGCCGCATCCTTGAGCTGGTAGGCGCTGCAGGGGCCCAAAATGCTGATATCTTGGCAGACCGGATTAAGGCGACGATGGCTGATGTTTTCTCCGTCGCTCGGCCGATTAAGACAGCTGACCTGAGGTTGTCTGGGCTTGACGACTCTGTGATGAAGACTGACATCACGTCCGCAATCACGGAAATGACGGGGTGTTCCCCTGAATGTATTAGGGTTGGCCAGATCCGTCGAGGTGCTGGCGGCATGGGCACTGCTTGGGTACAGTGCCCGGTTGGCGCCGCTAAGACTATCCTTGAGGCGGGACATATTTATGTAGGATTCGTCTCGGCGCAGGTTTGCGCGTTAGACCCCAAGCCTCGTAGATGTTATCGGTGCCTCGAAGGGGGGCATACCAGAGGCAACTGCAAATCTAAGATTGACCGCAGCGGGCTATGCTACCGCTGCGGTAACGCTGGTCATTTTGCTGCCGCCTGTTCGGCGAGGCCGCACTGTCCCATTTGTGCCGAAGCGGGAGCTCCCGCCGGTCATAGTATGGGGACTCGGCTCTGCGTGCCAACGCAGAAAAAGAAGTGGACACGATCTGGGCGAAAGTCTAGGCCAGATCCGTCAAGCGCTCAGCAAGCGCCAGGTGTTGATGTCTCCGGTCCAGTTAATGTCTAGTACGCCCAACACTAGCATACTGCAGGCGAATCTGAACCACTCCGCTGGTGCGCAGGATTTGCTCATGCAATCTATAGCGGAGTGGTCCATTGACGTGTGCGTGGCTGCAGAGCCGTACTACGTTCCATCCCGACCTAACTGGGCTGTGGACACGGAGACCACTGTCGCCATCTACTCGGCTCCCAAACCGGCATCTCCATCCATTGTCGTACGGGAGTCTGGGCCTGGATTTGTAGCAGTCAAGAGGGGAGACTTTGTCTTCGTAGGGGTTTATTTCTCTCCGAACAAAACTTTTGCGGAGTTCGAGGTCTTTCTCGCCGAGTTGGGGGCGGTCGTTAGGCGCGCTTCACCGTTGCCCGTACTGGTTATGGGCGACTTTAATGCTAAAGCTGCTGCTTGGGGTTCCGTAGTCAGCGACCAGCGTGGCAGCGCTTTGGTTGACTGGTCGGTGGAGGTTGGCGTGTCTGTGCTCAACCGGGGATCAGCTGACACTTGCGTGAGGCACAACGGGGGCTCAATCATCGATGTCTCATTCGCCACGCCCTCTGTTGCGTCGCGAGTCACCGGGTGGAGAGTAGAGGTCGGAGTTGAGACTCTCTCCGACCACCGATACATACGTTTTCTAGTCCAGTCTTCGAGTGACGCTAACAGGCCACATAACACCAGTGGTTCTCCGTTCCCCCGCTGGTCGGTGAAGAAGCTGGATAAAGACAAGATGTTGGAGGCTGCTATAGTCCAGGTATGGTTTGCCCAACCTGTGCTGGAAAACGTTGAGGCAGAGGCTGAGTGGTTTAGAAACGCGCTCACTAGCATTTGTGACACAGCGATGCCTCGCGTTAAACAACCACCACCCCGGAAGGCGGTTTATTGGTGGTGTGAAGAGGTGGCAGACCTCCGCGCCGATTCTATTGCGGCACTGAGAGCTTATACTCGGCAAAGAAGGAAGCGTATTCGCGACCGTCAGCGCGAAGATCTGCTGAGAGCCGAGTATAAGGAAGCCAAGAAGGCCTTGCAAATTGCCATTAGCAATGCTAAAATAAGATCGCGGCAAGAGATGCTCGAGGGCCTGAATCAAGATCCTTGGGGGCGTCCGTACAGAGCAGCTCGGAGTAAACTTCGCAGCGTCGGCCCCCCTATTACAGAGTCCCTCGAGCCTCAGGTTTTGACTAGCGTTGTCGAGAGTCTGTTTCCGGACAGACCCGAATACGTTCCGCCCCCAATGGCTTCATCTGGGCAAGCTAGTCAAGTTGGCGTCGACATCCCGCCCATCACCAACGGAGAGTTGGGAGCAGCCTTCCTGAGACTCAGGAAAAAGAATACTGCACCAGGCCCAGACGGCATTCCTGGCCGGGCCTGGATAATCACCTCCGAACATCTGGAGGACCGCTTCAAGCGGCTTCTTGACATCTGTCTTCGCACGGGCAGCTTCCCTTCAATCTGGAAGATCGGGCGTTTGGTCCTGCTGAGGAAAGAGGGCCGGCCGGTCGATTCACCCTCAGCGTATCGGCCAATCGTTTTATTGGACGAAGGAGGAAAGCTCTTCGAGAGAATTTTGGTTTCTCGCATTGTCTGCCACATAACATCTGTGGGGCCGGACCTCGCTGAAAGTCAGTTTGGCTTCAGGGAGGGACGGTCAACAATTGACGCCATAAAGCGAGTCAGGGCCATTTCTGAGGAGGCCACTGAGAATAGGGATGTGGTGCTGGCGGTGTCTCTCGATATCGCCAATGCCTTCAACACCCTCCCATTTTCCTGCATTGAAGAGGCACTGCGTTACCATAATGTGCCTAGGTATATACTGCATACCATCCGCAGCTACCTCAGGGGCAGGTCGGTGGTGTTCACGGGAAGGGACGGAACCGTCAAGCAGAGGAGAGTCACGTGCGGTGTTCCACAGGGGTCGGTTTTAGGGCCACTCCTGTGGAACATCGGATATGATTGGGTGTTGCGCGGTGCACTATTGCGGGGCTTAAGTGTCATTTGCTATGCTGATGACACTTTAGTCATTGCCCGCGCAGGCACATACCAAGATGCCACTCAGCTGGGTACTGCGGGAGTAACGCAGGTGGTTGGGCGGATTGAGGGTCTGGGGCTAATGGTCGCCCTTGAGAAAACCGAAGCTCTTTTCTTTCACGGGCCTCGGAACAAGCCGCCTAACGATGCGCATCTCATCATTTCGGGTATCCGAATAGAGATTGGGGCCCATATGAAGTACCTGGGGCTAGTGCTAGATGGGAGATGGCGCTTCCACGAGCACTTCAAGCGCCAGGCTCCGAAGTTGGTTGGTGCAGCTGCTGCCCTAGGGAATCTTCTTCCCAATCTAGGGGGTCCTGCTGCTAGTATACGCAAGCTATACACGATGGTGGTGCGGTCTATGGCCCTGTATGGCGCTCCTGTGTGGGTCGACGCTCTGGACGCTACGAACAAGGCTCTGCTGCGAAGGCCGCAGCGAGTCATAGCGACCAGAGCAGTGCGAGGATACCGCACAGTGTCCTTTGAGGCGTCATGCGTGCTGGCAGGCACCCCACCATGGGACCTTGAGGCCGAGGTCTTGGCGGAAATTTATGAGCGTACGGCTCATGTGCGCAGGCAAGGAGGTCGGGCGATGCCCGAAGAGGTTCGCCGATGGAGGAAGCGTGCGCAGCGGGCGACGCTTCAGAAGTGGAAGGAGCGGCTGGAGCAGCCGACTGCCGGCCACTGGACCATCGGAGCGATTCGGCCCGTCCTGGAACGATGGGTCGATCGCAAGGCGGGCTCGCTTTCTTTCCGGTTGGTGCAGGTCCTCTCGGGGCATGGCTGCTTCGGGAGGTATCTGTACCGAATCGCCGGAAGAGAGCCGACGATGGCGTGCCACCAGTGCGGCGTGTCGGAAGACACAGCCCTGCACACGCTGGCGGCATGCCCAGCCTGGTCGGCTGAGCGCGCGCAGCTCTGCGCGGTGGTGGGTCCCGACCTGTCGTTGCCGGCCGTCGTCGAGGCCATGGTGGCGACCCGACAGGCGTGGGACGCCATGCTTGCCTTCTGCGAGGCCGTAATGGCCCAAAAGGAGGCGGCGGAAAGGAGCAGAGAGGACGATCCTCTGTCTGCTCCAAACCGCAAGAGGCGCACAGGGCGAAGAAGGAGGGGCTACGCCCAGCTTCTTCCCCCTTAG
Organism: Scoparia ambigualis; assembly: GCA_963921215.1. Taxonomy (NCBI): domain Eukaryota; kingdom Metazoa; phylum Arthropoda; class Insecta; order Lepidoptera; family Crambidae; genus Scoparia; species Scoparia ambigualis. Next base: position 23,673,710 of record OY992526.1, read on the forward strand.
ACGAACCGCGGGTGTACGGGCATGGGGAGCCCTACACCCGCATGTGTGGTTCACTGATGTATCGGAGGGTAGCCTGTAATGCTCCAGGTTGCCCTCCGGTGAGGCTAGGCCTCAAGGTGTCCGTCTGTAGTGACGGCCCGCGGGCCGGCTGCGGTTGAGTCGCAACGCGATTACCCGGAGCCCTGGTCCCTTTGGCGGAAGTTCTGAGCATCCCACGGTTTTAGTCGGTAGTGCCCTTCAGGCGAGCCCAACATAACCCACCGAGCGCCCCAGTTCGGTGGGTATGCGTAAAGGCATTTCCGTGGGTCAAAAAAAAAAAAAAAAAAAAAAAAAAAAAAAAAAAAGGTTAGGTTAGGTTGGGGTGCGTGTTGGGTGGCCTCCTCGTGTGGCTGACTTTCATTTGTCGCTCCTGATACGTTGGGGGCGAACGATGGAAGTCGGTCCTGGCGCACTCTGGTTCCTATAGGGTTCTAATGCTTCGAATATGAAGTATTGGAACTCTATAGCTAACAACCCAGCGCACTAGGCGGAGCCCCTTCTGGGCCCGCAGCCCCCCTAGGCGTGTCCCTTCTGGACCGCACCATATGCAGGTCCCTTCTGGGCTTGCGGGGGTGGGAGGGGAAATTGGGGATGGCGGTTCCCACTCTGGGGCTGTCAGGGGGGGAGTAGAGTAGGGGCGCTTCATGCGCAAGTGGTTTTGGCAAAGGTGTCACGCCAGCCTTTGTTCGCTGCGTTCGCAGACGTCGCCGGTTCTGTCCGGTTGTGGCAACTACCCTCGTTCGGCGTGTCTAGGTAGTCACAATTTGGGCAGCCCGGCTGCCAAGACAAGGAAAAGTCGGTAAAACCCCACGGATACCTTCCGCCCTCCGTGGAGTAGTAGGATGCTCCGGGCATGGGGGCTTTGACCCGGGGTATTACCAAAGAGCTCCAGGGAAGGTCACCCTTGAAACCCGGGAGCCCACCCGAAATAGCGCCAAGCCTGTTGGGTAATACAGGCCGACAGCTTGTCGTAAACTGCATTTTAGTATGGAAATGTCGAATTACGGAAAGCGTTTGTCATGCGATGCGGCTGACGCCCGCCGTCTACGGGTAACCGGGCTCGTAGATGCGAAATGGACTACCGAAGGCCCCTCCAAGGTAGGCGACCAGGCCTTGGAGTGTGGCAATGCCTCTGGAAGCGGAGGACGAGGGCCCTTGAAGGGCAAAGGATCGGATGGGAGTTCTGGCTCCAGGACGGTCCCGAAGGTGGGTTTGTCATGGGCTGACAGACAAATATGTGAGGCGGCCATAACATCTGGCGTAGTTTTGTCCGGCGGGGACAAGGTTTTGACTGGCCTGGGAGCGGCAGTTGATGGCACTTCGCCTAGGCTAACGCGTGGAGCTAGGCGACGCGAGGAAGATAGAAGGGGCTACACCAGCGATGCCTCTTCCGTCTCGAATATTCCTTGCGAACGTGCAGGAGTGCTTCGACCGCCTGAGTCGGTCATTGACTCCGACGACGACTCGGAGATGTACTCCGACGTGGAAGTTTTGCCCAAGTCGCAAAACCAACCTAAGAAGGGCAGCAAATTTAACGTCCTGGCTGCGGCTCGCAGAGAGTTGGAGCTCGCTCGGCTAGCGCGAAGCGAGGCACTGCAGCTTGATGCTGAGCAGGAGGCGGAGCTGATGTGTCGGGAGGCTCAGGAGCGGCGTGCCGCTAGAAGTGAGAAAAGGGCTGCTTGCCAAAACAAGGCGCAAGCTGATGCCATGGGGGCGGAAGACTGCTCCAAAGCAGTCCAGGATGCGGGCGACATCGTGTCATATGTCGCACGAAACTCTGGGAACCTCAAAGGGACATTCCAACGGTCCCTAAACGAGGCCGTCGAAATTTATAAGATGGCCTCGGAGGAGTTTCGTAAGCTCCCCAATGCCGAGGAGAACTTGGCGTTGCGAGAGATCAACGGCGGTCTACACTACGACAACCGCGCGTTGAGAGAGCTCACTGCCAGCTTGCAGGCGGATAACACCCGCCTGCATAAAGAGCTGGCCGAGTTGAGGAGGGAGATGGAGGACTTGAAAGCCTCCCTTGCTAAAACTGCGCATCCTCTACCACGCCCTGCCACACCATCTAGGTGGAGCGCTGGTGCAGGTTCACCCGTCCGCGCAGAGGATGAGAATCGGCTTTCTTTAACGCCGTCACCACCGTCTCCGCACTCGTCAGGCGAGTCCATGCTGCACACCATCTTGCAGCAGGTGACGAAGGTGCTGGACGATCGCCTCGGTCCAGCGAAACCCACGGCTGAGCAGCAGAATACTCCCGCTGTCAGCGCGGCACAACATCCGCCGCCTGGCAGCCCGGACTGCGCCGAGCCAGACGCTGCTTCGGCAGCCCGCTCTATAAAGGGCAAGAAAGAAAAGGTGCCACCAAAGGCAAAGGGAAAAGGGGGGAAAGCAGCTAGCAAACGCCATCTCGCCGCTGCACCCAGCCAGGCCGATAACATCACCGCCACCTCCCAAACTACCCCGCCCAAGTCGGCACCGACTCCTGCGCCGCAGCCTCAACTACCTGAGGCTGAGAAGTGGACCAAGGTCCGCAACAAAAAGCGTAAGAAGGATAGGAAGGGGAATGCTCCACAAGCACTACCGCCTAAGAGGAAGGCGGCCGCGCCAACATCTGCGGCCACGCCTGCGAAGGTGAAACGGAAAAGGTTGAGGAACAAACTACGGCCCCCAAGATCTGCGGCCGTAGTCCTCACGTTGCGCCCTGAAGCCGTTCAGAGGGGCGTCACGTTTGAGTCTGCGATGATGAGGGCCAGAACCCGACTCAATTTTAGCGAACTCAACATCCCGCCCCCGAGTTATCGGAAGTCGGCAACGGGAGCTCGCATGATAGAGTTCTCGGGCGCTGCTGGATCAGCGAATGCCGACATCGTAGCGGCCCGGATCTCACACGTGTTGGCGGATACATTTATCGTGGCTAGGCCCACGAAGTCCGTCGATCTTCGGGTCTCTGGACTCGATGATGGTGCGTCGAGAGACGAGGTCATCTCGGCTATGGCCGAGAAAGGAGGTTGCCCCCCAACAAGCATTTGTGCTGGGGAGATAAGGCGAGGAGCAGGTGGAGCGGGCACGATCTGGGTGCGTTGCCCCGTTACGGCTGCTCGGGCTCTGCTGGTGTTGGGCCAGATCCCGATCGGCATTGGAGTAGCGGCGCGAATCCACGCGCTCGACTCCAAGCCGAAACGGTGTTTCCGGTGTCTTGAGGGAGGACACACAAGGGCGAATTGTGTGTCACCAAAAGACCGCAGCGGTCTCTGCTACCGTTGCGGTGTTGCAGGGCACATCGCTGCGACGTGCAGCGCGAAGCCTAGTTGCCCCATCTGTCTTGAGGCTGGCAAATCTGCTGGCCACAGTATGGGGACTAGGCTCTGTAAGCCTCCCATGAGAAAGAGGAAGCGGAAAGCTGGCAAAACACCTGAGCCAGCTCCTCCGAGCGCTACGAACCAACCAGCGCAGTGATCCTGGCAGGATCCCAGGAGAGTAGAGGGGACACGGAAGCGTGGGTTTTGCCTCAGTTCCGTTCCCCTCTGCAGCGAACTCGCTGGCGTACGGGCATGGGGAGCCCTACGTCAGCAGTCATGGGTTCGCAAGGCTGATTGGGGGTGGGCTCAAATGTTCCGAGCCACCCTCAGCCCGATGGCAGAGTCGGGCAGATGGCATCCGAAGGAATGGCCGCCGTCCACTGGTCGGTGCGGTTTTGGTAGAATCCCTAGTTGGACGCCCAGGGCCGCGTCGTGAGCGGAAGTAGGAACATCCGAGTGTTTTAGTGGGTAGTGCCGTTTACCATCTTGGCGAGTCCCACATAACCCGCGTTGGCGCCCCAGTCACGCGGGTATGCATAAAAGCATTTCACTCGGTAAAAAAAAAAAAAAAAAAAAAAAAAAAAAAAAAAAAAAAGGTTAGGTTAGGTTACCACCGGTAGAGGCCTTGTACTTTCACAAGGCAAGGAGCAGACCGCCCCCGGACGCCCATCTTACCATCTCGGGTGTCCGCGTCGAGGTCAGATCGGCGATGAAGTACTTGGGCCTTGTCTTGGATGGCCGTTGGAAATTTACGGAACACTTCCAGCGACAAGCTCCTAAATTGGTGAATGCGGCAGCAGCCCTCGGGCGGTTGCTACCAAATATTGGCGGTCCTTCAGCGGGAGTAAGGAGGCTCTATCTCGGGGTGGTGCGGTCGATGGCCCTGTACGGCGCGCCCGTGTGGGTCGACGCCCTAAACGCGACGAACGTGGCCCAACTGCGGAAACCGCAGCGGGTCATCGCGATTAGGGCAATACGAGCATACCGCACGGTATCGTTCGAAGCGGCATGTGCGCTGGCAGGTACCCCACCCTGGGACCTAGAGGCGGAGGTCCTTGCCGAAGTATATGAGCAATCGGCCCATGTACGGAGGCAAGGAGGCCGGGCGATGCCCGAGGAGGTGCGCCGATGGCGTAAGCGCGCGCAAAGGGCGACGCTGCGCAAGTGGCAGGAACGGCTGGAGCAGCCGACGGCCGGCCACTGGACCATCGGAGCGATTCGGCCCGTCCTGGAGCGATGGGTCGGCCGCAAGGGGGGCTCACTCTCCTTCCGCTTGGTACAGGTCCTCTCGGGGCATGGCTGCTTCGGGAGGTATCTGTGCCGAATAGCGGGGAGAGAGCCGACGACGGTGTGCCATCAGTGCGGAGTGTCAGATGACACGGCCCTGCACACGCTGGTGACATGCCCAGCCTGGTCGGCTGAGCGCGCGCAACTCTACGCGATCATAGGTCCCGACCTCTCTTTGCCAGCACTGGTTTCGGCCATGCTGGCCGCTAAAAGGTCTTGGGATGCGGTCCTCTCCTTCTGTGAAACCATCCTAACGCAGAAGGAGGCGGCGGAGAGGGCAAGGGAAGTGGACCCACTTTCCGACGCAATCCGTCGAAGGCGTGCAGGGAGAAGGAGGCGTGGGTTTGCCCAGCTTCTTCCCCCCCTTTAGCGAACCGGGGGTGTACGGGCAGGGGGAGCCCTACACCCGCGCGTGTGGTTCGCAGTAGTATCGGAGGGCAACCTGATATGCTCCAAGTTGCCCCCTGGTGAGGCTTGGCCTCAAGGCGTCCGTCCGTGGTGACGGCCCGCAGACTCGAGCCGCGGTTGAGTCACTAGCTGAATTCCCGCAGCTCTTGAGTTTCCTTAGCGGTAGTTCTGAGCATCCGTGTGTTTTAGTGGGTAGGGCCCTTCTGGCGAGCCCCACATAACCTGCGGTGGCGCCCCAGTCACGCGGGTATGCGTAAAGGCATTTCACACGGTAAAAAAAAAAAAAAAAAAAAAAAAAAAAAAAAAAAAAAAGGTTACCACCGGTACATACGTTTTGAGGTTCAGCATTCAAGCGCGGCTAACCGCGATGCCCGAGTTAATCGCACATCGCCCTTCCCTCGCTGGTCCCTAAAGAGGCTGGACAGGGAACTTCTAATGGAGGCTGCTTTAGTGCAGGCCTGGTTCTCGCAACCAGTTATGGAGAACGCAGAGCAAGAAGCCGAGTGGTTCAAGGCCGCGTACACGAACATCTGCGACGCGGCCATGCCTCGGACACGACAACCAAAACCACGTAAGGCTGTCTACTGGTGGTCCCAGGAGGTGTCTGATCTTCGCGTAGACTGTATAGCGGCGCAGAGGGCATATACTCGCTCAAGAAGGAGGCGACGCCGCAACCTCATCGAGGAAGATCTGTTAAAGATGGCCTACAAAGCCGCAAAAAGGGACTTACAGCTTGCCATATTAAAAGCCAAGGCAGAAGGCAGGCAGGAAATGTTAGAGGGACTCAATTCAGATCCTTGGGGGCGTCCGTATCGTACGGCGGTAAGCAAACTCCGCTGTCTTGGCCCCCCCATTACAGAGTCCCTCGAGCCACAGGCGTTGAACGAAATCGTCGCTGGCCTATTCCCGGTCCGCTCGGAGCATGTGCCGCCCTCTATGGCCCCGCCCAGGCAACCGAGCCAGGTCGACGAGCTGATTCCGCCCATTACCACCGGCGAGCTGGGAGCCGCATACCTTAGGTTGCGGCAAAAGAACACCGCTCCTGGCCCGGACGGTATCCCCGGACGGGCTTGGGTCCTTACATCCGAGGTACTAGAGGATCGCCTAAGAGAGCTGTTAGACGTGTGCTTGCGCTCTGGACATTTCCCGTCTTTATGGAAAACCGGCCGCCTCGTTCTCCTTAAGAAGGAAGGCCGGCCTGCGGATGAGCCCTCGGCGTACAGGCCGATAGTGCTGCTGGACGAGGCGGGGAAACTCTTTGAGAGGGTCCTCGCCTCCCGCATAACATCGCACCTGTCCACAGTGGGGCCTGACCTCTCCGACTGCCAGTATGGATTTAGAGAGGGACGGTCCACCATCGATGCCATTAGGTGCGTCAGGGCTACGTCCATGGCGGCGACAGACAAGGGGGATGTGGTGTTGGCGGTGTCTTTAGACATCGCGAATGCCTTCAACACCCTCCCCTTTGCATGTATAGAGTCGGCGTTGCGATACCACGGGATGCCGCACTACGTCCTAAGCATCATACGCAGTTACCTGCGAGGTCGAAATGTCGTATATCTTGACAGAAGGGGTTCAGTTCAACGAAGGGAAGTAAGTTGTGGTGTTCCGCAGGGGTCGGTCCTTGGACCGCTCCTGTGGAACTTGGGATATGACTTCGTCTTGCGTGGTGCACTATTGCGCGGCCTTAGTGTTGTCTGCTATGCGGACGACACTCTGGTCACTGCACGCGCGGACTCCTACCAGAAAGCAGCAAGGCTAGGAACAGTGGGCGTCACACAGGTTGTGCGACGGATCGAAAGTCTTGGTCTCAAGGTGGCCTTAAACAAAACTGAGGCACTATACTTTCACGGGGCTAGAAACAACCCGCCGGCGGACGCCCATATCACCATCTCGGGTGTTCGCATCGAAGTCGGAGCCTCGATGAAGTACCTTGGACTTGTTTTGGATGAGAGATGGCGCTTCACCGAGCACTTTAAGCGTCAGGCTCCCAAGTTGGTAAACGCTGCTGCAGCATTAGGCAGGCTATTGCCCAACCTGGGCGGTCCTTCGGCTGGAGTGCGGAAGTTATACCTCGGGGTGGTGCGGTCCATGGCCCTGTATGGCGCGCCCGTGTGGGTCGACGCCCTGAACGCGACGAACGTGGCCCTACTGCGGAAACCGCAGCGGGTCATCGCGATCAGGGCAGCTCGAGCATACCGCACGGTGTCCTACGAGGCGGCATGCGCGCTTGCAGGTACCCCACCCTGGGATCTAGAGGCGGAGGTGTTGGCCGACGTGTATGAGCGGTCTGCTAATGCACGGAGGCAAGGAGGTCGGGCGATGCCTGAGGAGGTTCGCCGATGGCGGAAGCGTGCGCAGCGGGCGACGCTTCTAAAGTGGAAGGAGCGGCTGGAGCAGCCGACCGCTGGCCACTGGACCATCGGAGCGATTCGGCCCGTCTTGGAGCGATGGGTCGATCGCAAGGGGGGCTCACTCTCCTTTCGCTTGGTACAGGTCCTCTCGGGGCATGGCTGCTTCGGGAGGTATCTGTGCCAAATAGCGGGGAGAGAGCCGACGACGGCGTGCCACCAATGCGGCGTGTCTAACGACACAGCGCTGCACACGCTGGAGGCATGCCCAGCCTGGTCGGCTGAGCGCGCGCAGCTCTGTGCGGTGGTGGGTCCCGACCTGTCCCTGCCAGCCGTAGTTAAGGCTATGGTGACGAGCAGGCAGGCCTGGGACGTGGTTCTCTCCTTCTGCGAGACCATCATGACGCAGAAGGAGGCGGCGGAGAGAGCACGGGAGGATGATCCTCTTTCCGGGGTAATCCGCCGAAGGCGCGCAGGGAGAAGGAGGCGTGGTTTTGCCCAGCTCCTACCCCCCCCTTAGCGAACCGCGGGTGTACGGGCAGGGGGAGCCCTACACCCGCGCGTGGGGTTCGCAGATGAATCGGAGGGTAACCTGATATGCTCCAGGTTGCCCTCTGGTGAGGCTCGGCCTCAAGGTGTCCGTCCGCTGCGACGGCCCGCCGACCCGGCTACGGAAGAACCGCCACGCGAATTCCCGTGGCGTCAGGGTCTCTTTGGCGGAAGTTCGGAGCATCCCTAGGTTTTAGTGGGTAGGGCCCTTCAGGCGAGTCCCACATAACCCACCGGGCGCCCCAGTCCGGTGGGTATGCCTAAATGCATTTCCTAGGGTAAAAAAAAAAAAAAAAAAAAAAAAAAAAAAGGTTAGGTTAGGTTGGGGTGCAAATTTGGGAACCTCCTCGTGGTGCACCCTGGGGTAAGGCCTCTCGGCCCACGTTCAGCGTGGGACAAGGGGCCTTATGCTAATCCCTGGCGTCCCTTCTGGGCGTCGAATAACGTAGGTGGTGCCCCTTCTGGGCATCGCACCCCCTTCAACGCGCGTCCCTTCTGGACCGCACAGCGGGTCACTTTGACCTGCGGGGGGGATCTCCACGTGTGGCCCACTCTGGGTCGCACGCTCGCCGCTCACTCTCGAGCGGCTTTGAGGGGAGTTTTGACGGCGCCCCTTCTGGGCGCCGTTACGCGGGGGGGAATGGGGTAGTCCGGCGCCCCTTCTGGGCGTCGTTTCAAATGGGAGGGAGGGGAACACCTCGAAAGAGGTGTACCAGGGGCCTCACGCCAGCCCCTGAGCGTCGTAACCCTGAAATGTGCCGCAACGACCTTCACTCGAGGCGTCTGTGGAGTAGTGGTGCAGGGAGGGGAAACGAGGGCTTGCCTTAGCCGGCCGGCCGCGTCAAGGAAAAGACTATAACACCCGGGAGAAAAGCCGTTAAAACCTCCAGATACCACCCGACCTCTGGAGTACATAGGGTAGCCCGCGTACAGGGGCCTCTGCGCGGGTGGTCCGTTTTTGCCCCATACTCGTGGGATCAGAATATGATGAACCTAAACCAAAATCTTTTTGACGTTAAGGAGAAGTCGGCAGGGCCTTGTACAAGGCCTGTCGTGGAAAGTTGCGAGGTACGCGACGGTGGAGGAATTGAGCCTGAACAGGGTGGTGTCAGGACAAGGAGCGCCTCTCGGACGAAAGTCCCGAGGGTTGACCTTACGAGCTCCGATAGGAAGATGTGCGAAGCGGCCCTTGCTCCATCTAAAAGGGCCGTCTTTGAATCTGTTGCTGGCAGACGACTATCGTCTGGGTTCGCTGCGGGAGAGAGAGAGAAGGGGGCTGATGGTGAAGACCGTGCCTCGCCTGCTTCTGATGCTCCCGCTAGAACCGTAGGGCTGTCCTGGGCGGACAAACAAATCTGCCAGGCGGCCGCTGCCGGGTCGGTGGCAATTCTGTCCACTAAGGACAAGGGTGTGGCTGGCGACCACTTATCGCCTAGAGTCACCAGAAGCGCCATTAGGTGCGACATGAAGATCGCAAGTTCCGTCGGAGCTCTGCCGCCTACATTCTTGGCGGACTCGGACGATGATGACTTACAATACTCCGAAGCATCGGAAACAGTGGCAGCAGGGGACTGGCTTGAGAGAAGTCATTCTCCAAAGGGCCGGCACTATAACCCGCTGGCCGCTGCTCGTAACGACCTTGAGCTCGCTCGCCGAAAGCGACGGGAGGAGCTCCAGCTCGATGCCGAGGAGGAGGTGGCGCTTCTGTTGCGCGAGTCCCGAGAACGGACATCAGCTCGGGACAAGGAAAGGGCCGCTTGTCAGGACAAGGCACAATCCGACGCTTTGACAGCGGCTGACTGCTCCAAGCGGTGTGCTGACGCTGGTGACATCGTCGCGTTTGTCTCCCAACACTCCAGCAATCTGAAAGGGACCTTCCAGCGGTCTCTAAACGAGGCAGTGGAGATGTTTCGCGGTGCTTCGGAGGTGTTTCGGGCACTCCCCGGGGCCGAGGAGAATGTCGCTTTACGCGAAATCAATGTCGGCCTTCATGCTGATAACCGCGCGCTGCGGGAATTAGCCGGTGGTCTAGAGGCCGATAACGCACGCTTGCATGCGCGAATGGAGGGATTGCAGAAAGAGGTTGAGGAACTGAAGGCTTCTCTCTGTAACATCCAGCGGGAAAGGACATCATCACCTGTCTCCCGCGTTGAGGAAGCCTCCTCTATGCTCCTGCCACCCCGCACTGCGTCGTCTTCTTTACAGCAGTATGCCGAGACGGATCTGTCTAGTGGTAGCGCAGAAGCTTCAGCTACAGCACCAGCTAACAACGAGTCCGTGATGCAGATGGTCCTGGAGAAGGTGGGCCAGATGCTGGACGCCCGATTGGGTCCCCCTGCTTCAGCATCTGAAGACCTAACTCAGGGAATTCCTAAGGTCAATGAAGGTGGCGCTAAGCCTAAGAAACCAAAGAACGTCCCTGGACGTCCAAAGACGAAGACTGCTCCGGCAGATCGCCCTGCCAAGGGCAAGACGAGGGAGAAGGCACCTCCCAAAGAGGTAGCTAGCACGGGGAAGAAGGGGAAAGGTGCAGGCCAACAGCATCCGGCCTCCCGGCCCGGAATCCTTACTACAACACCATCGGCGTCGACATCAGCGCTACCGCAACCACAGCCCAATGAGGAAGCCTGGACAACTGTGGTCAAGCGCAAGGCGAAGAAGAAGAGAGCAACATCTGGCGCTCTTTCAACTGACAAGCGCGGGCCTCCTGCAAAAACACCTGCAGCCGCCCCCGCTGCGGCCAAAAAGAAAAGGCAGCGTAAGAGCCTACGTCCGCCAAGATCCGCTGCGGTGGTCCTTACCCTTCGGCCTGAAGCCGCGGAAAAGGGTGCTACCTACGCGTCTGCCATCATAAAGGCTAGGGAATACATTAAGCTGAGGGAACTTAAAATTCCACCGCCCAAGTTTCGACAAACGGCTACAGGGTCTAGGATCTTGGAGCTGGCGGGGTCCTCTGGAGCCCAGCACGCTGACATCTTGGCCGAAAAAATAAGGGGTACAATGGATGACATTTTCATTGTCGCTCGGCCGGTCAAAACAGCTGACCTAAGGCTGTCGGGACTTGACGACTCTGTTTCCAAAGCGGACGTCGCTGCAGCTGTGGCTGAAGAAACTGGATGCTCCCCGGACGTCGTAAAGACAGGAGAGATCCGGCGTGGTGCCGGGGGCAGTGGCACCATCTGGTTGCAGTGCCCAGTCGGTCCCGCAAAAGTCATTGCGGATAAGGGTCACCTCTATGTCGGCTTCAGTTCTGCACAGGTCCGTGTGCTGGACTCGAAGCCAAAAAGGTGTTACAGGTGCCTCGAGGGTGGGCACACTAGGCACAATTGCCAGTCCGAGATTGACCGCAGCGGGTTATGCTACCGCTGCGGTAACGCTGGACATTTCGCCGCTACTTGCTCGGCGAAACCAAATTGTGCCGTCTGTACCGAGGCGAAGCGCCCAGCAGGGCACAGCATGGGCAGCCGCCTTTGCACGCTTCCTTCAAAAAAGAGGACGAGGACCGGTCGCAAATCCAAACCGAGCTCGTCCAGCGCCCAGCAGGCGCAAGGTGGAACAACTGTAAGCCCAGCCAATGGCTAACACGCCCGTCACGAAGTTTATCCAGGCGAACTTGAACCACTCCGGCGGTGCGCAGGATTTACTTTTGCAATCCGTCGCGGAGTGGTCTATAGATGTTGTAGTAGCTTCCGAGCCTTACTTTGTTCCACCAGCTAGGCGTGACTGGGCATCCGATACGGACGGCACTGTTGCCATTTACTCGGCCCTTAGGCCACTTGCTCCGTCCATAGTGGTAAAGGAGTCAGGTCCGGGTTTTGTTGCTGTTCAACGAGGGGGTGTCGCCATTATAGGCGTATATTTTTCGCCTAATAAGCCTTTCTCGGCTTTTGAGACATTTATGGCAGAACTAGGCGCCGTCGTTAGGCGCGCTTCGCCGCTTCCTGTGGTAGTAATGGGGGACCTTAATGCCAAAGCCGCGGCGTGGGGCTCCCCGTCCACTAATGCTCGTGGTGATGCTGTTGTGGACTGGGCGGTCGAGGTCGGCCTCTCTCTTTTAAATCGGGGGTCCGTTGACACCTGCGTGCGGCACAATGGAGGCTCCATCGTGGATATCTCATTCGCCACGCCTTCTGTCGCCGCGCGGATCCCCGATTGGAGGGTAGTAGTCGACGTCGAAACACTATCGGACCACCGATACATACGGTTTGATGTCCAGCACTCAAGCGCTACAAACCGTGATGCCCGAGTCAACTCTACATCGCTTTTTCCTCGCTGGTCCCTAAAAAGGCTGGACAGGGAATTACTAGTCGAGGCTGCTTTAGTGCAGTCCTGGTTCTCGCAACCGGTGCTGGAGAACGCTGAGCAAGAGGCCGAGTGGTTCAGGGCCGCGTACACGAACATCTGTGACGCGGCCATGCCTCGGACACGGCAACCACCACCACGCAAGGCTGTTTACTGGTGGTCCGAGGAGGTGTCAGATCTTCGCGCAGACTGTATAGCGGCGCAAAGGGCATATACTCGCTCTAGAAGGAGGCGACGCCGCAACCTCAACGAGGAGGACCTCTTAAAAGTAGCCTACAAAGCCGCAAAGAGAGATTTGCAGCTTGCAATACTCAAAGCCAAGGCAGAAGGCAGGCAGGAAATGTTAGAGGGACTCAATTCAGATCCCTGGGGGCGCCCGTACCGAACGGCGGTAGGCAAACTCCGCTGTCTCGGCCCCCCCATCACAGAGTCCCTCGAGCCACAGGTGCTGAATGACATTGTCGCTGGCCTATTCCCGGTCCGCCCGGAGCATGTGCCGCCATCTATGGCCCCGCCCAGGCAACCGAGCCAGGTCGACGAGGTGATTCCGCCCATTACTACTGGCGAGCTGGGAGCCGCTTACTTTAGACTGCGGAATAAGAACACCGCCCCTGGCCCAGACGGGATCCCCGGACGGGCCTGGGTCCTCACATCTGAGATACTGGAGGATCGCCTAAGGGAGCTATTGGACGTGTGCTTGCGCTCTGGAAATTTCCCGTCCTTGTGGAAAACTGGCCGCCTCGTTCTCCTTAAGAAGGAAGGCCGGCCTGCGGATGAGCCCTCGGCGTACAGGCCGATAGTGCTGCTGGACGAGGCGGGGAAACTCTTTGAGAGGGTCCTCGCCTCCCGCATAACATCGCACCTGTCCACAGTGGGGCCTGACCTCTCCGACTGCCAGTATGGCTTCAGAGAGGGACGGTCCACCATCGATGCCATTAAGTGCGTCAGGGCTATGTCCATGGAGGCGACAGATAAGGGGGATGTGGTGTTGGCGGTGTCCTTGGACATCGCAAACGCCTTCAACACCCTCCCCTTTGCATGTATAGAGTCGGCGCTGCGTTACCATGGAATGCCACACTACGTACTCAACATCTTACGTAGCTACCTGAGAGGTCGCAGCGTCGTATACCTTGACAGGAGGGGCACAGTTCAGCGGAGGGGAGTGACTTGCGGTGTTCCGCAGGGATCGGTCCTCGGGCCGCTCCTGTGGAACGTGGGTTATGATTTTGTTTTACGTGGTGCACTGTTGCGCGGACTTAGTGTCGTCTGTTACGCGGACGACACTCTGGTGACTGCATGCGCGGACTCCTACCGGAAGGCAGCTAGGTTAGGAACGGTTGGCGTTACACAGGTGGTGCGACGAATTGAGAGCCTCGGTCTCAAGGTGGCTTTAAATAAAACGGAAGCTCTGTATTTTCATGGGGCGAGAAACAACCCGCCTGCGAACGCCCACATTACCATCTCGGGTGTTCGCATCGATGTCGGTGCTTCCATGAAGTACCTTGGACTTGTACTAGATGGGAGATGGCGCTTCACCGAACACTTTAAGCGTCAAGCTCCCAAGTTGGTGAACGCAGCTGCATCATTAGGCAGGTTATTGCCCAATCTGGGTGGTCCTTCGGCAGGAGTGCGAAAGCTGTATCTCGGGGTGGTGCGGTCCATGGCCCTGTATGGCGCGCCCGTGTGGGTCGACGCCCTAAACGCAACGAACGTGGTCCTATTGCGGAAACCGCAGCGGGTCATCGCGATCAGGGCAGCTCGAGCATACCGCACGGTCTCCTTTGAGGCGGCTTGCGCGCTTGCAGGTACCCCACCCTGGGATCTAGAGGCGGAGGTGTTGGCCGACGTGTATGAGCGGTCTGCTAATGCACGGAGGCAAGGAGGTCGGGCGATGCCTGAGGAGGTTCGCCGATGGCGGAAGCGTGCGCAGCGGGCGACGCTTCTAAAGTGGAAGGAGCGGCTGGAGCAGCCGACTGCCGGCCACTGGACCATCGGAGCGATTCGGCCCGTCCTGGAGCGATGGGTCGATCGCAAGGGGGGCTCACTCTCCTTTCGCTTGGTACAGGTCCTCTCGGGGCATGGCTGCTTCGGGAGGTATCTGTGCCAAATAGCGGGGAGAGAGCCGACGACGGCGTGCCACCAGTGCGGCGTGTCTAACGACACAGCGCTGCACACGCTGGAGGCATGCCCAGCCTGGTCGGCTGAGCGCGCGCAGCTCTGCGCGGTGGTGGGTCCCGACCTGTCCCTGCCAGCCGTAGTTAAGGCTATGGTGACGAGCAGGCAGGCCTGGGACGTGGTTCTCTCCTTCTGCGAGACCATCATGACGCAGAAGGAGGCGGCGGAGAGAGCACGGGAGGACAATCCTCTTTCCGGGGCAATCCGCCGAAGGCGCGCAGGGAGAAGGAGGCGTGGTTTTGCCCAGCTCCTACCTCCCCCTTAGCGAACCGCGGGTGTACGGGCAGGGGGAGCCCTACACCCGCGCGTGTGGTTCGCAGACGTATCGGAGGGCAACCTGACATGCTCCAGGTTGCCCTCTGGTGAGGCTCGGCCTCAAGGTGTCCGTCCGCGGCGACGGCCCGCCGACCCGGCTACGGTAGAACCGCCATGCGAATTCCCGTGGCGTCAGGGTCTCTTTGGCGGAAGTTCGGAGCATCCCTAGGTTTTAGTGGGTAGGGCCCTTCTGGCGAGTCTCACATAACCCACCGGGCGCCCCAGTCCGGTGGGTATGCGTAAATGCATTTCCTAGGGTAAAAAAAAAAAAAAAAAAAAAAGGTTAGGTTAGGTTAGGTTAGGTTAGGTTAGGTTAGGTTAGGTTAGGTTGGGGTGCAAATTTGGGAACCTCCTCGTGGTGCACCCTGGGGTAAGGCCTCTCGGCCCACGTTCAGCGTGGGACAAGGGGCCTTATGCTAATCCCTGGCGTCCCTTCTGGGCGCCGAATAACATAGGTGGTGCCCCTTCTGGGCATCGCACCCCCTTCAACGCGCGTCCCTTCTGGACCGCACAGCGGGTCACTCTGACCTGCGGGGGGGATCTCCACGTGCGGCCCACTCTGGGTCGCACGCTCGCCGCTCACTCTCGAGCGGCTTTGAGGGGAGTTTTGACGGCGCCCCTTCTGGGCGTCGTTACACGGGGGGGAATGGGGTAGTCCGGCGTCCCTTCTGGGCGCCGTTTCAATGGGGGGGAATGGGGAACACCGCGAAAGCGGTGTACCAGGGGCGTCACGCCAGCCCCTGAGCGTCGTAGCCTGTTTCGGTTCTGCAACGACCCTCACTCGAGGCGTCTGTGGGGTAGCGTTCTGAGACAGGTGAACGAGGGCTTGCCTTAGCCGGCCGGCCGCGTGAAGGATACACTTTAAAACCAGAGAGAAAGCTCTTAAAAACCTGCTGACACCACCCGACCTCAGCAGTACGTAGGGTTACCCGCATATAGGGCCACTGTGCGGGTGGACATTGTAGATGCTCCTTACTCGTGGGCTTAATATTAAAGATGACACAAAAACAAAAACCTTTTGACGTTTCGGAGAAGTCGGCGGGGCCTGTTTACAGGGCCGTCGTGGATGATGATGGGAGGGGCAGTAAAGCCCAGGAAGGCGCTTCAGGCGTCGGAAGAAGGGTGCTTCGCCACCGCGTGGTGGAGTATGTCGCGGATGTTGGGGCAGACGACCCGCCACTTAGCGACTCGGGCGGAGTTGATAATTTCTCTCCTGCCTTAGAGAAGATTCTCGCTAGTCCTGCTGCTGCGAAAGGGTCCTTGCCTAGCAGTCCATCGCTAGGCGAGAAACCCCAAAACGATGATGTAGATTCGGATGACGATATTGTACCACCGATTCCGGCCGTTATGCCTAAGGCCAGGATAAGTGCCGCGCCGTTCAAGCTCACCTTCAGAACTGCGGCGGACATACACCCAGCGTCTAGAATTGATGACGAGCTGAGCCGGCAACACCTAGACGAATTACTTGCTGATGCCGACAATCTTCGAGCTAGCTCGAGTCAGCAATGTGACAATGATTATGGTAGACAGGGAATGAGCGAAGAGCGTATGCTCTTTCGACAGGCGGTTGGCGAGGATGCCGTACAGAAATCCCGTGAGGAATGGGAAAATTCCCGAGCACTAAGGGAGCGTAGGCGTTCCGAGGAGGAGACCTACGAACAGAGAAAGGCCCGGATTTGTAAGGGCAAAGTCCCAGCACTGGGTACGCCTGGTGAACTAAGCAAGGAGGACATCCAGGAGCGTGGCATTATCCACATCCAAGAAATAAGGGATGTGGCTTTAAAATCCAAGCACCTAAAAGGCACCTGTCTTAAGGAGATAAACGAGAAGACGAGCTCCTTGTTGCGAATTATCGGCAACCTTTATGACAGGACAGACACAGAGGAAATCCGCTGGCTTAAAGCGGAGAATGAGCGCATTCTCAAAGAGAAATTGCTCTACCAGATGGAGCTAGAGACACTACAGAGGGCGCAAGGGCGAATACTACGAACTCCGCCACCACCATCCGATGACGTCCCCTTGCTGCAACCACAGGAAACACCTGCTGCACCCTCAGTTGTGCCATCTGCTGAACCTCCTGCGCCTCCTGCGCCTTCAGCGCTGGAGCGGCAACTCAATGAGATGTGGCAAACGCTAGACGGTATGTGGAACCGTCTGGTGGCCATCGAGAAGCGGCTTCCTCCGCCAGAACCCACTCGCCATTCACTTCCAGCGAGCAGGCGGCGAAAAACAGCTACATCGGCCCCCAACGAGGGTCTAACTCAGCTGAGTGCCCCAACATCAACGGCCCCGGCTTTACCAGATGATGACTTCTTGACGCCTGATCAAATCCCGCTTACACAACAGGAGGAAGGGGAATGGCAAAAGGTGTCTAAAAAGAAGACCAAGAAGGCCAAGCAAAAGGCGAAAAAACGAGAAGCTGCCGCTGCTAAAACTTCAGCGGCATCTATCGTCCCAATACAGCCTGCCAGAGGACCGGCTCTAACTGTGCCTGAAACGACTGCGCCAATACAAGCGGCATCCGCTCAGGTCAAGAAAAAGCCGCAGAAGAAAAAGAAGGTGAAACTGACACCGCCCCGAACTACGGCTGTCGTATTAAATCTGCAGCCAGAAGCGGAGGAGCGTGGCGTAACCTATGCCCAAGCTCTCCTTAGGGCAAGAAACACTTTCCACCCGAGTGAGATGGATATCCCTCATGTTCGGATCAAGACTTCAGCTACTGGGGCTAAGATCATAGAGATCCCCGGCGCTGCGAGTGGACCTAAAGCGGACCGTCTAGCAGAAAGGCTGAAGTCCGTCCTCGCGGATTGTGTCAATGTCTCCAGACCCCAAAATTGCGCAACTTTGCGTATATCTGGGTTGGACGTCTCAGCGACAAAAGAGGACATAGCCGCTGCATTAACAACTGCAAGCGGCTGCCCCCTTGGGCAAATTAAAATAGGGGACATCAGAAAGGGACCTAGAGGTGAATGCTCGGTGCTAGTGAAATGCCCAATATTCACAGCAAAGAAGCTCATAGAAATCGGGAGGGTACATGTCGGGTGGGTCTCCGCCCATATCACAGCCCTCAGCTCTCTTCCCATGCGGTGCTTCCGCTGCATGGGAGTGGGACACACTCGGACGAGGTGCCCATCTAATGTCGACCGGACTGGGCTATGTTTCAAGTGTGGCTTGTCCGGTCACAAAGCGGCGCAGTGTTCTGTCACTGCATTCAAGTGCGCAATATGCGCTAGTGAAAACCGGCCCCACGCCCATATGATGGGTAGTGTTAAGTGCCGCCCCTCCTCCACCAGAGCTAAGCCTCTGAAGGAGAATCGTCAGAGGAAGCCTACACAGGCTCGAGAGGATCCCGAGGCGGCTGGAAGATCTTCAGGACTACAGTCGCCCCAGCATGAGTCTCCTTCCACGGAGAGCTTACAGAGAGGGGGAATCCCATCCCCGGGGACCGAAGAAGAGTTCCCTGAAGTAGAGGTGGCTTAGTCCAATGTAACATCTGGTGAATGGCGGGCGTCAACGCCCTTGTTCAATGAGAGTGCAAACAAAGCACAAATCTGTTGGCAAAGTTGTGGAAGAATCGCTCGTCGATTACCCGGGACCAAGCCACATACAGAATGTCGAGTCTCCCCTGTGTTTTAGTGGGTATTGCATAACATCGCCGAGTCCCACATACCCCGCAGGTATACTAGAACTGCGGGGATACGTAAATGTATTTCACAGGGTTAAAAAAAAAAAAAAAAAAAAAAAAAAAAAAAAAAAAAAAAAAAAAAAAAGGTTAGGTTAGGTTAGGTTAGGTTAGGTTAGGTTAGGTTAGGTTAGGTTAGGTTAGGTTAGGTTAGGTTAGGTTAGGTTAGGTTAGGTTAGGTTAGGTTAGGTTAGGTTAGGTTAGGTTAGGTTAGGTTAGGTTAGGTTAGGTTAGGTTAGGTTAGGTTAGGTTAGGTTAGGTTAGGTTAGGTTAGGTTAGGTTAGGTTAGGTTAGGTTAGGTTAGGTTAGGTTAGGTTAGGTTAGGTTAGGTTAGGTTAGGTTAGGTTAGGTTAGGTTAGGTTAGGTTAGGTTAGGTTAGGTTAGGTTAGGTTAGGTTAGGTTAGGTTAGGTTAGGTTAGGTTAGGTTAGGTTAGGTTAGGTTAGGTTAGGTTAGGTTAGGTTAGGTTAGGTTAGGTTAGGTTAGGTTAGGTTAGGTTAGGTTAGGTTAGGTTAGGTTAGGTTAGGTTAGGTTAGGTTAGGTTAGGTTAGGTTAGGTTAGGTTAGGTTAGGTTAGGTTAGGTTAGGTTAGGTTAGGTTAGGTTAGGTTAGGTTAGGTTAGGTTAGGTTAGGTTAGGTTAGGTTAGGTTAGGTTAGGTTAGGTTAGGTTAGGTTAGGTTAGGTTAGGTTAGGTTAGGTTAGGTTAGGTTAGGTTAGGTTAGGTTAGGTTAGGTTAGGTTAGGTTAGGTTAGGTTAGGTTAGGTTAGGTTAGGTTAGGTTAGGTTAGGTTAGGTAAGGTTAGGTTAGGTTAGTTATTAGTAGTTATTATTATTATACTTAAGGTTAGTTCAATCACGCCCTGCAAGCTCGGCCAGTAAGGGCTAGGGGCTTATGCAAATCCCTGGCGTCCCTTCTGGGCGCCGAATAAAGTAGGTGGTGCCCCTTCTGGGCATCGCACCCCCTTCAACGCGCGTCCCTTCTGGACCGCACAGCGGGTCACTCTGACCTGCGGGGGGGATCTCCACGTGCGGCCCACTCTGGGTCGCACGCTCGCCGCTCACTCCTGAGCGGCTTTGAGGGGAGTTTTGACGGCGCCCCTTCTGGGCGTCGTCACACGGGGGGGGTTTGGGGTAGTCGGCGCCCCTTCTGGGCGTCGATACACGGGGGGGTTTGGGGTAGTCCGGCGCCCCTTCTGGGCGCCGTTTCAGCGCAAAGGTTCCGTCGTTGCGGGGCGCGGCGACGGGCGCCCGTTCGTTCTCGAACGGGTTGGTGGGCGGCGAACAGCCCACCCCCTAGCGACCAAAAAAGGGTTGGCAAGCCTTTCAACTTCCACATCATGAAAGGTCTGCATACGAAGAAACGTGTGCCATGCGATCCGGCTGGCGCCCGGCGCACGGAGCTATCCGGGGCTCCGTGTGAGAAGTTGGATACCGAAGGCCATGCAGGGGTTCGAGACCAGGCTCCTGCATCGGTGAATACTACTGGTGCTCGTAGTAGTGGGAGTTTGCCCAGGAGGGGCAGAGGTCGTGGTGGGCCCGGGAAGGGCGGAGAGGCCGGGGACGCGTCCGGTGAAGCGTCCGCTCGGGCTAATGGCTCGGGCGGCGTGGAACCGGCGGTGTCCGGTGGTGGTGGCGCCGGTCGTTCTGACCGGGTGGCCGAGGGGAAGCGGAGGAGCGACTCCGAAGGGAGTGGGACTTCGTCTGAGGAGGATCCCGCGGTCTCCGAGATGGTGATTGATCTCGTGGAGGAGACGCGGAAGCGCACGTTGGCGGCTGCAAGGGCGGACTCGAGCGGCAGTGATGAGTCCGAAAGTGACGAGTCTGACGGGGGCGCTCCCGCCCCGAAGAAGAGAGGTGCCCGCACGGATACGGGGATTGGACCGGGTGCCGGGTGCATCGAGAACATGACGGATAACTGGGAGGAGATCGAAGGACTGGGGATAACCCAGCTGATGGAAAAGGCGTACGATTTCACCAACTACGTCGATGCCGCGCTCGAGAAGTCGGGCAAGGTCGTGCTCGACAAACCCACCGGCAAAGAGGCCTATAGGCAGTTGTGGGTCGTGATGGCGATCATGGAGCGGGTGAGGCTGCTTTTCCGGGAGGATCAGGCCGAGTGCATGGAGGTGATAGACAGCCAGGATCGGGAGATAGAGGCTCTGAAGGCGGCTCTCAAGGCTCAGAAAGCGGCCGCTCGGGCGGCCGCTCGGACGCCCCCTCCTCCTCCCCCCCCCCCTCGGACGAGTGTGGAGGAGTCATTGGAGGCATTGAGGAGGGAGGTTCTCGAGTCCCTGGGAGGGCGCCTCGATGCCATTGAGAAGCGCCTCCCAGCCGAGCCCCCGCCGCTGGCGGGCAAGGCGCCGAAGGCAGGGGTGAGCTACGCCGGGGCGGTCGCCGGACCCCATGGCGCCCCCGGCGCTCCCCCGAAGGAGCAGGAGCAGACCGCATGGAGAACTGTCGCCTCGAAGGCGGCCAGGAGGAGGGCCAGGAAGGCTGCGGCTGCGGCTGGCCGGCCACCACCGGCGGAAGGCGAAAAGCCGAAGAGGACGAAGGGAGCGAGGCCCCCCCCCAAACTGGAGCTGCCGAGGTCGTCCGCAGTCGTGGTCAAACTGGGGCCAGAGGCGGCGGCGAGAGGGCTTACTATTGGTTCGGTGATGGAGGGTGCCATGGCGGCCATTGATTTGGAAAAGGAGTTTGGATTGCGGGGCATCCAAATGCGGCAGGCTGCAGCAGGGGGAAGATTGCTGGAGGTCCCAGGCGAGTCCAGCGGCCAGGTGGCCGACGCCTTGGCGGACCGGATCAGGGGGGCGGTGCCGGAGGGCGTGGAGGTGCAAAGGCCGTGCCGGATGGCCGAGGTCCGGCTTGTGGGCCTCAGCCCGGAACAGGCGGGAATGACGAGGCGTATCGCCGACTCGATTGCTGCGGCAACGAGCTGTGCTCCCGAACGAGTGTCCATGGGGACGTTGCGGGTCGGACCGACTGGTCTGGGCTCAGTGGTGGTTCGGCTCCCGGTCGCGGCAGCGATGCACTTGGGGCAGGCCGGCCATATTGTGACTGGGTGGTGGAGGCTGAGGGTTGAGGTCCTAGACAAGGGCCCCACAAGGTGCTTCAGGTGCTACGGTGTGGGCCACCTGAGCTATGCGTGTAGCTCGGAGGCCAGCCGTGGCACCCTGTGCTTTAGATGCGGCACCCCTGGGCACAGGGCCGCCGAATGCGGGGCGGGCAAGGCCTGTTGCGGCGTGTGTAAGGAGGCGGGACTTCCCCATGAACACCACATGGGGGGGAGGAGTTGCCGTCCTCCCAGGATGAAGGCGAAGTGGGCCCCGTGGCCGCGGGCCCCACCTGCGGCGAGGGAGGGCGAATCGCCCATGGAGGAGGAGGAGGAGCCGACGGCAAGGCCGGGCGAGGCCGGGCAACCGGCGGAGGGTGGGGGAGCTGGGGATAGCACTAAAGCCGCCCCCTCCCCCTTAAGAGAGAGGAAGAGGAGAAAGATGTCGCCGGGGAGGGCGAGTGCCGGGCGGCCGGCGGCGGGAGGGTCGGGGGCGGCGGTGTGACGTCGCTCTCCTCCCTGAGCTTATAGCTCATAGGGCCCTTGGCTGCGGGCTTCACCTACGGCCAAGGTTGTAGTGTGCACATGGCGCCGTGCGTGTGTGCATACTGAGTTTGGGTGGGGGACTCTACCCCCCTCACCCCCCTAGAGTGCCCAAGGGGCGCTGGGTTGCGTGGCCCCTTCTGGGCTGCGTAGCCTTTAGTGGTGTCCTCCCTCTGAGGTACCTTGTTGTCGCGTCGTCGCGTTGCGCCCGTGTGACTGCGCGCGCCGGCCCCCGGGTCGGCGCGCGCAGCCACACGGGCCGCCGGGTGAGCCCCGCGGTTTAATTCCCCAGGGATAGGCACCGTGGCCTCACCTGATTCGGTAGATGTCCTCCAGGGTTTAGTGGGTATCCCCCTCCGTCTCACCCCTTCCAGCCTTGGGGTAGTAGCCAAGGCAGCCGACTGGGGACAATGGCGTCCCCATATAGTTGGTGGGAGGTGGAAAGGCGGACGGGCGAGTCCCACATAACCTAGGCCCCTTCTGGGCCTAGGTATGCATCAAGCATTCCCTGGGTTAAAAAAAAAAAAAAAAAAAAAAAAAAAAAAAAGGTTAGGTTAGGTTAGGTTAGGTTAGGTTAGGTTAGGTTAGGTTAGGTTAGGTTAGGTTAGGTTAGGTTAGGTTAGGTTAGGTTAGGTTAGGTTAGGTTAGGTTAGGTTAGGTTAGGTTAGGTTAGGTTAGGTTAGGTTAGGTTAGGTTAGGTTAGGTTAGGTTAGGTTAGGTTAGGTTAGGTTAGGTTAGGTTAGGTTAGGTTAGGTTAGGTTAGGTTAGGTTAGGTTAGGTTAGGTTAGGTTAGGTTAGGTTAGGTTAGGTTAGGTTAGGTTAGGTTAGGTTAGGTTGAGCACTAGGCTGCATTGCACAAGCCCTCCACCCGCTTGGGAGCAGTCGGACTTACCGGACTGCTCCCCCTGGCGCAGGGGACCCAGGTACAACTGGGTCCGTAGCGTGTGGCGCCCAGCGGGGCGTATTAACACGGAACCGCGGCGCCACTATACGCTCCAGACGGTAGGTGTCGGTTCTTTTACCGGGTCGGGCCCGTATGTCCTTACTCACCCGGTTCCCCCACGGGGGGGCGGGTGGGGACATATGGGTTCCAGCCCCGGACAGTGCATGGGGTGTCTCACGTTCCTCTCGAGGCCCCATGCCAGTGCAGAGAAGCATTTTCTCCGACTAAAACAAAGAAAAAAGGTTAGGTTAGGTTAGGTTAGGTTAGGTTAGGTTAGGTTAGGTTAGGTTAGGTTAGGTTAGGTTAGGTTAGGTTAGGTTAGGTTAGGTTAGGTTAGGTTAGGTTAGGTTAGGTTAGGTTAGGTTAGGTTAGGTTAGGTTAGGTTAGGTTAGGTTAGGTTAGGTTAGGTTAGGTTAGGTTAGGTTAGGTTAGGTTAGGTTAGGTTAGGTTAGGTTAGGTTAGGTTAGGTTAGGTTAGGTTAGGTTAGGTTAGGTTAGGTTAGGTTAGGTTAGGTTAGGTTAGGTTAGGTTAGGTTAGGTTAGGTTAGGTTAGGTTAGGTTAGGTTAGGTTAGGTTAGGTTAGGTTAGGTTAGGTTAGGTTAGGTTAGGTTAGGTTAGGTTAGGTTAGGTTAGGTTAGGTTAGGTTAGGTTAGGTTAGGTTAGGTTAGGTTAGGTTAGGTTAGGTTAGGTTAGGTTAGGTTAGGTTAGGTTAGGTTAGGTTAGGTTAGGTTAGGTTAGGTTAGGTTAGGTTAGGTTAGGTTAGGTTAGGTTAGGTTAGGTTAGGTTAGGTTAGGTTAGGTTAGGTTAGGTTAGGTTAGGTTAGGTTAGGTTAGGTTAGGTTAGGTTAGGTTAGGTTAGGTTAGGTTAGGTTAGGTTAGGTTAGGTTAGGTTAGGTTAGGTTAGGTTAGGTTAGGTTAGGTTAGGTTAGGTTAGGTTAGGTTAGGTTAGGTTAGGTTAGGTTAGGTTAGGTTAGGTTAGGTTAGGTTAGGTTAGGTTAGGTTAGGTTAGGTTAGGTTAGGTTAGGTTAGGTTAGGTTAGGTTAGGTTAGGTTAGGTTAGGTTAGGTTAGGTTAGGTTAGGTTAGGTTAGGTTAGGTTAGGTTAGGTTAGGTTAGGTTAGGTTAGGTTAGGTTAGGTTAGGTTAGGTTAGGTTAGGTTAGGTTAGGTTAGGTTAGGTTAGGTTAGGTTAGGTTAGGTTAGGTTAGGTTAGGTTAGGTTAGGTTAGGTTGAGTGCCGTTTGGCCTGTCAGAGGGAGTACCCGCGTCGTTTGTTGTCAAAAAATCGCTCCTGGGGAAATCGATTTTTTAAATAGAAGAAAAAATATATTGGGAAGTTAAAAATATTGATAATTAGCAGCAAATCCGGACGCATCTTTTGGTGGTTTCGTTTTAATTTTTGAGTTCTTTTTGGTATTTTTGTTGTCGTTTTTAGTTCAAAATTCTATCTTCTTCGACGACTTAGCAGTTGTCGGGATACATCTTTTTTTGGGCATTTTTTGTTTTGGCCGCCATTCGGGCATTTTTGGCGCCTCGCAGGGGGTTCCGGGGTGTCCGGGTAGGTGGGCCCATAACCCTTCAGGTTCTTTTGTTGTTTTTTGTTTTTGGCGTTTTTTGAAATTTTTGGGAATTTTTCTAACAAAATTTCCACTACAAATTTTCGAGAAGGCGATCACCCTTGACCGTTTTCTCGAAATTTGTATGGGGTTGCGCCGCACTTCTTCTCGGGTCTGATTTACATCTCACTTCTTCTCGGTGGGGTGGGGTCAGATTCTGGGTGGAAGTTGCTGGGTGTTTGTTGTGTACATTCCTGTGGATAAATAGGTTAAGTTTAGACATAAGGTTAGTAATAGGTGTAAATATATAAGTGTATATATTTTGTTGTGTAATAGTGTACATTTGTGAGTTTTTTGTCCGGTGCTATTATGGCTCCGGGCAAGGGGAAAAAAAAAGATGGTGTCGGACGTGGGAAGTCGGTAGCCAGGTTGGGTAGAGACAGTTGTGAGTCTTTGCCGGTTGCGATTATGGCTCCGGACAAGGGGATTAAGGAGGGTGGTTCTGGACAAGGGAAGCCGAAAAAGGAGGCGAAGGGGACCCTCGCTGATAGGTATGAGGGGCTCCTATGGAATATGAGAGAGGATAGGTCTCTTGGGTTGAACGGGGCACTTAAGTTAGAGAAAAGGGTCCTATGCGAGGCTTTAAGTGGAAAGGTTAAGGACGTGATTGCTACAGTGGAGGAGGATGGTGGACTACAGGGAAGCTCATCTGAAAAATTGTGGCCTTGCTTGGGAGGTATAACTCAGGCGGCGGAGGCTCTGAGGAGAAAGTGCGAGATCGACGACGCTGAGACGAGCCATCTCTCGGAGGAGCAGGAGAGGTTGAGGGTACAGCTGGGGGAGGCGAATGAATCGAGGGTGTCGATGCGCCTCCACCTTGTGGCGGAGATCGAGGATTTGAAGGAGCAGTTTGGGAAGGAATGTGAGGATCTCCGGACCGAGGCTTCTGAGCTCTTGGATGAGAACGCTGCGCTGAAAGGGCGGCTGGAGCAAGCACAGGCGGAGGTAAGCCGGCTCTCAAAGGAGAACGCGATGGGGAGGGGGCAGCTGGAGCGAGCCCACGCGGAGGTATGCCGGCTCTCGGAGGAGAACCAGGCTCTGAAGGTGCAGCTGGAGCAAGCCCAGGACAGGCCTCCCTCCCCTTCCCTGTTGCCGGGGTCGGAGCTGGGGCCGGTTCCTACACCTGCTCTCACGAGGGAAGACCTCAGGGGAGTGTTGGGAGAGATGGAGAGGAAGTTAATGGGCGGGATGACCAAGGCCCTGTGCAGGATGATGGACGAGAAGCTGGAGGGGTTCAGGGATAGCCTCCAGCGGGAGTCGAGTCAGGCGGTTGGGCCGGCGGCTGTGACCGCTGCTGCTGCTGATGTTGTGGTGGCTGAGGCTGGTGCAATGGAGTGCGGTCTGAGCGAGGAGGGCTCGCGCCTCTCGTCAAGGCCAGATGAGGATAGACGGGGAGGTGGGGATTTCCCCCCCCTGCCCTGCCCAAGAGTGACTTACCAGAGTCCGGAGGCGGCGTTTGCTGGTCCTGGCCGTGGTCGGGGTCCGGCGGGTCCTCGTCCTGGCCGCGATGTGTCGCCGTCGCTCGCCGCTGCTGCGTCGGTCCCGGCGAACGATTGGGTCCAGGTGGGGGCGAAGAGGAGGAAATCTGGAAGAAAAGAAGAGAGTGATGTTCGGGTGGCACAGCAGGGGCCTCCCAGTGGCGAGGTAGCGCGCACTGGTCCGACCCCCCCTGTCCCTATTGAGAAGCCCTACCGGTTAGTAGTGCCGAGATCGTCGGTCCCTATTGAGAAGCCCTACCGGTTAGTAGTGCCGAGATCGTCGGCAATAACGTTGTGCCTCAGGCCCGAAGCTGTCGCCAGGGGCGTCACCTACGCCACGGTCCTCAATAAGGCCTACAGCGAGGTGCCGCTGGCGAGCGTCGGGCTTGAGACCGTTAGAGTGAGGAACACGGCCTCGGGGGGCCGAATGTTTGAGGTCGATGGATTGTCCAGCGGTCCAAAGGCGGATGCCCTCGCGGCCAAATTGGCGGAGGCGCTGAAGGAGGAGGTGGTCATAGCCAGGCCGGTCAGAATGGCTGACCTGAGGGTGACCGGCCTCAACGAAAGCATGTCGGGTGAGGGGATAGTGGCGGCTGTTGCCGGCAAAATGGGGATACCGACGAGCTCGGTATCGGCAAGGCCCGTACGGATGGGGGAGTGGGGAACTGGCTCGGTGGTGGTGAGGTGCCCTATCGCTGCGGCGAAGGCCCTTGCAGAGGATGGACATCTGGTGGTGGGGTACTCCTCGCTCCAAGTGGCGGCCATGGAGCCGGCCCCCACCAGATGCTACGTGTGCATGTGCCTCGGGCACACTAGGCTGGGGTGTCCTAGAAAGGAGGACAGGAGTGGCCTGTGCTACAGATGTGGCAAGGAGGGCCACAGGATTGGGGAGTGCACCGTGGAGAAGCCGTCGTGCCACGTCTGCGGTACGCATAACAGGGGTAGTGACCACATAATGGGGTCTTGGGTTTGCCGCCCCCCCACGGTCAGAGGCGTGTCCCCCACATGGCGGAGTCGGCCTGGTGGTCGAGCTCAAGACGTTGAGCATATGGAGTGTGCATCTGGGTCCCATCCTGGTGCCGCTCCCTGAAAGAGGGAAAAAAAAGGGGAATAATGTAAATAAATAAATAAATAAGGGTACTTACCGGGTCCGTCGGGGCGTAGTCGGTGTTGGACTGCTTCCTGCGATCTGGAAAGAAAAGGGGAAATGTAAATTAATCGTATAGGGGAGTACAGTATTGTATAAATTGGGGAAAGGGACATTCTGTGTCTGTAAATACTAGTGGTTAAGTCATTATAATAAGGGTAGTTTAAGGTAAATTTTTTAAAGATGTTCACCAATGACATTGTTGTATATAATAGCATAGGTTAGTTTTAGGGTTTTTATATAAAAATTAAAAATAGAGAAGTACAAAAAGATTAGTTTTAGGATGTATAGTTAGTTAGTGTCGTAGTGTGTGTGCATGTCGCGGTGGCGTGTGCAGGCAGAGTTAGGTAGTGTGTGGGTGTGGGACTCTACCCCCTCACCCCCCCATAGGTTGTGCCCAAAGGGCGCTAGGTTGCGTGGCCCCTTCTGGGCCGCGCAGCCTTTAGTGATGTCCTCCTTCTGAGGTATCTTGTTGTCGCGTCGCGTTGCGCCCGTGTGACTGCGCGCGCCGGCCCCTGGGTCGGCGCGCGCAGCCACACGGGCAGCCGGGTGAGCCCCGCGGTTTTAATTCCCTAGGGACAGGTACCGTGGCCTCTCCTGATTCGGTTGATGTCCTCCAGGGTTTAGTGGGTATCCCCCTCCGTCTCACCCCTTCCAGCCTTGGGGTAGTAGCCAAGGCAGCCGACTGGGGACAATGGCGTCCCCGTATAGTTGGTGGGAGGTGGAAAGGCGGACGGGCGAGTCCCACATAACCCGGGCCCCTTCTGGGTCTGGGTATGCATCAAGCATTCCCTGGGTCAAAAAAAAAAAAAAAAAAAAAAAAAAAAGGTTAGGTTAGGTTAGGTTAGGTTAGGTTAGGTTAGGTTAGGTTAGGTTAGGTTAGGTTAGGTTAGGTTAGGTTAGGTTAGGTTAGGTTAGGTTAGGTTAGGTTAGGTTAGGTTAGGTTAGGTTAGGTTAGGTTAGGTTAGGTTGGGGTGCAAGTTTGGGAACCTCCTCGTGGTGCACCCTGGGGTAAGGCCTCTCGGCCCACGTTCAGCGTGGGACAAGGGGCCTTATGCTAATCCCTGGCGTCCCTTCTGGGCGCCGAATAACGTAGGTGGTGCCCCTTCTGGGCATCGCACCCCCTTCAACGCGCGTCCCTTCTGGACCGCACAGCGGGTCACTCTGACCTGCGGGGGGGATCTCCACGTGCGGCCCACTCTGGGTCGCACGCTCGCCGCTCATTCTCGAGCGGCTTTGAGGGGAGTTTTGACGGCGCCCCTTCTGGGCGTCGTCACACGGGGGGGGGTTTGGGGTAGTCGGCGCCCCTTCTGGGCGTCGTTACACGGGGGGGGAATGGGGTAGTTGGCGCCCCTTCTGGGCGTCTTTCAGGCAAAGGTGCCGTCGTTGCGGGGCGCGGCGACGGGCGCCCGTTCTTGGACGGGTTGGTGGGCGGCTTACAGCCCACCCGCTAGCGACCATGGGGGGGAATGGGGAGCACCCCGAAAGGGGTGTACCAGGGGCCTCACGCCAGCCCCTGAGCATCGTAGTCCCCGACCTGTGCGGCAATGATCCCACTCGAGGCGTCTGTGGGGGAGCTGTGCAGGGAGGGGGGCGAGGGCCTGCCTTAACCGGCCGGCCGCGACAAGGGTAGTCTGTAAAAGCACCCCGGGAGAAAACCCGTTATCAACCTCCTGATACCTCCCGACCTCAGGAGTAGTTAGGGTAGCCCGCGTATCGGGGGCCTCTGCGCGGGTGGTCCTTTAGTTGCCCCCTACTCGTGGGAACAATATGGATAAAAAATTAACCCTAAAATTTGACGCCACGGCGGGGCCTTGTACAAGGTCCGCCGTGGGTGGTGGGCCTGGCGACGGGCGTAAGGGTCGTGGGAGCGAGGGCGCCAAGTCTGGCACCAGGTCGAGCGGGAGGGTGGCTAAAAAGCCGATACTGCCCGACAGGTCGGTGGGGTCTGAGGCAGGGTCCGAGGGGGACAGTGAGATGGAGCTGGAGCAGTCGGTACAAGCCATGGTGGAGGAGAGCCGTAAGCGTCCTCTTGCCGACTCCAGAGTCGACTCCAGCGACAGTCCGGAGGAGTCAATCGCGCTGGGGAAAAAGACCCAAGGGGGTGAGACCAAAAGGGTCGCCCTTGGAAGTGGTAGTGCCGGGAAGCGGGCCGGAAAGCCGGGTACCTCAATGGGCGTGGCTGAGGCCAAAAGGAACTTGGGGGAGCTTGCCGGGGAGAGCTCCGGGGATGAGGCCTACGTCCCCAAGAAGGGAGCGCAGCTGACGGAGGACCGGGCGAAGCGGGATGAATTCCTCAAGGGGATCCGTGATGAGGTGGCCGATCTGCCCCTGGTCGAGGTATTCAGGAAGGCGGGCACGGGCGTCGCAATGATTACTGAGGCGATGGAAAAGTCGGCCAATTTAAAGGGCGGCATACGTGGCCAGATGAATAAGGGGCTGAGCATCCTGTCGGTCTGCCTGAGCGAGCTCATTTGCGACAAGGAGCCTTCGGAGGAGAACAGGCGCCTCGAGCTCCAGCGCGACAAGCAGGAGAGGGAGATCGAGTCGCTGAGGCGGGAGGTGGCGGTCCTGAGGGACGCCTTTAAGGACGTGGCAAAGGAGCCTAGGCCGGCCCGTGCGAAGGCCGCCCAGGCGGAGGTGGCCGCATCAATGGGCAGCATGCTCGAGGGCCTAAAAAGGGATGTTCTGGGGGCCCTCAGGAAGGACCTGCTCGAGTCCCTGGGAGGCATGCTCACGGAGAGGATGGACGCAATGGAGAGGCGCCTACCACGTGAGCACCCCATGAGGCCGCCGCTGGCGCATGAGAGCCAGAGGGCCAGCTACGCAGAGGCGGCCGCTGGACCGGTCCCCTTTGAGGAGGATCCGCCACTGCCCCAGAGGGCGCCCAGGGTGACGCGCGCGCGGCCGGCCTCGCCTGCCCTAACTGCGGCGGCAAGCACGCCGGCAAATGAGTGGAGGTCCGTCCCCTCCAAAAAGGCGAGGAAAGCCGCGGCCGCGACGGCCCGGGCCCAGAAAGAGGGGGCTGGTGCGCCGAAGAGGGTGGCTGCCGCGGGTTCTGTCCCCGCGGCCAGGCTGGTGCCGCCGAGATCCGCGGTGGTGACGGTGACCCTGAGGCCGGAGGCGGTGGAGAAGGGCGCCACCTACGTCTCCGTGATGGAGCGGGCGATTGGCGCCATCCACCTAGAGGAGCTCGGAGTGGAGTCGCTCCGAGTGCGCAACACGGCGGCGGGAGGGCGGAAGCTGGAGATTCCAGGGGTCTCCAGCGGGCCCAAGGCGGACGCTCTCGCAGCGAAGCTGCGAGAGGTGATCTCGGAGGAGGCGGAGGTGGCTCGGCCATACCGCAAGGCCGAGTTGAGACTGGTGGGCCTGGCTGAGGGGACGAAGCCCGAGAGCACAAGGGCGGCAGTCGCCGAGAAGGTGGGCTGCTCACTGGATGTGGTGTCCCTAGGGGAACTGCGTGCCGGCCCGTGGGGGAGGCACACGGCGGTGGTAAGGCTCCCGGTTGCGGAGGCCAAGCGGCTGGCGGTTGCGGGCAGCCTCAGGGTGGGGTGGGCGACGGCCCAAGTGGTGGTGCTCCAAAAGCTCCCAGTGAGGTGCTTTAGGTGCTACGGGACGGGTCACACAAAGTTCGTGTGTGACTCGAAGACCGACCGTAGCACCCTCTGCTTCCGCTGCAGCGCCCCAGGGCACCAGGCAGCGGACTGCAAAGCAGAGAAGATGGAGTGTGGGGTGTGCAGGGAGGCGAAGCTCCCACACGAGCACCAGTTGGGAGGTAGGGCTTGCCGGCCTCCAGAGACCAAGCCCAAGAGGACCCCCTGGGCAAGGGCCCCCCCTGTGGCCAAGGAGAGCGCCGCGCCAAGCGCCGCGCCAATGGAGGTGACAGAGGTGCCGGAAAGCCCGGGCACCAGTACGGCACCGGCGGGGGTGTAAATTGTAAATTTGTAAATACCTGAGTGTATGTATATATATATAGGTGTGTGTGTGAGTGTGTGTGTGTGTAAATATTCGTGTCGGTCTTCTGTGCCCACGCTCGCGAGGGCGTGGGCATGTTGGTTTGGATTGAATGTGTCTTGTACATATGGTCTGTGTGTGTGCTACATACTGGGGGGGTTTGCGTGCCCATTAGGAGGGTGGGCGCGTTTTTGTTTGTGTGCTTCGTGTACATAGTCGCCCGTGCTTCCCACGGGCGACGGGGTGGTTCGCGGTCCAGTGCCTATGGCAGATAACGTGTTCCACCCCAGCCTTCAGCTTATCGGATTGTGTGGCCCCCAGGGGTTTAGTGGGTATCCCCCTCCGTCTCGCCCTCCCCAGCCGGGTTCTACCTAAAAGGCAGCTGGCTTGGAGCCTCTCTCCTTGCCAGTGGGGGGGGAAAGACGGACGGGCGAGTCCCACATAACCGGGTGCCTCTTCAAGGCCCCGGTATGCGTAACGCATTCCCCTGGGACAAAAAAAAAAAAAAAAAAAAAAAAAAAAAAAAAAGGTTAGGTTAGGTTAGGTTAGGTTAGGTTAGGTTAGGTTAGGTTGAGTGAGTGCCTTCTGGCCAGTCAGAGAGGGTACCCGCGCACAAAGTTGCAAAAAAATCGCTCCGTTTAGAATCGATTTTAAAAATAGAAGGGAAAAATCAGGGGGAAATTAAAAATATTGTTAAATAGGGTAAATTCCGGAGGTGTCTTTTGGGGGCATCTCTTGGTCTTTTGGGGAAATACTTCTTTTTGTTTTTGGGTTTTTTGTACTTCGGGTCACTTATATCCAGACGACATTATTGCGTCGTCGATATAATTGGCCCCAAAATTTTGGTTGTTTTTTGTTTCGGTCGCCATTCGGGCATTTTTGGCGCCTCGCAAGGGGTTCCGGGGTGTCCGGGTAGGTGGGCCCATACCCCTCTGGTATTTGTTGTTTGTTTTGGGTTTTGTCCATTTTTTGATTTTTTGGGAAATTTTCAAATAAAATTTCTACTGCAAATTTCTGAGAAAGCGATCACCCTTGACCGTTTTCTCAGAATTTGTATGGGGTTACCGATGACTTCTTCTCGGGTCTAACTTGCACTTCACTTCTTCTCGGTGGGGTGGGAGTCGGACTCTGGGTTGAGGTCGGGGGTCGATTCTGGTGTGCATTTTTGTACATTTCTAGAGTTAAGATTAGGGTAAGTAGTGTTAGTTGTGTATATATAGAAGTAGGTTTAAGTGTACATTTTGTGCAATACTTCCGAGTATTCCTCGACACGGTTAGCGCGGGATTGTGTCGGCTATGGGGGGAAAGGGAGTAAGGGGAGGCGGTTCTGGCCGCGGGCGTGGAAAGCCGAAAGTTAAGGTGACGGCGTTGGAGGATAAAACCCCCGCCATAGGATATGAGGATGCCCTATTGAAGATGGACGAGCTCTGGGAGGAGAATGAGAGGTTGAGGGCGCAGATGAAGGAGGCGTCGGTGGAGACGGCCGAATTAAAGGTGTCTATACGCGCCGACTTTGCGAAGGAGATGGAGACTTGGCAGAAGACTATGAGGGAGGAGCGTATGACGGAGTGGAAAGATCTCCGGACCGAGGCTGCCGAGGCAAGCCAGCTTCGGAAAGAGAATGCGGCTCTGAAAGGGCAGCTGGAGCGAACTGAGGCGGAGTTAAGCCGTGAGGCTTCCTTGAGAAGCCAGCTCTGTGAGGAGAATGAGGCGAGGATAGGGCAAATGGAGCAATTCCAGGCGGAGGTGGGCCGGCTAGCGGAGGAGCTGCGGGCTTGTAGGGGGCAGCTGGAGCAAATCCAGGACAGGCCTCCCCCCCCTTCCCCGATGCTGGGGTCGGAGCTGGGGCCTGTTCCTGCACCCGCTCTCACAAGGGAAGACCTCAGGGGAATTCTGGGAGAGATGGAAAGGGAGATGATGAGTGGGATGACCCAGGTGCTGGGTGAGATGTTGGAGGAGAAGTTGGAGGGGATCAAGGCTTGCCTACCGCGCGAGGAGGGCTTGCGCCTCTCATCGAGACCAGAGGAGGATAGACGGGGAAGTGGGGATTTCCCCCCCCTCCCCCGCCCGAGAGTGACTTACCAGAGTCCGGAGGCTGCTGGTCCTGGCCGAGGTCGGGGTCCGGCGGGTCCTCGTCCAGGGCGCGACGTGTCGCCGTCGCTCGCCGCTGCTGCATCGGTCCCGGCGAACGACTGGGTCGAGGTGGGGGCGAAGAGGAGGAAAACTGGAAGGAAAGAGGAGAGTCAGGATGCATCAGTGGTTCGGGTGGCACAGCAGGGGCCTCCCAGTGGCGAGGTAGCGCGCACTGGTCCGACCCCCCCTGTCTCAACCGAGAAGCCCTACCGGCTGGTAGTGCCGAGATCGTCGGCAATAACGTTGTGCCTCAGGCCCGAAGCCGTCGCCAGGGGCGTCACCTACGCCATGGTCCTCAATAAGGCCTACAGCGAGGTGCCGCTGGCGAGCGTCGGGCTTGAGACCGTTAGAGTGAGGAACACGGCCTCGGGGGGCCGAATGTTTGAGGTCGATGGATTGTCCAGCGGTCCAAAGGCGGATGCCCTCGCGGCCAAATTGGCGGAGGCGCTGAAGGAGGAGGTGGTCATAGCCAGGCCGGTCAGAATGGCTGACCTGAGGGTGACCGGCCTCAACGAGTGCATGACGAGCGAAGGGATAGTGGCGGCTGTTGCCGAAAAACTGGGAATACCGATGGGCTCGGTCACCGCAAGGCCCGTACGGATAGGGGAATGGGGAACTGGCTCGGTTGTGGTGAGGTGCCCTATCGCTGCGGCGAAGGCCCTCGCAGAAGTAGGACATCTGGTGGTGGGGTACTCCTCGCTCCAAGTGGCGGCCATGGAGCCGGCCCCCACCAGATGCTACGTGTGCATGTGCCTCGGGCACACTAGGCTGGGGTGTCCTAGAAAGGAAGATAGGAGTAGCCTGTGCTACAGATGTGGCAAGGAGGGCCACAGGATTGGGGAGTGCACCGTGGAGAAGCCGACGTGCCACGTCTGCGGTACGCACGGCAGGGAAAGTGACCACGTTATGGGGTCCTGGGTTTGTCGCCCCCCCACGGTCCGAGGCGTATCCCCCACATGGCGGAGTCAGCCTGGTGGTCGATCTCAAGAGGTTGAGCCCATGGAGTGTGCACCTGGGTCCCATCCTGGTGCGGCTACCTAAAAAGGGAAAAAAGGGCATTATTGTAAATAGAATAGGGTACTTACCTGATCCGTCGGGTTGTGGTCGGAGCTGGGCTGCTTCCTGGCGCGATCTGGGGAAAAAGGGGAAATGTAAATTGTATAGTGGTGTACAGTAATGTATAAAATGGGGGAAAGGACATTCAGTGTCTGTAAATACTAATGGTTAAGTTATTACAATAAGGGTAGTTTTAGGGTAAATTTTTTGAGGACTGTTCACCAATGACATTGTTGTTTATAATAGCATAGGTTAGTATTAGGGTTTTTTATATAAAATTTCAAAAAAAGAGAAGAACAAAAAGATTAGTTCTAGGTTGTATATAGTGTTTATAGTCTGTAGTGTGTGCATGTCGCCGTCGGCGTGTACATGCTGAGTTAGGTTGTGTGCGGGTGTGGGATTCTACCCCCACACCCCCTCTAGGTTGTGCCCAAGGGGCGCTAGGTTGCGTGGCCCCTTCTGGGCTGCGTAGCCTTTAGTGGTGTCCTCCCTCTGAGGTACTTGTTGTCGCGTCGTCGCGTTGCGCCCGTGTGACTGCGCGCGCCGGCCCTCGGGTCGGCGCGCGCAGCCACACGGGCAGCCGGGTGAGCCCCGCGGTTTAATTCCCCAGGGACAGGCACCGTGGCCTCACCTGATTCGGTAGATGTCCTCCAGGGTTTAGTGGGTATCCCCCTCCGTCTCACCCCTTCCAGCCTTGGGGTAGTAGCCAAGGCAGCCGACTGGGGACAATGGCGTCCCCGTATAGTTGGTGGGAGGTGGAAAGGCGGACGGGCGAGTCCCACATAACCCGGGCCCCTTCTGGGCCCGGGTATGCATCAAGCATTCCCTGGGCAAAAAAAAAAAAAAAAAAAAAAAAGGTTAGGTTGAGTGCCATTTGGCCTGTCAGAGGGGATACCCGCGTTTTTTGTTGCCAAAAAACGCTCCTGCGGAAATCGATTTTAAAAATACTTCCCAAAAATCTAGGGCATATTAAAAATATCGATAAATAGTGGGAAAGCCGGAGGCATCTTTTGGTGGTTTCATCTGATTTCTAAATCAGATACATCGATTTTTGTTTTCGATTTTAGTTGTTCGGGTGATTTATATCCAGACGACTGTAATTACATCGTCCATATAATTGCCCCCAAAAATTTGGACGTTTTTTGGTTTGGCCGCCATTTGGTCATCTTTGGCGCCTCGCTAGGGGTTCCGGGGTGTCTGGGTAGGTGGGCCCATACCCCTCAGGGTTCCGTTGTCGGATTTTAATTTTGGCGATTTTTGGAATTTTGGGGAATTTTATTCACAAAATTTCTACTACAAAATTTCGAGAAAGCGATCACGCTTGACCGTTTTCTCGAAATTTTGTATGGGGTTGCAGACCACTTCTTCTCGGACCAAATTTTCCTCTTGCTTCTTCTCGGGCTAGGGGGGGGTTGGAATCCGAAGTTGAGGCTGGGTGTATATATTGTTGTATATTCTTAGAGCATAGGTTAGGAATAAGTTTAGACATAAGTTTAGACATAAGTGTACATATTTTGCTGTAGTTATAAGGTGTTGTAAATTACTTTAAGCATAATTTCTGGAGCTTAGCCGGTATTCATCATGCCGGGTTCTAAGTCTAGGAAGAAAGGGGGTTCGGGCCGCGTACAATCGAGGTCTGGTTCGGAGAGGTCGCGTTCGGATAGGGATCACGAGTCTTGCTCGGATCAGGAGGAGATTAATGGGAAGAAGAACGGGAAGGGTAACAGGATGAAGAAAGAGGGCAAACCCGTACCGGTTGTTCCGTCAGAGAGTGAGAGTGGCATCATGGCCCCCCCAGGCCCCCCAAAACCAGTGGACAAGACGCCTAAAAGGCCGAGAGAGTCGACGGGGTCGGAAGATGGCTCGGAAGGGGAAAGAGGAGCACGTGACTCCTCCCGTAAGCGGCTCGCCAATACAGGGAAGGTGGTAGCCAAGGGGAGTGTAACGCTCGAGTTTGTGGACAACAAGGAGGTCAAGGGGACCTCAGCAGGTGTTGCTAGGGCAAAGGCCTCCATTAAGAAGGGTCGTAGGAAGGACCGACTCGAGATCGATGACCAGGGCTCAATCTATGTGGATGGGGATGAGTCGGATGTGGAATCGGAGGGGGAGTCGGACTATGTCTCGGAGGTGGAGTCGGCTTCGGGGAAGGAGGACCGGAGGGGGGCGAAGGATGGATCAGCGCAATACCGGAAGGGAGATGAGCGGAATGAGGGTGCGAAGCCCGGATCGGCCCAGTATAAGAGGGAGGCTAAGGCTAAAATAGCTGTAGAAAGGGACTCGAGGGAGGCAATAGTGGAGAAGGCGTTGGCTAAGGCGGACATGATTCATGAGCTGGTTAACAAGTGCGGCAATGTCAAAGGGCCAATTCAGGGCGGCCTCAACTCTTGCGCCGCGGAGTTGAGGACTGCGATTATGGCGCTGTCTATGCCTCATGAGGAGGAGGTGCGCAAGGCATCGGTGAATGCCCGCAGGTTGGAGAACGAAATAGTCCTCTTAAATGAGAGAATGACCGCCTTGGCCACGGCTTTTGAGGAGTCAAACAGGGAGAGGAATGCGCTTAAGAGGGAGTTGGAAAAGGTTAGGTACGGACATCATCCCAATACCCCTTCCTCTGAGCATGTCCCTGCTCCGCAGGGTGAGCCCTGCTCGAGGGAGGAGACCTCGGAGCTGGTAGAGAAGATGGGGGAGCGGCTCTTGAGTCAAATACTCCAAGCAATGGGGAATATGATGGAGGGTAAGCTTGCGGGGATCAAGTCGCGCCTCCCCCCAGAGCCGAGCTACAGACCCCCGCTGCGTCACGAAATGAAAGCGGCAAGGGGTGCTGCTATTGCTGCCGCCGCTGTTTCCGCCGCGGAGGCGGGGGAGGCCGCCGCTATTGCGATGTCTGATCAGAGTTCTTATGCGGAGGACTCTTTCCTGCGATCGTTGGGGTACGAGGAGGCCCCTATCGACTTGAGTGAGGGGAACTTCCCCGCCTTGCGTACTTACCCTGGTCCTGGCGCTGCTGCTGGTCCCAGTTCTGGTCCTGGCCGTCGTCGTAGTCCGGGTCCGCGTCCTGGTCGCGACCAGTCGCCGTCGCTCGCCGCCGCGTCCAATGTCCCGGCGAACAACAGCTGGGTTAAGGTGGTTAAGGTGGCTGGGAAGAAATCTGGAAAAAAAAGAGAAAATCAATTAGTGTCTGGGCCGGCACAGCAGGGGCCCTCCGGTGGCGTGAAACCGCACACCGGCTTGACCCCCCCTGTCTCGACTGGGAAGAAAGGCTACGTCCTGACGAACCAGAGGTCGTCAGCTATAACGGTGCAGCTCAAGCCTGAGGCTGTGGCCAAAGGCATAACATATGCCACGATCATTCAGAAGGCCGTGGGAGGAGTGTCGTTGGAGAGTGTTGGACTGGAGTCTATAAGGTCCAGGAACACGGCCTCGGGTGGCCGTATGTTAGTGATCCCGGGCGCAACCAGCGGCCCCAAGGCGGACGCCCTGGCTGAGAAGCTGGTGGAGATTATAGGGGAGGAGGCTGTCATAGCCAGGCCGGTCAAGAAGGCTGACCTGAAAGTGTCTGGGTTAGACGATTTCGTCACGAAGGAGGGTGTTGTGGCGGCCATGGCCAGCAAAGCGGGGGTTCTGACGAGCTCTTTTTCGGTAGGGTTTGTCCGAGAGGAGCCGTGGGGCAAGAAGTCGATGATGGTCAAATGCCCCATCCCCGCAGCAATGGTTCTGGTGGAAGGGGGCCCGCTAAAAGTGGGATGGAGTTCGATTCGGGTGGAGGCGCTGGAGCCGCTCCCCACCAGATGCTTCAGATGCATGGGCATAGGGCACACCCAGCACCTGTGCCCGAGTAAGGTAGACAGGAGCACCCTGTGCTACAGGTGCGGCGAGGAGGGCCACAAAGTTGGGGAGTGCTCTGCGGATGCGCCCAAGTGCCACATCTGTGATGGGCTTGGCATGAACAGCAAGCACGTAATGGGGTCCAGGAATTGCTGCCCCCCCATGGTGAAAGGTGTTGTCCCTGCCAGGAGGCAGAACAAAGAGAAAGCCCAGACAACTGAGCCCATGGAGGTGCAACTAACGGTACCCCAATGCCAGTAAGC
Organism: Scoparia ambigualis; assembly: GCA_963921215.1. Lineage (NCBI taxonomy): Eukaryota > Metazoa > Arthropoda > Insecta > Lepidoptera > Crambidae > Scoparia > Scoparia ambigualis. The sequence goes on from OY992526.1 coordinate 23,712,116, forward strand.
CCGCTAACAATAGTCCAGGCGAACCTGAACCATTCCGTCGCTGCACAGAATCTGCTGATCCAGCAGATGACGGAATGGCAGGTAGGGGTGGCAATTGTGGCCGAGCCATACTCGGTCCCCTCGGGTCCGAACTGGATCTCGGACACGAGGGAATTGGTGCTGATCACCACGCCCGTGAACACCTTGACCCCCATCTCCCTCAGAGAGAAGGGGCCCGGGTATGTTGCCGTCTTGTGGGGTGAGGTGGCCCTGGTGGGGGTGTATTTCTCCCCCAACCGCCCACTCAGGGAGTTTGAGCTGTTCCTGGGGCGCCTCCACGGTGTGGTGCGACGGCTGTCCCCGCTACAGATTATACTAGCGGGGGACTTGAATGCCAAGTCGACCTTGTGGGGAAGCCCGAGGACGACTCGTCGGGGGGAAGAAGTGGAGGAGTTCGCCTTGGGGGCGGGCCTGGCCCTCCTCAACGTGGGGAATGCCAACACCTGCGTGAGGCGGCAGGGAGGGTCAATCGTGGACCTCTCCTTTGCCACCCCCACTCTTGCCTCGCGGGTGTCGGAGTGGAGAGTTCTGGAGGAGGAGGAAACGCTCTCGGACCACAGGTACGTGTGGATCCGGGTCTCCTCCACTCCTTTGGCTAACCTCAGCCCGGAAGCAGGTGTGCGCACGCAGCGCTTTAGAAGGTGGGCCCTAACCTGCCTGGACAGGGAGGCTGCTGACGAGGCTGCGCTGATGGAATCCTGGTCTCCGGATCCACCGCAGTCGGAGGATGTGGACGTACAGGCCAGGAAGTTCAGGAGAAGCCTGACGCGCATCAGTGATGCCTGTATGCCCAGGGCTAGAGATCGTCCGCAGCAAAGGGCTGTATACTGGTGGTCGCAGGAGATTGCAGCCCTCCGCACCGCCAGTATCTTAGCCAGACGTGCATACCAACACTGCCGCCGTAGGCGTCACACGCCGGAAGAGGAGGCCCGGCTGTATGCGGCGCTCAAAACGGCGAGGAAGGATCTCCAGATGGAGATCCTAAGAGCCAAATCCGTCGCCTGGGGAGAGTTCCTGGAGGAGCTGGACCGGGATCCGTGGGGAAGGCCATATCGCGCCATTAGGAAGAGGTACCGCTCTTCGGCGCCCCCCACGGAGTCCTTCTGTCCTGAGCTCCTGGGCCGGATCGTGGAAGGGTTGTTTCCCGTCCGGGAGCCTGTAGTGGCCCCATTTGTGCCTCCGGAAGTGGTGGAGCAGGGGGGTTCTGTTCCCCCAATTACTGATGAGGAGATGGAGGCGGCCACAGCCCGGCTTCGATCGAGGAGGAAGGCGCCGGGCCCCGATGGCGTGCATTCCAAGGTGCTGAGCGTTGCCTTGGGACGCCTGGGACCTAGGCTGACGGGTCTCCTGGATTCCTGCCTCCGGCAGGGAAGATTCCCGGAGATATGGAAGGCGGGCAAGCTCTGCCTTTTGAGAAAGGACGGTCGTCCCGTGGACCAACCATCGGCCTATAGGCCGATCGTCCTACTCGACGAGGTTGGCAAGGTATTTGAGCGGGTGATTGCCAACCGAGTCCTCGAGCATCTGGACGTCGACGGGCCCAATCTTGAGGACACCCAATATGGGTTCCGTCGAGGCAGGTCCACGGTAGACGCGGTGCTAGCCCTGAAAAGGGCAACGGAGAGGGCTTTCGACAGAGGGGAGATGGTGTTGGCTGTCTCGTTAGACATCGAGAATGCCTTCAACACCCTCCCCTTTGACTGTATAAACCGGGCCCTGCAGTTCCACAGGGTTCCGGAATATTTGCGGCGGGTCCTGGAAGACTACCTGCGGGGCAGGAAGATCCTGTTCAGGAGGGACGGAGAGGAGGTAATTTGCGCGCGGGGTATGACCTGCGGAGTTCCACAGGGGTCGGTCCTTGGGCCGCTCCTGTGGAATTTGGGTTATAACTGGGTCCTGAGGGGGGAAATCCTCCCCAGGATGGGTGTCGTCTGTTATGCAGACGACACCCTGGTCACCGCGCGTGGCGGTGACTACCGGGATGTGGTGCGGGTGGCATCAGAGGCTGCCACTTTGACTATACGGAGAATAAGGATGCTGGGAATGGAGGTGGCCTTGGGTAAAACCGAGGCCATGGTCTTCTACCCCCGTAGGGGTAAACCCACCAGAAACGCCTACGTGTGCGTGGACGGGGTGAACGTCAGGGTACAGTACCAGATGCGGTACCTGGGTCTGACCCTGGATAGTAGATGGACGTTCACCCCACACTTCGTGGAGCTGGTCCCCAAGGTGATTAAGGCTGCAATGGCGCTAGCGCGCTTGCTGCCGAACGTCGGGGGTCCCAAGGACAGCTGCCGCCGGCTATATGCTGGCGTTCTTCGCAGCATGGTCCTGTATGGGGCTCCCGTCTGGTCAGACGCACTGACCAACAAAAATGTGGCTCTTATTCGCAGGCCGCAGAGGGTGGCTGCGATAAGAATAATCCGAGGGTACCGCACGGTCTCTTTCGTGGCGGCCACCGCCCTGGCGGGATTAGTGCCGTGGGAGCTCGAGGCCAAAGTACTTACTGAGGTTTTCGAGTTCCGCACGGCGACGCGCGCTGACGGAGAGCGCCCGGCGCCCGAGGAGGTGCGGAGGGTCAGGCTGGACGCCCTAGAGATGGCGGTGTATGTATGGGAGGAGCAGTTGGGGTCCCCCACTGCGGGAGTCCGGACCGTGGAGGCCGTTCGTCCGGTCTTGTCCGAATGGCTCAATAGAGAGTATGGAAGCCCCTCCTACCACCTGTCGCAGATACTTACCGGACATGGGTGTTTCGGTAAGTATCTGTACCGAATCGGCAGGGAAGAGACGCCGGAGTGTCACGAGTGCGGGTGCATTGAGGACTCGGCGCAGCACACGCTGGAGGCCTGCGGCGCCTTCGCCTCGCAGCGTCGTGAACTCGAGCTGGAGTTGGGAGGAAGAGGTGGTCTCGCTCTTCCAGATGTCGTGTCCGCGATGCTGGAGAGTGAGAGCCGCTGGAGGGCGGTGGCGAAGTTCGCCAGAGTATGTGTGGGCCTCAAAGAGGAGGCGGAGCGCGCTCGCGAGGAGGCCGCTGATGCCGCTCCTAGAAGAAGAGCCAGAGGTGGGAGGAGACGGAGAAGAGACGCGGATCTCATTCCGCCGTAATCCCTCCCCGACATTCCTGGGGTACCTACCTGGTCCTTCTGGGTGTAGTCCTGTGCTGGGCTCCGTCCTGGTGCAGATGTCTGTAAATAGAAAATAGGTTAGTGAATAGGTTAGTGAATCGTAAAGAGGCTTACCTGTTCCTCGTGGGTGCAGTTGAAGTTGGTGTCGGGTTCTGTCCTGGCGCGAATCTGTAAATAAAAGAGAATTAGGATAAATAGATCAGTTGTATATAGTTATTCGTTGTACATCATTTGTAAATTGGGGTTGCGAGTCCGCTATCTGGATGGTTGTAAATATTCTAGTTGTTAAGAATTCTTATTGTCGTAGGTTAAGTTTAATTATTGTGGATGTTCACCAATTATCGTGTTGTATATATTAGCATAGGGTATTTTATATTAAAACAAAAAACAAAAAACGAGAAACCAAAAAAAGTAAAAAATAAAAAACACTAAAAATTAGTCTTAGGTGTAAATTTTGTAAATAGAGGAAATGGAGTAGATTTTATATCTACATGTGTTGAGTGGGTTGAGAGGATCTCCTCCATCCCTCCCCTGGATGTGCCCTACGGGCCCTGGGTCGCATGGCCCCCGCGGGCTGTGTGGCTCATTGAGGTGTCCTCCTTCCGAGGCTCCTAGACGTCGCGACGCGTTGTGCCCGCGTGGTTGCGTGCGCCAGCAACTGGTCTTGCCAGCGGTTGGCGCACGCAATCACGCGGGCGCCGGGTGAACCCCGCGGTTTAATTCCCCAGGGATAGGTCCCGTGGCTTCACCTGATTCGGAGTTTGGTCCCCCAGGGGTTTAGTGGGTATTCCCCTCCGTTTCGCCCCTTCCAGCCTTGAGCTTAGCTCTTGGCAGCCGACTGGGGACAATGGCGTCCCCATATAGTCGGTGGGAGGTGGAAAGGCGGACGGGCGAGCCCCACATAACCCGGGGCCCCTTCAGGGCCCTTGGTATGCGGTAACGCATTCCTCTGGGCAATAAAAAAAAAAAAAAAAAAAAAGGTTAGGTTAGGTTAGGTTAGGTTAGGTTAGGTTAGGTTAGGTTAGGTTAGGTTAGGTTAGGTTAGGTTAGGTTAGGTTAGGTTAGGTTAGGTTAGGTTAGGTTAGGTTAGGTTAGGTTAGGTTAGGTTAGGTTAGGTTAGGTTGGGGTGCGAAGTTGGGTGACCTCCACGTGGTGCACCCTGGAAACGGGCAGCTTCAACATCCTCCCCTTGTTGGGAGGGTGCCTTGAGACTGGCCGGCTAACAACCCAGCATAGGCAGGAACCCCTTCTGGGCCTGCACCCCCCTTCAAAGCGCGTCCCCTCTGGACCGCACAGCGGGTCATTTGGACCTGCGGGGGGGGTCTCCATGTGCGTGTCCACTCTGGGCCGCACGCTCGCCGCTCCTTCTGAGCGGCTTTGAGGGGAGTTTTGACGGCGCCCCCTCTGGGCGCCGTTACACGGGGTGGGAACGGGGTAGTCGGCGCCCCTTCTGGGCGCCCTTCAGGCAAAGGCTCCATCGTTGCGGGGCGCGGCGATGGGCGCCCGTCCTCGGACGGGTTGGTGGGCGGCATACAGCCCACCCCCTAGCGACCACAGTCTATTACAGGACTTTAAACTGTTACCCCCCCCCCCTTTTCATAATGAGTACGCCCAATGAGAAGGATTTGTCATGTTCTGCGGCTGACGCCCGCCGCTTGGAGATATCCGGGTCTCCAAGTGTGAAGTTGACTACCGAAGACTGCCCTGAGGTTCCCGACCAGGCCTCAGGTGCCAGTAATATTACTGGGAGATCGTCATACGACGCGGCTGACGCCCGCCGCCAACCGGTATCCGGGCCGGTTGGTGTGAAGTCTATTACCGAAGGCCCCTCTAGGGTAGGCGACCAGGCCCTAGAGTCAGGCAATATGTCTGGAAGTGTGGGGGTAGCACCCTCGAGGGATAGGTCGGTTTCGAGCGGCATTCGCTCAGATGGGGAAGACGAGGGCTTTTCCGTTCACACCGCCTCGGAAATGGAGGGCTTGGAGGTTTTCGCGGCGACGAGAAAGAGGGCTCGCGAGGCGTCGTCGTCGGGAGACTCGGACGCACTGGCGGAGGCTTCGCTGACCTCTACACCGAAGAGGCCCGCGGCTAAAAAAGGGGGGCGCCGCGGTGGCAAAGGCAAGCGCATCGGAAAATCCTACGCCGCGGAAGAGTTTCGGCGCAGGAACGAAGAGACCGAAATTGTGAAGGCACAGGCGGAGTGGATTAGGCAGTCTTTTCCCTCCCCACACCCACCAACGAGAAACCGCAAGTCGCCGAAGGGCTCACCCAAAGCGGCCTCACCCAAAGCGGCCTCACCCCTCAAAGAGATGGAGGCGGTGGTGCAGAGGAGTCGCGCAGGAGCGGCCGAGGCTATAGAGGCCATCCGCGAGGTAGTCAGGAAGAGCGGACACCTGAAGGGCACCTGCATGCGCGACATCAAGAACAACCTCGAAGTAATCAAGGAGGCTGTGGAGGCCATCGCCTCCACCACCGAGAGCGAAGAAACTAGGCGCCTCCGGGCGGACAACGATAGACTGAGCCACCGAGTCGGAATGTTGGAGGAGGAGACCCAAGCATTACGGAGGGCGTTCTCGGAGAGGACACCCCTCCGACGAGAGGAACCCCCGGCCCCCTTAGAGATGACGGCCCCTGCGGCCCAGCTCACGGATGACGACGTTATGAGCGCAATCCAGAACCAGATGTTGGGGGCCGTGAGCCTGTATCTGGATGCAAGGCTGGATGGCCTGGAGGATCGGCTCCTCCCCGCGAAATCCTTCCGCCCACCGCTCGCAGCGGACCGGAAGAGAAATGACGGAGGGGTGGTTCTGCCCTTCCCATCAATACCAACCAGGCAGAGGCCCACCAAAGCCCCAAGAACGACGGCAGTCATGACCGGTTCCGGCGCGCCGACACCGGCCCCCCGCCGCCGCCCCCCCCGAACTGAAACAGGTACAGCTGCTCCCTTTCTCGATCCACTGCCTGGCACGAGCAGCGCCCCGGACCCCCAATTTGATAATGTCCAGATACCGTGGGGGGACACCCATGAACCTTGGATAAAGGTGTCCGGGGGAAAGGCGAAGGCCAACAAAAAGCCCCCCACTGCCCCCCCTCCGAAACCAGCGAAGATTAAGGCCCGGCCGGCCGGGAGGGCAGCAAGCAAGGTTAGGCTCACCGCCCCAAAAACAGCTGCAGTCGTCGTCACCCTGCTCCCGGGGGTAGAGGCCCAGGGAACGTCATATGCGGAGGTCATCTCCAGGGCCAAGGCATCGGTGAAGCTGGGGGACCTCGGCATCCCCGGTGTTAAAATAAAGGTAGCCGCCACAGGGGCGCGCATGTTTGAAGTCCCTGGAGAGGACAGCGTAGCCAAGGCTGACGAACTGGCGGCTAAGCTAAGGACTGCCCTGGAGGGACTAGCGAAGGTGGCTAGGCCCACCAAAACGGTAGAAGTCAGGGTCACCGGCCTGGACGATTCTGTCCAGCCCCCCGAAGTTGCGGAAGCGCTCGCTGAGCTGGGAGGGTGCCCGGTGGAGAATATAAAGGCCGGGGCAATCAGTTTTCGGCCGGGCGGCCTCGGAGCCACCCTGGTTCGGATCCCCGTGGTGGCAGCCAAGAAGGTGTTAGAGGCAGGGAAGGTCCTCGTCGGGTGGAGCGCCGCCAGGGTCACTGCCCTGGACCCGGTGCCCATCAGATGTTTTAAATGCATGTGCATTGGGCACACCCGCCAACGCTGTCCCCTTGCGGAGGACAGAACCGACGCGTGCTACAGATGCGGGGCCGCCGGACACAAGGCGGCCGAATGCTCGGCGGACCCAAAATGCGCGGTGTGTGCTTTCGCGAAAAGGCCCGATGGGCACTATATGGGGGGTCGAAGATGTTTCCCCCCCACGGTAAAGCCAAAGGTGGCACCTGGTGGCAGGGCCCAACCAACGCGGACAAGCCAGAGGGCTATGGAGGTAGAACTGCAAAACCCCAATGCCTAGCACACCCTCCATCCACATAATCCAGGGTAACTTGAACCACTCCGCTACTGCGCAAAACCTCTTTGTGCAGCACATGGCGGAGTGGGGGAGTCACGCGGCCGTAGTAGCTGAGCCCTACTACGTGCCGCCCCTGCCTAATTGGGCGGGGGACACTGACGGGTCGGTGGCCGTTACGGTCGCCGCGGATTCCGTCCATTCCGCTCCTCTCTCCCCTTTGGAAAAGGGACCGGGGTATGTGGCGGCTGGTTGGGGGGAGGTAGCTCTGGTTGGAGTATACTTCTCCCCCAACAGGAGACTGGTCGATCTGGAGGTCTTCTTGGCTGGCCTCAGCGCAGTCGTGCGCCGAATGGCGCCCAAAGAGGTCATCGTCGCGGGCGACTTTAACGCCAAGTCGACGATGTGGGGGTCGCCCGCCACCGACGTGAAGGGGGCAGCTGTTGAGCTTTGGGCGGTGTCGACCGGCTTGGTCTTGGCCAACCGCGGTAGGGCGTGGACTTGCGTGCGGCGAAATGGGGGATCCATCGTGGACCTCACGTTCTGCACCCCCAGGATCGCCACCCGTCTCTCCGACTGGCAGGTCCTAGAGGAGGTTGAGACCCTTAGCGATCATCGCTATATCGCGTTTAAGGTCTCCCCCTCTAGAGGCGCAACGACGAGGGCGGGGCAGCAGGCCCGCTCCCGCTTCCGCTTCCCGCGTTGGAGCCTGACACACTTCAACGCGGACCGGGCTGAGGAGGCCGCACTGGTCGCGGAGTGGGGTGCCGCAGACAGTCGCCGTAGGGACGTTGACGAAGAGGCTTCAAGCTTAAGGTCCGTCCTGACGGAAATCAGTGACGCCGCCATGCCGAGGACAAGACCCTTCACAGGCCGTAGGCAGGTGTACTGGTGGTCGGATGAGCTGGGCACTCTCCGAGCCGCCTGCAACCGCGCCAGAAGGGCCTTCCAAAGGTGCAGGAGGAGGCGCCACACTGCAGAGGAGGAGGGCAGGCTATATGCCACATACAAAGAGGCTCGAAAGGCCCTGAAAACCGCCATCTACAGGGCAAAGGATGCAGCGAGGGCGGAATTTCTCGCCGACCTCGATCGGGATCCCTGGGGGCGTCCATATCGAATGGTGAGGGGGAGACTTCAGTGTCGCGCCCCCCCTACCGAGTCGTTTGACCCCGCCCTGCTCGATACCATTGTGGAAGGCCTGTTTCCCTCCGCTGGTCCGCTGGCCGACCCGACGCTGCCCCCTCCCAGGGAGGACGGAGTACTGCCGGAGAACGTCCCCGCGGTGACGGGCGAGGAGGTCGAACGAGCGGTTGAGCGCCTCAACAGGAAGAAGGCACCGGGGCCTGATGGGGTCCACGGCAAGGTTTTGCAGGTGGTCGCTGGGACCCTAAAGGACCGGCTGGTCAATCTTTTTTCTGCCTGCCTAGTTGAGGGTAGGTTCCCGCGGACCTGGAAACGGGGCAGACTAGTCCTCCTGCGCAAGGAGGGTCGTCCAGCGGACGAGCCGGCCGGTTATAGGCCTATCGTCCTGCTTGATGAGGCGGGTAAGCTCCTCGAAAGAGTGATCGCTGCCCGCATCATCAAGCACCTGGAGGAGACCGGCCCGAATTTGTCGAATCGACAGTTCGGGTTCCGCAAGGGCCGCTCGACAATTGACGCTCTGTCGGAGCTGCAGCGACTTTCGCAAGAGGCTACGGGCCGAGGGGAGTGGGTTGTCGCGGTGTCTTTGGACATCGCGAACGCCTTTGGCACCCTCCCCTTCACCTGCATAGAGGAGGCGCTCCGCTTTCATGGGGTGCCCCTCTACCTCCGCCGGACCATATCGGATTACCTGCGCGGGAGGGACGTCGCGTACCAACGTGGCGACGGGT